>CM053581.1:117581944-117606641 GCA_028627135.1 Pseudochirops cupreus
CTGAGACTTGTAGAGTTGTCTTATAGCTGTGCATTGCCAAGAAGAGTCCAGTTTATCAAGGTTGGTTGTCATGCATATGATGTGTCTGTGATTGTGTACAAGTTTTTCCTGGTTCTGCTCTTCTCACTTAGCATCAATTTGTATAAGCCTCTCCAGGTAAATATGCAGTCCATCTCCTCTCCATTTCTTATAGCACAATAGTATTCCATTACATTCATATACCACAACTTGTTTAGCCATTCCCCAATTGATGGCAGCATCCCCTAAATTTCCAGTTTTTTGTGCGGCACATATTTTAATAACTCTTAATGTTTATTAAACTGAAGGAAATGGTGCACCACTCCTGTATCTTTGCCAAATGGGGTCATGAAGTTGGACATAACTGAAAAAATGACTGAACATTTCATAGATACAGATCTATAGATACTATACATCTATACATACACATATATATGTACACACACACAGACATATATATACACACATATATATGTATATATATATATATACTCAGAGTGAGTGACTTGCTCAGGGTCACTCAGTCAACATGTATCATAGATGTGAGACTTGAACCCAGGTTTTCCTAAATCCAGGAACTCTCCATTATACAGTACTGCCTCTCCAATATGTGTTTGTGATTATATCTGTGTATATGTGTATACACGTATGTATTTATAATCTCAAGCACCATCCTCTGGAGTTGGAGGACCCAGCTTCAAATCCCACTGGTGACCTTGGGCATGCCACTGTCTTTCATGCCTGGTACTCTGTCCCTCCTCATCTTGGCCTCTTGGCTTCTCTGGTTTCCTTCAAGACTCAGCTAAAGTCTCATTTGACAGGGTTGGACACCTCCCAGTCCCTTCCAAAAGTCATTATGTAGACTGCTCCTCTTTCTGAGTTATTATAATAGTAGTTCATACCTGTCTTCACACATCAATAAGCATTTATTACATCCTAGGGAAATGGCAAATCACTCCAGTATCTTTGCCAAGAAAACCCCCAATGGGATCATGGAGAGTCGGACAGGACTGAAAACGCCAGAACAACATTAGCAAAAAATGTGCTAGGCACTGTCTAAACGATGAGCAAAACCATGGTGCCTGCCCACAAGGAGCTTATGTTTTAACAAGGGAGTCAACATGCAAATAGGTGTACAGATGAGTTGTATACAGTGTAAATGGCAGGCAATTTCAGGGAAGGTACTAGCAGTGAGGGGTCTCTTGCAGAAGGTGAGATTTAAGGTGAGTTGTGAAGGAAGTCAAGGGAGCTAGGACATGGGGGTGAGGGGGAAGAGAATTCCAAGCATGGGAGCAGCCGCTGGAAGTTGGGAGTGGGGAAACAGTATGGTGTGTAACAGCAAGATCTTTGCTGCTGTATCATAAATTATTTGGGTGGCTAGGTGGCGCCATAGTGCACAGAGTGCAGGGTCTGGAGTCAGGAAGACTCATCTTCCTGAGCTCAAATGTGACTTCAGACATTTGCTATCTGTGTGACCCTGGGCAAGTGCCTTAACCTGTTTGCCTCAGTTCTCTCATATATACCACCTTCTCTCCTGGAGATCTGGATTATTGCAATAGCCTGCTGGTGGGTCTGCCTGCCACAAGTTCCTCTCCACTCCAAGCCATTCTCCATTCAGCTACCAAACTGACCTTCCCATATCGCAAGTCTGACGGTGTCACCTCCCGAGTCAATAAACACCAATACCTCTCTATTACCTGTAGGATCAAATATAACATCATCTGCATCTAAGGCCCTTCATAATTTGACCACTTCCTGCTTTTGCATTACACTTCGCTGCTGTTGTCCAGTAGGGTCCAACTCTCTGCGATCCCAACTGAGATTTTCTAGGCAAAGACGCTGGAGTGGTTTGCCATTTCCTTCTCCAGCTCATTTTACAGGTGAAAAAACTGAGGCTCAGAGGGATTAAATGTTTGTGGCAAAGCCAGTCAAGTGTTCTTTCCCCTTTCTACGACACCACATTACTTCTCCAGAGATGAATGAGTGAGAAAACGTTTAAATGCCTATGTACTAGGCACTGAGGTAGTTGTCACTGAGGCATTTCAGTCCTGCCCGACTCTTTGTGACCCCATTTAGGGTTTTCTTGGCAAAGATGCTGGAGTGGTTTGCCATTTCCTTCTCTAGCTCATTTTACAGATGAGGAAGAGACTGAGGCAAATAGGGTTAAGTGACTTGCCCAGGGTCACATAGCTAATAAGTGTCTGAGGCTGGATTTGATCTCTGGAAGATGAGCCTTCCTGACTCCAGGCCTGGTCCTCCCTTTTGACACCTAGCTTGCCCTCAAGGAGTTTGCATTCTAGATCAGTGGCTACGTTAGGGAGTTTAAGATAGGAGATTCAAGTGATTTATTTGTTTTTTGTTTTTTTGTCATTTTTTTTTTGGAGGGGGGAAGGCAGGGCAATTGGGGTTAAGTGACTTGCCCAAGGTCACACAGCTAGTAAGTGTTATGTGTCTGAGGTCACATTTGAACTCAGAGCCTCCTGACTCCAGGACCCGTACTCTATTCACTGCGCCACCTAACAGCCCCAATTCAAGTGATTTATGAACGGACCCACATGATAGTCAACCACCATGCCCTTTCCACTAGCAAAGGAGTATGGATTTTATTACTGTTCTCAGAGCAGGAGCAAGGTTAGGTCTTGATTTATTGGAAGATGGCTGGATAAAACGTGAAGCAAGGTGTGGAGAGGTCTAGGTATGTCCCTGGAATGTTCAGGGGGTTGACTTTTAAACAGCAAAGAAGTAGGGGTGTGCCTTGAAGTTTCTCATTTGGGCATTGCTGGGAACCATTCCTAGGTCAAGAAGGTAAGTAAGGGCTGGGGGTTTGGGGTTTGGTTTGGGATAAGGAAGGGAATTAAGGGGCAAGGCCAACCAGGCCACTCCAAAGAGTCCCAAAGGGGTGGCTAGGTGGTAAAGTGAATAGAGCACCGGCCCTGGAGTCAGGAGAACCTGAGTTCAAAACTGGCCTCAGACACTTAACACTTACTAGCTGTGTGACCTTGGGCAAGTCACTTAACCCCAACTGGCCTCCAAAAAGCAAAAAAAAAAACAAACCCCAAACAAAAACAAAAATTTATTGGGGTTTTCAAAGGGTCCCAAAGATGTCTCCCCCTTTTCCTTAACTTGCTAAGGAGCCATAGTAGCCATACCATAGGGTAGGGGAATCTTTGGTCTTTTTTCACTTCTGGAGTAGTTACCGAGGGGGTTGGGCAGGTTAGAGGAAGCCTATCTGAGGCACACACAAACTGTGCCTGAGACTGCATTCCTGCAGGTCCTGAGCTTCCTGTCTTGGCTGGCCACATTCCTGACCTGTAGTCACCACAAAGACAGCTGGGCCCCTCTAGGAATCTCTCCTCACATTCCCCAGATTCAGGGCAGGAATTTTACAGTCTCATTCTCTCCCTTATCTACTTCTGAGGGATTTTCTTTTCTTCTCTCCCTTTTTTTGAGAGGACAGAGTGAACTCTGTTCTTGACTCAGACATCTTCTCTCCCTCACTCACTCCAACAATCTGCTTCTTGGAATGGAAAAGGGGATCTTTGGAGTCTGAGTAGAACGGGATGGAGAGGGAGTAAAAGTGGGACTTGGGGGAGGTCTCTCTGTGGCTTCACCCTTAACATAGCTACAGACTGGGGTCCTTGCCCATGTTTAGCCCTTCTGGCTTTAGACTGGATCAACTCCAGCACTGCCTGGAAGAGACATTTCTTTTCTCTACCCAGTAGGATCTATTTATCTCAACCCAGGGGAAAAGGGGTGGAGTGGAGTTTTGACCCAGCCTAAAAATAAGAATAATGTTTTGCATATGTGTATCAATCTCAGTTGATCCACACCACATTCCTCAGAGGGAGGCACATTATCATTATCTCTATTTCATAGTTAGGTCATTCCAAACCTGGGTAGATCCTAGACTAGCAGGTCTTTTGACTCCGAAGAATGACATGAAGACATTTATTCAGGTGATTCGGTAAATGCCTGTTTTGTGCAAAGACCAGTGCAGGAGCTGGAGGGAAATATGTATTACTACACTCTGCCTCCCGGAGGTCACAGCCTTTCCTCTAGAACCACAAGGAACCCTAGGCTTCCTTCTCTTTACGTTGATCACACCTCTTCCCTCAGTTATATTTAACTTGTGTAGAGTCTAGAGGTGAACGGGATAACCTAGCCCTCCTGTTTTACAGCCAGGGACACTGAGACCCAGGAAGAGGATAGTGGATAGGGGAGTGTGATTGGCAGGCTTTCCTCCCCTATTTAACCCTCTCCCGCTCCCTGCCCGCTCCCCCCCACCCAGCTTCGGGTTTGGTTTTCTGGGTTCCAATTTCAGCCCCGCTTTCATCTGGATGAGGGGATCAGCTTTTTGGTTAGCTGAGGGAGTGGGAAACCAAACTATCTGATCACCCTTATCTCCTTTCCCAGCCAGGATTAGGCTAGAGGGCTGGAGGGGAGAACAGGAGGGTTTAATTCTAGCGCCCACCTGCCTCTCTTCCCTCTTCTGGTTCATTCATCCATAGGCACCCCCTTCCCCCCTCACGCCAGCTGCCTCGGGCTCACATTTCCCCCACCTGTCCCCAATCCTCCCCTTAAGCCACAGGGGACCTCAGCAGTCCCACTGCAGTTCAGCGCATTCGCCTCGCCCTCCTTCCCCCAATCCTGGTCTCCTCCTTCTCCCCCACTCACCCTCCCCCCAGCCCTCCTAGGCAAGGAGTGTCCCCGAGCCGCGCCCTGTCCTGGCAGCGGGGCTGGGAGGGGAGTGGGGGCTCCAGGCCAGAGTGGTGCACTCTATCCTCCTCCTGGGCTGCAGCTGCGCCTTCCGAAGCTCGGAGCCGGGCCAAGCTGGGGAGGCGGCGGGTCTTCACCCTACAGCCGCTTGGCCTCCAGGGTGAGTTACTAAGCTGGCCCTGCCCCAGCCCCGGGGCCGGGAGTCCGAGCCCGCGCTGGGATTCTCCCCTAGCTGTCTGCGTGCTGGAGAGCTCCTGCAATACTCCTGGGGCTGGGGGCTGGGAGGACGGAGGTGGTGCCCTCACCTTCCGATTTAACGTCGGATCATCCCATCTATCCGGCTGCAGTCTCCCCTTCTGATGGGGCTTTCTCCCCAGGCACGTCTGGAACCCTGTCCCCTTTCTCCAGACCCTTTACGCGCTTCCCTCCTTCGCCCACGGCGCATTCCGGAGGTGCCCTGTGCCACGCCCCAGAAGCCCCTGGCCTCCGGACTGCCACCGTGTTGTGGACCCAGGTTTCAGATTAGACCTACCTGGATTTATGGGGCCAGCCCCTTCCCCCCTTTTCTTTACATCCCACCTTGATGCACCCCCACCCCGCTCTAAGTTTAAATTCTGCTTACCTGCCCCAAACCAACCTTTCCGAACCGAATTTTCCCCTGACCGCACCTTAACTTTGTGTAAATTAGAAAAATAACTCTGCCCGCCGAGGACTAAAAACCCACCCTCCTCCATCTCCCCTTAGAGGCCCTCTTATATTATGCAGGACTAGGAATTTATGCTTCCTTACCGATCTGCGCTAGTCCACGCTCCCCTCCCCCTCGGCTCCCGCCCTTGGCCTTGGGACCATGTGGCCTGAGTGGGAGCTACAGGGCTTTTCACTTGTCTAAATAGCTGTCGTTCGTAATAGCTCTGGGTTGTTTGCGAGAGCTTTCGTCCTGCTCTCCTGGCACCTCTCACAGCTTGGGGCTGAAAGCATCTTTTGCGGCGCCCTTTTTTCCCCATTCTGGCAGCCCAGATCTTTGAACCTGGGTGAGCAAACCCTCTCCAATTCCCTTCCCGCCCCCACCCACCAAGCATTCCAAAGCTGTCAGGGAAGAGAGGAAATCTTAACATCGTATTTTAGAGTGATGGAAAGTCTTCAAGGATAATTGCATGTACAGTACACATACTGGAAATTGAGAATGGGGGGGGGGTAGGGCCAATGACTCATGCTTTGGTCTTACCCAGAGGTAATGTTTGTAATGGGGTTCTGTCTATAGTTATGTTTTAAGCATTCCAACTTCAATTTATTGCAAACCTCTCCTGGTGTCTAGTGTGGCTGGATTTAGGCACAGGACCTGGGTTCAATCCAAAGCTTCGAGTCTCCCTAACCATGTGACCTTGGACCAATCACTTAGTGGCTCTAAGACTCAGTTTTCTCATCTGTTAAATGAAGGGGTTCACTAGGTGATCTTTAAGGTCTGCTCCAAATCTATGATGATGACTTGATATACATATATATATATAATATATACATAATATATACTATATGTATGATATGGCATATATCATACATGTAGTATGGTAGTATAACATATATTCATACAGTATATAGTATAGTATCATATGTATAGTATACATATAGTATATCATACATATAGCATAGTATAGACTGTGCCAGCTCTCTGTTTATAGAATATATCATACTATAATACATAATCCTATGGCCACTAAGCATCACAGGGGCTACAGCAGCAGACCGAAAGTCAGGAAGAGATGATTTCAAGTTGTGTCTTAAGACAACTTACTTTGTGATCCTTAACCCTCTGTCTGCCTCAGTTTGCCCATCTGTAAAATGTGGATAATAATAATAGCACATACCTCCCAAGGGATAAAATGACGTACTATTTGTAAAGTGCTTTACAAGCCTTAAAGTGCTATATAAAGAGTTTCTTGTTCTTGTATCTGACTCTTTGTGACCCTATGTGGGGTTTTCCTGGCAAAGGTACATTTCCTTCTCCAGCTCTTATAAATGCTATTTATTTTTATTATTATATTATGATACTTGATCTCACTGTGGGAGTGACCCTTGAACTAGGAACTGTCATCTGAGGACCAGTGTTGATCACCAAGTGATGAGGTCTTTGACCGAAGCAAAACATGAAAACAGTCCTATATATAAAGGGGTTTCAATTTGTGGTCATTCAAGGGAATAAATACATCTTTGAAATATTAAAGTATGAATTAATTTACTCCAGGGTTACACAGGTATTAAGTGTCTGAGGCTAGATTTGAATTCCTGACTCCAGGACTCGTGCTGTATCTACTGTGCCAGCTAGCTGCCTGGGGCATACCCTTAATTTAAAGGGAGACAGCATAGCATGGTGAAATGTCCAGAGGTCCAGCTTTCAAGTTGAAGTCCCAGGCTTAAGTTCTACCACCTACACATAGCTAGCAACTGACTTCTTAGATTTCCCCAGGTTGCTCTCTATGGCTGTCAGTCATAGATCTGGATAAGATTTTTTTTTTTTAAAGAAAATGGGCATCATCTCAGTGGTGTCTAACTGAAAGTAGTGATAGTCTTCTCATTAGCTTGAATGATTTTTTTTTATGGTAGGCAATATAGGTAGTCAAAGGATACTTTGTCCTACAAAATGGTCCAGAGACATTTGAGAAATTTAAAAGCCAGTGCCAATAGCCAGTCTTGTGCCAGCTTTCTGTAAAGGAACTCAAATGAAGAGATTTGGATCCTAAAGTCAGCATCCATAGACCTGTGGGTAAGACTGACTGGTCTCATTCTCCTCAGTTGTGTACAGGGCTGGTGAGAATTTGGTGGAAGTTCATGAAATCTATTCTCAGACCCCTTTGGGGATCTGTGACCCCAGGTTAAGAACCTGTGAGTTAAAGCTCTAACTAAAAAGGCCAGGGAAGTTTCTCCTTCTTCTAGGGGAAACCCTGAACTCTACTCTACACTCTCTCTTTCTCCCTCCTCATTCCTGTGAATAAAAATACTTTAGCTACAATCTTGATTTGCTCAGCTACTAGCATTTCACTCCCCCAAACTGGGGCATCTAGATGGTGCAGTGGATAAAACAAAGGGCCTGGAGGCAGGAAGACTTGAGTTCAAATGTGGTCTCAGACATTGACTAGCTATGTGACCCTGGGCAAGTCACTTGACCCTGTTTGCCTCAGTTTCCTCATCTGTAAAATGAACTGGAGAAGGAAATGATAAAGCACTCCAGTGTTTTTGCCAAGAAAACCCCTAATGGGGTTATGGAAAGTCAGAAATGAATGAATGACAACCCCAAATTACCTTCTATTTAGAATATTTTGCATATATTCATATATACATGTTGGTGCCCCCAAGAGAATATAAACTCATTGAGGGCAGGGACTGTTTAATTTTTTTGTCTTTGCATCCCCAGAGTTTAGCACTCTGCCCTACAGATAGTAAGTCCTTAAAAAGGGTTTATTGATTGTTGTAATCCAATCTGATCCAGCAAGCATTTATTAAGGATAGAATATAAACAAAGCACCGTGATTAGGAGCTGGAAATATAAAGACAAAGCAAAAAACAGATCCTGTTCTCAAGGAGTTTCCATTCATTTTGGACAACAATGTGTGAGAGGGGGTGTGTGTGTGTGTGTGTGTGTGACAGAGATAGGAGAGATGGGTGAGACAGAGAGGGCAGGAGAGGGAGACAGAGAGAGGGAGAGGAAGAGGGGGGGAAGGTGGAAGGGGGGAGAGAGAGAGAGACAGAGAGACAGAGAGACAGAGAGACAGAGAGGGATTGGAACTAGGAACAATGAAAGGAAAGGTAATGAGTTCCCCATTGCTGGCGGTCTTCTGGTGGAGGTTGGTCAGTTACCTGTTGGAGATGTTTTAAAGGTACTTCATGTTCACCTCTCATTTTGACTTTGTGACCTCTTAAGTCCCTTCCAGTTCTGAGATGTTGTGATCTCATTTGACTTCTTAGTATTGCCTTGAGCAGTTCCTCCCTCGCCCACTCCTCCAGGGACACACCTTCCCATGGGAATGTTGTTTGGTCTAGGAATCTCGGGGGTGGGAGCGTGTATGGTCTCTGATGCTGTCTTTCCTTGGCAGATGGTGGTTGTGAGAAGCTTCTGGGTGGCTGTGTGGTGTTTGGTGCTAAGAGCATCTATCTGCGTGTTTATGACATGCCCAGAGTACCCTCCACTGAGCCCCAGGATGGTGACTGCATGATGAGAGGCTCTAGAGAACAGCCTTCAAGGGACTCTGGGGTAGAAATGGGGGGAGAGGAAAGTCTTCCCACCACCCCCGCTGCCTTTGCTCTGAACTCTTTGAGCTTGGAGCTGGATGGAACACCCACGATGGCCCCTGTCACCATGGAACCCCCTGCAGACCTGGACCGGTTCCTGGCCAGCCAAAAACTACAGCAGGTGGTGGCGCGGTCCTGCCAGCCTCGATCTTCATCTATGGCAGTACCCAAGTGTTGGCAGCGGAGTGAGCAGGAACCTGAGGTGTCCCCAGAAATAACTGGAGGTCAGAGTGGCACTGAGGCAGAGGCTGGCTTACAGCCCAGTCCAGCAGAGTCTTTGGTGAGTGCTGGCCATCAGACTAGAAGAGGGAGATGTTAGGGGAGAGTTGCCAACTGAGGAGGGTATGGGGGAGACCCCCTCTTCCTATGGCCTTCCTGATTCCCACCTCTTTCTTCCTGACACTTTCTTGGGGTGGAGCTTGCTCTCAGGCATTTCCTGATCCTAATTGGTAGGTGTTGGCATAGCTTCATGACTCGACAGGTAGCTGGAGTTGTTTCCAACCTCCCCAAAGAGTGGGCGGGCCGGGGCACAGGTTCATCCTGATATTGGCCCAGGCTGGCTGGTGGTGTGGGGTGGGCACAATGCTGTTTGGCAGGGGTCTTTTATCCAAGGCTTGCCTCCCCACATCCTCATGCTCCCTTCCTTTCCCTGAAGCTGTGACTTCCTAACTTGTGGGGGTGCAAGGAGAAGAAAGCAGATCTAAGCACCACACCCTGCTATGTCCTACAGATAGTGAGCTCTGAGTCTGATGCCTGGGCTTGCCTCCCAGGGCAGGGGCTTCGATACTTGGAGCACCTGTGCTTGATCCTGGAGAGAATGGCCATGCTCCAACAGCTTCATCTGCAGCTCCAAGAGCAGTACCAGCAGATGCCAACTGTGAGTGAGGAGTGAGGAAAACAGGGAATAGGGGGTAACACAGGACCCTGGGACCTGGTGTGGCAGGGCACATGTTTGGGAGGGAGGTGGAGAAGCATGTCAGGGTTATGTCCAACTCTAGTTCTGGGTAGGAACCTACATTATATTGGAAAGAGCAGTAGGTTCAGAGTTAGGGGAGTCCTGGCTTTGAATCCTGCTCTTGCTACTGATTAGCTCTGTGGCCTTGGGAAAGTCACTTAATTTTATTGAGCCTCTGTTACCTTTTCTGTAAAACAGGGATAATCATACTAGTTGAACTTACCTAATCGGGTTGCTAAGAGGGTCAGATGAGTTAATGTATGTACAAACCGTCAAGTGCTGTATAAATGACAGTTATTAATTGGACAGGCAGGCTGGGATTTGTCTGACTCGGCAATGTTGGATTGGGTCCCCTCGTCAGTGAGGTCACAGATCTGTCTCTCCCTGGTGCAGGGCATGGAAGAGAAGAACGACAACTCAGTTCTTGCTCCTTTTCACCCTCGATCCTCCTCCATGTTGGGGCCTCAGGAATTTCAGAGTTCGGTGGAGAAGACAGGTAAGTGACAATTTGCTAAACATTTTTTACTTCCTGGTCCCCTGAAACTTCATTTGCCATTCATCTGCTCCATGGCAGGTCTTTTTGGCTTCAAACACCTATAACCCTACCCTCAGGTGCCTTGATTAATCCAAGAGCTTCCTCTTCCCTGCCCAGGTTAACCCAAGCCCCTTTCTTCACAGCAGAAGAGTCAGCTCTGCCTGGACGGGCAGAGGTACATAGTGTGAGCACACCAAATTTGCTGGAGGCACCAGCGGGGGCTGCCCACACAACTCCATCCTATCGAGGGCACAGGGTAGGTGCTCCATATTGATAGGGGCAAACCAGTGGGGACTGGAGGGCCTGGGGACAGGAATATTAGGAACCCCTTGTATTGGGGATATCAGGAATGGGAGGTCCTGTGGGGCAAAGGACTTGTGAGGAGACAGAATATTAGGAATCAATATTAGGAACCCCTTGTATTGGGGATATCAGGAATGGGAGGTCCTGTGGGGCAAAGGACTTGTGAGGAGACAGAATTGTGGAGGGTGGGTCCTCATTGGGCACGGTGAGAGTCATCTTTACCACAGTAGTTGAATGGGTCTTCATGACTCACCTTTTCTCCCATTTAGAATACTCTCTCCCATTGGAACAAAGTCAAAGCTTTGCTCAATAGGATCCGATGGAAGAGCTCTCATGCCTCTGAATCTTCTCTTGCTCAAGCTCCCCCTGCTCCCAGGTAAGTCTTAAAATGGGAACAGGGATCAGTTGGACAATGGACATCAACTGGGGTTAGAAAGGAGAGTGGAAAGGGAAGAGACTTGGGAACTAGGGTCCCTGGAGTCTATAGCCAATTGCTACTCCTTCCAGAGCATGTTGCAGTTAGAAGGGACCTTACAAATTGTCTGAGGTAGCCCAGCCTAGTGACCTGAGTGCTGGTCTTGGAGTTAAGATGACCTGGGTTTGAATCCTGGCTCACATACCTAACTAGCTATGTGACTGGACTACTCTGTGAGTCTTAGTTTTCTCATGTATAAAATGAGGATAATATT
Organism: Pseudochirops cupreus; assembly: GCA_028627135.1. Lineage (NCBI taxonomy): Eukaryota > Metazoa > Chordata > Mammalia > Diprotodontia > Pseudocheiridae > Pseudochirops > Pseudochirops cupreus. The sequence goes on from CM053581.1 coordinate 117,593,442, forward strand.
AAGTCCCTTCCTGAAGAGCAAATGTGAGTCCATCTTACAGATGAGGAAACAGAGTCAGAGAATGTTGATGATGATGAGAATGATGATTTGTGGTTGTTGTTCAGTGATTTCACTTGTGTCTGACTCTCTGTGACTCCATTTGGGGTTTTCTTGGCAAAGACACTGGAGTGGTTTGCCATTTCCTTCTCCAGCTCATTTTACAGATGAGGAAACTGAGGCAAACAGGGTGGTATTCTATGTACTGTGCCACCTAGCTGCCTTGTGATGATGACAGTCTAAATGTTAAACAAAGCATGATAGTAGGATCTCACCTTATCCTTACACCATTTAAACTCCATTGAATAAACGATGAGAAGAGTGAAAGTAATGATGATGATGATGATGATGATGATGATGGTGGTGGGGCAGCAAGGTGATGCAGTGGTTAGCCTGGGCCTGAAATCCAGAATACCTGAGTTCACATCCAGCTTCAGATACTTAGTGGCTGTGTGATCCTGGGCAAGTCACTTAACCTGGGTTTGCCTGTTTCCTCATTTGTGAAATGGGGATCATCATAGCACCTACCTCCCAGGGTTGCTGTGAGGATCAAATGAGATAATAATTGTACAAAGTGCTTTGCATGGTGCCTGGCACATAGCAAGCTCTGTAAAAATGTTAGCTATGATGATGATGACACTTAGGTAGCACTTCAACATTTATAAAAGGCTTTATGTATATACATCATTGGATTTAAGACTCTTGATAGCCCTGTGAAATGGGTTCTAAAGTGAAGTATCATAACATGATCCCCCTTTTACAGGTGAGGAAGCTGAAACTTAGAGTATCAGGGTCATATAACTGGTTTCAGAGGAAAGTTCTGAATCCATTACTTTCTAATCCTAAATACAATTCTTTCTATGACTTTTCTGAGTCCTTTGGGGCTGAACTAGAATCTAGGTCTCATGACATTCACTCCAGGATTTATTCTATTATAAAGTGCTATCACTCAGAACGACCCTGGATTTAATCATTCTGTGCCTCTGTGCCATTCCCTTTCTTGACAACAAGGACAGGACAGGGCACAGGGGTGAGAGGAAAGTGAATGTGTTACAAAGTTCCTTTTCCCCATTGCTTAAGGGACATGCTGAACAAATCCTCCCATGTGAAGGGATTGCAATTGTTTCTTTCTCACTTGATACATATCTCTTTCTTTACAGGAGAGATTCAGAGGAACTACCAGAAGATCCCCTGCGTTACCCCCAAGGGAGAACCTTTATGCCAAGTTTGGTGGCAAAGAAACATCGAGCCAAGAACTTCTCAGTCTGTTGAACCATCCTACATGCCACAGTCTTTCCTTCTCTCACCCTGGCACATCATGAGTGGGGCAGCATCTCCTCAATGCAGCAGCCTTTACCTGGGCTTAATCTGTTCTTTACCAAGACTAGTAGCTTGGAGTGGGCTCCATGGTGTGGGAGCTGGATCTCTCCCCTTCAAGATCTCCAGAATATGGGGCTTTTACAACTTGGTATACCCCTCTTCCTTGCATTGCTGCATAGCCCTGTGACCAAGGTGTTGATGAGTCTCTTTGACCTTGGACAACAGACACACAGTCCGTCTCTAGGCCTGTCCTTGAAGCCTTTCTAGCTTGGTGAGACTGACCAGATCTTGGGCTCTGCTTCCAGTCTTCAAGATTCAAGGGTCAAGAATCAAGGTCAGGATGAAGGGCTGGAGGAGGACTACAGTGGAGGTGGGGTTCTATGGACTGAAGTATCTCCTGCCAAAGTCCTTACTGTCCTAGCTTTTGTCCATTGTCAGAAATCCCTAGGATTGTACGAAGTGAACTAACTTATTTGTTGTGCCTTTGTGTGAAGTATGTGTGCGTCCTGTTGCAGATGTGTATTTATATGTAATTATATATAGACATGTTTATAAATACACAGGTGTTGGTGTGAGCTGGCTGCTATACCAGCCCCTGCCTTCCTGTGGGGGCTGGTTAGACTTTTGTTTTTTGAGGTGGGAGAAGAAAGACAGTTTTCCTTCACCCTTCTGGAGAGACCATAGCTCAATTCAACAAACCCACACAGATTAAGTGTTCACTCTGTGGAACCTCGGGTCCTTGACCTGTCCCATTCAGGTGACCATTCTCATGCAGTACAGCATCTCCAGAGTGGAGACCCTTCAGGTTAGAGCATCGCAGCCCTCTTTGGATCCCTTGTTAGTTGAAGATACTTCCAAGAGGCTCATTCAGAAATGGGAGGGAACATGGAGAGAAAGGCACAGTAGAGGCAGCCTGGTGCATTTGGAGATGGAAGATGAGGACCTGGGTTCATTTACTACCATTTTGATCACGGACAAATCACTTGGACAAGACCCTCTCTGGGTCTCATTTTCTTTATCTATAGCAGAAAAGGGATTGAATTAGATTTCACAGAACAAATCTCCTTAATAAAAGGATTTGTTCTGCGAAATTTGGATTCCGTCACATGGCCGCACTTAAGGACCTAGTGGGCCACGTAAGTCCTCGAGGCTCCAGGTTCCCCACCTCTGGACTAGATGATTTCAGAGGTCCCTTTCATCTCTAGATTATAATCCTAATAAAGGCAGAGGGTGTGCCGTGGGTGTGGGAGCTCTGGAAGGGTGGGGATGTCTGATGGAGGAGGGATAGCGATATTTTCGTGTGTTCTGTGGCGTGTCACAGTTTGCACAGTGCAGGTTAGCCGTGTGTGCCTGGGAGGGGCGGTGATGGAGTGATAGGGCTGTGACTGAAGGGAGGGCGGAGGTTTTGGTGTCGGGGCAGCACCTGATAGGGAAAGGTCATTGAATTTGGAATTGTGATGCCCTAAGGCTGAGACACTTCCTAGACACGTGCCTCTAGGCAAGTCACTTCCCCTTCGCCAGCCTCGGTTTCACAGCCGGAGGATGGACATAATGCTCCTTGTATAAAGTGTTGTTACGGTGGTAGGGCATTGTGGCAAACAGGAACAGGAGTTATGGTTACTTTGGTTGGGGGCACTCAGAAGCTGACTTTGGGGAGCTCTTGGAAATCGTACAGGCAGCAACTCTGAGGCACCTTCGGGGATGGTAGGGGAAAATGGTGGGCTGGGATTGGGATCGGGAGGGTTGTTTTTACGTAGAAACTGTTTTTTTGGAGTTTCGCGTTGCCGCCGGACACTTATAACGTGAGCACCGAGGCGAGGCACCCCCGCCCCTCTCCAAATAGATAGAGGGAGGCACACTTCCGTTTCTAGGCTGTTCAAGGCTAGCGGGCGGGCTAAGGAGACGATATCCGGCAGGGAAGCGGCTTCCGAGCAGCGGTCGCGCTTCCGGCGAAGCGCTTCCGGTGGCAGTGGCGGCGGCGGTGGTTCCGGGTGCCTTTGTCCCCCGGTGTCGCGACCCCGAGCCCACAGGTGGGTTCAGGGCCCTTCTCCTTCCCGCCCTTCGCCCGGGGTGAGGGGTCGCGGGCCCCTGCACAGGGCTTCCCGGACCCGGGCCACAGCCCGTAAACTTCCCCCCTCCTCGGTTTCCGTGGTAACGGGCTTGGGATCCGGGGACGGGAGCGGGGGGGAGTGGAAGCCGCGCCCCTCCCCCCTTTCTTTGCCCTCTGTACCTTCTCCAGCGGCCCCCGGCTGCCTGGACCGGGGCAGGCGGAGGCGGGAAAGCTGGAATCCGGGGCGGCGGTCAGTCTGCGCGGGCAGAGGGCTTCCGGGAGCGGGGGCAGCCCGGCAGTGCCATCCTCCATCCTCCTCCGATCCCCACCTCCCCGCACCTCTCCTTCCCCGCGCCAGCCTCCCAGCCTCCGGCATCGCCGCCCTCCCCCCCCAGTGGTCCTCTGTCTCCTCCCCATCCCCGCTCTCTATTATTCCCATGTTCCGTTCTCATGCCCCTCCTTTCCCTCTGGTGCACGATCCTTCCCGTTCTCTCTTCTGGCCAGGAGCCCCGGCCGTGTCATTCCCGTCCCCGTTCTCCTTCCGTCTTTTCCCTCTCCTCACCACGCTGTTGCAGCCTCATCCTTCCCTTGCCTTTTCTCTTCTCCCCGCCCCCCCAGTTACCCTCCTACCTCTCCCAGGGGTCAGATCTCTTCCTTCTACATAAAGCCTATAACATTTGCCTTTTCATCAAAGGTTTTTCCCAAGACCTGGTAAAAGACACCAGCATTCTCAATGTCTCAGTTCAAGCGCCAGCGGGTCAACCCACTGCCAGGAGGACGAAACTTTTCAGGTTAGGCCCTGTGCCCATCGCTGATGCTGTATTGGGACGTGCCTGCTTTGTCCTCCCCAGAGTTACCCCCATGGAGGCTTCTCTAGCAGATAGCCAGTTTTACCTTTCATGCTGCATCATTAAGGATATATAGCTACAAACTTAAGCCCCTCTGCTCCTACCCCCAGTATCCCTGATTTTCTAATGAGCTTGTAGGCAGTGGGATAAGAGCCATTTGCTGAGATTGCCCTGAGAGGGAGAGAGCACCCTGTAGTGCTGATAGAAGTATTTGCTAGAGGTATTTGGAAGCTGCATGATCTGTATGAATCTATTGATTCAGAACCAGAAAGGATTTTGGTGGTCATTTAATCCAGTGCCTCCTTTTACTGATGAGGATGCAGGCTCTCAGAAATGTGACCTACTCAAGATTGCATAGGATTTGAACCCGTCTTCTGACTCCAACTTCAATGTGCTTTCTGCTTACCGAGATACTTTATACAACTTCTTCCTGATCCTGGGGTCTAGAGTGGGCCAGGACAGTATGCCAACCCTACTTTTGCTTTTATTCTCAATAGGCTCTGCATCCACATCTCTCCTGGGCCCACCACCTGGTTTGCTCACCCCTCCTGTAGCCACAGAGTTGTCTCAGAATGCCAGGCACCTTCAGGTAGGCATTTATTTAGGTATACTTTGTCCATTGAGTTCTTGCCTTCATGTGTGAATTCTGATGATCCTTTGATCTTTATGTTATGGGTCATTCTTCTCTTCTACCTTTTCCCATCTTGGAGGAATGGCTAGTCAACTCTTTGGCTAGGAGTCCTGCATCTTGAGCTTGAGAATTATTTAGCTTTTCTTTATCTACAAAGAAGCCAGAGTCCTTATAAGTTGGTGGCTCAGAACCCAATCTGATTTTCATCCATGACTGGGTTATTTCTATTTTTAATCATTAGTCTCCTACAGATTGAGATTTTCTGGCAAAGAGGACTTTAACTGTATTTTTTCATCTTTCCCTTTTACTGTGTATCTCGATGACTCAGACTGTTGAGGGTGTTGGGTAGGGATGAGAAGGTAGTTTGAAAGTAGGTCTTTCGTGTTGATAGGGTTATGAGAGATATGCATTTGTTTCCAGATATTTTCCTCCTTAATTTGATTACTACCTTTTTACTCTACAGGGTGGAGAGAAGCAGCGTGTCTTTACTGGCATTGTCACCAGTTTGCATGACTACTTTGGGGTAGTCGATGAGGAGGTCTTCTTTCAATTGAGGTAGGCTAATGATCTCCCCAAAGAGTGAGGATGCTTTGACAGAAAAATTTTAATGGGTTAAAATTTATCATCATGATTGTGTAGAAATCTCTGAGGCTGCTATGTACATTGGACCCCGGGGGATTTTATTGTTCATAGGCAGGAAATATGTGGGGGGAAGATATTTTTTACCAGAAGGTCTTCTGGGGAAGGGGAAGGGAGTGGTCTTTTTGAGGTAACCAGGGGGCCTGGTCAGGCCCCTCTCCTTAATGGGCACTTTTGGATTTTGTGCTGGCAGTGTGGTGAAGGGCAGGCTGCCCCAGTTGGGTGAGAAGGTGCTGGTAAAGGCTGCCTACAATCCAGGCCAGGCAGTGCCCTGGAATGCTGTCAAGGTCCAGACACTCTCCAATCAGGTACTCAGTCCTTGTTAGTCATTGGGGAAGGGAACCCATTTAACCTGAAAGCCAAAAAGGAGTTAGATTTCTTGGGAGGGGGGTTTTGTGCCTTAGGGTGTGTGAGCTCAGTATTAAGAGCCCCCTGAGTTCTTGATTTTCACTCCTCAGCCCCTGCTGAAGTCCCCAGCACCTCCCCTTTTACATGTGGCAGCACTGGGTCAGAAACAAGGCATTCTGGGGGCCCAGCCTCAGCTGATCTTTCAGCCTCATCGGATTCCCCCACTCTTCCCTCAGAAGCGTGAGTATGGTTGATAAGGAGGGTGAGACATAATGGTTATGATTCGAACTAGTAGGCTTCTTGTTCTCATCAGAGCTGTGGATATAGAGCCTGAGAGATGGAGATGGAGAGATGGCCAGAGAGATTTCTTGAGTCTTTGAGTTATAATGTATTTTCTCTCCTTAGCACTGAGTCTCTTCCAAACATCCCCTACATTGCACCTGAGCCACTTGAGCAGGTTTCCTGCTCGGGGTCCTCATGGCCGACTGGATCAGGGTCGAAGGTAAGAAGATAGAACGAGGGAAATTGTTGTTTGTGTGCTTCTTCTTTTTCATAGTATTGACCCACTGTCATTGATACTGTTTCTGCAACTGGTCACTTTGCCTTATTGTATGTTTTCACAGTGAGATGTAAACATAAATGACTTATGTGCTGTTTTAGCAGATAGGTCATGATGTGAACTGGTCTTCCAAAGTGTTTCAGATACTAGACCTTTTATACAACTAAAATGATCACATAAGAGTGAACATTTCAATGTTCATTAAAATGACATTGCCATCTACATTTTAAAAAGTTATTGCTTTAAATTGTGTGTACTCATAAATGTGTAACAAAGTTCCTCATTTATATAGTGCCTTGTAATCAAGGAAAACAGTGGTCTCAGGTTCCTTAGTGTGGAGCAGGTGTGTTGAATTGGACCTGTGGGATATTTTTATTATGTCTTGTGTGATATATGAATAATGTGTTCTGCAAAGAGTATGTTATTAGTTCTTTTCTTGTTATCCTCTGCTGTTTTTTCTCTCCCTAAAGGTTTTTACTTTGTTCTCTGAGACCTAACTTACTTTTACCTTAGAATCATAATCTCAGAGGTGGAAGGGATCTTAGAGGCCTTTTGATCCAACCCCTACCTGAGCAAGAATACTTTTTTTGTATCCGTGACAAGAAGACACCCAGCGGTTACCAGGTGTAATAGGATGCTCATTACCTCTCAAGGCCATTCATTCCATTGTTGGACAGCTCTAACTGAAAAAGGTTTTCCTTTTCATCTCACCAAAATTTACCTCTCGGAAACTTCTGTCTCTTTTTGCCCTTGAGGGCCAAGTAAAAGAGTAATAATAGTTCAGATATTTGAAAACTCTCATCATGAGCCCCCCCTAAATCTTTTTCAGCAGTTCTTTTCTTTATTCCTTCAACTGATCCTTGTTAATGGCATGATCTTGAAGTTATTCACCATCTTGTTTTCAGTCTCCTGGATATTCTCCATCCTATCAATGTCCTTTCTAAAATACAGTGTCCCAAACTGAACACAATACTCCAGATGTTGTCTGACGAGGGCAGAGAACAGTGGAACACAGTCTCCCTTGTTTTGGACACTATGTTTCTGTTAATGCAGTCTCAGATCAAATTAGCTTTTGTGCTTGCCATACCACAAACAGACTAGGGTTTGTGGCGTGTGTGTGTGTGTGTGTGTGTGTGTGTGTGTGTGTGTGTGTGTTTAAGCTTTGATCAGGCTCTCTTTTGAAATGAAAATCAAAGAAGGATAAAAACCTCATATCCTAAATGTCAGCAGGGTTATAAATAATAAGGAAGCCATCTGGAGTCCTGAAAAGGAACTCTGCAAAACGTAGGGCAAAGTAGCAACAGGTCAGGCTGCAGCATTAGTGTTTATTTGCTTAGGAATGTCTTTCTTGAATTCCCAACTAAAACATAATCCTAGTGCCTTCAGGATTGCCTATCAAGAGGCTTCTATTTATACTTCCTTTGATTTTTCTCAATCCTGTGGTACTGGAGCATATATTTAAGGGCGAGTCCACATACTCCTAACTCTATGGGCTTCACTGTCCTGATTTATAAAATGAAGAGACTACACTAGGATGATGATGAAAGGCTCCTGCCAGCTCTCATATTCTGTACAGTGATTTTATTATTGAACCCTTACAGATTATCTAAAGCAGATAAAAAATGCATATTAAGTTTTTAGTTTTTTGTTTCTAGATTATAAAATGTAAGTCAGTTATGGAGTCACCAATATTTATTGAATCCTCTTTGCTTGTCAGACATTGCATTTGGGGTGCTGTGTGTGACTTTAGCCCTAGCTTTACAGTGATCTAGCTTGGAGTGGAAGGAAATAATTGAGGATGACTGTTTGATTAGTTGAAAAAAATATGTGGGGTAGGAAAGGAGATGGTAGAACTTGGGTGCCTTAAGGGGACTGTCAGTTTCAAGAGGCATCAGTAACATTAATAACTTTGCTAGAAGGTATGGTTTTCTGATTCTACATTTAGGAAGGACACTAATAAACTGGTTAGTGTCCAGAGGAGAGGAGCTAGGATGGTGAAGTCTTGAATTTATGTAAGATTTTCAGTTTTTCAGTCATGTCTGACTCTTTGTGACCCCATTTAGGGTTTTCTTGTCAAGGATACTGGAGTGGTTTGCCATTTCCTTTTTCAACCCATATTATAGATGAAGAACTGAGGCAAGCAAGGTTAAGTGACTTGTCTAAGGTCACACAGCTACTAAGTGTCTGAGGTCAGATCTAAACTCAGGAAGATGAGTCTTCTTGACTCAGGCCTCGCGCTCTGTCCACTGTACCACCTTTCCACCCTGTGCCATGAGTTCATGTCACATGGGGATATGTCTATCAGTTGAAGGAAATGGGGATATTTAGTGTGGAGAACAGAAGACTCGAGTGACATTATAGTTGGCTTGAACTATTTGAAAGACTCTCAAATGGAAGATTATTAGACTTGTTCTGTTTGACTCCAAAAGACAAGACCATTAGTAATAGGTAGAAATTGTAGAGACAATCTTAGGCTTGATGTCAGGAAACATTTCCTAACAATTAGAATTATCTGAAAGTGAAATGAGCAGCATCAGGAGGTAATGAGTTCCCCCTTCTTCAAACAAAGGCTAGACGGTCCCTTTTTTGGATATAGGTTAGACGGCCACTTAATGCCCTTGCAACCCTGAAATTCTGTGATTCAGTGATGACAGTTTCTCTTTTGGGGGATCCAGTGCATGGTATCGTGTTGGATTTTTAGTGTTATTTCTCATGGGGCTTTGAGGCTGGGTATGTTTCTGCTGGTGGTTTTTTGCCTTTTTTTTTTTTTTTTACTCATAGTGAAATATAATCAAGTCCTTATTGTTCATAGTATTAGCGGAAACGTGTCTCTGATTATTCTAAACCACAGGAATATAGTAGAGTATAAAATGTAGCTAGAAAGTTGTATTTACTATAATCTACTTAAACTACTAATCTAGCTGTGTACAGTTGTCCAGATGATTTCAAAGCTGTATCATAGAAACATTGAAATGCTCTTTTTGTTAAGGGGGGAAGGCAAGGCAATTGGAGTTATGTGACTTACCCAAGGTCGTACAGCTAGTAAGTGTGTCAAGTGTCTGAGTCTGGATTTGAACTCAGATCCTCCTGACTCTCAAGCTGGTGCTCTGTTCACTGCACCACCTAGCTGCCCTAACATTGAAATTCTTGTAGAGACACAGCTGAGAGAAGGTATTCTTCCATTCTTTAGTTAAATAGCCCAAAACATAGTTCAAGAATTAGCACTTGAAGCTCTGATTTTGAAGGTCAGTGAGAGGTGAAGGAAGCAGCTGTGGTACAAACATAGCTGACACTCAGTTATTCTGAAGTAATTTACTCCTGAACAACTGAGAATTAGTTATGCTTGTACCAAGAGATGGGGTTTTTGTGTCTGGGACAGTCTGAGAATTTATACTGCTAGAAGACAGGGATTGTCTGTGTTTAACTCACTTAATAATATTACCTAATACTTATGGGTATTTAATACTCTCATGATAATGTTTCAATCTCCAGTGATGACTATGACTCCAAGAAACGCAAGCAGAGGGCAGGTGGGGAGACGTGGGGTGCTAAGAAGCCAAGGCATGACTTGCCCCCATATCGGGTCCATCTTACTCCCTATACTGTGGACAGGTGAGCATACAGAGCTGTGAATTAGAAAGGAACTTTCTGGGGACGAAGTGGGGAAGTTTGATGATAAGACATGGGCTTTTTTTGTTTTCTTGTTTTTTGTTTTCTTTGCTGTTGGCCTGCAGCCCCACCTGTGACTTCTTGGAACTCCAGCGCCGTTACCGAAGTCTCTTAGTACCCCCAGACTTCTTAGTTGTGCACCTGAGCTGGCTGTCAGCCTTCCCTCTGAGCCATCCCTTCTCCCTACATCATCCAAGCCGAATCCAGGTGTCATCAGAGAAGGAACAAGGCCCAAGTGCCAACCCTGAGTCCACTCCCCCAGATTCTGACATGACTTATAGTGCTAAGGTGAGTTGGTAGCATCTTGTTGCTTTTCTCATGGTTTAGGAGAATCTCCACAGTATCTGTTGGATTGTTATTCTTTTCTTGCTGCCTTTGCTTAGGTACTTTTGCTCTCCTCCCCGGGACTAGAAGAATTATATCGTTGCTGCCTGCAGTTTGTGGAAGACATGGCTGAGCCAAGAGAGAGTCCAGAACACCCTTTGAAGCAAATTAAGGTAAGAGTTGGAATGATTCTGGGATCTGTGAAGCAAGATCTCAAAATTTTATACTTTTCCTTTCTCTGAGACCTGTTCTTTGATTTTGTTCTATTCCCACCAGAAGACTGGCTGCAGTATCACTAGATTTCCTCCTACTGCAAGCCTGCCCTTCTCTTCTCTCCCATGCCCCTGCCTACTTCTGATTCCTAGAATTATCATGAATTGTAGTTCTATTAATGAATAAACATTATTTGAGCACTTCTTTATGCCAAGTATGGCGCTAAGCATTGGGAAGGACTCTAGGTTTCATGATGGAGTGGCTTGTTTCAGCTTCTCACTCCTTGCCTAGAATAGTGCTCTGCAAGCAGGAAAGCACTTAGTTGTGCTTGAATTGAAGAATCTGAGGGCTAAAAGAGACCTTGAGGTGATGTAGTGATTATGCAGATGAGAAAGCTGAGGGCTGAAAAGCCCATAGCTTTGCCACTTTATACAGCTCATAACTTTTGGCAAAGCTGGGACCAGAACCCTTGTCTTTACTTAACTTTTCACTCTGTATCTAGCTCCTTCCTGCCTGATGTTATATGTAGGTTTATTGAGGAGGCAAATGGAATGGGGTGGGACCACTTAAGCTTTTAAAAATTCTTCTTTCGTAGTTCTTACTGAGGAGGAAGGAGGATGAGGCTGTGCTGGTTGGGGGTGAGTGGTCACCCTCCTTAGATGGTCCTGACCCAAAGGCTGATCCCCAGGTATTGGTCCGGACTGCTCTCCGCTGTGCCAGAGCTCAGACAGGCCTTGATTTGAGCAATTGCACGAAGTGGTGAGTATCCTTTCTGCGCTTTTTATTTGAGGGCATTTAGTGTGTGTAACTGGTGAGAAATTGTGCTTAAACCAAGATAACCAATTTAGGCTCCATATAGACTTGCCAGCTTCCCACTATTCAATGACCACAACACTTTTGACCCCAGCCTTACAGACAGGTGGCATTGACCACAAGGGGGAGCTCAGTGTCTATATTTGTGTGTGGGTTAGTACCTGTCCATTATCTTTCCTGGCTCCACAGCAGTGATGAGGAATGTACTCTTTGTATAGGAGTGTGAGTACATTGGGTTAAGGGAAAGGTCATAGTTAAAAAACTGTGTCCCAACTTAGGGAGCTCATGATAGATACAGGGGTTGCTTGGTCATTTGGATGGCAGGGTTCATCAGAGGTTAGTGTCTCAATGCCCCCCTTTTGCTGGGAGCAGGTGGCGTATTGCTGAGTTCCAGTATATACAGCCGGGACCCCCTCGGCGGCAGCGAACAGTAGTGGTGTATCTGCCAGACATCTGGACCCTTATGCCCTCCCTGGAGGAGTGGGAGGCCTTGTGCCAGCAGAAAGCTGCTGAGGCAGCTGGCCCACTTCCGGAGGCTCCAATGGTAAGTCTGAACCCTGGGAGGGAAAGGGTCCAAAACATTTGGACTAACAGGTGATGACCTTTTTGTTTGCTTCCTAGGAAGCAGAGGCTTCTGTAGAAGAAGCAGATGCGTCTGAACTTGCAACAGCAGAGGCTTCTGAACAAGACACAGAGAATCCTGAACTCAATCTGCAGCAGGAAATGGACCCTTCTCTCCCAGAGGCCCCTCCCCCTCCTCTGGAGCCTGTTATAATAGCCCAGCCTGGCTGTACTAACCTTTCCCTCCATGCCATTGTGGAGGATCGGAGGCCAAGAGAAAAGATCTCATTTGAGGTAGATGTGAAAGGTCTGGGGAATGTGCTGGTCTAGTGGACCTTAGAGGAATCATTTCCGCTTGGTGTTCATGCACCCTCAAATCTGCATTAACAGGTAACAGTGTTGGCAGCACTGTTTCAGGAGATGCTGCAGCGAGACTTTGGATACAAAATTTATAAGATGTTGCTGAGCCTGCCTGAAAAAGAGGTGCCTCCACCAGAGCCGGAAAAGGAGGAAGCGGCCAAGGATGAGGCAGCCAAAGAGTCCAAGGATGAAACACAGAACGAGGGCACATCTGCTGAGTCAGATGCCTTATCGGTGAGTGCCAGGGCCAGAGAGGGTAAGGGGTGAGAGAGCTTCATGCAGCAGGGACCTGAATGCTGGGAGGCCAGGCAGGTGTGTGAGTGCCTGGGCTGGGAAAAAAGGAACTAACATGTATGGACAATGAGTGTAATAGGAGAAACAGAAAGGGCATAGGTACCTACATGGGGATCGTGCTTAAGCTGCATTTTTTTTCTTTTTTTAAATTTTATTTTAGTTTGCATCATTGATTTCTACAAGATTTTGAGTTACATATTTTCTCCCCATCTTTCCCCTACCCACCACCCCAAAACAGCCATCCCAGTGTATCCCCCCCTCCCCCAGTCTATTCTCTCCTATGTCTTCCCCCCCTCACCCTTCTGACTTTTCGGTAGGGCAGGATGGATCTCCCAACCACAGTGCCTGTGTATCTCAAGTTCCAGTTGGATGTAGTTAATAATAATAATAATAATAATAGCATATATATAGCTATATATTTATAACATTTGATTATGGAATTTTAGATTCCAGATTCTTTCTCTTCCTCCCTCGTCACCCACCCCCACTGGAAGGACAAGCAATCAAATACAGGTTGAACATGTGAAATTACGTA
>CM053581.1:117607141-117631645 GCA_028627135.1 Pseudochirops cupreus
GAATGTAGGTATCTCCTTCCATCCTGAGACTTGTAGAGTTGTCTTATAGCTGTGCGTTAATGAGAAGAGTCCAGTTTATCAAAGTCGGTTGTCATACATACGATGTGTCTGTGATTGTGTACAAATTTTTCTTGGTTCTGCTCTTCTCACTTAGCATCAGTTTGTATAGGCCTTTCACGGTGAATATGAAGACTTGTCTCCTCCCCATTTCTTATAGCACGATAGTATTCCATTACATTCATATACCACAACTTGTTTAGCCATTCCCCAATTGATGGGCATCCCTTTAGTTTCTAGCTTTTTGCCACCACAAAGAGAGCGGCAATAAATATTTTTGTACATATGGGTCTTCTTCCCACTTCTATGATCTCTTTGGGATACAGCCCCAGAAGTGGTATTACTGGGTCAAAGGGTATGCAATTATTTATAACCCTTTGGGCATAGTTCCAGATTGCTCTCCAGAATGGTTGTATCAGTTCACACCTAGGGTTGTTTTGAGGATCAAATGAGATGTCTGTAAAGTGTGTTTTAGCACAGTGCTTAGAGCATAGGAGACACTTAATAAACCCTTCCTTCTCTCCCTCCCTCTATTGTCTAGTACCATGAATCTAGAAGGTGGATGAAAATTTTTTCATCATTGCTGGTACTTCCTCCACTGGTACAGATCTTAAGCCATCCATTTCTTCTTATGTATCCTCTCATTAATCTACCAAAGAGGATCTACCCAGTTATCTGAAGACCTTCCTTCAGGTCTTTTCAAATGTGTGGATACCAGTACATTTCCTCGAAGTTATCTTTCGTAACAATATGCTGTAGCCTACTTAGGCCCACCAACTACAGTTTTTATTCTTTGGAGGTCACTGTGTTACATGACTCATTGGGGAGAATATTGGTGTAAAGAAAAAAGATGTTTGTGTGTATGTTAGGGAGCAGTTTGGCATTGTTGAAAATGGTACATTTTTCACTTTCCTCCTGATTTCATTTCTAGGTTTGTTGCCTATCTGAAGTGGATCCAAGACATGTACCTGTGGACTAGCTTATTGGGGTACCCATAGAGCATCTCTGTTAGGGCAGTAGCTGTTTTTCTTTTTCTTTTCTTTTTGAGCAGGGAAAGGCAAGGCAGTTGGGGTTAAGTGACTTGCCCAAGGTCACACAACTAGTGGCAAATTTTTGAGGCTGAATTTGAACTCAGGTCCTCCTGACTCCAGGGCCAATAATCTGTTCACTGTACCATCTAGCTGCTGCTGTTATGTTGAATTCTTTTGAGTAGTTGTAGATCTTACTGAGGAGGCCCTGTAGGATTCTGGTTCGTAATGTAATTACCACATTGTGACTTGCAGACAGAGTCATCTAGAGACCTTCACCATCTATAGGGTGTTCTCCTATTTTGACTCTTAACAGAACATTTTCATGATAGTAATGAACACTTTTTGTGGGTGTTTTATACCTTATTTCATATTTATAATTGTAGAATTTTTAAACAAATTGATCTCTGGTCATGCCTAATCAAGGAATTTTATATTTACATTTGCAGGGGAGACACCTCTTTGAGATTTGATTTCTGGAGTTAAATGCTTTTTTGTAATCAAGAAACAGTAGGATTTCATTTTTTTATATCTCATTTTTTATGTGTTATATTCAGCTCTGAAGAAGAGGTCTGCAAACAACTGTCTCTCCCTCTTTATATTTTCAGTCCCTAAAGATTTTAAATAGATGAAAACCTGGACATCTGAGTTGGTAGTTCCTGATGTCTTCTTAGGCAGCTTTTTTTGGTAATACCACTGCTGGTTTTTGGGCTTCCATTTACTCTTGAGATATCTTGAAAATTGATCCTTAGTATTTTCAGATCCTATTGCCTTTTGCACATATGTCTTATATGTAAACTTGATTTGATTAGTCACTTTGTGGCTTTATCTTGTGTGACTTTTGGTTCTGAAGTGTTAGAATCCAGATATAGTTCCACTGTTATCAGTGATAATAGATTGTTTTTGAAACACACACACACAAACGTGCACATATAAATGTTCCATTTTGCTCCTGTTTGTTCTCCTTAACAGTTTCATATAAATGCTCTTAGTTGGAGCTCATGTCAAGCCTTCTGACTATTGCCTTCTGCAGTGGTCTGCAAGTGAGAGTAGTGAACACTTTTGAATGTGTCTCCCTGGGCATGTACTCTAAACCACTGTTGCTTTTGGCTGCTGTTTCCCTTCCTTACAACGCTAGTTGAAGTGGTTTCTGAACCCTTTTGACTTTCCCTTCCTTGTGGTGGTGGCTACTTTCGTGAGTTAAACTTCTCTAAGAATTGGTGATAATCTGAATCAATATTTTTTTACTTTTCAGAGTCAGTAGGTGGTTTTGGAATTATGTATAATTTAACACAAAGTTTTCTCATTTTTTTTCGTTGTTCTGATTTTAGTGTTTATTTTGATCTTTGTTTAACATAGTTTCCATAATATTTTTTCTCTCTCCGTTCTTCCTCTAACCTTCATATTGAAGGTAGAGAAAATTGTTAGTGGAAAGAGCACTGGTTCTTGGGTTCAAGTCCTAATCCTGATACTTAATCCTTGTATGACTTTGGACAAATCACTTTAAATTTCCCTGGAGTTGTTTTCTCACCTGTAAAATGAAGGGGCTGGATGAGGTAATTTCAGAGATTCTTTCCAGCTCTAGAGCAAGAAAACTACTGATCCAAGGACAAAAAGGCACCTTGGAATTTGCTTTAAAAAAAAATCCTGAAAATCAGTTTTTCTTGTAAGTTGCCTCCTCTTCTCCTAAGAGTCAAGTATAGGGCAAAGTATAGGGTCAAGTATAAGTGAAGTATAAAGAGGCAGAATAGGCAGGAGGACCAGGAAGTGAAGATGGATCATCATATATGTCCTAATCAGTGTGGCCTAGAGGGATGAAACTAGGTTTTAGTTCCAGGTCTTAAAACAGGGCTCATACTTGTCTCTGCTTAGTTTACAAGACTATGTTGGGAAAAGGGAACTATTGCATTGATGGGAGGGGAATGTTTCTTTGAGCTGTGAAAATTCCTTACCTTCCATGTATTCCTGTGGGACTGAGATTGAGTTCATAACAAATATCTGGAATTTCCCAAGAGCACCTTGAACCCTTGTTAATGTATGTAAAATATTTTGCAAATGTGAAAGTGGTATAATGTGAGATAATTGTTGTTACGACTCTTTTGCCTCTCACAGAAGGAGGATGGGCTTTTGCCCAAGCCTCCAGCTTCTGGCGAAGAAGAGGAAGAGAAGGGCCGGGGTGAGGCATCTGAAGACCTCTGTGAGCTGAGCTTGGATGCAGAACTGCTGTTGCTGAGGGAAGACGTGGAGGATGATTTTGGTATGTTGGGAGCTGGAGAGATGAGGGAGGGAATTTTGGCATAGGCTAGGTTGTTAAGTGGTTTGGGTCTGATGCTTCCTCTTCGTTGTATTGTCCTTTATGTCTTCAGCAGGGACAAAGCTAGAAGATGCTGAGGTACGGTCTGTTGCCTCAAACCAATCAGAAATGGAATTCTCCTCACTTCAGGACATGGTGAGGATCCTTCTTTTCCTTGCTCTTCCTCACTAAGTAGGTTATTTATCACAGTTCAGGGAGATGTCTGATCTGAGCAGCACTTTTAGCACTTCATCAGTCTTGGTGGACACCAAATGGCTCTAGGCTTCTTGCCCTTTCTGGAGAATACACACTTAAGGAGAACATTTTTGTATGTATAAAGATGACCAATAGAATTCAGTGTCTCAGAATACATTTTAACCTCTACTTGATAATCATCTGTATGTCAAAGCCCATAAGGATTCTTCTGATAATCTTGACACCTGAACTTTATGGAGCTAGTTTCAAAACTAAAAAACTCCATAGAAATCTAGTAACTGTGGAATTCCTTTATCTGACCCAACAGGGCTCAGATTCATTGACTTTTCCAGCTTCTAGAATCCAGCAAAATAGTTTAGCCATAAATGGCTATATTTGTAAACACTAAGCCAACTGGAAATTTTTCTTCACTTTCCTTGGTTCTCTCTTAGCCCAAGGAGCTAGACCCCTCGGCTGTGTTGCCCCTGGACTGTCTTCTTGCTTTTGTGTTCTTTGATGCCAACTGGTGTGGCTACCTTCACCGACGGGACCTAGAGAGGATCCTACTCACTCTTGGACTTCGACTCACTGCAGAGCAGGTATCTTTTCTCTCCTCTTTTGTCACCCTGCAGTGTGCTCTCTCTGCTGCTTCCCAGCATAGGACTCAAGCCAGGTATTCTGTAGCTCTTGATTCTTGTATTGAGTAAAATAGACAGCTCCTTCTGATCCTTGTGCAGTGATGGGTTGCATGTTTTCTGTAGGCCAAAAAGCTGGTGAGCAGAGTGGTGAGCCAGAACATTTGTCAGTACCGGAGCTTACAATATAGTCGTCAGGAAGGCCTGGATGGTGGGCTCCCTGAGGATGCACTCTTGGGTAAGCAGAACTCCTTGTCAAATAACTTTGGAAGGGTGGGCCTTGGCTTTCTTCCTCAGATCTTCTTCTAATCTCTTCTCTTTGTCTTTTCAAGGAAACTTGGATCTGCTGCCTCCTTCCTCTGGGGAAAGCACAAAGCCAAGTGTCCCTCAGGTGGAACACAGGGGCCTGGTGTCTCATAATGGCAGCCTGATTCATGTGGGGAACCTGCTGCAGCGGGCAGAGCAACAGGACAGTGGGCGGCTTTACCTGGAGAACAAGATCCGCACACTGGAACTGAAACTGGGTGAGAGGCCTGCAGTCCCAAATCCTTGCTCGTGTTTGAATGTCCCACAGGCTGTGTTGCACCTTGGTGCTGCACAGATATGCATCCTCCTGTCCCTTATTTGTCCTGAAATTGCAGGTGGGGAGCAAGATTTCTGGTGTTTTCTTTCTAGAAGAGACCCATAGCCGCTTCTCCACCACGGAGGCTACTAATAAGACGCTGACAGCAGATATGCAGGAACTACGGACACGGCTAGCAGAGGCTGAAGAAATGGCCCGAACTGCTGAGAGGCAGAAGAATCAGCTGCAGCGTCTGCTTCAGGAGTTTCGAAGGCGTTTGACTCCCTTACAGCAGGAGATACAGCGGATGGCAGAGAAGGTGGGGGGTAGGATTGGGAGGGTTCTGTTACTGTGGAAATGAAGGCCCCACAAGGTTGCTGTTGGGAGAAGACAGCTGGAGTGACAGCTCTTTCCCTTCTCATTAATTCCTTGGGCCCATTTGTAGAGACTACCTCCCAAGTAGGTGAGTCTTTCCCAGTCCTTATTGCTAAAGTGCACATATCTGTTTCTTTTCCTTCCTCTCTCTGCCCTATGAACCTCCCCCCCCCCCACCCTTCCCTGGGGTCCTAATCCTTGACACACCTGTGTTTCAGGCTGACAGTTGGGGAGAGAAGGAAGAACCAGCAGCTAGCAACTGAGGCTGAAGGGCACTGCACAGCAATTGTCACCCAGTGAGCTCAGCGATGGAGTCTGATGAAGTTAGACCCTCAGCACCAGAAAGCAGCTGGAGCAGGGCCTGGAAACACAGGCAGGGGAGGCTGACAGTGCTCAGTATCTTCAAGGCAAATGGAGGGGGAGGGGCCTGGGTCGTTAGGGCATGAACAGGGACTGGTTCTCAGGCTATCAGCAGGGAGGGACCCAATTTACACCCACTACTAATAGAGCATCTTTTCTTCTCACTCCTGAAATACCATTTCTCCCTCTACTGTGGCTCCTCCTGGAGCCCTTTTAACTTGTGCTTCCAGTTTAGAATGAGGCAAAGGAAGGGAGGGGAAGACATCTTGAGAACCTGTGACCAGGCCTAGCACCAACAGACTTTCTGGAGAAAGGGTCAGGGAGTCCAGTTGTGGGCAGTGGATCCTTGATCTGGTCAAGCTGCTGAGCTGTAGGGGCAGATCCTCGAGGAAAGGGGCTCATGGTTCCTGCACAAGGAGTAGAGGTAGCAGCAGGGGCCAGTTTGTGTCTCGGGGTACGTGTCTGTAGTCCTGCACTCTGCCAACCTGAGACGAGATCTCTTGCCAGGTGAAAGCTGCTCCTTTCTCTTCTGCTCTTTGTTCAGAATGTGGTAATGGCTTGGGCCTGGGTAGGTCAAGCCTTTCTCTGTTACCTTTGTAATTCTCACCTCTTTCCATAACCCACGGTTCCAGTTTGACTTTGTACATAAACAGTTGTCCTTTTTTTGGCTTTTTGTTTTTTAAATAAACCAAAGTCAAAAACACAGTGTGTGTCTGCCGTCATAGGGCTCCCTCCCCTGCTGTTTCCTTAGTCTTTCTGGTTTGTAACCTACTTGTGTCATAGGGCTCCCAGCCTTCTTGTCTCTTTCAGATTTCTCGGCAGTAGCACCCCTCTGTCCTTCCCCTAACCTCCCCTCCCCGCAAAGTGTAGGCTAGATTGTGCAAGGTAGTGAGTTGTGAGTTGTCTCAGTTTCTTCCTGTTAAACAAATGTCAGGCTCTAGAACAGCGGCTCCCAACCTGTGGGTCGTGACCCCTTTGGGAGTCAAACGACCCTTTCACAGGGGTCACCTAAGACCATTGGAAAAAGCATTATTTCCGATGGTTTTAGGAACAGAAGACACAGCTCCTCTGTCTCCAGGCGGGTCTGCCCACATGCAGATACGCCCACATACAGGTATTAAAGGGTGACAGCATTAGAAAGGTTGAGAACCACTGCTCTAGAAAGTCAGCTAACTATAACCTCAGAAAGCCAACTTGAAAAAGAAAAATTAAGTTTGTTGGGAACTATCAGGCATTAGGCTAAGGGTGCTGTTCTCATAGTTAAAACATGTAGTCCTCCAGAGGGCAGCACCACGTTGTTCAGAGTACATCATGTATCCTTGGAAGCAAGGCTTTTTGGTTAGTCTGACTCCTACCCCATTAATGAGAGCACCAGCAGTAAGTGTAGGCTTTATTTTACGTTTCCTTGAAAAAATATAATCCCCAGTATTGAAGTCAGGGGAGCCCAGACTTTTTGCCCTTTCCATGGGGCTCCTGAGTTAAGAGGTGAATAGAAAAACAGCATTGAATTTACATTTTAAACTAGTTCCCAGCCCCCAGAAAGTTATCTCTGGTGGAAAACTTAGAACTCTTCACTTGGTTGAGGCACAGGACAAAGACTGGAAAGAAGATGAGACAGACTACCTTTTCTTAACACTTAGAAGTCCGGGCAAGTTCCTTTGTCCTTGCCGTGGCAGATCAGGCCAACAGCTTTGGTTTATCCCCTTGAATTGTTTATTCTATCTCTCATGCAGACAAAATGACTTTTGAGGTGAAAAGTTCACCAAGGCTAGAGTACTGAGGCAATACAATAAAGCAAATTCACATACTAGATGGCCTAACAGCCAAAAAACTCACTGACTTCAAATTCAAGACTTCAATGTTCTGGCCCAGCTTGAGCTGACTTGCTTATAGACTTAACATTACTCACTGCTCTAGGCTGAAGCAGGAAACAGTTCTATGTTGGACCAGTTATTTTGGAAATTAAAGCCCTCATGGCTGTTGCTTTTACACTAATGGTTTTGCTGTCCACTAGTGCTCCTCTCTGGAGGAGGCATTAGCTTGCTTAGAGTGGGACATTCTATCGAGTGGCACTAAAATAAGACCACCTGCAGCCTGAGGGTGTGAGGGGGGTTAGCTCTCCCAACAAGAAGGTTACATTTGGTCTAAGGGCTAGTGGAAGGTAGCAAATGCTGCCTTTGCTCCCTTTGCCAACGAGTCATGGCAAAGTTTTATAGTAGCTACTGCCCTTCACCAGAGTTGGCTTTGCTGGGTCTGAGAGTATATGTGGCATGAGGATCTCTGCCCTGGGGGGGATTCTGTGTAGAGTTCAGTCATCAGCCACAATGGAGAGGGCTCGGAGCTCGCTCAGCTTGGTTTCATTCTCCTGCTCCCTCTGCTCGTCTGTATGACCAGGTTGGTCAAGCTGTTGGGTTAAGTCCCTGAAGATCTTGTGCATCTCGGTGTAGTACACAACCTAGGTTCAGGTGGGAAGAGGAAGGAAGAAAGTGGTGGGTAAGATCTGGGACTCACTGGATAGTATACCCTCCTCCGCTTTCCCCTTATACCCCTAGGGATCGAAAGCTCCAAACATACATTTTACAGTACACTGGCAAGGTTAGTCAATAAGCCTTTAAATGTCCTGTACTATGGTGGGCAAGATATGGAGGCCCTACCTAAGATTAAGGTTCAAAATAGGGAGAAAAGGTCACATTTGGTTTTGGCTCTACTTTCCAACAGGGTAACAGTAGGGAAACTGAAGGGGGGGAGGGTCACAGAATTTACTGAGTCTAATTCTACAAGAGAAAAGCTTGGGCCTTTTTTTCTGGAGAGCAAACCAGGTAGGCTGGTACCCCATAAAAACTGGGAAGTAATACCTAGGAAAACCACAACCAAGCTAACCAGACTGCCTTCTGGCCTTCAGTCTCTCCCGCCTTAGTAGTGGGCCAAGAAAACGGTGTGGGGCTGGCCTGCCCCTTTTCCTCCTGAAAGTGCAGAGGACACTATGGGCAGAGAATGGGTCCCCACATGGGATCGTCAACATCAATAAAAACAAGGTAGAGCTGTATAAGTAGAACAGCCCTGAAATCATTTTGAAGGACCTCAAAAAAGTTGGTTTTTCCAATACTGGAAGGCATATAGAGATTGCTATACCTCAACACTGCTTCCTACTACTATAGCCTTGTATTGGGGTATCTGATATAGGTCTCCGTATTTGCCTTACCTCCCTTTTGTGGCAGGTAAGACTCCTGCCCCTCCCAAGTTTAGATACCTAGAAGTAGGTGAGCCCTAAAGCATGGGTCTCTTCACATAAGTCTGGTCATAGTACTCTAACTGGCATCCTGTCGTCCTGGAGGGGTCTGGAGTTCGAGAACAGATCCTAAGAAAATCCTGTTCCTTTATTCCTTGTAGGGGCCCAGAAAATAGGAGTCAAATCTGGAAGTTTCCAACTCCCACTATCAGTTCATCACATCTCTAGCAACCTTGCCGCAGCCTTGCAGGAAAATAGGGAACCTTGTGGGCAGCTTAAGCAGGCTAGTGGGTGGACGGGGGTGGAGGATGGTTCCCCCCCCAAGCCGCACTGCGCTGGGTGAGTCACCAGGAATGCTCACTTTTACTATGACTAATGGCATCAGAATTCAAGCAGGGGGAGGGCTAGAAGCCAGCATGAAAGAGGTGCTAAACAAACCCCTGGCCACCACCAGGCCTACTCCAGCCAAACGTTCTTAGACGCTATACTCTCAGGTCTGGGAGCCACTTGAAAGGTGATGGGATGTGAGGGTAACTATGGAGGAAATAAAGTATGATCTCCAGGTAGGAGAAGCTTACAATCTAGCTGTGCTTTCGTTCTACCTTTCAACTCCTCCTGACGTGTCCCTGCATAGATGCAGATGAAACTGGCTGTGAGGCTGGGCTCATGGTGTCAAAGCCATCAGGAGACTACAGCAGCAACAGCACATCACCTCTGTGGATTTCACTCCTCCCCTCTTCGCCGAGACCTTTTGGGAGAGCTGCTGCCACAAGTTCTCTATCCCAATGTGTACGCAGGATGTCATGGCCAGTAGGTGTGTTGAGTGGCAGGCTGGCCTAGGGCACTGATGGGTACTAGTCATTTCTTCCACAATCATGCCTGGAAGCAGCAGTAGGGCCAAGGACTACAGATGCTGGCGTTCTCTCCACGTACTATCTACCTTGGGATTCCTGGAAGGAGCCCCCTAACTCTCCTACCAGGCCACCCTTAAGCAGGTTTTAGCATATGCCTAAGTCAGCCTGCAGGTTGAAAAGTGAAGTCAGGCTCCCATCTGTTATGGAATCTGTAATGTACCATTTTGTCCACTAGAGGGCAAAAGGTGTCCAGGTCATGAAAGAGCAACCCCCAAAATAGGAAGATGGTTAACCCCCAAACCTTGCCTGTCTGGTTCCATTCCCCAAATCAAATTTTCCACAGCCTTCGAATGGCCTCAGGTCTGAGGTCTGGTGAAGGAAAGCTGGGCTAAATGTTCCCTGCCTTTGGCTACTTACTCACTGTTCTTTCCAGGGACTGACTTTCCCTTTTGTACAATGAGAAAAAACTTCCTCTAGACTTGCTAGGGCAAGTTGAAGGGTCCTGAGAGGATTAAAAGAATTAATATGAGGTTGGGAAGAGGATGAGACCCTCCAGATCCCTGGTATTCATGAACTCATTTCAGTTTCATGCTCCCGGTTCTATTCCCTTATCAGAGAGAAGGGGCTGTGGCTGAGGGGCCTGAAGACCAGGAAGTGGTAGCAACAATGCAACCCGGGAGGGTTGGTTCGTTCTTCATTTTGGCAAGAGCTGAGACCATCTTGGAGTCCATTCCTCTTCTTCCCTAAAAAGGGTTCTGAATGAGGGGTAAGGTTATCTGGGTCCTCTGAAGATGCTACCAAACTGATTTCTTCTGGTGATCCCATCAACTTCACATATGTTCAGTTATCTCTGTGCAGATGATTCCCAAGTTTATATATTAAGCTTTCAATTCTTGGAACTCCAGTTCCATTGCCAACTGCCCACTAGATATCTCCACCTGGACAGTCTACTGTCACCTCAAATTCAATATCTCAAACAGAACTGCTTATCTTGCCCCTCAAATCTATTCCTCCAAATTTCCTTATCTTTGTCGAGGGCACCCATAGACTTCTAGTCTATCATCCTCCATACTTCTTTTCTCTCCTATCCAACAAGATGCCAAATCTTGTCAGTTCTACCCTCCACAACACCTTTTTGAAATGTCCCATCTCTCTGCTCATTAGGACCACCACCTTATTTAAGGCTTCACCACAGATCATCTCAACTACTATAATAGCCTCCTAATTGGTCTCTCTGCTTCCAGTTGTTCCCCTCTCCAATCCATCCTCTGGCCAACTGCCAAGTTTATATTCCTGAAACCATGTCTGATCATGTTGGTCACCTCCTCAAAAATCTTGACTAATACTGCCTCTAGGATGAAATGCAAACTCCCCAGGCTGGCATTTAAAGCCCTTTACCATCTGTCTCCTACTTACCACACCAGGCTAATTTCATGTTAGTCCCTTTCACAGTGTTCAAGCTAAATGGGCTTACTAGTTCTCCCTTAAATTACTAGCTATATCCTAACCTTAACTTGCTATCTCTTGCCTCCATTCCCCATGTTCCTTTCTCCCTTTTAGAATCTCTAGTTTCCCTCCAGGCTTGGCTCTGGCGCTGGCTCCTTAAACAAGGGCCTTTCTTGACTGCCCCCAGCCCCATCTGTCAGTGCTATCTCTTTCCCCTAAAATGACTTTGTATCTGTTTGTATCTCCCCAGCAGAGAGGAGCTACTTAAAGATAGGGCCACTCTTTGTACCCCCAGAGCCCAGCATCCCTGGAAAGACTGAGGTTCCAATTCTAGCACTACTGCTTCCTAGCTGTGCAATCATACACAAGTCACTTGAACTTTCTGAATCATGAACACTGATCATGGCAGTATGGTATACGAGATGAACTGGTAGGTAGGTCACTTAAGATCACAAGTGACAGGCTGAGCTGCTGGTCTGAATCTGTGGAGGGAGTCTCCCCATGCTGATGAAAACACACTATCTACTTCACAGCTGTGAAGAAACCTTAAAGTGTGACATGTTATCATTATCATTATCCTAGAAGTGAAATAAAAGGTACCCTTCACTACTGCCCCCCAACACCTAGGACTCTAGGTCTTAGTCTCCTGGGTCATTTCTTTAGGGCTACACAAAACAAATATATGCCTGGGAATTCCACTGGCTCCATTAGATTTAGAGAATAGGGACTTCCCTCTAATTCTGGCCTCCTGAAATCCAGAGAAATCATCCCAAACCATGCTAGTCTGGGCTCCTCTTAGATGGTTCTAGGATGCTGAGAGCTGGATTCCCTAGCTTGGAGTCATGTGGATGGCCTTGCTCTTACTCTGTTGCTTATTCTTCTAGTGCGGCGCTCTGGGGGAGCTGCTGGAATTCAACCATGAACTCAGAAAGCTCAGTCTTACCTGGGCGCGAATCAGTGACTCAAAACTTGGTTGGAAGTAGTCAAGTCGACTGCTGTAGAATCGAGGCATCTCCTCCAGGAGTTGTCTGTTCTTTGCTTCAAAGTCGTCCTTCACAGGCCGCAGCTCTTCTCGTACCTGTCCATTGTGGGCTCAGTCAGGGTCCCATGTGGGGCAGTGGGGAAAGCAGAACTGTATCTACACCACCCTTTCTCAGAGAGACCTAACTGCCAGGTGAGGGTGGAGAATGCCACGGGGGAGCTCCCCCACTAATTGTGTTTTAGCCAGTCCCCTTCCTCACCTCCCAAACCTTTGGCTTGTTTTATTTTTGCAGTTCTAGTACCTGGTGGAGTTTGGCCAGGACTGGCCCTGTCTTTTCCTTTTCCTCGTACTTTTCCACCTTGGACTGCAGCCGTTTGTAGTCCTGCAGGGCCTGTTCCCGCCTCTTCACTGCCATGTTGAGGCTGGGGAAGACACTACCAAACCTGCCAGAAACAGGGTAGGAGGATGAGTAGAAGTTGCCTGGGGAGAACAGTAGCATTTTTCCTGCCTGGGTGCTACTACGAGAGGAGAAGAGGAAGAACGTAGATTATACAGACTCCAGAAAAGACCTTAGAGATCACCCAGCGCACCCCTCTCACTGTACAGATGAGCAAACCGAGGGTCAGAGTTCTTCAGTTTGGCCATGGTCTCCCAAGCAGTAAGTAGCAGAATGCAGACTGTCTAACTCCAAATCCCATGTGCTTTTCTACTAGACTTCACTGTCCTGGTATGAAGCCTCAAGGAAAAAGGAAGGGCTGAAGGCATCAGCACTCCACTGGTCTTAAAGCAGCACCTTACAAGAGGATCCACAGTACTGACATTTTGTAATTGCTAAGCCATCAGCAGGTGTGTTCAAAGTGCTTTTACATTTATTATCTCATTTAAGTTTAACAATGACTTATGAGCTAGGTAGGGCAGGCTTTATTACATATCCACTGGCCTACAGAATTACACATGAGAAGAGTATCACAGAACTGTAAGGGCCCTTGGTGATGATCTAGGGCAAATTCCCTCATTCACAGTAGAAACTTTAGCCTAGAGAGGAAAGTGATTGGCTTGGGGTCGTAGCAAAAGTATCACAATAGAACAGAGCTCTGGAGCCCTGATCTGAGGACCTGGGAATGAATTCCCATTCTACCCTCCTTGTGACTGTGCCTTTTCCACTACTCAGATTTAGGGAAAATGGGATCCATGAATGGCCAGACTCTAGAACCTAATGGATCTGACTCTAGAGAAGTCACCCACTGATCTCTAAGACCTTTCACTTCTTAGACACCAACCATGAGGGATTTGCATTATCTCTGTGACTAAGGCACCAGAAAAGCCCAGAGCTTTGGGACCATTTGATAAGGTATCAATAATTTTGCCATTTGAAAGTAAAGGAACCACTTATTTACAAATTGTTCTAAACGGTTGTTGTTCAGAAGACGCCTGGAGCATTTTAAATGCCCCTCACATATTTATGTTGAAAGATTGTAGAGAAAGAGGCAGAAATGATTTTTTTTCCCTTTGGGCAATCTAGAGATCTTAAATACCCCATATGAGCTCTGGATCTCCAATGTTAATGCCTATGTGGATCCAACTGAACATACACTGAGAAACAAATAATGCTTACAATAATCATGCTGCTGAAGTTTTCCCCAAACTTGGAACATGATCACCATTCAAACAAACGAAAATTAACAAAACACTGTACTTGAGTTAAAGAATTATTCATTGACGCCTGAAGCCTGGGCAAAGGAAGAAGAAAATATGAAGATGATCAGAGATAAAGATGGAAATGATCAACTTGTTCACATGGGGCTTTTCTGTAAGCAAAGTAAATCTTTGTGTGTGTGTGTGTGTGTGTGTGTGTGTGTGTGTGTGTGTGTGTGTGTGTGTGTGTGTGTGTGTGTGTGAGTGAAGAGACAGACAGACAGACTGACCCTGACTCTACCAGAGGAGGATAAGATCTGGCAGGACCTGTCCAGCTGGAGAACTTTCTCAAGAGGCACAATAAGAAACTGCATGTCAGGTAGCTAATGGACAGCCCCACTATTTAGAGGGAAGCTTTTCACTCTGTGGGTGGCCACAACAACCCTTTAAGACCATTCTCTAAGTTACAAAGGGATCATAATCAGTGTTGGAGGAGGGAGTATCCATACCAATAAAATGACAGATTCTTTTAACTATGGAAGTAAGTAAACCACAGCTGGGGCTTGTTCCAAAAGCAAGGCATTCAAAGTTTCACTCTCTTTAATAAATCAATAGCTGCTACCCTGAATGAGCTTTCCTTACTAAACTGGGAATGCCTAAGGCATAGTGCTCTCTGCCAGTCAGTACCATTGGAGACTAGTGTAAAGTGGTGATTCTAAAAACCAGGGGCCCTCATGGGGTGCAATCTAGAGGGGGGCTGATTTCAAGGGCTTTATCTCATTACAGTTCAGAAGAACTGGCATCTGGGGTTGTTACTATGAGGCAGTCTGAGAGAAGAGAAAGATTTCTTCCCCACCCTTTTCTCCCTGTCTCTGAGAGGTCTATGATGGACAACTGACAAATCACATGGTTCACAGGAGGTGGTGTAGGCAGAGCTGTGAATTCACCAAGGCGCTCCCACTGGGGGACAAGCCATTAGAACAGACCCACTGGAAAGGTTTTAGTTCTATGGCTTTCATCAGTGCCAGACCTCTGACCTCTGACCTGGGTGACTGTGGTCACAGGAAAGGAAGACAGTAAGAATTTGACCCAGGTGAGTGAACTGTCCAGTGGTTTCTTCTGTGTTCTCTTTGACAGCCTACTTTCCATCCTACTGCTTCAGGAAACAGAAGGAATCCCTTTGGAAGAGATAATGTAATGTGAAGACACTTTGAAAGCAGAAGGCACTCAGTAAAATCTCAGTAATAGGGAGAAATGTTGTGGTGGAGTGGAAAGGGCACTTGCTAGATTTGGAGTCAGGTGAAAACGTGGGTAAAATCCTAGCTACCGAGACTTAGCCCTGTGATCCTGGGTAAGTCAGGCCTACCCCTGTGATCCAAGTCAGTCACTTTACCTTTGGAACCTTTGTTTTCACAAAACTGCACTAGCTGCCTCCCAGATTTATAAACCTTTAAGCCCTGTAGAAATGTGAGTTGTTCTTATCCAGAGAGTAGAAAAGACCAACCCAGTAAGGAAATAGTTAATGGTCCTTCCTTAAGGAGCACCAGTTCCCTGGCCCACCAGTATATTCCCCCCTTCCCCTCTACAATTCATCCTAGAGCTTGCATTTTCCAAAGCCATGGTCACACAGGGGTGACTTGGCAAGTATCCAGTTGTCTAGGAGCATAACCCATTTTTAGGAGTAGGGAGAGAGAGTCTAAGTACCCTAACAAACCCATAAGTTCTCATTTTGGGATATAGTCCAGCCTCCTCCACAGAAGTCAACTGACTATTCTTTTTCACGATTCTTGTTTTGCCCCCTGATATTGATGTCCCCATGCCAGACTAGGATGCCATGGATGGGGAAGGTGGGTACAAAGCCAAAATGGCGGCCAGGATGTTACCCTGGGAATGTAAGGTGAAATGAGTGTGGAACATACACTTTGTTCCCAGTGTGGTCAAGCAATAGTGGACCTGGGTAATTCTTTCAGAATAATCTTTATGATGGGATATTTAGTCCACTGTTAGGCAGCAAGGAATGACCAATACTTCTGGGACTCTTCCCAGCTCTTCCTTTCTTGGAGATTTTCCATGGTTCACTAGATTAATCACTAATAAATTTCCATTCATATGGATTTATTCAACTTTGGCATTCCCCTTGGGGGTTGATTTCATGTTTTCCTTGGAGTGGAGAAACTGAGGCAGAGCTGGGAGGGAGAACACAGCTTAAACCATGGCTTGTGATAAGTCAGTGATGGGACTAGGAATCAAGAATTCCTGGCTCTCAATACTGGCCCACTCAGCCCCCACCTCTCTACTCTCTATTTATAGGAGATGGAACAGCCTTCACCAACTCCCAAGTTGTGGGCAATATAAATAACCACGGTGTTGCAAAAGGAGTTGGTTTGAAAGCAGGAAACCTCAAAATTGGCCTTCTGCAGTTTGGAAGAACACAGGTTTGGGGGGTAGTGTGGTACAATGGAAAGCACATTGGATATGAAGTCAGAGGACCTGGGTTTGAATTTTGACTCTGCTACTTATTAACTTGGTGGGGGGCACATCATTTAACCTGTCTATCTAAATTTCCTCATCTGTAAAATAAGAGAATTGGATTATATAACCTCAAAACTGAAGGTCCTACAATGGGACCAGGCTAGTTCCAAACACCTGAGCGCCTTCTCAGTCATGGTCCAAGACAGGACATTCATGCTGGCTTCTTTCCCAGCAAAGACACAGCGTTCAAGGTTTTGTGACTAGACATCATGTCTTCTGATTTCCATGCCCAGCGCTCTTTCTACTCTACCATGCTGCCTCACATGGCTCCTTGAAGTGATTAGTTTTTCATCTTTACTATATTTTATTTTCTCTTCTGGAGTGTAATTCCTGGATAATAGTGCACATAGTAGGTACTCATTAAGGATGTGATTCTTTATTTTGCCTGTCCCAGGGCTGCCTAACACACTCTCTTCCCTGGGTAAGTATGGGGCAGGAAGGGAAGGAGGGAGAGAGAGGCCGGCTGGGAGGTGGGTTGGGAGCAGCCGGCCCTGGTGGGGAATGCCTGCCATTCCTCAATCTGTGCCCACACAACCGGGATCTTCCACCCACCAGGAAAGGGAAATTAAAAGCATCCCAATCCAACTAGAGCCCGGAGGAGCAGAACACCCAGCTCAGAGAATGGGGGATTAGAGGCCAAGCCCCCTGGAGGTGGGAAGGAGGCTGTGAGGGGGCAGCCGTGTGGCCATGTTCTTCATTAGGGGAGGACAGGAAAGCTGCTGTTTCCTGCTTCCGGTCCTGGGGTCCCCAGGAGGCTCCCCACTACCAAGACGGAAGCAGGAGGGGAAGGTACAGCCAGTACTAGTTTGATGTGGTCAAGGAGATTGCATGTCGCCTGGAGTGGGGTGAGGAGCTAGTCTACAGGCTCACGGGGAGGTCAACGGATCTGCCCAGGGAGATCTCAGCTTCCACCCCTTGCCACTCGCCCACCTTCCTGGCAGGTGGTGGGCTGCCATGGTGGTGGGAAGCAGCCGGGATTTCTCTCAGCTGGGCACCAGCTACAAAAGCCAGGATCAGGGATTGGATTTCAAGGCTGCTTGGTGTGTGTGAAATTGAGTCAGAAGCTACCAGGGCTGGCTTTTCTTGCCTAGATTTGTCAGGCCCTGAGTGCCTAGCTGGGCCTTCTGTCCTTTTTTTACCTGCCACATACCAGCTCAGATACCTTGTGCAGGTTAATCTGCCTACTTTGTCCTTGATGGAACATGGCCTCTGGAGTATGGCTTCTGATGTCCAGGAGACTACACAAGGGCAGGGACCGCTCTGCTGCCCACCTGCCTTCCTGGCTTTCTGTGAAGTCTTATCTCAGGAGGCTGAGGTGCCAAACCACAGAGCTGCCTGATTTATTTAGATACTAGCTTCCTGACCAGTACAGCTGCCTGTCTCTTGTCAGCTCATGAGCCTCTCTCCACAACAGATCCAAACAATATACCTTGTTCCTCTTCTTATCCTGGTATTTTGGGTTGAGGGGTGACTGGGGCAGAGAAAGCAATTAACCTTGGTAGTAGGAGAGAAACTGCTCTGACTTACAGGCCATTGCCTTTGAGTTACACTTAAGTCTTTCAGTCATTTCCTGGAAAAGCTAGTGATCAGGAAAGGTCAGAAAGAACCCCTTCCAGGGGTTAGGAGAACTACCTCCTAACTCTACCCCCTGGACCTGGGCAGGGATGGATAGTTTATGATTCCTCAAATACAAAGGGTTACACTGAGGATCAGAAACTGTTCCCTCTTGTCTAATTTTGGGGACCCTGATCTAGCCCTAATGATAATTTAGCAAATCCTGCTTATCCAGGTCCCATATGAGTCAACTGCAAAGGACCACCATAGAAGAAGTAATAATGTGCAGCTGTTGAACTGGAGCCTGGATCCTTTCTAGGTCAAAGCCAGTTTGGGAGAGGCCAGAGAAGAAGATGAAGTGAGGTGGGAGCTTCAAGGCAGCTTTCCTGTCTCCTGCCACCCCCACACCTACTTCTTCCCCTCAACTTAGGGGACCTAGGGAGCAAGTCTGTCTCTCTGATCATCAGCTGGAGACACTCCCAACAGAGCAGATGGATCCCACTGCAGCATTTATGAGCCTGATGGGTCATGAATTATGAGGCCTTTCTAGTCAAACAATCACACTGATGCTCCTCCCCACCCCCATCTCCCCTGCCCAGCCACTCCTTTATTTCAGAAGTAGAATACTCCAGACAGCTGTTCTTCCACTCCTGCCCAGAGATGAAAGGCTTCCTGCACCTCCACTGAGGGCCAGCCAAGATCTCTGCTAGCTTAATTTGGAAGGTTCAGGCCCTACTGGGTCTTGAGCAGACAGCAAAAGGAAAAGAGCCAGATGAGTACAGTTGTAATGGCAGGTAGAGGCGTAGCTGCCTAAGGTTTCTGCAAGGACAAGAAGCTGCATGACAGGTACCAGAACTTTAGGGGAATCACAGATCTTGTGGCCTTTAAGGATTGTCCCTTAGCAGTGCAGTTTGGTCCTCAAGCTGCTGCCAGCCTGCTCACCTCATCCCTTGCCTACTGCCAACCCCACTTGAGTTTTCCCCTTTATAAAGTGAACATCCTTGGCAACCCTCAGGGATGGCTGCTACTCACTTTTTTAAGGGCTCAATCACCGTCTTTTGGATCTGGTTCACCTGTCAAAAATAAAACATAGTGGGGTCAAATTCTGGTGGCAACGTGGTTGTTCAGGCATTCAGGTTCCACTTCCTCAGACCAAACTATGAAGCTCGTTTGCAATGGACAGAGACCAGAAGGTCTGAAGAGGGAGATGAGGTTCTTTACCTCCTCCATGATCATACATGATAATACTGAGACCCCCTCCCAGGGCAGTTAGATGACATGGACATTCTTTGAGGCTGGGGAATGTAGTGTTTGTGTCTGCGTCCCCAGGCTCTAGCACAGTGCCTTATATATAATAAGTGCTTAATAAATATTGTCGAACTGAATGAAAAGAAAGTGCCAGTTATATCTGAGACTACAGCAGCAGGTCTGTGTGGATAGCCAGAGGGATCCAATGGGCTCAAGGCAGAGACTTCTCACCTATCATTGGATAAGACTAGATGGACCATTCTGAGGGTCAAAAGTGGCACTGCAACTAGTGTCAGTCAATGGTGTTACGCTATTGATGTTGATCTCAACACTGATCTAATTTGGCATCTCAAACAACTGACAGCTCAGTGGCCTCTGAGACTGAAAGAGCTATAGGAGGAAGCCCAGTATGGCTCAGTCAAACAAATTCTAAGAGACATTTTAGCTTGGGCAGTCACACAATGTGGAAGTATCTTGAGAGGGCAGGGTGAACTGGAAATGAGAACTGAGGCCTGCTTTGGATCCTACGAGAGCTACCCAGTGGTTTGAAAGAAGACATGAGAAGAGAGAAAAAGGAATGAATGCCCTTGGTTGCAAAAGATCTCATCACCTTTTCCTGGTTAAAGGCATCCATCCGTTTCATGGCTGTATCTAGCGCAGTCACCATGTTAAAAAATTCCTGGTCTTGCTCACAAAGTGGGTTTGAGAGGAGATCAGAAGAGATCTTCACAGCTGATTTGGACATGGCTGTGGGAAGAGAAAGCTTAGAGGTTGAATGGAAGGCCAGAGAACAAGGTTATTTAAGTCTCCATCCTTCTACAGTCGAGATGACAACAACCACTTTCACATTAACACTTCAAATTTTGCTGTCCGCATATCTGGTAGCTAAATTGCCAGCCACAAGAAGGCAAGAAGGGAGAAAAGAGCAGGCCAGAGCCTGAGAATTAGTTACTAATGGCTACAGAGTGCTTTTCATGCAAGGAAGTAACTTTTGTCTTTAGATCCTGACAATGACCCCAAGAAACAGGTAGTGTAGGTATTATTATTTTCAATTTACAGATGAAGAAACAGGCTCAGAGAGGTTAACTGACTTGCCCCACATGACACAGCTAGTAAGTGGCACAGACAGGGTTCAAACCAAAATCTTCTGACTCCAAATCCAGAGTTCTTTTCATCATCCCCACATTTTGTGACGGCCTAGAGGAAAGCTGGCATAGCACAGGTCATTTGGCTCCTTCCAGCAGGGGGCAGAATCCCACTGACACCCATTTTCCCTGTGTTCTCCTTTATAAGGATCATAGATTCTCAGAGTCAAAAGATTCTTAAGTGATAAAGGACAGTATGTCTGGAAAATGGGCACTAGTCTCTAAACTTGCTGTATACAGCAACCCTTTACATTTAAATTACACCACTGTTCCTAGTTCTAACACATGGAGCAACAAACGATACGTCCAAATTACTCTCTTGCATTAGTAATGCTAAAATACAGCTATTACTATCTCTTTAATTCTTCTCCAAGCTAATCACACCCCGTTCTTCCCATTGCTTCTTCTATGACATGGCCATCCACTTCTTCCTGAAATGTGGCGCCTAGAACAAAATACATTATTGCCCACAGAAGTAATTGTTAAATGGTGACTGCTGCAGGCTGCCATCTAAAAGTGAGTGGAACGAGAAATCAAGAGATCTAGCCGTTAGTCCCAGTCCTGACCTTGGGGAAATCACCTAACCTCTGTAGGTCTATTTCTTCACCCATAAAATAACAACACATTATTTACCTCAGGATTATAGTATCAAGTGAGATAAGTGATGTGAATAAACTCTTAAAAATATATTGTCATATATCATATTAAGTTTTATCATATAATACTGTCTTAAGTGACTAAATTTATAGAATTTCCTTTGGGGATTTTAAGGAATGGGATGGATACCCATTTGCTATGATATGATTATAACTGGGTCTAGAGGCAGAGGTCTAAATTTTTTCAGTTCAACAAATCTGATAAGATTCTATGAAAGGACAGAATGTCCACATCCTTTATTTAAAAATGCCAGGGACATGGCTGGGAAAAGAGCACTTTATAGATCCTCATGCCTTATTGGCTTTAAAATCTATATAGATTTTAAAAACAAATTCTGTAAGTGACAAATAGGATGGGCTGGAGTTATGTTATGCAAGAGAGAATGCGTATAAAACTTCCAGTTAATGTTTGTTACACAGTCTCTGGCATAGAATCTAGTATTTCTCAGAAAAAAAAAAAGACTAATTCTGTAGTATATCTTCTTAGTACATCATTAAAAGTGCTTTTAAGATATGCTGTCTCTAAGAAGCAGTGAATTCATCTCTCCATCTCATTGATGGGGGAAAAAATCCAAGCCACATAAGCCTGTGCTCAAGTCAAAAATGGAATCCACTGAGTTGGTGACTCTACATCTAACCCTACTGCCACTTTGTGTTTCTCTTCTCTCTGAAAGGGGGGAATACCTATTTTTACACAAAACAATACAATGTGGTGGGATACAGGAATGCAAAATTCCTAGAAATGCTGAAGACATGGAGAAACATTATTTTTAAAAAGGGGAAACTGTGGGAGAAATACACATGTGTGTATGTGCATAGAACATAATTTATTTGGGGGAATAATACATAACATGCATTTTTAGTACCTTTTATGATCTTTAAAGACATTTCGTTTAGAAACATAGTGCTTAGCCCAGTTCCTGGCACTTAATAAATGTCTACTGATTGACTGATTATAATCTAGTTTGCTTCTAAAATATCGTGTTCAATACAGAGATGAGAAAAGACCTGAGGGAGGGGAGCTGTTTCATTAAGAACAAAAAAGTCCTCACAAAATATTTTCTTCCAATTCCTCCTCCTACCCCCCATTCCCTAACTCCTACTTTTCCACATTTCTGGGGTGGTGGTGGGGGGGAGATAAATCTCTTCTTGGCCAAAATTATAGGTTATTGTGTGGCAAAATCTTTGGAGTCAATTAGTTTTGCTTAGGCAATTAGGCACTGGGAAAAGCTGGGCCAGGCACCTGCTTATAATGTCACCATCTCACACTTGAAGTTTTCCTCAGTGGGATCTGAGGCCAACTTGCTAGGCTCGTTAGAACACGGTGCTAACTAAGCAGGGTCACAGATTCCATTTTCATATGAGTCAATTAGCTCTGCTGCACAGCCAGAGCTACATCTTTTAACTTTCAAAGATATGGTGTTAAGAGAAGGGGCATGGGCTAGGTGATAGTTTATAGCTGATCAGGGCAAATGTATTGCTATTATTTAAAAAATTATTTTTAAGTAATTCCTTTCTGAGAGTGGGTCACTTTTATATACAGTGGGTGACATATTTAAAAGAATTTCTTGTGTTTACTGAACCTGGCTTTTTTGATGAAAAAATTCCTCACTCCAGCTCTTTGGCCAGGCAAAGGGAAATAAGAAAGGTTGTAAAGAAAAAGGTGCCATGCAGGATGTACCACTATTGAGAAAGATCATGAACCCTTTAAGATTAGGACTTAACATATACTGGAGAGACATCTAGGGCAGAGGGTAGGGGTAGCCTTTTCACTGCAAAGAAGAGGAAGTGAAGGTCCATTCTTCACAGAGCCCAGGGTTAGATCTCCTGGGGTCTTGATGGCTACAGTGCAGTTTCTCTAATCCAAAGGAGGGCAAAGGTCCAGTCTTGATTGATAATTACACGCAGTAACCATTCTGTGAGACGGTAGGTCAAGTTTTCAGGTTTTTCTCAGCTGAGCTAAATAGAACTCAGGGGGCACCAAGAAAGGGATGTGTAGGATCCATCAAAGTCTAGCCTTTGGAGTCAGTGAAGGAAAGATAACTTCAGGACTAGGGACAGCTAAGATCAAATAATAGCCTTCTTTTTTCTGGGGCCAGTAATTCACTTCTGGGATCCTGAAATTATCTCTATGATGCTGGCATCAGTGTGGCTAAAGCAAGGACACCAACAACACTGTTGGAGCCTACAGTTTATATAGTCAAAGGGAATAATTTGTTAGCAACTGTGACCAAAAAGATTGAATACCACAACTTAAAGATGTGGACCATTCCCTTCATTTTTAAGGTTCTTTATTTGCAGAATAAAGTTTTAATTCCAGCTATAAAAATTCAGTAATGCTAACATCCCAGAAGGAATAGAGGCACTGAATCACAAGTCCAGCAAAAGAAGTAACTTTACTTAGACATCATTTCATCAAATTCCATCCAATTCCTACATGATTATAAGATCGCCTGGCATTTGTATGGTGTTTCACAAACTATTTGCAAAGCAATTTCTCAAACATAACAAGAGTCCATGTTTATTTAGCACTTTAATGTTCACAAAGTGCTTTTTCACAGTAGTTTGAGGGAGAGAAGGAAAGTATTATTATCTCCATTTACAGATAAGAAAATTGAGACCCAGAGAAGTTACATTATTTGCCCAAGTACCAAGGTAAATGAGCAGGAGAGTCGGGCTTGGAAACACTACCATGTTCTTTCTATTGTCCTAGGATTCCTCTCTAATGAATAATTTTCCAGACCTTCCCTCTGTCCTCAACCTCTACCTTCCCTTTATCCTAACCCTCAATGTTGAAGAGGTGAAGAAAAAGGGAAACGAAAAAAAGAAAAAGTTAGTTCCAACTAAGCTGAATTATTTTAAAAATCCAGCATTTTCCTTAAGTGCCATTTTTTCCTCTCATTGGAACCAAAATAAAGACTAGGAATGAGTTATAAGTCAAGTATGGACCAACTCAAATAATTTGGATCAATGTGGTATGAATTTTCCTGGCTTAAACCCACCAGTTTGGCTATAGACAGTGAGTTTATATCAGGGCTCTGTTTATAGTATTTATATAATCAGGCCACTGTTTTGGGGGGAAATAGCATCTTATTTTTTTTTTATTTTGTTTTTAAAATTTATTTTTAGTTTTCAACAGTCATTTCCCAAAGATTTTGAGTTACAGATTTTCTTCCCATCTCTCTCCTACCCCCCACACCAAGATGACAAGCATACTGAATACCCCTTCTCACAATCTACCTTCTCTTATATCCTCCCAATTTCTCTCCTTTACTTTTTTTTTTCTGAATGACTTGTTTATTTACTTTTAGTGTACAAGATTCGGTTCCACAATCACTTGAGTTTCAGATTTTCTCCCTTCCTTCTTCTCCCCCCCCCCCCATGGTGGCATGCAATCACGTATAGCTTCTGCAAATACTTTCACATTGTACAATAGTTTGGTCATATAGAAGGGTTGTAACCAATGAGTGATCACTGAGAAAAAACCAACAAACAAACATGAAAGAGAACGATAGCGTGTTTTGCTTCAGTCTCCATTTAAACTATAGTCTTTCTATATCTTTCTCTGAGTTTAGATCTCTCCTTCCATCCTGAGGCTTGTAGAGTTGTCTTTAGCAGTGCGTTGTTGAGGATAGTCCAGTTTATCAAAGTTGGTCGTCACACAAACGATGTGTCTGTGATTGTGTACAAGTTTTTCCTGGTTCTGCTCTTCTCACTT
>CM053581.1:117632145-117657749 GCA_028627135.1 Pseudochirops cupreus
GTCCTTCTTATTCCATAAATCTGACAAGTAAACTATTCCTTGCTTCCCCAGATTATTTACAGTATCAGCCTTTATACCTAGATCATGCACCCATTTAGACTTGAGTTTGGTGTACGGCGTTAGATGATGGTCTATGCCCAGTTTCTGCCATACTATGTTCCAATTTTCCCAGCAATTTTTGTCAAATAATGAGTTCTTATCCCAGAAACTGGGGTCTTTGGGCTTATCAAACAGTATATGACTATAATAATTGATGATTGAGTCTTTTGTACCCAATCTATTCCATTGATCCACTACTCTATCCCTTAGCCAGTACCCAAGCAGTTTTGATGACTGCCGCTTTATAATACAGATTAAAATCTGGTAAGGCTAGGCTACCTTCCCTAGCATTTCTTTTCATTAATTGCCTTGATATTCTGGACTTTTTGTTCTTCCAAATGAATTTTGTTACTATTTTTTCTAGTTCTATAAAGTAATTTCTGGGTAGATTGATTGGTATGGCACTAAATACATAATTGAATTTAGGTAAAATTGTCATTTTTATTATATTAGCTCGACCCAGCCATGAGCAGGCAGCTTATTTTTTTGTAGCTCATTACGATCAAATAAGATATATGTAAAGTGCTTTGCAAACCTTAAAAAACTATATAAATGTTAGGCATTTTTGATTAATGTTATCATTGTTATTACTACCCTTAATAAGCCATGGCACCCCTTTGCAGAAAGTAATTGTTATGATGAATGTTAAAAAGCCTGTGATAGAAAACATATACAAAGGTATTCTAAAAATCTTAATGCAGTTTTAAACTAGTAAAATACATTCTGTATTCCTCTCAGATTCCAACCAACAGGGCAAACTCTACTACGGTCATATTTAGAGTATTTGATAGTGGAGAACAGAAATACATAATATGTAAACACTCCCCTTGTGGGGAGGAGGGAGTGAGAGCTGTAGAGTGGTAATGGTAGTACACATGGCCCTTGAACAGAAGGAGGAAAAGTGTTGAACACTGTACTAACCCAGTGTTGGTTCTGGTCTGACTTTTTCAGGAATGTCTGGAGCTGGCAGTCTGTAGAAGGTAGGTTCCTCCACCCTAAATTCTAGGGACCCTGATGGGAATGCCTGGAGAGCTGCCTAAAACCCCAAAGGACATATCTTACATGGGTGGAGAGGGCCCCACTGAGCAGCTGCCACTGACCACTCCCTATAGACTCCCAGCATGCTCTTCTCTGTTCCATGAAAAATGGTCTCACAATACTAATTAATTATTTACTAAGTGTGGCCTGAGGAGTAAGGCAAGCCTGGATTTCTAATTCTCTTGGCTCCCTGTAGGAGCTGATGTGAATTACTTCCTCTCTTGTGTCTCATGATGTGGATGGAGGTTTAATAAGGGCAGTCCAGGCTGGAACACTCATTTGGTTTCATCAGAGAACTGAATGGTTAACAAGGGCCTCCAACTGGGCAGCCTGGGTGATATTTCAGAAAATGCTGCCAAGGAGCCACAGAAGTGTTATCATGGCCCACCAAAAAGAAGACTTACTACTGATCAACTTTCACTTTCTCTGAAATCTTCTGGTCACAAAATGATAGGGCCAAAGAATGTTAGAGTGAGAAAACATCTGGGAGATCATTTAGTCTAAGCCCATCATTTTACTGAATGGGAATCCAGTCTCTGTAGGTGTTTCTCCTGTCATTTCTGCAAGGAAAAACTTTACATACTAGTTATATGGGCCTCCTTGGGAGAGGAGCCTCAATGAACAGCTACAGATTTCTGACGTGTTCCTCTGTTCCAAGAAGAAGGTTAGTGCTAATTAGCATGACCATACGGAATTACCTACAAGCTCTTTTTTGCTTTTTGTTCCTTTTTTAAATGCAAGAGCTCCAGTATAGTTTCTCTTTATTCAAGAGTGACTCTTGGTAAGAGATTGGCATCTCTAGGACTTCTGGCTGGCTCCTGTTAATTTCCACACATGAGACCCTCTCAGACCTTTCAGAGTCCTTAGTAAATGAAATAAATACAGGGCAGTGTTAAAGCATTCTTAAGCCTGTCTGTCATAGAACTACATGTTTTAGTCCACATGACCTTCTTCCTCTGCCCTTCTCAAATCCACTTTCTGAGATAGCTCTTTGCTCCTGAAAAGCAAATCCCCTACTTCCCAGGGGATCTATTATAACTTTAGCCAAAGTTCCTATCTTCAAGGGCCTGAAAGGAGGACAGCAGAGAGCAGCCTAGATTCCAATATGCCAGAGACACTTTTAGCTTAAAGTCCAAGTTGACTGTGATAGTATTCCTGTCCTCCTTGCTTCAAGCTCATCAAGCTTAGTATCAAATCCAACAGGACCCAGAAGTACAAAGGGGGCCTCCTGGGAAGTCAGGGAAGTAGGGGCATTTTGGTAAGAATATTAAGTTTGCTCTGATGAGGGATGGTTAACCTAGGGCCAACTGTCAGCCAATATTTTTTTGAGGAGGTATTCCAAAGCTAGTCCCACAACAAATGGCCTTGGGGTTCTGTGGGAGAGAAATCTCTTTATTCTCTCTGACATTCGATGCCCTCCAACTCTTGGGTCCTTAGCAATGTGGAGTGGGAGTACCTACCCAGGTCGGCATCAGTGCTCTTTTTCAGGTCCTTCTGCAGCTTCTTGGTCTGATCCTCCAGCCTGCAAGGCAAACAAAGAGGGCTGATTTGTGGCTCCTCTGAGCTTCTTTTGGTTCCTAAATCCAACCTTCTCCTCTAGGATGCTGCTAGAGAACAGGGGTGCATTTACTATGGAGATTTTCAATCTAACCCAAAAGATAACTCATTCTATAGGCTTCCCTAGACAGCATATCAGTGAAGACTGAGGAACATGGGGATCTGGCAGTATAATGAACTCAGCTGCCCTGACAGTGTACTAATGGGGGTGTTCTCCAAATCACTAATAGAGCATTAAACAAATGTTACAAGTAAAGAAATTAAACAAAATAGAGCTCTCTCTCTCTCTCTCTGGAGTCCCTTCACCTCCTTCTCCTAAAGTTGATCACTTACTGTTGGAGTTTTCCATATTCCCTTTCAAAGTCTCTTTCCACCTGTAATGAAAGGCAATTCAATCATCAAAGAAATGACAACATTGGAAAAAAAAATCAGCCCTTATTTCAAACAATATATGATAATCATTCCCCACCTAGGCCTCCAGGAAGCAACACTGTTTAGTTCCTACAAGTACTGACAGTTCTCCAATGACAAGTTCTCTTTGTGTTCCTTGACTAATTAATTGCTTGATTCAGGGATAAAACTCCTCTCCTATATGGGCCTTCTAGGCAAGTACCAGCGGATTGTGACCTTACTCTCCCATCAAAGGGGCAGGGGCACAAATTCTTTCCCCTCTACTCCCAAAGCAGTGAAAGAAGAAAATTACTGAAACTCTCTGGATGAAGAGACAAAGCCCAACTTTTGCTTAGTTAGCACATTTTTCATACACCAAGGAGAACTGGATTTATTTGTATGTTGGGTGTTTAGCTACCTACATGCCAGATGAAGTTAAAGGTCCTTCTGTTTTCTTATGAATCAGTTTCCTCTTCAAGAAAATGGAAACAATAGCCTGAATGCACTGTTAGCTTTCTATAGGCAATACTCAGCTTATGTAGGATGTTATATGAAACAAATAATGTCTGAAAGGTGCCAGGAAGCATTAAAAGAAAGCAGCTAAAAGCACGTATTTTTACTCTGACCACTTTCACGTGGAGAAGATACATGGATGTCCCTGGTCAGAAAAAGTGAATGTCAGCGGTATGACTTGGTAAGCTTTCATCCAGGCTCTCTCAAATAAGAGGATTCATGTATGCTTCTCTCTTATCAAACTTGCTCACCTAGCATTCCTGTTTGGGAGGATGTGCTCACTGATGGAGGCAAGATTTTGTTTGGTTTTAACCCGACTGCCCTCATCTGCCTTAAGGCAGAGAAATCTGGACTCTTACCCTTCCTTGACTTCCAAGTGCCACTTGACAGCCACTAAGCAAAAACCACCAGAATGTCAGGGGTCATTAGAGAAAGTAGGGCATGTACCTGCCAAACGGACAGGGACCTTTAAAACCACATTTTTCAGAGGAACCTGTCTTTTGTATACTTTCTTAAAACTCATCACTTCCACGAAGAGCAGCCTGATCAAGCATTATCCTCAAGCTGCACTAATCTTACTACACAGGCTGGGTTATAAATCGATGCAGATTCAAGGTAAGGCTCAACATAAGCTATTCATTCACTGACTGTCAGGGCTTTCTGGTCAAATCCTTCACTTAACAGATGAAGAAACGAGGGCCCAGAGAGAGTGAGAAGTGACTTAATCTAAGGTCACAGAGCTAGTCAGTGGCAAAGCCAGGCTTAGAATTTGGGTCTCCAGAGCTCCCTCCCGTTTCCTTATGCTTCTCCTTTGAAAACCATCAAGCTGCCTTATCTCTTCTATGTTGATTAGGTTAGAGGACAACGATGTATTTTCCTCACTTTATAGATCAGAAACTTGAATCTGTGCCAGAGCATAGCAAAATTGTAAAGCAGGCTAAGTTTTGTTTTTGTTGCTCCCAGCCTTCCAGACCTGCCTTCTTTTCCCTCTGTAGTGAGGTTCCCCATTTTCCTCTATCAAGGGTCCAATAAATATCCTCATATTCTCTTCCCTTCCCTGTTTCTCCTCTTAAGAAAATCTGTTCTCAGGGGAATGAGCTGAAACTTATTAAGGTATAAATAACTAATAATAGCTTAGATAGTGTTGTCCCTCTCAAGGGAATATGCATTTTAAAAAACCTGGATCAAATGATATAATGAATATACAAGTTCTGTGTAAACTATAGAGTGCTTTGTGAAATATTATATGTGGTTATCACTGTTTTAGTAGGGAGTCTTAAGCCAAAGTAATGATGCTCCTGTGATGGAATTTCTGGCATCAGTGAGTCAGTAGGAAAGATGTTTGAGGGGTAGTGAGGTCTTACCTATGCTCTTGAATTCATACAACATAGTTACCTACTTAGAAAAGCACTATGACAGAGTTCAAAAAGACTTGGGTTCACAGCCCACCTGCCTCAGTTAATAGTTAATAACAGCCTGCATTTATATATAAGTGCTTTAAGGATAACAAAGTGCTTTTCATATACATTATCTCATTGGATCCTCACAACAACCCTTAAGAGGTAGCTGCTGTTGTTATCTCCCATTTACTACTGAGAAAACTGAGACAGAGAGAAGTAAAGTGTCTGAGGCAGGATGCGTGAAGCCCTGAGCTTAGGTCTTCTATACTGCAGGCCCAGTGCTCAGTGCACTGAGTGCTCTATAACTTGACCAGTTTTGTGACTACAGCCACAGGACTGCCTAGGACAGTCTTAGACATTTAGCAAAATACCGTTGAGGGATTCTGCATGATACATAGCATGATTCTGCTATTTTTAAAAAGGGAGAATAAGAATTTTGAGGGTGAGTTGCATGCCCCAAATGACCCAGTAAGCTAGTGGCTAGGTTTATGCTTGGAGCCTAGTGCCTCGCTTCGAGTCAAGCCACCAGGAGGTGGCAGGTGAGTAGTGTGTCATTATATGTTAGGTCTGGAGATGAATTTTAGAATTTTAACTCTGCCAGAACCAATCCCTGAGAGGGTGAGAGCAGAGTGCAGGTGGTTTTTTGGAGAGGAGGCAAAAGAGTTTGCTGAACTCCTAGAGCTGTGACCTCTGGCTTCCACTCTTCTCTTTTGCAATCTCACCAATATGCTAGTGTGTGGGACGTCAAAGAACACCTGGCTTCTCTGGACTGAGATTGCTCGGACTTGTACAAAGCAGGACTCTAAGCTTCCAACTAGGTCGGTTCATCCTAGGATGCACATGATCCTGGGCTTGCACAGGGGCTGGAAGCTGAGAAGGGCGGTCAGGGGTGGGAACTGATACCTACATCGAATGCCAAGAAAGGATGCCCTAAAGCCTATGAAATACTGGAAGAAACCATGCTATCCCTGGGTCTCTAGTAGCCAAGTGCTAGGTCACTTCCATACCTCATAAACTAAAATGGGCTCTCCAACTTCCACAAGAGAAAACTCTCAAGGAGGTCCTGGGGAATTTCAGTCCCTCAGACAGAGGGCACAAAAAGGTATCTCATTTCCTCATTTTGAGAGAAAGATTTAACCAGAAAAGATCAGAAT
The DNA here is from genome assembly GCA_028627135.1 of Pseudochirops cupreus. Lineage (NCBI taxonomy): Eukaryota > Metazoa > Chordata > Mammalia > Diprotodontia > Pseudocheiridae > Pseudochirops > Pseudochirops cupreus. The sequence continues at coordinate 117,638,297 of CM053581.1, forward strand.
CCATTTAAATGTTTGTTCCCTCTGCCAAAAGAGCAACTGGATCTCAGTCAACAATGCTAGACATGCATGGACAATAGGAGATCTGAACAGGGCTGGGTCAGGCTGATGAAGTGAACTCATGGATTGTTGAGCTGGAGGCCAATGGCCAACACTGCCTGGCTACTCCCAACATCCTCAAGGTTTGGGGCTAGTGCCCATTTGAAGTGTGACCTCTTGTCAGAGACTCGAAAGATTCTGGCAAGGGTAGGAGGTTGGAGGAGATGGCTGCTGAAAGGTCATTCCAGCTCTAAGGATGCCATGGTTCTTAATGAGCAAGATGACCATGACAAGAAAGTACAAGGACAGATGGGGCTCATGCTGCAATAAAAAGACTAGATTGCCAGAAAAGGCTGCAGACTCTGACTCCTCTCAGGAAGCTAGGGTTCAAATGGTATATTCTCCTGAGCTTGATATTACAGGGCTTGGGTAAACATTCAGAAGGAATGCAGACATGGCAACATCTACTTTGCATGTAAGAACCTTTTATCAGAAGAGATCCAACCTGACAAGGGTTTTTTCCTTGCCTTGACCATGGAGACAGAGACCCCTTTAACTTACAGACTCAAGTGAGTCTTAAGATAGGAGGATAGGTGAGTCATGGAGAAGGAAGTTTTGGACTAAGATACCTTCTATTTCCCCTTGGAAGTACAATGGCTCTCCATTCTTTCCTCAGGGGGATGCGCTAGTCACTTTGTGAGATGCTTTGGACTGTGAAGGGACCAAACAAAATGACAGCATTTGATGAGGATTTTTTTTTCTTAAATTTCAGTTTCAATTGTCAGCTCCCATAGAGAACATGCCATTCCAGCAAACATCCCAGAACTTTCATGAATAACCTAGGTGCAGGAGAACAATGAGGGCAAAAACACAATGCCCTCTTTGTGTCTGATGGTTGGGTGCCTTGAGCCAAAAATCTCCTGAAACTCCCTGAAGATAACATGAGCATTTATTCCCATGGCAGCGCCTCTGTGACTTCCAATAACCTAGCTATCCACATCTGCTCCCCTCCCAGAAAGCGCTCAGGCAAGAAAAACAGTGTGCGTCACTAGTGTTCAGATGGCAGCTGCCAGAGATGCTGAGACAACTGTACAGCCTGGGCCTGTTTAGAGAGTTGGGGTGAAAGTAGTGGTAGGGGTGAGGGGCAGTGAAGAGGAAGAGTTGGCAAACACCTAGACTCCTAGAGAATTCATGGGGTAAGGACATCAAGGAAATAAACCCAATGATGTTTCTTAACCCAAGCTGAGGGCTATTTCAACTCCTTCATTAGGCATCAGAGATTCTGATCATAATCTGATTAAGCTAGGGTTCTAGCTGCTTAGTATGGCCTTATGTCTCGGGAATTTATAAGGAGAAACCAACTATCTGCAGGTTCCCCTTCACTTCAGTGAAAGCAAGGCTCTCTGTGGCACTTAAAAGTATTGGAGATTAAGAGGAAACAATTCTGTCACAAATGAAGCAGGCCCAAGGAAGGACTGAGAACTAAATGAGGGAGATCAACCCAGGCTGGGGTGGCACAAGGGGTTTTCTAAGCTCTATACACCTGCCCTTCTCCCCCATAATCTTGGTTGCCTAGGGAGTCATTTTGCCACTCCAAGTAGTCTGTCAGGCCCAGGGGGGTCTTTCTAGCTAAGAGTTCTACAAACAAGTTGGATCTTAGCCCTGTACCTTTCCAGGGAGTTGCATGTTCCAGAAGGAACAAGGTTCATTTCAGTAAAGGCAGGAGTAGTTTTTTTTTAATATCAATGATAGGGATATAAGACCTTCCCAAAATCACTTCTCTTTCTGATCTGCCCTGGATTAAGCCCTGGAAACCTGGGGCCACACCTTCCCACTTCCTGTAGCCGGCCAGAGCCCAACATCTGCACACCCAGATTCTTTGAGCTCTGGCTCAAAGTCAGCCTGTACAGATGGATGGCCTCATTTAAGTTTTGAGGTCTCCAGCATCCTGACTCTTGATGACAAAGTGGGAAAACTCTTTTTAGGATCTAGGAGTAGTTTGTACCTCTGGCCTCTTCCCCCCAACCCCTTCTTTTATAAGTGACTAGGCTATGGATTTCCTACTGATAGAGCTGTTTCAATGTTTGCTCTGAACTTCATGCTGGTTGGTAGAGATGTTTTGCTTTTGATTTAGTTACCTCAGTTAAAGAGAGCAGAACCTATTAGGCACAGAGGGCAGGAAGGGGCGTTAGCATACAATCATACTGGAGAGGCTTGGATTCCCAGAAACACAGAATTTCAGAGTTGGAAGGCCCTTCAGTTGCTGGTCCAATTCGTACCTCAAAGATTCTTCATGGCTTTCAAACTAAATTCAAAGGACTTACTCAGATGGGGAAGCCAGAAGTGTCTCTTTCTTACAGGGTTTCCAAAAATCTTGCAAAGGGCATATGATCTCTTTCTTTCTAATTCTGAGCACAAAATGGGAGTGGGAGATAGAGACCTCAAAATAGGGGCATGATCTAATTCCTGCTGGAAGTATCTTTATAATCAGAGGCTATTTAACTGGATGGGACAAACAGGGAACAAACCTCCTGCCGGGGTGTAATGTCTGAAGCCTGCTTCTCTGGAGCTGACCTATTCCCTAGATGTTAAATTGGCTTAGAACCTCATCCAAAGTAAAGGACATACTTGTACATGTAGCCGGTAGGGGGAGGAGGAGAGGATGGGACGGGAACTGGTGGAGAAAGGCAGAGTTCTCCTATGAAGTCAAGACAATAGGAAACCACTTGAGTAGACAATTAATCACAACTTCTTAGTTGATGCACAGCTGCAGTGACCACTGAACAAGAGAAGTGGTAAGGGCCTAAAACTGCTGGCTTCAACTTAACATGGAAACTCTCTATGGGAGTACAAACTCTATCCGGATCTTCCAAAAAAGGTTGTTGGCATGTTAACTCTTTCTTTAGGAAAATGAATAGAAGCTAGAGGGAACATTATTAGGCAGTAACAAAAATGGCTACTCTGGAGAGATTATGTTAGCAAGAATTTTTAGATTTTTCTGCATCAAAATAGCTTTAGATCATTAAATTCTACCCTATTTATGGAGGTGGGTTTGTTTACAGCTCATAATTTTCCTAGGTCCTTTGCAATTCCCCCTATTCATCTGCTCTTGAGAGGGGGCAGAATAGGTTGAATCAAGGAAAAAAAAGGTCTCAGACTTGAGGACCTTTGGGGCCTTAGCTTGTGCCATACTTCAGATCTACAAAAGTGGGAACAGAGCCAAAGCAGCTTTTCTTTTCCATCCCTAAGACGTGTTGGGTCAAAATCATGGCTCCACTAGAAATGCCATGTGTGGCAAGACTGGCTCTTAGGGAAGAAATTAGGTTACTCACTGTCTTGGGGACAATCTGTTTCTTGGGCTGCCCAATCTTGAATGGAATCCTACAAGAGATAAAGAGACAAGTTATAGGAGACAGGGAAGAATGTACTACTGTAAGGAAGGGGATAAAGTGAATTGCTGAAATCTGGGCAACTCTTTATAACACAAGGAGAACTGGATTTAGAATCAGAGGATATGGGTTAGAATATAAGCTCTGTCGCTAGCTATGTGACCATAAACAAATCACTTACTTCTGTGAACCTCAACTTCCTTATGTGTAAAATGACAGTGTTGGGATAGATTTAAAATCTCTCGTAGTTCTAAATACCCTAACCCTATTTCAGGAGTATAAAGAAAGAGGGCAGGTAGATTACCACCTGAGATGTCATTCTCAACTCAGATTCTTGTGGCTACTTACAGCTAGGCTTAGTTTTAGAGCAATGATCTTCTAAACAGTGCTTTTTCAAATCCAGGTTCTTGAGAGCATTCTCCTGTCCCTATCTTTGCTGACAGTCACTGTGGTATTAAATAAATACAAATGTTTCATGAAGAATGAGACTATTATGAGGCCCCAGAGCTGTGAGAACTTTCAAAGACAGTAGCTTCAGGCTAGCAGTCATCATACTTAAAAATCCTTATATTACTGAAAAGACAAATAAACCCACATTGACTATCTTCTCTGTTAGTTGCCTGATGACTCTAATGCATCTGTGGATCTAAAGTGTTCTTTTTCCTAGCTAGACAGAGGTGACAGATTTCAGGTACACTTGGAAGATTGGTGAAGCTAAGTTCCCAGTAGAAACCGGTAAGATCCAAATGAAGCTCAAACTAGAATCTGAGATTCAATTTCAAATGTGTCTTTAAGTCAAGTCAACAAGCACCCTTTAAAGTGCTTACTATGTGCCAAGCACTATAGACACAAATAAAAGCAAAAGGAAAACCACTGTCCTCAAGGAGCTTACATACTAATGGGAGAAGACAATTCTTGACACATGAAAGGGAGCTGAAAAACAGGGAGGAGGGTGCAAGGTAGGTATTCACTTGGGGGCCTGGTGTTGAAGTCTGGAAAGTCACCAATGCCCTTCTTTGAAATGGAGCTCACCAATGAGAGAAAGGGGCTGCAGGAGAGGAAGGATATTCTAGGGACCTGTTTTAGCCCTTCTATGAAGTTCTATACCTTAGGTTCTCCACCTGAAAACAGGGAATATTCTTACTGAGAAGAGGCATGGAAAAGAGCACCAAGTCATGAGTCAATTTAACCCTTTCAAGGATTCAGTTTTCTCACTTGTAAGAGGAGGACCCTAATATCTACCTCGATTATCTCACAGAGATGTTGGGAGGAGCAAATCAGATAGGATGTGAAAGTACTTTGAAAACTGTGAAGTGTTATATAATGGAAGACATTATTATTATCCACGTATACATATTCTACATATATATTATTTGTATATTCTACACATACGCACATAAATTCACATACACACATATTGCACCAGATGGACAAGAGAATCAGTGCCAAAGTTAGAACCCAGGCTCAGACAGGGAGGTAGAAGACACTTCCTGGTAGAATTGTTGAAATTGTAGATATGTCTTAACATCAGATAGAGTAGAGTCACTGGGACCAGCCCTAATAGATGAGCAAATTCAAGAAAGCCCTGGAGGCATGAGAATGAACTAACGACTTGGTATCACTCAGTTCTACTCAGCTTTACTGAGTATACACACTTCCTAACACAAACTTCTTGCTTCAACTGTTGTAACTTATCTGTTCATTCACTGCTCCTACCAGCCCCCTCATACTTCTTTTCCTCTGTACCTAGTTCTATTTGGTCCAAACTGACCAACATTGCTTCTAAACCCAACAGTGTAATTAACCACCGATAATAACCCCAGACGTCGATCCTGTGGAGAGGTTGGGCCGGCCTGAGTCACAGCGGTTAAATTTAATTTCTGGAGGACATCCTGTTTATTGTTAACCCAGCCCAGTAATTTGGGAGGCTTAACTCTTTGGGGACTGGCTGGTCCTGGCAGCAGTCAAAATTCACGTGGCTTCTATAAACAAATAATCTTCAACTGTATAATTACTGAGGAAGAGATCAGGCTGAGGGATAAAGAAGGGAAGAGAATGAGAACCTGCTTCCCTTTCTCAGCCTGGCGATGAGGGACAATAGCTAGGTGAGAAAATCCCCTGAGACCCTTCTCTAAGTCACAACTATTCTTCATAAAGGGTGAGGCTTAAAAGTCCACATACTGGTTTTTAGATAGCTGGCAACTACGTTTAAAGCTATCTTTAAGGCCCCTTCTGTGACAGTGTAAATAAGGTCCTCAAAGTGGCATCATTATGAGATTGTTTTCCTTGAGACCTATGGTGTGGAAGGAATGCCTTGCTAGCAATCAAAAGATCAGGATTGTAGTCCCTAGCTCTGAGACTGATAACTGTGTGACCCCTGGCTCTCCTCTTCATCTCTTTGAAATCTACTTTCCTTATCTGTTTAAAGCAAAATGAGGGGTTGGGGCGGGAATTTAACTAGGTTTTGTGTAGCCTCTATATATAATCTGAGAACCCAGCAGAAGAGTCAAACAAGAAGCAAAGTCATTGAATTTCAATGTGGTTTTCAAATGGATTTGTACTTAAGAGATGCAATGCGCCTGACAAGGGACTGCTAAATTAGGGATCTGGGTTCTATTCTTTATCATCTCTATCTGGATTAGAATTATAATCATAAAAGTTTTAGAGTTTAGAGGGACATCTGAAGATCATCTAGTCTGATTGCTTTATTTCAGAAATGACAAAACAGTCCCAGAAAGGTTAAGTGATTTGTCTAAGGCACACAAGTCTCCTAGACTGGAAAGCTTAAATGATTTGGATTCTGACTTAAAATGTATTTGTCACTATTTTTAAAAAACAGGGGAGGAAAAGTTACCTAGTCAAATGCTTAACATGAAGATTTGGAGGGGAGTGAAGGTTACCATGGGTAGAAAGCACTGCTGAAAGTGATCATCAACTCAAAGGAAGAGATTTCTTGGTAGCAGGGATGTTGTAGGGTGTGATGTCTATAGTAAAGGAAAAAAAGACCTGAATTTCAGGCCTTTATGTCATACCTGCATTAATTAGAATAGCCTGATTGGTCTCCCTGATCTTGTTTTCGTATTCCTATTGATTCTGCTCCACTGCTATCATTTTAAAAATCCTAAAATACTACCTGTGTCATGCCATTCCTCTGCCCAAAAAATGGTCCCCCACTGCAGGCACGAAAAAGTCCACTCTAAGTCACTTAAGGTTTCCATAGTCTGAATAGGGTTCCTAACCTGAAGTATCATCTCTGGCTACATTAGAGAGGCCTGGCAGGGATCAGATTTAAGACAGAGTGAGGTGCTGCAGAAAAAGCCCTGGCTTATGAGTCAGGAGACCTGGGTTTGAGACCCAGCTTGCCATTGCCTCACTATGACTTTGGGCATATATAATGGGTGGCAGTGAATTACTACCTCTATGGTCTTGCTCAGCTCTGATATTCTTTGATTCTGGTTCCTAGCCTATTTCTCACTGTTCTTCAGTGAAAAGCTTCTGTTCTAGCCATGCTGACCCAGTTATTCACAGGAACCTCCTGGTCCCTCAGAATGCCTTCCCATCTCTTTTCTGTCTGCCCAAAATCCATGCTGCAAAATCTCTCTCAAGTCACAACTCTCTTATCACATCACCCTCAGTGATTCCCTCCTTCCTTTTTCTCCTAAGAACTGCCTATCCTACTCACCTGGCATTTATCACATGACTTGCTTGGTTTTGCATGTATACACATCTCATCTTCTTAACTATGAGACTGTAAGTACCTCAAGGGCAGGAATCAGATATTATGCTGGTTTTTATTTTCCAGAGTCTCCTATAGTGCTAGGTACGTGCTGAGTAGCCATTCTAAAAAAATGTTAAGTGAATGAGATTCTCCACAGGAACTACTTATGTAGTTCCATAAGTAATTCTGTGCTAGTGAAGAACTGCTGCCCCCAGCTAAGGTGAAAATGATGTAACATCATTGTATCTGGAGTCTTTATTCAAACAAAAGAGAAGCAGGAGCAACAATTACCCTGAAAGGATGGCTCTCTTGGGATCTGAAGACCAAGCACTCTGCTGCTACACAGGGCAGGGGGTAGCTTTCAGTTTGAAAAATGAAAGCTGGTGAAATCATCAGAGTAGGACAAGGCAAAACACATAAAAAGATCCAAGAGAGGAAATATCAAATAAGGGGAACATTCTTGGTTCATTCAGAAGCTGCCAAATAGAAGATATACTCATACTCTGTTATAGGATTGGCTTGAAAAATGAGAATATATGCCTTGCTGTAGAAAAACTGGAACTCTTTTACTAGAGAAATTGAGATAAAGACCCCACTGGTAGTAGTGGTGGTGTGTCAAAAGGAGGAAAGAGGAGAGAACAACTGTAGATTCAATATAACTTTCTATAATTTCCTCAATCTATCTCTGTGGTTTCCATGGTGTTTGAAGTGAAGTTTTGATTCTGCTCCCCTGTGGGAATGCAGAGTCTTCCTGATGAAAAACAGCTGCTCTGGAAAAAGTGTGGCTGGGGTGACAAACATCCCAGAATTCTGTGGAAGAATGACCCTGCCTGACATAGCTAGAACACACAGAACTTATTTGCCCATGGTAAGCCTTGAAGGAACACTTACTCCAGTGTATGGAGGAGCTCACAGTAATTCAAAGGAACATTATTTATTCCATCCTCACGGCATTCAAGGAAAGCATAAAAGGCACATAGATTTAATTACATTTAATTGAACAAACATTTATTAATTTCCCAACATGGACAAGCACTGGGAATTTTTTTTTATAAGTCCCACCTTTAAGAAGTTTACATTCTACTTGGATTTTCCTCTTCGTATTACAGAAGAGGAAACAAAGGCTCAGGACGAGGTCACAGCTTGCTATTCCCGAACTTCAGAGTTCTGGATTGAGAGAAATCAAGAGCTCACAGATGAGTTTAGACTGAAATTCTCCAACCTGCCTTGCTCTCCAGTTCATAAATATGGGTTCCAGAGTGCAGGAACAGTTACCCAACACATGGAAAAACATTTTTCACAACTATTCCTTACATCCCCACCCCCTTACCTAAAACAAAACCAAAAAGTCAACCTCTATGTGTGCAAGGAGGGGAAAGAAAAAAAGAGATTCTATTTTCTTTCAAAACAAAGAAAAGTCAACAGGATGTTCCCCAAAGCTACAAATATACTTTTTCAAACAGTAAATATCTTTATTAGCAGCATGATGCCAGTTGGCTAATTTTGTCTGTCTCAGTAAAACCTTTCCAAAAAAACTGCTCTTGTGTAATGTCTATTTACAAAAACAGCTCTTCTGCATTTTCAACTTGTGGGGTTTCTCAATCTTTCTGCTTGTCCCCTCCTGTTTCTTCTCTACTGCAGAAGCAAGGACAAGAGAGATGCTCAGACAACATAGAGTTCCCTGATTTCAAGCTGATTTCTTGACACATATTTTCTTTGGGAAATTCTCCTTTCTCTTCATCAAGTGTATTAATAAGTTAGTTAAATCCTAGCTATCTTCTCCTGGCTTCTATTGGCTATCATTGGTCACTGAGCATCAAGTGTCTCTAAGTTGGTCTGGGAGTGAGGAGTGCCCTAAAATTATTTTTCATAAAGAAGTAGATGATTCCATCTATCTGATTCCATGAACTTTTGCTGTCCTTGACTGGATAAGTGATCCAATTTGACCCCTGATGAGTAGGGGACTAGAACTGAGCAAAGAGCATGAGGTAGTCCATAATGGCTGAAGACTGGTTATTCCAGGGGAATGATCTGGGCTTAATCACTGTCTCACCAGGAGCAGGAAGTGGGTAAGAAGCAGCAGGTTGTAGAATTAGGTTTTTGCTGCCTGGACAGGATTTCTACCCCTTCTTCTACCCACCTCCATCCCTGCTTTTCCCAAAACAAAATTAAATAAACCTCAGGGTCACTCTTATCTTGAGGTTTACTATCTATCTCTGGTTCATAACTTACTCTACCAGAGATACCTTCCCACTGGCATACAGATAGGAAAAAAATAAACACCTCTCTGGTTGCCTTAGGGTTACTTAAAAGAAGAGATAGCTAGAACCAGGGTAATAGCTATCTATTGGGTTCCAGCTTTCCTGTTTGAAAGCACTTGCTCACCAGACTGCCCAAGGAACAAGAAAAGTCCAGCCCCTAAGTCAGAAAAGTTTTGACTGGAATTAGATGGTATCATGGCTCTGTGTCAGTGTCCATGGCAACAGTAGCTACAGCCCACCTCAGCTCCCTTCCCCCAAACAACCACCAGTCTGATGTAGGGAGGTAGGTGCAAAAGGGAACATTAGCAGTATTCACCAAATGGAGGTAGAATATGTACATGTTTAAAAATCAGGTACCAGATTTTTGTGACCAGTCTCTTTGTGACTTGGCATACGGGTTATTTGATTCAGAACAGTCATTCTGCTCAAAATCTTTCTTTTCTAAGTTGACCAGACTAGAAATAATAGCCAGAGCCAACATCTCCATGATCATGGCTGTGTGTGTACACAGCACTTTTGGGATCGAAAATCACTTTATGAATGCTACCCATTTTGACTGCCACAACAATCCAATCAAGTCGTCAAATCAGCACTACAGATATTAGTTCCATTTTACAGATGAGGAAGCTGAGGCTCTTAAGAACACACAATTCTTTTCCCTACATCATGCAGCCTAGAGCTGGAAGAGGCCTTAATAATCATCGAATGCAGGGTCTGGCATGGTGCAGATTGTCTTATTTCACAGATAAAACACTTGTCTCAGAATTCACTATTGCCTGGAACGAGCTAACAGGTTTGGAACAGAATGGAGACTTCTTCCTAGTAGTCAGGTTAATTTAATTCACATTATAACAAGGCACTGTGCTACACATAGGGGAGAGGAAAGAAACAAAGATGACAAAGACAGCACCTATCCTCCATAGAGAGCAGGAGAAAAACAACACAACTCTGTCTGAAGGAGGCTCACAGGAGGTTTGAGGAAAGGCAGCACCTGAGCTGGTCCTTGAAGAGAAGGATCATAAGTCAGACTGTGGGATAATGAGTACAAATGCCTAGAGGTGACAGAGCACACTAAGAAGTCCAGTTTGGTCACGTAAAGTATGTGACATGGAGTAGCATAAAATAAAGAGGGCTGGCATCAGACAATGAAGGTTCCTGAATGACAGGCTATGAAGGCTAGATTGCATTTAGTAGTCAACAGGGTGGCTACTAAAATAGACTAAAGCAAGGGGGTAATGAGGGCCTGAACTAGAGTAGTGACAATGGGAAATACTGGAGAGAGATTGCAGAGAAACAGCAGGACCTGGCAGCTGACCATGTTAGGTGTGAGGGAGCACCACTCAGAGAGGACTTGAAGGTTCTGAGTCTGGGTAACTGGGAGGATGAATAATGCTGAATGAAACAGAGAAGCTGGAAGAAAGGGAAGAGTAGATGAACAATGATGACTTCAGTTTTGGACAGGTTGAGCATGGGGTAACATTGAGCTAAGGATATTCAACAGGAAGTTGGAAATAAGGGATTGGAACTCAGGGAAAAGGTAAGAGGTAAAGCTAGAGCTTTCTGAGTCATCTCCATAGAGCTGGGCACTGAAGCTATAGGAGTACATATATGGCTTTGTCAAAAGAGACACCGTAAAGAAAAAAGCCAACGACAAAACGTCTGCTGCTGGAATTGCCAAGTGAGAAAGTTGAGAAGTGAAGAAAATGAAGGAAGATGAAGAAGGCAGATCACTTAAAGAAAAAAGGCAATTTGTGTTTTGTTGCGGTTGTCTTGAGAAAGTGATAGGTATTATGGGGTAGTGTAGAAGTGTAAAAAATACAGCCTGCAAAACTCCCAAGTACAGCTGAACCAGATGTGATTAGGAAATAATTAACAAAACAAATAAAAATACAATAAAACACAGATAATTTTACATTTTGAAATGAGGTCAATGGGTGGCCCCTAAAGATCCTTATGTGGATCAGGAAGGCCTAGGTTCAAATCCTCTCAGTTACTAGTAGCTGTATGACCCTGGACAAGTCACCTTAACCTACCTGGGCCTGTTTTCTCATTAGCAAAGTGTCGGGGTTTGAGTCAATAACTTCTCAGGCTCCTTCCAGCCCTAAATCTATGATCCTATGATTTTAGAGATATGATCACACTTATTCTCACAACTCTGAGATAGAGTATGTGTGGGGGAAATAATCTTTTATAGAGAAATTTACTCTACAGAAGGGTAAACTGAAGTAGAAATGAAACAGTTCATTTTTGTCAAGTCAACAGTTGAGTAAAGGAACAGATCTAGCTGTACTGACTCCTGTTATGGTCGGTCTAAGGACTCCAGAAAGAACCATGCAGCTTTTAGTCCTGGTACCATGATCTGTTCTTACTCCTCTCATCTAGATGGTGTCCCCAGTAGCCATGAATAGAGGTAAGAGTAGCCAGTAGAGGTAGGAACAGAGGATGGGCTTCAATTGTAGAGCCAGTTCTGGAAGCACATTTGTGGCACATGCTGTAGGTACAACACTTTTACCTTATCTCTGATCCTGGAAATCACATTTGGTTCAGCCAGGGTTGACCTATGGGACCTGAAGTCAGCTCAGAGCACTAAGAGTCAAATCTACACTGGCCATGGGAGGCTGTAGCTTTCTTCAAGGTGATTGTTCAGTTGCAATAAACAAGATATTCTGGCCAAGAATGTTGCTTCAGTGAAACTGGAAGACAGTCATCAGGGATGATGCTGCCAAAGCTGTGCTTGACCAGTTTCCAAACCCACAGTACAGGTTTCCATAAACAACATGGACATAACCTCTTGGGTGCCTGGTTCTTTCTTCTCTCCATCATTTTATATTTAAAAAAATAAAAATAACTCCCCCTGCCACCATATGTTCATTTAGTTGGTGTCAGAGAAGAAAGAGTTATAGTCTAGACTAGCCTCCTAAGTGGTCTACCTATTTCCACTCACTCAATGTAATCCATCATCCACATACTCCCAGATTATGAACAGAAAAGCAATTATGAACTTATGTGCCTCAATATACAGTTTGTCTCACCTCAATCCCATCCTAAAAAATCTTCAATGGCATTCTAACATCTATAGGATGAAGTCCTAAAGAATCCTGGCATTTGAGACCCTTGATAATCTGACCCCAATGTTATCTTCTACTATTCCATTCAAATTGTTCTCTGCTCATGCTTGACTGCAGAGGCTATGCAGTAGAGTAGAAAGGTTACTGGATTTGGAATCAGAGGAATTAAGTTCATATCCTTGCTCTGTTACTTACTACCTGTGTGACCTGGGGCTGACAATTATATAATGATTTAAGGTATGAAAAATACACTACCAACATTATTTCTTTTGATCTTCACAACAATTCTATGAGATAAGTAAGTACTGCTATTACTCCATCAGGAAACCGAGGTTTAGAAAGACTACATGACTTGATTATGGTCATACAACCAATAAATAGAGGAGGCAGGATTTGAACACATCTCAAGTAATAGCAAGTTTAGTGTTGTTTCCTTTATAACATACTGCCTCTCCATCTGGCTTGAGCAGAGAGAAATATGAATAAGGTAGCAAGTCACTTAATTTCTCTGAATATCAGAAGGAAACTGGAATAAGGTAGAAGTCACTGGACTGTGTATGTCAGTTTTCTTATCTGTAAAGTGAGGAGATAAGAACAGGTGACCTCCAATGTTTCTTATAATTCTAAATATACTTCCTCACTCTCCCTGATATTCCCCTGCCAGAATGTCCTTCCTTCACCTCTCTCCTTACATAAATACTTGTTGTTCAAAGTCATATCAGTTGTGTCCAACCCCATTTGGAGTTTTCTTGGCAAAGATACTGGAGTGGTTTGCCATTTCCTTCTCCAGTTCATCTTTATAGACGAGGAACTGAGGCAGAGTTAAATGACTTGCCCAGGGTCACACAACTAGTAAATGTCTGAGGCCGGATTTGAACTCAGGAAGAGAAAACTTCCTGACTCCAGGCCCAGCACTCTATCTACTTCGAAGTTAGGTGATTAGACAAATTGGCTGGAGAAGCATCATGGTACGATGGGAAGTGCTGGATTTAGATGCAGGGGACATGGGTTTGAATTGTAGCTCTCCTACTTATAGGGAGATAGATTTAGATCTGGAAGGGATCCCAGAAACCATCTAGTCTGAACTTCTCATTTTACAGATGAAGAATGGAGGCCCAGAGAGAGGCAGTACGGTGGAACAGGAGATAGAGTACTAAGTCTGGAATCAGTCAATAAGCACTTATTGAGGGCTTACTATAGGCCAAGCACTGTGTTAACTGGGTAGGGATACAAAGAAAGCAGAAGACAGTCTCTGTCCTCAAGGAGCTCACAATCAGGAACACCTGGGTTTGACTCTAATCTCAGACACTTAACAGTTGTGTGACAGTGCGTGAGTCACTGACCATTGTGTGCCTCAGTTTCCTCAATTGTAAGATGAGGATAATAATGGTACTGTCTTCATAGGGTTGTTGTGAGGCTCAAATAAGATCAAATTTGTAAAGTGCTTTTAGGCTTTAGATCTTCAAATAAATGTTTATTAATTACTGATTAACAGTAGGATTCGAATACTTTGGTTCCCTTCTATTCACTCCAGGGCCATGACCTAGAAGATGTCCTTTCACCTTTGGTTACAAATGATGCAGAAAAGACTACACTGTATTGGGACCCATAGGTGGGGAGACCCCAAAGTCCTGCTGCACAAGGACTGGATACGGACAAAGCTGTACTCTTCCCTACTTTAACTTCCCAAACAGTAACCGTATTCATCATTTATTAACATTTATTGTGCACCAAATGGGTCCATGCCATAGCAGTAAGTTTCAGAACTTTAAGAAAGGACTTTAGGTCATCTAGCCCATTTCATCTCTGGCAAATCAACATGGAATCAGTGCATGGAATTGCAGAACATAAATGTTGGAAGGGAGCTCAGAATTCACTTAATCTAATCCATACCAGAGCAAGAACCATCTCTATAACATTCCTGGCAAGTGGCCCTCCATTCTGCTCTAGAAAAATGACTACTTCCTGAGGGAATACCCATTGAGTTGAAATTTGCCTCTGCAACTCCCATTCACTGATCTTGGTTCTACAATCTGGTGCCAAATAAAACGAGTCTAACATTCCACAACATAGCCTTCCAAAAACCTAAAGACCTATCATCTTCCTCTAAGTCTTCTCCAGGTTAAACTCACTGGACCCTGAGTCTCTTCAATGTCCTGGTCACTCTTCTCTAGATGCTCCCCAGATCATTAATGTCCTTCCAAAAATTTGGCACTCAGAAACTAACATAATACTTCAGATGTGTTCTGAGAAGCAAAGAAAATAGCAGGATGATAACCTGCCTTGTAATGGATCCTATACTTCAGTTAACTTGGCCTACAATCACATTAGCTCTGTTGGCTGGCACATCACACTAAACGTACAGTCCAACTAAAAAACTCTCTTTTCAACACAAACTTTTTTAGCCACACCTTTCACACCTTGAATTTGTTCTTTCAAGTTTTTAACCCAAGTATGGCACTTTATATTTATTCCTACTAAATTTCTGTAGTTCATTTTTTGACCTTGTTACAATCTTTCTGGATCCTGATTGTGTCATCTAACATATTAGCCATCCCTCCCACTTTGTGTCATCTTAAAACTTGCTAAGCATACCATTTCTATCTTCATCTTCACCACTGATAAAAACACTGAACATAAAGGCCAAGCTCAGAGCTCTGAGTCACCCTCCTAAAGCCCTCCCTTCCAGGCTGACACCAAACCATTAATTATTATTCTTTGGGTGAAGCAGCTCACTCAGGTCTATATTCACCTAATCATAACTATCACCCAGTCCACAGCTTTCCATCTGGTCTACAAGATATCAGGGGAAACTTGCCAAATGCCTCGCTGAAAATCCAGGTATATTTATGTCTACAGCATTCTATTCATCTACCTGTCTAGCAGCTCTGTCAAACGGAAGTACAGTAGGTCTGATTCAGATCACTACAGTAAAAGGCAGAATGTGATAAATGCTACAAGAGATGGGCTAAACGCCATAGGAGGAGTTCAGAGAAGGGCGAGATCACATTTACTGAGAGGAGAATAAAAGAAAAGCTTCATGATACAGGTACCATTTGAATCTTTATCGCAAGATGAGGGAACAAGCAGTTCCATTTGGCAAACGCAGGGTATTAGGTCTCACAATGGCATCTGTACAGCCTCTTCCTTTTGAACCTAAGCTTGGGGGCAAGGAGTACATGCCTTTACTCTTAATTTTTCCCAGTCCTATGACAGAACCATATCAAAAGCGCTAATAATAGCTAGCAATTACATAACACTAAGGTTTGCTAACTGCTTTATATATACTATTTTGTTTGATTTTCACAATAACCCTGTGAGGAAGGGTTTTTGTTATTATCTCCATTTTACAAATGAGAAAGCTGAGGCTGCAGGTAAAGTGACTTGCCCAGAGTCACACAGCTTAAGTATCTGAATCAGGATTTAGACTTGGATCTTCATAATTTCAAGTCCAGCACTCTATCCATTGTGCTACCTAGCTGCCTAAGGTGACTGAGCCTTAGCTCTTAGATACAAATGTTTGGTATTTAGATTTCTCTCTTTTTTTGAATCAATCTGTCATTTTAAAAAGGCAGATTTGGAAAAAGCCACTAGTAATTACCAGTGTTAGGATTAACTTAATCAAACTATATTCCTGTAAGAAACTAAAAGTATGCAGATATAGTCTGGTTTATTCTCACAAACTGCACATGTGGCGGAGTCAGTCAATCAATCAATATTTATTAAGTGCTAACTATGTGCCAGGTACTGTGGTAAGTGTTGGCAGAAAGGCAGAAAACAGTCTGCTCTTAAGAAACTGAGTGTAAAGTCCGGGTGACTTGGCCAAGGACCCACAATTAGTAACTAAACCAGGGCTTGAGTTCATCCCTCCTACTTCCCAGGGTAGTACTTCACTCACACTACACTAAGACTTTCTTTTGAGTTCACCTT
The DNA here is from genome assembly GCA_028627135.1 of Pseudochirops cupreus. NCBI lineage: Eukaryota > Metazoa > Chordata > Mammalia > Diprotodontia > Pseudocheiridae > Pseudochirops > Pseudochirops cupreus. The sequence continues at coordinate 117,654,699 of CM053581.1, forward strand.
CCAGGGCATACATAAACCTTTGTACAGGGCATATCCAACAGTTTCTCCTCCAAGGTTTCTTTCTCCTAATCTTATCTGTGATCTTTAAGGTTTCAGAGAAGGGTGTAATGGTAAACTCAATAACAAAACTTAATTCTACTCAATTTTAACTCACTCCTTAGGGAAGAAGGTATTTATTTACTCTGTACCAGAGACAAGAAAGTGGAGAGATGGAGAATATAGTTTGGGGCCACATGGTTGAATAAAGGATTAGAGACTTAAGTCCCCAGTGTCTTCCTCTTGGCCATCCTGATTAGAAAGGGATGCTCTTTGAAGGAGGGAACACACCAACTAAACAAACAGGAGGGGTGGGCAGGCCGCCTGCTCAGAGGAAGTTGGGAACAAAGGCCATTAGATCTTTATGCAAAATCCAGTGTGCAAAGGGCACTAATGTTAGAAATTTTTCAGCATGACATTTTGAAAGCACAGCCTGGCCCAGAACAATGGTTTTCCTCAGGGAGCCATGCTCAGAATGCCCTATGTCTCACTCACCAATAGCTGGCACATCCCCTGGGCTTGGTGAACTTGACCCTGGGCTAATGCCTCCCATGGTGACTGTACGTCACTCTGGCCATTTTTCCTACTCCTGGAATTCCAGGCTTTGGTGAATGAAGAGATTGATTCCAGGAGCAGGAAAACAGTTCCATGCATGAATCAGATAGACCAAACCCTGGTTCCCTGTGCCAGCCATTGAGCCAGGAACTGAATGTGATTGTATGCCTGGTCACCAGAGCTGTTCCCCTTTCAGGGGGAGAGGGTCAACGTCCACGCAAGAGATGACGTGGGCTAAGTCTAAAGGGAAGAGAGACAAATCTCAGTTCTGGGAGACAAAGCTGCCCCTTTAGCAGTCTTATAAGGCACAGTACAAGAGGTGGCTCAAAAATGTGGTAGTACAAGCCTATGACAGCATTCTTTTCGGTTCCTACAGTAGCACTTACTCATGGACTGTTTTCTTCTCCTAAAAGACCTCAGAAACCTGGGACTTCAGCCTTATTTTTACAGAATATTCTCAGTGAGAAAGATAAAAACAACTTTCTTGATAACTTCCCCAGAGAACCTCTCACTCAGTAATCATCTTCCAGGTTGAGAAGTAAAGATGAGTTCTGTTTGATTTGTAAATTATACTCTGAGTACTAGAAGGCAAGTGCCCCTTTTTTAATCTTGAGAAATCACGTGCTAAGTAGGAATGAATCTAGCCATAGGAAGAAAAGGACCATGTTACACTCTAAGAAACTGATTCTCCTGAGGAAGAATATCCCTGTGCTATCACTATTCTCTGACTGGCAAGCAGAAGGGTCTCTGTGACTGGGTTCTAATAGGGCTGGAACATTAACTTTTCTAGGTAAAGGCCAGCAATTGGCCTCTAGCAGGAAAAGACATTAGAGAAAGGAGAAATTCCTGGAGGGGCTTATTAGATTATTGCTTGGGGCTCTACCTAATCTGCTAGAGACTGTCAGTTCAATATTTGCACATAAATCTTAACACAGCAAGGAGAAAGAGAATCAGAAGCCGTTTGAATTTCCTACCACAAATCTGTTTCTGATGTTTATTGGCATATCAGCTGCTTCTAGGCAGAGTTCAGTCTCAAATGCTTAGGCAGAAAAATAATCTACAAATAGCCCTTAAAAGAATGTACATTCAAATCTCTCTATGGCTAACAGACATAACTAAAAAGCTTTAAGGACAATCCTCTTAGTCTTATACTCTAGGCACAAAGGTCTTGGCCAAAGGCAAGGTTCAGCAAAGCTGACAACTAGACAGAGAAGTTCCTCAAAGTCTCAATAAAATATAAGAGGGTAAGAAGGGGATAAAGTATTTCTCTTCCAAGAACAGAAATCTTGTTCCAAAAACAAAAATCAATCCAGTATATAAAGAACAAACTGCTTTGCCCAAATGGAGTCCCAAAGTCAATCAATCATCAAATATTTCATGTGTTTAATGTGTATAAAACATTATCTAGTGAAACAGCAAATAAGGGCAAGTACTGCAGAATAGGGACCTTAACAGTTATTATTCAGACTTCTGACACTTTGTTTATATGTGTGTGTGTCTGTGTGTGTGTATATGTATATGTTTATATGTATATGTGTATATATATATGTTACTATATCTTTAACAAGAAAAACAAAGATTTAGATAGCACAAGAGTAAGTGCTATAAATTTAAGACCACTGCTGTTGAGTTCTAGGGATGTGAGATTCTCTTTAAACCCCTTTCCTAAACGATTCGTCTGCTTGGGAAGAGTGAATTTTGGAGGTATGGTCACATGAAAACGGCCTAGGACCTGGAATCAAGAAACGATGGCCTCAGTCCGGACACTTACCAGCAGTGTCTTTGCTTACTCATTTGAAAAGTGGGGATATCAACACAAAGCCCATGTACTTCCTGGCCTGTCTCCATACAACAGACAGGCTAGTACAATGGAAAGAGCGTTAGCTCTGCAGTAGGTGACAGTTTAATTTAAATCACACAAATGCTTGTGTGACCTTGGGGCAAGTCACTTAAGCTCCCTGGGCCTCAGCTTCCTCCTCTGTAAAATGACAGGGACTGACTGGGTGGCTTCTGAGATCCCTTCTGGCTCTAGCGCGATGATCTCATGATGGACTCCGTAAAAGGTTATTACAATTATTCTTAGCGGTCTGGGCAGAGTGCGGTTTGGGACCCAAGCGGTGACTCGGTCCGGCTCGGCCCCATTACCCCAGGGCATCAGGCAAATGTCCTAAGATGACAGCAACGGAAAGGACCTCAGGGGTCATCGTATCTCTCTACAAAGTGCCTGGCTCGTGGCCATCCAGCCTCCGGGGACGGGGCAGCTCCTTTAACCAAATGCCCACCGGGCGCTTCTCGGGGAAAGTTCGCAGAAGCGCCGGGGGTCTTGCTCCCGGACAGGACCAGCCCACCGCCGGCCGGCGGGGAGAAGCTCCGTCCTGGGACCCCGGAAGGGGGGCGGGGCATCTCAGCCAGGGGTAGGGGGTCTCGGGGACTCAGAGCGGAGTCCGGCGTGAGGCACGA
>CM053581.1:117657849-117667925 GCA_028627135.1 Pseudochirops cupreus
GTGTGTGTGTGTGTGTGTGTGTGTGTGTGTGTGTGTGTGTGTGTGTGTGTGTGTGTGTGTGTGTGTGTGTGTGTGTGTGTGTGTGTGTGTGTGTGTGTGTGTGTGTGTGTGTGTGTGTGTGTGTGTGTGTGTGTGTGTCGGGGCACGTAAGGGGTGGAGCCTAGCGTGGTTACCTAGTAACCCTTTCGCTGCGGAATCTATCGACTACGTCTCCGCGATCCCCCTAAATGCTTGCGCAGGCTCCAGATGACTCCCCTAAGCTGTTCCAGTCTCCAGCGCTCACGCCTCTCCCTTGAGTCAGTTTCTCCAGCTGCAGAAATGAGTGCGACAATGCAGTAAAGCACGATACGTATTTATTAAACGTCTACTGTGTGCAGTGCAAGAAAGAGAAGGAGGAAGAGGAAGGCAGGCCTGGCTTCTGTGGAGCTACGGAGCGGAGGATGCGCATGAGTTCGAGAGCGGAATATGAGGAGGGGGAGTACAGCGAGGGGGTCGCAGGCTAGATCGAGAATCAAGACGACCTCAAGTTAAAATGCTGTGTAGCTGTGTGACCTTGGACAAGTCACTAGACCTCTCATTTGTCAAATGGGAATAATAATAGTCCGTACTCTACGACGTTATTATGAGGATCAAATGACATAACATGTGTAAAACACTTTTACCTACCTTTATGTAAAAGCTGGTCATTATTACTGTTATCCTTCATATTGGAGTTCAGGGGTCATTTTCCATGTGATTCACTGATGAAGCCGAATGAAGTGCCATGGAAAGTGGGAACTCTTAGGTTACTGCAGAAGTTGATGCCTGGACGCAATGGTTTACACAAAATTCTCCTGTACTACTTTGTTCTATTCATTCATTCAGTAAGCATTTATTAAGTGCCTGCTGAATGCCGGGCACTGTGCTATGCACTAAAAACACACAAAGGAAATAGCCTCTGCCTGGAGAAGAAGCCCCTGGCAGAGGGAGGAGGTAGATAGGTAAATAGATAACATAAACAAAGAAAGACTTAACTTGGTGAGGGGAAACACTAGAAATCCACGGGTGGGCCGTAGGGAAGGCGATCAGTCTGAGTCTCAAATGCTACAGAGTTTGAAAGGCTGAGCATTCATTTTGCAATGAAGGGATTTTCGGTAACTTTGAAGAGAGCAGTTTCAAACCAATGATGAGGTCTCCTGTAGGAAATGGTATTTCATTCCAATCCATCCACAAGAACTTATTGAGGGCCTGCTGTGCGCCAAGCGATGTACTGGGGAGACGGAGACAAACATGATATGGTCCCTGACTCAAGGAGTTTCTGTTCTCTCGGGGGAAACGTGTAGTCATATACGTCTACAGAAAATATCTACAAAGTAAATTACAGGGTATATAACAGCTGGGAGGATGAAGAAAAGCCTTTTGTGGGTGGCAGCATTTGAGCTGTGCTTTGTAATAAGCAAGGGTTAGTTTTAAGATTGTGGGGATGAGGAGGGAGAGCATTCCAGGCATGCAGAAGAGCCCGTGTATGAGATGGCATTGAATGTCGTGCGAGAGCAACCTCAAAAAGGCTGAAATAGAGTATGGCGGCTAGGGGGCGCAGTGGATAGCAAGGGCGGGCCTCAAATTCAGCCTCAGATATTTACTAGTGTGACCCTGGGCAAGTCACCTAGCCGCTGTCTGCCTCAGTTTCTGCATCTGTAAAATGGGGGTGATAATAGCACTTACCCCCCGTGTTTGCTGTGAGGATCAAGGGAGATAATAATTGTAAAGTGCTTAGCACAGTGATTGGCACATAGTAAGCACCATGTAAGTGTTAGCAATAATAATAATAGCAATCATAGTTGTCATAATAATTGTAAGGCACTTAGCGCTAAATAAATGTTACTTGTTGGTGGATGCCTGGGAGGAGAGAGGGGCCAGGTTTCAGAGATGTTATGGAGGTAGCAAGATTTAACAACATTCAGATTAGGAACCTGAGTGCCTAGAAAGATGGAGGTACCTTTTACAGAAATAGAGAGGTTTGGGGAAAAGATGGATCTTGGGGAAAATATAGTTCTGTTTTGGACATACTGAATTTGAGATACCTATGGGACATCCATTAGAAAATTTTAATAGGCAGGGGATTCAGAACTGGAGCACAGAAGAGAGGCTAGGGCAAGATATCTAGATCCGAGAGCCAACTGCATAGAAATGATAATTGAACCAATGGAAATTAATGAACTCACCAAGAGAGAAAATGTAGATGGAGAAGAGAGGGCCCAGGACAGAGCCTTGGGGGTACACCCACAGTTAGGGAGTGTGGTACAGATATTGATTCAGCAAAGGAGACTGGAAAGGAGTGACCTGGCAGGTGGAAGAAGAACCAAGAGAAAGCAGTGTCACAAAAACCCAGAGAGGAGAGCATGTCCTGGAGGAAAGGGTGGTCAAAAGTGTTGAATGCTGTCGAGAAGTAAAGAATGATAAGGATTAAGAAAAAGCGAACAGTCAGCAATTAAGGGATCGAGGATGACCTTGAAGAGAACAATTTCAGCTGAGGAGTGAACTTAGAAGTAAGAGGCTGAGGAAGTGCATGCAACGAGTGTGTGTGTACAGCTTTTTCTAGGAGTTTGTCTCTGAAAGGCAGGAGAGATAGAGAACCCTTTGAAATTGATGGGAGGGTCTACTGAGGGTTTTTAAGGTTTTAAGGCGGTTTGGATATTGCAAAGATGTCTGTAAGCAGGTGGGAACGAACCAGAAGATGGGAAAAAAACTGAAGTTTAGGAAGGGAGGGAGCAGAGTCTCCAAGGATGCTATAGATTTTGAGAGGCAGAGGTGAAGAGGAAGTGCGTTTAGTCCATGTGGGACAGCTCAACAAGAGCTTGGATAATGCCGGCATTATCCTGGACTCCTCACTCTTCCTCACCCCACATATCCAGTTATTTGCCAAATCTTTTTATTTCTCCTTCCAAGGCAGCTCTTTCATCTGACCCTTCTCTTCGCTCATACGGCTACTACTTTGGTCGAGCCCCTTACCACCGCTTGCCTAGATTATTGCAATAGCCTCCTAATTGGTCTCCTTGCCTCAAGACTCTCATCACTTCAGGCCTTCCTACACACAGCTGCCGAAGTAATTTTCCTTAAGCACAGATTTGACCATGTGACTCTCCTACTCAATCTACTCTACCGGCTTCCTACTGTCTTTAGGATGAAATATAAATTCCTCTGTTTAGCTTTTAAAGCCCTACACAACCTGACCCCATCTTTCCAGCATCATTGGACATCACTTTACCCCCTTTCCCTCCAAATCTTTGATCCAACCAAATAGTCCTACTCCCTGCTTCTCTCACATAATACTACATTTCTAACTCCCTACCTTTGCACTGGTCTTTCTTCAGGCCTAGAATGCATTGCCTCAACATCATAGAGACCTTCTCTTTCTCTAAAATGAAGCTTAGGCATCCCCTCCTGTATCAAATCTTTCCTGCTCTCCCATCTGCTAGTGTCTTCCAAAAGGTTTTTTATTTTAACTTCTGTGTATGAAAATGTACATTTTTGTATTTATTAACTTTATATTCATGCTACATACTATATATAGCAAGTATATTTAACTATATATACATCTGTATGTGTGTATATATGTATATATGTATGTGTATATAGATTATGTAGGAAGAGAAAGAGAAAGAGAGACAGAGACAGAGAGACAGAGAAAGAGGAAGTTAAATATACTTGCTTCCCCCTTTGGAATGTAAGCTCCTTGAGAGTAGGGATTGTTTCATTCTTTGTACTCTTGTCCCTAGCACTTGGCAAAAAGCTGGGTATGTAGTAAGAACTTAATAAGTCCTTGCCAGTTAATATTTCTGTCTTATTACATGATTGGCCCACCTTCTCTTCTGAGCACACATTTCATGTGTGTGTGTGTGTGTGTGTGTATATGTATGTGTGTGTGTATGTATATGTATAGGCATAGATGTATATGTGTGTGTATATATGTATATATATTATATATGTGTGGGTATCCCTAAATGCATGTTACATATGTATGTTACTATTTCTTACCCATAGATTATCTTTAGGAAATACTTTGAAGGCTGCTTATTATCTCCATGCATCTTTCTTATGCCATGTGGGACACCTATACCTTTGATTCTATGAAGATTGGGGTTTTCCAAGATTCAAAACGGAAAACATCACTGGGGGGATATTTATGTTAACAAGATGTGCAGGGGATGTGCTTGATGTCATTGAAAGCATTACCCAGTTTCCCAAGCTCAATCCAGCTTCCTCTCTTCCCCCTACTCAACTGGAAGCCCAAGTCATTGTACATTTTTAGCACTTTTCCCAGATGTAGGTGCCGATGCATTAATTCAATAGACTGTCCATCCCAATATGTCATAATCTAATGCAATTGGCATTTTTCATCTATTTAGTTTTTCCTGTATGGACTTAATCTCTTCTGCAAAATTTTGGATCTCATGAGGAAACTTGATGGAGTCAGCATGACCTTTGCTCTAACTTGAATAGATAGTCTTACTGCACACACAGACAGCTTACTGATTGCTATGGTTCCAACAGTAACTGCTATTTCCCAGCAGTCTCTTATGTTTGTTGGGAGAGTCAACTCCAATGGTTGTACCTTAGTGAGGGCAAAAAGGGGTGAATTTACCTACTGTTATTATAATAATAGGTCTCATTTACATGGCACTTCAGAGTTATGAAAGTTTTTTACACATATGGTCTTATCTGATATCTTTATGGTATTCAGAACTGGCAGAAAATCCAACTTCCTCATATAACAAGTGATCCTTACAATAACTTAGTAAAATAGGTAGTACAAATATTATCTCCATTTAACAGATGAAGAAAATGGGGCCCAGGCAGAAGGGAACAGACACAGTCACACAAAGCATTTGTGTTAGAGCTGAGGCTAGAACCCCCTTGATGATGTATAAAGCATCATGCTCAGCCCCAGGGGGGTGTAGATATGATTAGGGTCTGATCTTTACCCCTCAGTTTCCCTGGGCTGCATCATATTTTATTCTCTGAGCTGGAGAGCTCCCTCCATTCATGAATCCCCAGAGCTTAGGAACAAATATAAGATGTATTGTTGTCTATAGTAAAAAGCTTCCTTGGGGGTTTAGACCAGGTAGGGAGAAGGACACTGCTCAGAATAGTCTGGGGAGTATGTCTGTTTCCATTCCTGGTCATCAGTCTGATGAGAGCTGTGTTTGACAGGACCATCCTGAGTTGAATCCAGTCATCAATCAATCATGTTCTTATGTACTTCTTTCTTCCATGACTTCATTCAAGTAAAATCCCAGCATCTGTGAAAGAGAAAAAAGGGAAGGGTCATCACAAAAAGCTACATGTAGTCGGGAAGCAGCCTCAGTATTGTGTCACACGGATAGATCCTCTGGCTATGCCTTGGTGAGGGAGGAAAAATATGCTGGAAAAATGTTGCTCAGGGATATGTACCTCAGGTCTTCTGGACCATCTAAGCCACTGCTATCTAGCACCCCAGTCATTGCCCAACTGCTTGGTACTCATAGTGTTCTTGTTTGTTTACTGCTTTTATTTAGTATCCATGATGTTCTAGAGAAATTTCTCCCATTTTATCAAACATGCAGATTTTCTTTGTTTATGTAAGTGAGGACACTTACAGTCAGTATATGATCCATTGTTGCAAGAGATCCTAGAAATGATCTATCCATAATGTCAAATTGTCATAGGTTTAGGGCTGGAAGGGACTTTGAAGAAAATTTAGTCCAACTCCCTCATTTTATAGGTGAGGAAACTGAGGCCCAAAGACTTGCCCAATATCACATAGGTCCTCCGATTACAGATCTGGAGGTTTTCCCATTATGCAACACCACTTCACAATCAAAGCCTCATTCTAAGTGGCATAAATACCAGTCCCAACAACAACAAAACAATCTCTTTTTAAAGCAGAGATTGTCACAGAAAATCCAGGTCATATGCTAGTTTTCCTAGGAGTCCCCCCAGAAGTATGTCCTGTAGGGTCTTGGTGTAATAGGTAGTGTACAGTAAGAAGCTGGCTGATGTCTCCAAGGTTAGGGGAAAGTTGGAGGAAGGGATCGATGTTATTACAATCAGGGAGCTGGAGCATTGAATTGTAGGGGCAACATCTGTTACCAATAGACCTAATAAAGATACCAATCTCTCATTCAACTCCAACGTTGGCAGCCACCAATAGATAAGAAAACAGGGCAACTCAGAACCTTTGGGCTGGTGTTTGATCTAGGTTAGCTCACCATAATGTGGTTGTATAACAAGTTATCCTCGGGGAAGAAAGAGACAGAAGGACAGCATCCACCAGTGGGTCAGGTGAGCCCTCTTCAAGACTCAGCAGTGCCGGGGCCTCTGTGATTCCTTTGTGGCTTTCCTTCTGTGTCTCTGTGTGTCTTTGAGATATATTTTCTGTGCTGGGCTGTTCATTGAGGGACCTGACATGAGCACAGTGCCTAGCGCATAGTAGGCACTTAATGTTTATTGACTGACTGAGGTTTTCTTAGTCACAAAGAACAGGAAAGGGATGTGTGATGGTGGCTCTGTATTTATCAGAAGACCACTAACTGCCCCCTACCCCCGCATCCTTGACAATATTATCTAACAGCTCTTCCCTATATTTCCAATGGGTATCTTAGAACTCAGATAGGTCAGAAGTGGAGGAACCCTGATAACCAATGGTGGAAAGAGGAGATGCTCCCTAAGACCTTCCTACCGTTGGGAATGTGAAAACATAGACAAGCTACAAGCTCAGGGACATTCAAATCCATGTTCCCCAGGGCTGCAAGGTGCTGATGGTGGGCTGCATTCCTTTACCCACTTGTGGGTTGTTAATTCTGCCTGCATGTGTTCCCTACATATCCCATTCAGTTATCTGGCATTGGCTGCAAGGGAAATTGGGTCAGAAAGAGAGGGGCCACATCAGGGTGAGCTTTTCCTTATTATTGAGAAGAATAACAAGTTGCAGGCTCTCCTGATATTGTGTCCATAGCAATAACACCAGGATCAAAAGAGATCATGCTTGTAAAGTGCCTGGCACATAGTAGGTGCTTTAAAATATTCCCTCCCAACCTCCTTTGAACCAGGATGTCAGCACATCAGTGTTAGATGACGGATTCTAAAGGAACCATAGAAACAAATACAGTCGCCAAACAGAATCTGGAAATGGAGGAAAATCCATCCTGAGGCAAAGGGAATGGCTCAGAGAGGATTCTCCACAATGACTATGCCTCTGATGTTTGAACCATTTCTGTTCTGGTTTTACTCCTTCCCGCCCCCACTTTGTACCTGAGCATTAAGGTGCATCAGAATGTCAATGGCTGTGAATAGTTGAGAAATGTAGGTAAGGAACAAGCAGCCAAAAAGATAAAAACCAAGAGTCTGCCAGGCTTGTGGGGTTGTGCTGGGTATGGCCAGCCACCATGATGGGGCAGAGAACCTAGAAACATATAGGAATCAAGTGGTCTTAGAAACGGTCTGCCTGATGAGAACCAGAAGGATGGAGGATGGTACAGGGAGGCCCTCATAGGGCACCAGTAGAGGATAGGTCAGTGTGATTCCTGACTCTGGCACTGACTGAAGCCAGCTTCCCTGGCTCAAGGCTGAGATCAGTCTTACCATCTGCAGGCAGCCTTTCTGGGAGCCCCTCACTTGCTCGTGTCTTCTCCTCTGAAATCACTTTCCATCCATTCTGTGTATCTTGTGTAAATTAATTATTTACATGGTGTCCCCCATTAGAATGTGAGCTCCTTGAGGGCAGGGACTGGTTTTGCCTTTTTTTGCATCCTTAGTGCTTAGCAGAGAGCCTTGCACATAGTGAGCCCTTATGAGATCCTTATTGACTGAAGGACTGAATTAGAATCCTACCTCTGATGCTTATTCCTTGTGTGACTTTGACCTCTTCGGGACTCCCATTTCTCATCTGCTAAATGAGATAAGTGGATTAGATGGTCTCTGAGACTCTTTCTAGCTCTATAGCTATAATCCAACAGCATTATAAGGCAAAGGGACCAAAAGTTTCAGCTGATCCAGTTGTCATTGCAGACCACTAGGCACAAGAGCTCTGCTGCAACCAAGGGATTTTTACTTTGGATTTTATTTTCTCGTGAGGGTAGGACCCACATCCCAAGCATGGCTTAGGACAAAATGTTGGACACGGGTGAAGGAGAGTACCTGGTAGAAGGGCTTTCAGGGAAAGAGTCTGTCCTGGTTTTCAGAATTGACTAGAGAGGAGAGACAGAAAAGTTAACAGCCACATGTGGTCTAGAGGGTTGGAGGAGTAGATTGACCATGATGCTCTCTGGTGCTCTGTGGTCTGGAGATGCTGCCCGAGTTCTGGCTGCTTTTGTAGGATTCCTAGCTTCCATTTCATGTTGCTTGCTGTGTGTGTGTGTGTGTGTGTGGTTTTTTTCCTCTGGAGAATGACTAACTTTAAGGACTAAAAAAAAGTGTTTTGATTACACTGCCTTTTTACCAACTGGGAGCATTAGTCACTGTGGATTGCTGCAGATAACGGATAGAGCTTACAGCAATCCCCCTCCTCCTCTCTGACTTGCTTGCAGCACCCAGTGAGAAGGCAGCAAAAGAGAGGGGGAGAGAAAGGAAGGAGAAAGAGAACCCAAATTGGATTTGGGGGGAAACCCCCATGAATTGGCATTGCCAGAAGTGCTCTGAGAGGGTCATTGCAGAATTTTCCTGTTTCCTAAGGCTTGAACCCTCAGTGGGAAGACTTAAAGGGACTCTAGGAAAGGTCATTAAAGTCCTTTTTCTTGGGATTTTTAGTCCATGAGCAGTTTATAGGGGATACTGTTTCCTCTTCCAAAGTTCTTTACATCATTCAGTCATTGAATAAAACTGGGGAAAGGCTATTTGGTCACTGCTAGTTTGCATAGAGGTATAAGAGAAATGAGAAGGCCCCCTCAAAGGATGCCACAAATCTGCTATCTATTGGAGAGGGGGATGTTGACAGGCTAAAGGTATGAAGCGGCCAGATGACTGTGGGCATGGTGGCTGTGCCCCAAAAATAGGTATCCAAAAGCAGTTGGTTTGGGCTGGTCCCATAGCCTGGGGCTTAGAGGAAGCTTTTGAACCCTACTCTGATCTCTGACCTTCAATTTCTATCCAGATACCAGTGTTTGCTTTTACAGTCTCCTGGGCATCCCTCCCATCTTAGAGGGATGATCTGCATCTAATAACAACGTTGGGTCTACAGACAAAGATACTACTGATCTTGACCTGCTGTCTAGCACTGTGAATTGCTTTTTCAAGAGTGGGAAGGGATTTAAACAGACATATTTGCTCTGGAACGCTGTCCTATATTTCTGGAGGAAGAGACATGTAGGCTCTCTTGAGAAATAGACAAACCCCTGGACCAGCCCAGGAGGGATTGGAACTGGATTCCCAGAGATGAAACCCTTCATTCTAGACCTCTCAGCACTGCCTTTCTTTGGCTTCTGTACCTTTAAGTATCCCACCCTCAAAAGGATTCATTTTTTGAGGGGCCCTTAGAGTGTACTAGTAAAGGACAGGAGAGGATGACTCCTGTCTTCTTATGGGTTTATAGGCAATAGGGGAAAATTAGGGGTCAGAAATAGAAGGGAGGAACACAGAAGTCCAAGCTGTAACTCTGCCTGGTAGAGGCAGCATGGCATAACGGATAGGGTGCTGGACGAGGAATAAGGAAACTCTCAGATATTTACTGGTTGTATGGCCCTGGGTAAGTCATTAACCTCCATCTAGCTTAGTTTCCAGATGACCCCTAAAAGCCCTTTTATTGTTTTTTAACTTGAATTAATGACTATATACATATATATTTTTGTTGTTTTTATTTATTTTCTTGTTTACATCATTCATTTCCGTGAGATTTAGAGTTACAAATTTTCTCCCCATCTTTCCCCCGCCCACCACCCCAAAACAGCCATCCCACTGTATACTCCCTCCCCCAATCTGCTCTCTCCTATATCCTCCCCCATCACCCCTTTCTGGTAGGGCAAGATGGATCTCCCAACCCCAGTGCCTGTATATCTTAATTCCCAGTTGCATGTAAATCATAATAATGATTATATATATATATGTATATATATATATATATA
>CM053581.1:117668425-117766054 GCA_028627135.1 Pseudochirops cupreus
TGGACATATTGTGAGAGACTGACTATATTTCCCTCCTTCCTATCCCGCCCCCCCACCTTGTTCTATTCTCTACCCTCTCCCTGTACCTTTACAGAAATGTGTGTGTCCAGCAACCCTCCCCCACCTTGCCATCCCCTCCATCATCCCACCTCTCATCTCCATCTCCCCTACTCTCCTTTGTGGCAAGATATCCAGTTTAGAGTTTATGTCATTCCTTCCGTAAGCCAAATTCAATGAGAGTAAGGTTGACCCTTTCCTTCCTAAAAGCTCTTTTAGCTCTTAATCTATAACCCTATCAAAATTTCTCACTCCATGCTGAATCTCCAGGAAGACATATTTAGCTTAGTAGGATTGTATCATGTCGTTTTCTCCCAGGATCTTCACTGTGTTTGTTTTACCTGCTAAATGAAGTTCAAGTCTCCTTTGCCAGGCATTCAAAGTCTACTACAAACTGGTGCCACCATACCTACTCTTCCCAATGTATTGCATACTTTAGCCAGCCAAAGTGGACGATTCTTTGTCCCTCAATCTGGATTTGTTCTTTCTATATCCATATCTTCATTTTTTGCTGTGTTTAAGTCCAAACTAGGCTTTGTGCCTGGAACAGAGCTTATAAAGATGAAAAAGGATGCAGTCCCTGAATGGAATGTCCTCCCTCCTTCTTTTTTTACTGGTTGAATTTCTATCCATTATTTAAAGCCCAATTCAAGTGCCACCTCCTTGAATGTCTGTTCTACTTCTAAGTCCCAAGTCCTTCCTTGCCCCCCACCCCTTGTCCCATGACCTCCTCCCCTCCTCCCCATGACTTTACATAGCACCTTAATTTGGTACTTTTCCAGTGCATTAAGTATTACTGTATAACATAATTTTATACTTATATATTATACATAATAGTTGTATATAAAATATATTTAACCCCCCTACTGAACTGTGAACTCCATGAAGACACTTCCATGAGGTGGTTAGCACAGTTCTCCACACACAATAGATATATCTTTTTTTTAATCAAAGGGAAGAGTTTCCTCCAGAAAAAGCCTAATAGTTTTCAGGTTAGGGCCTATGGTCCTTGGCTGTGGGGAGTGGGGTGGGAGGGAGACTGACCTTCCTAGCCGGACAGTCCCTCCCTACCCTTCTATAGAGGAGACAGCCCTGGACACTAGGCTGTGGTGACCTACTGGAGCAGGTCATTATCTCCGTGCTCTGATTATACCACAAGGTTGAGCAGGGAGGCGTCAGTCAGCCCTGTTCCAGAGAAGCAAAATGGGAAGTGGAAAGAGGAGGGGGGTGGTTTTCTGATGGACATTCCAAGCTGATACCCTAAACCTCTGGGTGACTGGAGGTTGGAACTCAAACTCATTTTTCTTGGGGGCATTGAAAATTGGAAGCTGCTTGGTCCAGAATCAATAAAGAAATATGATCAATTAAACAAACATTTATTAAGTATCTATTTATTAAGTGAAATGCACTGCTGAAACTGAGATTTTAAAATGGATTTGAAGAAGCTGCCCCTCTCCTCCAAGCCAGAGCCTGGCATGCCCTGCCCAGGGAGGCTGCGTAGCACAGTGAAAAGTGTACTGGAGTCACAAGATCTGGGTTCAGATGTCATCTGTGAATGTTTGCTACCTATGTGAACCTGGACAGGTCTCTTAACTTCCATAGGCCTCAATTTCTTCATCTGAAAAATGAGGGGGTGGTCTTTGAGGTTCTTTCTAGCTCTAAATGTGTGATCTAAGGGTCAGATAAGACAAGGACAAGAGCATAAAAAAGAGGCTTCTGGAAAACTAAGGACGGGCTCCTAGCAAATTCTTCAGTCTGCCACAGGACTGTATCCCTTAGTCCCCTCTCACTGTTTTTTTTTTGTTGTTGTCTGTCAGCAAGCATTTATTAAATGCTAGTGTATACCAGGTCCTGGTTATGAAAAAAGGCAAAAGACAGTCTCTGCCCTTGAGGAGTTCACAGCCTAATGGGACAGGCAACATGTAAACAATGTATACAAACAAATTGCATACAGGATAAATTGGAACTATCCAATGGAGGAAAGGCACTAGAATTAAGTGGGATTGGGCAGAAGGTGGAAATATAGCTGGGACTTGAAGGAAGCCAGGGAGGCCAGGAGGCAGAGAGGAGGAGGGAGAGCATTCCAGGCATGGGGGGCAATCTACCCCTCTCACTGTTTTCATCATCCTTTCTGGGGACCCTTATCCTAGAGCAGGCCTGGAAAGGTTCTGGCCCTTCGTGTGCTATTGCCTATGGTAGGGATGTGGATGTAGAAATAGAGGGAGGTAGAAAGGAAGAGAAGGTGGAAGATATAGGGGAAGGTGGGTGAGTAGGGGCAATTATTAGTCTAAATGCGGTATAGTACAAATAGCCTTGGGCTGTAAGTAGGGACCACATTCAGCCTGAGTTTCTCCATTTATAAAGGAGGGGGCTTAGATTACAACAGGGGTTCCTAACTTTTTTTGTAAGTGTCATGGATCCCTTTTGCAATACTGTCAAAGCCCATGGACCCCTTCTCAGAATCACATTTTTAATGCATAACATACATAGAACCATAAGGAAATTATTCATATTGAAATGCAGTTATCAAAAATGATAAAAAAGCCCATATTCATGAATCCTCCTGAAATTTATCACACCCCCACCTACAAGGGGTCCATGGACTAGACGGTCTTTTAGGGCCGCTCCAGCTCAACAGCTCAGACTCTAAAAAGTGAGATCACGGTGGTGAGATCAGGGTGGTGCGATCAGGAGCCTCTTACACTTCAAGTTGGGGTGCGGTCCCAGTTAGGGCAACCGGAGGAAGGACTTCTTCCTTTCTTGGGAGCTTTCCAACTCTCTTGCTTCTTGATTCCCAGTGGATCCTCTTAGGAACTTGCTCTTTGCCATAATGAGGAGGAATGTCTGGGAAATGATATGGAACAGAAAAAGTCATTGGATTTTAAAAACTGGAGGGAAACATTTCTCCCTTGACCCATTTCTCCTCTCCTATAAGCAAAAGTGTGTCTGTGTTTATCCCCTTCCTCCAATTTGTTACTATAATTTCACCCACATGTCAGAAAGGAGAGGGAGTTTTCTGAACAAGCTAAGGGCAGGAGTGCAGCTGGCCTGCTCCTTGAAATGAGAAGCCATTGATGTGCAAGAACCTGAACAGAGGAGTGTTGATCTCCCAAAATCTTTCCATCACGGGGAACAGAGGCATTTTGTAGGTTGGGAGGTAATTGGAGGAGAAACTGGATTTAATTTAAAGACCTGGGTTCCCTGACAGATGTCACTTGTCCAAAGAAAAAGGCAAGGAAGTAAGGGTTGTCATTTCCCTACTTCTTGTCCTTTCACGTGTCAGCCTCCAGGCTTTACACACTCACATAGATACATATACCTAGATACAATCATATAATCTCTCTCTCACCCTCTCTCTCCTCTCTTCTTCTCCCTTCCTCTCTCTCTCTCTCTCGCCCCTCTCTTGTCTCTCTCTTATCTTTTTTCTCTCCTCTCCTCTCTTGTCTCTCTCTCCCTCCCTCCCTTTCTCGCTTTTTCTGCCCCCCTTCCAGCTGGCAACAGATGGTTCTAGGCCCCCTATTAGTCAGCCAGTACAGGGACAGAGAACGACTCCTCCAGTCAGTGGTACGGTGGCTCCCTGCCACCCTACCCAGTAAGTTTGCTTATAGAGAAAAGGCAGTGGGAGGAAATGATAGTTTCAGAGTTATTTTCAGAAAGGAAACAGAAATTTTTTTTAAAGGGTGAGTGTCCTGTGTTTTGATACAAAATCCAGGAAGTATGAGGAAAAGCACCTGAAATGTTTCCTTTTCCTCTAGCCCTCATCAGATAGCAGTACGAGATTAACCTGACTTCAATATTTTTTTCTTTTTTTTGTTTTTAATAGTGTGTGTGTGTGTGTGTGTGAGTGTGTGTGTGAGTGTGTGTGTGTGTGTGTGTTGGACTGGGGTGACTGGGCAGAGAATATAAGGCAGGAGGAGGTTAGAAAGAAAGCTGGAAAACCTTCCAAGACCCTTCCCACAAAGGCAGCTGCACCCAGGTCTGGAAAATCTGTGATATCTTTGCCTTGCTGGTCAGAGCTGGTTCCTCCCTTTGGGGGTGTGGAGGGGTCAGAGGAATTGAGTGGGAAAACCATGGAATTCTTGAGTTACTGCTTACATGCATAGCCTATGTAGGATTGGCTAGGATGAGAGGGTGTGTGCAGGGAGAGGAACACAGCTAGAGAGGGAGAGGGGGAGGGAAAGAGAGAGAGAATGTTGGTGTGCATGTGTGTGTGTGTGTGTGTGTGTGTGTGTGTGTGTGTATGTGTGTGTGCATGCGCGAGCGCCTGCTTGTAGGAAAAATGTGTAGGGCTGCTAAATGTGATTGTGTGGAAAGATGAGTATATGTGTAACCAGGGCTATGTTTTGAAGAGATAGCTAAAGTTGCTTCTCTTTAAATTTCTAGGAAATCAGACTATAAGTTCATTGATTTAAGGTTCGAAGAGACCTTAATGGTCATCTTAAATGTTATTTAACTCAACCCCCTCATTTTATGGATACAGAATCTGAGGCCCAGAAAGAGGAAGCTACTTGCCCAAGGTCACAAAGTGAACAGCAGAGTCAGGATTGGACCCTAGGTCCTCTACCAAAAATCCAGCTCTTTTCTCCCTACACAGGTCCAGGGTCCCCCTTCTACAAAGGACACGGGGATATTCTTTAGTTGACTTCCGAGGTTCTTGGAATATTTTGTATTTCCATAGAAGGAGAGAGTGGCAATGACCTTTAGCCCCTAGAAACATCCGCTCAGGGATACAACATAATGGGAAATTGCCTGGCCTTGCTTGGTCGATTTGCTAGATCCTCCTAGACAAGAAAGCATGAAGAGGAATGGGGGGGGGGGAGAGGAAGGGAAATTGGGAGGTTAATGAGGATAAGGAAGGGAGAAAAAAGCCAAGGTGGACATTACTAGAAGGAGAAGGCAGAGAAAGCTGTTGCTCATCTTTTGTACTCAAAGAGGACCAATGATGTTACAAGGCTGGGGTCAACATGTGCTCTTGACTGTGGCTGGTCAGTCCAATAGGAGCTCAGAATGCTCTGCCACCGGTCAGGAACAAATAGTTTGAACATTTAGGTTAGACATGTCTCTAGATTGGAGTATCTTATTTTTCCTCTGTGTTACTGTGATTCTGCTTTGCTCATATAGCACAGCGCTTTCTTTAAGGTGGGCATGCCATGCTGGGTGGTCCTGTCCCATGTCTCACAATTGATATTAAAGTCCTTCAGAGAGACCTTGAGAATGTCCTTGTACTGCTTCTTCTGACCTCCTTGTGAGCACTTGCCTTGTGTGAGTTCTCCCTAAAATAGTCTTTTAGGTAAATGTAACTTTGGCAGGTGGGCTATGTGACCAGCCCCTTGGAGTTGTGTTTTCTGCAGTAGAGTTCGAATGCTTGGCAGTTTAGCTCAAGAAAGGACTTCAGTGGCTGGTACCTTATCCTGCCAGGTGACCTTCAGAATCTTCCTAAGACAATTCAAATGAAAGCGATTCAGTTTCCTGGCATGGTGTTAACAGACTGTCCAGGTTTCACAGGCATACAACAATGAGGTCAGCACAACAGCTCTATAGACCTTCAGTTTGGTAGGCAGTCTAATACCTCTTGTCTCCCACACTTTCCTTTGGAGCCTCCCAAACGCTGAGCTAGCTCTGGCAATGTGTGTGTCAACCTCATCATCTATGTGGACATCCCTGGAAAGTATACTGCACAGGTAAGTGAACTTATTCACAGTATTCACAGTCTCTCCATTTACTGGAATCAATGGTTCCACATATGGATGGTGCAGTGCTGGCTGGTGAAGAACCTCTATTTTCTTTGTGTTTATTGTTAGACCAAAATTAGCCCAAGTGGCAGAGAATCAATCCATATTCTGTTGCATCTCAGCCTCAGAAGCTGCATAGAAAAGAGAAGGAAGAAGTTCTGTGTCAGAACTAAGGGTTCTACTGGTCACTTTCAGGGCAGTTGCATAGTAAATGATTTCAAGTAAAAGAAAGAAGAAAGAGACAGGAATGATAATTGTAGCCAAGGGGATTAGGAGGACATCAGTTTGATGAGCCCCTCCAATTCATTTGATGAAATTACAAGGCATGGACCTTTGCCAGAAAGAGGAATCTCCCTTGGAACTGGGCGTGTAGACCCCCTACTGGGTGGACACGGTGAACTCCTGATTGGTTCCCAGAGACTAGGGCTATGTCAAAGAGAATTGGTGATTGAGGCACCCCAAAAGATGGACTCTTGTTGGAAGGAGCCCCCTCCCCCCTCTATAAAGAGCAAACCATAGAATTGGCTCTGTCCCTGTGAGTCTTTTCTATCACTTTCTCTCCCCTGGACTTTCAATGGGATGGGAGGGGACTTCTCTCTTCCCCTTCATTGCAATGGTGAATTGCAGTAGAAAGACATAGCATAGGCTATAAATCCTGGAAGCAAAGGACATTTCCAGCCTTGGCAGCCACTTCATGAGTCAAGAGTTCCTGGCCAACCAGTGGAGATTTCCATGAGAGCATGCATCTAGAAGTGAAACACTACCAGGGTCATTCTGTACCTGAAGGACTAAAGAAAGCCTTGCTGTCTAGGAGAGCTCAACTTTGTGAATTGCTCAGACAGTACAGTGAATGTGAAACATCTACTCATTAGTCCCACAAAATTATCTTTGTCTTTCCAGGGGGTGAGTGATAAGACATAATGAGTGTAATGGGCCAGTTGAGTGTTTGATGAGAACAAAAAAATATTTCTTCATGTGAGTCTTTTGAGTTCTTTGTGTTTTAGATAATTTCTGTGGTGGAGAAAATAAAAATGTTGTTTTGTGCCTGAGCACTTTTGTAGGAGAGAACCTTGTCACCCACTTTTGGGAAGATGGTAGACAAAAGTCATATCCAAACTTTATTTTAGAGATTTACTTGGAGTTTTAGTTCAGTTGGAGGCCCGAGCTGGAGAGAGAACCTGATGCTCCAATGGGGTCAGGTCCCCAGAATGACCCTAAGTCTCTATGAGCTTATTTTCCCTTAGGAACCACCTCTATGTCAAAGGTGACAGAGTCATAGCTCTGGTGGCTGGAAAGGCCCTTAAGAGATTTCTGTTTTTAATGTCCAATATCACATCCATTTATAGGCAGATCAATTGAATCTTAGAGAATCATAGCATCCCAGAGTTGGAAAGGACCTTAGGTGCCATCTAGTTTAAACCCTCCCAAAAGCATGAATCCCTTCTAGAATATCTTTGAAGAGATTCCTGGTTCTGATGCATTCAACCTTTGCCTGGAGATTGATAAACTGGGATTCTTTCCAATATATTATACTTAGAAATGGACACAGTACTCTAGATGGTGACTGCCCAGGGCAGAGCACAAAAGGACTCTCACCTCCTTTCCTCTGGATTCTTGCTTTTATTAATGCAACCCAAGATCACATAAACGTCTTTTGGCTGCCACATCACACTTCTGACTCATTTTGAGATTTCAGTCCCCTAAAACCTTCAAGTCTTTCTTTTTTCACACAAACCACCCCCATTACTAGCTGTGTGACTTGCTCAGGGTCATACAGCTGCTAAGTAGTGGTGGTCGTGGTGATGGTGGTAGAGCAGTGTCCCAGAACTCAGGTTTTTTGTTTCTTATTGCAGTTCTTCCCAAGTGACTATGAAGTTATAAGGAATCTGGGAGTACTCAGTAGGGGTAGGGAGAATAGCAATTTAAGGTAGAAAAAAAATTGGACTGAAGTCCAGGAAACTTCTGATATTGATGAAGGCCAGGAGCCAGAGCCAATCCAATCCATCCTCCTTCCTCCATTACCCAAAATGAAGTAAGGGTAGTCCTCTTTTCCTACCAAACCTGAACAAGCCCTGGAGATCTGGGAGGGTATGGGGAGGAGATGGAGATGATGACTCAGCATATCAAGCAGAGCCTCAAATAAGGAGGAGGAGCCGCACCCTCACAGAGGGTAGATTGGGTAACTGAAGCTGGAGTTGAGTGAGGGATGGAATAAATTAGTGTCCAAAAAGACAAGGGAGAAAGGGAGTGATGAGAGGGAGTGAGGAATTTGTTCCCTCTACCTTGGCCTTGGGAGGAGTAAAGGGAAGAATAAGCAGTGAGAAGGATATTTTTATCTCTGGGCAGGGGCTCAGGAGAAGGAAAATGGTCATTTTCCAAGATGAATCCACAGTCTTTGCTATAAAGGAGGGGCAGATATAAAAGAAGATGGTGGATCTGCCAATGGAGTTAAGATTCGACTCTTGAGAGATGCCGTGGCTCAGGCTGAAGGGGCTTCTGGGTTTAACTCTCCACCAAACAGACAGGACAGACTTCCAGGTTGCCAGGGCATCAGGTAGAAACACCATGCCTTTTGGATCACTGGGGTAATGCTTAGGTATTCTCTGAGATAATCTAATGACTTCTACCTTAAATCTAAAGAGAAATGAGGCTGTTTAAAGCTATTCCAAAGATGTCAATGCAGAGAAAAGGGATGTTTTGAGGACGTGAACTATGCTGAAATCTAGAGGGAATCTCATAGAAGTTAGACCTTGGGTAGTTTGCGGGGTATATACTATAGAAACATCCTGAGCAACGCTTCTCCTACTATCATGGGGGAGAAGGGTATTTTGTTCCAAGATCTTTTCATCATTAAACAGGGTTTCAGACAAAAAAGAGCCCATATAGCCCTGCATTTCCCAAAAAAGAGTGCTGTAGGACTTGAATTATATTGGTGAGACACATAAATGCTAATCTAGGGGTGTGAGGGTCTAGAATCCCCTCAGAGACAGAGGTAGTTCAAGAAAATTTTGAAGAAAACAGATCGAAATTAAGCCATTTTTTACACTGAACAATATACATAAGTATTTTTGAGGCTCGCATAATTTAATACTTGATACTTCAAAGGAGAAAATATGCCTATTTACCTTTTATCATTAACCTTTATTTATATAATATAGAAGTTTGGGAAACACTGACCCAAAAAAAGCCAAGGGAGTTTTAAGCAATAAACAAGAATGGAGACAGAGGAAGTCTTCTGTTTCAGCACAGCTGAGAGGAAACATTATCTTGAAGTTTCAGCAAAAGGAATCAAAGCACAAATTTTTAAGAATAAGCTCCATTCCTCAATGGATAAATGGTCAAAGGATATGAACAGGCAGTTCTCAGAGGAAGAAATACAAATTATCAAGAGCCACTTGAAAAAATTATTTGGAAAGAACAATGAGAGAATGCACCCCCACCAAAACCCACCAAATGCCAACTCTGGGGTAGAATCTTACACCCAGTAAACCATCAAAGGTAGTTAAAATTATAAAATTCATTGTGGGAGTGGTTTTGAAAGAATAGGCACACTGCTATTACACTGCAGGCAGGGCTGTGAATTAGGGTGTTTGGAAAGCAATATGGCAATTAAAAAAAAAGAGAGAGAGCTACAAAATTATTCATACCCCTTTGCCCAGGGGTCCTACTACTGGACCACTGCCCTAAGTATAATGTAAAAGGAAAAAAAGGACTTATTTATCTGTACAAAAATATTCATAGCAGCTTTATTTTTAATAGCAAAAAGCTTCCCATATGTCCAACACTTGGAGAATGGCTGAACAAACTGATATATTAACATAATGGGATATTATTGCATTATAAGAAATACGAATATGAATACAGAGAAATATGGAAGGACATCTATTAAATGATGCAGAGTGAAGAAAGAAGCATTTGAATAATATATACTATGATTATGCTAAGTAATAATGATGTTAGCATTGAAATCTAAAAACTATACATAGAAGAAAAAGTGATCAGAGGGGAATGTGGAATCAAATAGTATTTTTTAAAAAATGAAGCTCTTTGTAAACCTTATGTAAATGTCATCTTACTTAGAAATTCAGGAAACTCTGCAATATTCTGGGACCTGATACAGTCAGCCAAATGTCATCCACAAGCAAGAACATCTGGGGGGACCTTCCCATCTACAGAAAATCCTTCAATTTTACTCTATGCTAGGCATTCTCCATGGATGGTGGCAAACGCTTTTGGCCAGTATGTACCTCCCAGTTTTATGACTCATTTGACATTGATGATGAGAAGGTCAATGGCCAAAGTTGGCTTTGTTGTTATGTCTGTCAGATGCACCTGTAGGATTCTGACACATGCATGGGAGACATCACGTTGGAGGATAGCTTTCAGAGTTGTATTTTGCCCTACTGATGTAAATTTTATTTTATAGTCAACAAATAATAAACACAATGGGACCTTGTATTCTATATACCTTTCGGTCTATAGTGTGAATGAATGTCAGCTCTGATGATGATGATTTTGAGGAATTAAAATTGCAAATAATTTAGAGTTTGTAGTTTTTGAACGTGTCAATGCTGCTGGTTCCTAAGTTTAGTTTGGAATTCAGAAATCCCTCTCTCTTCCTTCTCCCCCCCCCCAAAAGATTCAAAACCCAAAGTCCTTTTCCCAGTTCTACCCTTCCAGTGTGGGATGTCAGTTCTGCTATTTGTGAGTTTATATTAATAATTCTCATATATATTTTTCTTTTTGTTACTGTCGTTCGGTCATGTCTGACTCTTTGTGACCCCATTTTGGGATTTTCTTGGCAAAGATACTAGAATGGTTTGCCAATTCCTTCTCCAGTTCATTTTACAGGTGTGGAAACTAAGGCCAACAGGTTTAAGTGACTTGGCCAGGGTCACACAGTTAGTAAGTGTCTGACGTCACATTTGAACTCAGGAAGATGAGTCTTCCTGATTCCAAGCCCAGTGCTCTGTCCACTGCAGCACCTGGCTGCTTCTCATTGTATATAGTGCATGACAGTCCAGATCGTGGATACAGGTTCTGGGATAATGTGAATTCTCCCCAGGACCAGCCAATGGAAAATGCCTTCAGATGGATAGATTATAGGGCCTGATTGGGGTTGATTATCTTGGGTCTTGTTGGTCTTGAATCCACTTGAATCAACAGATTCCACATTTCCACAAACATGTATTAGGGACCTACAATGGGCAAGGCACATCCTAAATGTTCCTTCTGACCTAGCCTAATAAGAGATCTAATTTGGAGGTGACAGTGCTCAGTAATTGTGGCTTCTTCTCAATGCCCTTCCAAGAATTGATATACATTTATTACATCACACACATGATGGTTTTGATGTGGGAAATGAAGGAACTGAATAGTAGTGCTTCTCACCTCTAGGGTGAGCAAGAGAAGAAGAAAGAAGAGGAGTGGGGTTGGAAGTTGGACCCTGAAGAGGTATCCAGGTGCTTATAATAAGGGGAACCAAATTAGAAGTATTTATTTATTTTTTCTTTTTGGAGGGGGGAAGGCAGGGCAATTGGAGTTAAGTGACTTGGCCAAGGTCACCAAGCTAGTAAGCGTTAAGTGTCTGAAGCTGGATTTGAACCCAGGTCCTCCTGACTTCAGAGGTGGTGCTCTATTCTCTGAGCCACCTAGCTGCCCCTACAGGGAACCAAATTAAAGCTGATCAAATCCTATCCCTCATTGCATAGATTTCATTTGTCCCCCTACCCAACCTGGACCTCATGGCCTACCATTTTTATGACAGTAGCATCATTTACCTGATACCCAAGATCACCTTGTCATCTTGATCTGACACCATTCTCATTTTGTTAGTCTCTTATCTCTACTAGCTACTCTCTCCTCTGCTGCTCCCTGGTTGCTGAACATTGCTGGAGAAAAATCACATAAGATTACCTGTTGGCTCCACAACAACTTCAGGCCGTCTGATGTCAGCAGGACTCTTAAGGTAGGTCAAGCAGTTCCTTGAACTCATCTCTTACTGACCCCTATCACATTCTCTATAGCAATCCTTGCAAACGTCTACTTTCATCAGAACTCATCCCCAGCCCTCTCATTCTCAGTTGACAGACATGAACTTCTTCACCTTCTCTTCTTTGCACATCAGAATGCCTTAGTATCTTGATTCTTCATCTCCTTTTCCCCTCGTGTCTCAAAGGAAAGAGAGACCATCCTCCTTGGCCAGGTTAAGCTCCTGCCCTATGCCTTTGATGCCCTATTTTCTATTCCAGGACCTTGCTCCTTCAACATCCCTTTTCTCTGTCACATCTTTAATCTCTCCCTGTCCACTGGTGACTCTTCCTGTGCTTACAGATGTTCTCAGCTATCAGCTATCATTTAAAAAGACCTCCATTTGACCCTGCTATCCCCTCTGGTGTTCACAACAGACATCTTTTTCCTTCCTCTCTCTGACATAGTTTTTGAAAATCTGTGCTTGATGCCTCAACTTCCTATTCACGTTTCTTACTCTCCAACCCTTGAAATCTGACTTCTAGACTCACCACTTGAATGAAGTCTTCTCAAGGGTCTCTAACTATCTCCTAATGACCCTTAGTCTACCTGATCTCCATATAAGGTTAAACAGCTTGCCTCTTCATTCTTAAAACTCTGAGCTTTTGACTTTTAGTGACACCACCCTTCCCAGGTTTATTTTCTCACCCCTTAAACATAGTAAATTCCCCAAGGTTCTGTCCTTGGCCCTCTTCTCTTCTCTCCCTAAACTCCAACCCTTAGAGATCTCATCTACTCTCACAGCTTCAACTATCGCATAGTCATAATTTCAGAATTCATATATCTAGCTCCGTCCTCTCTCTACAGTTTTAGGCTTGAGTCTCCAGCATTTCAGCTGATGTCTTTACCTGGATCCATCATAGGCATTTTGAACTCAACAGGTAAACCAAACTCATCATATTTCCCTCTAATTCCGCCTAAACCTCAAAGCTCCTAAACAAAACACTTTGCTAACTTAACAGTCTAGTAATCAACCAACAAGCATTTATTATGCACCTTCTATGAGACAGGCACATTTTTTAAAAATGGAGTTTATTGTAAAACGTGATGAAGCAGCAGTGATTTCTCCTGAGTTTCTGCTTCATAGTCCTATATAGAGCATAATGTGACTGAATGAGTTTATAAAAGCCAAAATAAAAACAATGGCCCAGTTATGTAGACTTTGCCACTTTAAAATCATCTCTTGATCACTTCTGGTTTCCAGCTTACTAAAGCACCAAGGATTCAAAGACAAAAAATAAAATGAAATGATATCTGTTCTTGATGAGCCTATGTTCTATCAGGAAAGAGAATATGTATACATGTAATTACATTCAGAATAAGAACAAATATAAATTAATACAAAGTGGTTAGGGGAGGAGGACCCTAACAGTTGGGAGAAGGGGAAAGAAAGGCATTATGTAGAAACTGGTGCTTGAACTACATCTTGGAGGAGGTGAAAGATTCTGTGAGGCAGGAGTTTATCTTAAGCAAGGAAGAACAGGGAGAAGGCCAGCTTGACTGGACTGTGGAGTTCAGCAAGGAAAGTGACATATAATAAAACTGGAAAGATAGGCTGGAACCAAGCCATGCAGGTCTTTAAAAACCAAACAGAAGAATTTATATTTCATCCTAGAGGAATAGGGAACCACTGGAATTTAATGAGTAGAGGAGTAACCAACATAAAGTCAGGTGGGAAAATAAATGCACAAGAGAGGTCAGATAATGAGTTAAGATTCAAGGAGGGAAGGATTATTTCTAGCTGAGTGATCAGGAAAGGCAGCACTGAGGAGGTGGCACCATGGCAGAGTGTAAGCAATGGCCAGGGATGCTCAGGTACCCTCTTGGTGTTACCATTTCTGTTTATGGCACCATCATTCTCCCAGATACCTAGATTGAAAACTTTGGTTGTTTTTCAGTCTTCACTGTCTCTCACCCGCTACATCCAAAGTCCAGTCAATCCCTCTCCTTCAATCTCTCTTAAATCCATCCCTTCATATCCACTCCCATTGTTATAACCCTAGATTAGTTCACTTCTCCCTTAGACTGGCTTCTGAACTGGTCTTCCAATCTGTAGTTTCTATCCTATCCATTGGGTATATAACTACCCAAGGAATCTACTTCATGCACAACTTTAATTCTTTCATTTTCCTACTCCAAAACCTTCCTATGATTCTTAATTGCTCATATAATAAAGCCCAAACTTCTGTGCCTGGCACCACTTTTCTGACCTGACTCCAAACCACCTTAGCTCATATTCCCATTCACATATACCCTATATGAAAGCCAAAATGAACTGCTTGGCACTCCCCAGGCTTGCCCAGTGCTTCTTTGCCTTTGCTCACACTGGTTTCTCATCCACCTTCCCTTCTTTCTCTGTCCATTATGGTCTTACTCAAACTTCAAGACTCTGCTCAAACACCATAAACCTTCCCTGATCTCCTTTCTCCCTAACATCAAATGATCTCTTCCTCGCTTGAAACCTCATAGCACTTTTTGTATTACTGTACAATGGAAAAGTGCTGGAGTTGGAAACAGAGGATCTAGTTCTGCTATTTACTGTGTGACCCTGGAGAAATCCCTTAACCTCTCTGAGCCTCTGTTTCCTCATCTATAAAATGAGGGGGTGGACTGGATGGCCTCTGAAGACACTTGCAGCTTCCTGTTTCCTAACACTTACCACATTCTGCCCTGTACTAGAACTATGTGTATATTTGTCATAATGATAAGAATAGCTGATATGTAAATGGATTTTAAGGTCTGCCAAACAGTTCCCATACATTATTTCATAAACTCTCTGAGGGTAGGGACTTTTATTTTTGGTTTTGTATCTCTAACACCCAGCCACAGTGCCTGGCACATGGTAAGCACTTTATAAGAGGATTGTGGATTGATGATTGGTCTGGGCCTCACCGTGGTTTTGTGAGTTAAGTACTATGGGATGAGAAAACTGGGGATCACAGGTACATGGAATTGATGATGTAGAGCTCAAATGGACCACAGAAGTCATCTCAGACCCATCTCACGTATTTTAAAGATGAGTGTAACTGAGGCCCAGAAAGGTGAAATGGCTCATCTTGCCCAGCCGTGTGTCTAGTAAGTGTCAGAAGTAGGAGTCAAACTCAGATGTCTCCAGACTTTAAATTGAGTACTTACAGAGGGCCTCGAACATAGTCATTAGATGAATGCCCAATTAGAATGGAATGATTTGTCCTTTCCCTAGCTTTCCTTCCTAGCCCAAGTATTGCACACATGTGAGCCTAATCTGTAAAATGAAGGGGTTGGATTTTTTTGTTCACTCATTTTCAGTGGTGTCTGATTTTTTTGTGACCTCATCTGGGTTTTTCTCGGTAAAGATACTGGAATGATTCCATTTCCTTTTCTAGCTCATTTTACAGGTAAGGAACTGGGGCAACCAGGATTAAGTGACTTGCCCAGGGTCACATAGCTAATAAATGTCTGATGCTGGAGCTGAACTCATGAAGATGAGCCTTCCTGATTCCAAGCCCAGTGCTGTATCCACTTTGCCACCTAGCTTCCCAGGGTTAGATTAGATGACCTTTAAAGACCCTTCTAGTATCCATGATATATGAACTGTGAGCTCCCATAACTTACAGGAATGGATAGAGCTCATTCAGAAGGTGGGCAGGAAATGGATGAAGCAGCCACCAAATGCTGCTCTCTCTTCTTCACTCCCAAAAACAGAGAAGGAGGGAGGAATAGGCAGGCAGAAAACAACACAGGTAAGTGTCATCAGGTTAGGATACCTTCATCAAGAAAGTTCGACAAAGGGGTGGCTAGGTGGCTCAGTGAATAGAGCACCAGCCCTGGAGTCAGGAGGACCTGAGTTCAAATGCAGCCTTAGATACTTAACACAAAAACTAGCCGTGTAACCTTGGGTAAGTCACTTAACCCCAATTGCCCTGCATTCCCCCTCCAAAAAACAAAACAAAAAAAAGTTGGACAAACTCCTGTTATGCCAGGTTGCAGAACAGCACCCTGGGGGCTGGGACTTGCTGTTTCCCCATTCTCCTGGAAGAATATCCCCCCTCGCCCCAAAGGCACTGTTGTCCTCTTGAGGCACAAAAATAGGGATGGAAAAGTCCTTAGAGATCATTTAGCCCAACCTTCTCATTTCACAGAGGAGAAAACCATGGCCCTGAGAAGCTTAAGGAACTTACCCAAGGTCACACAGATAATAAGGATAAATAGGATTTTAACTCAGGTCCTTGGATTCCAAATCTAGGGCTCTTTCAAATTCAAGGTGTTTTAAGTTTGTAAGTCTGAGGGGCCCTGAGGAATGCCACATGGTAAACTGAGTCAGTAAGACACTGAAAATGGGAACTGTAGAGTTTGGGCTCAGAATGAGGATGAAGCCACACGAAAATTGACATGGAGATGAGATTTTGCACTCTTCAGAGGGAGTGCAAGTTGGCCCCTCTTCATTTTGGCTAGATGCCAGCTTTGCCTTTGGGAAGGACTTCTGACCTATAATTCCCAAGTAGCCAGGGGCAGAGAAAGGGAGACTAAACTCTTGCTAGAGCAGGAAGCCAGTGGTCGCCGGCTCTTTTTGGCTGTGTTGAGACACTGCACAGTGAAGGTAGAGTTAAGTTGGAACCCGGAGGGCTTTGGTGGGCAAAGTCAGAAGAGATCAAGGCACTGGGATGGTAAGAGGTCAAGATGACCTGCTAGGTACACTGAAAACTCAGTAGCTGGTGAGATCAGGCTGCCACACTTGGCCCAAGTCTCTGGGGCTTCCTCCATGTTTTCTTTGATTGTTTGAGCACCCAGTTGGTAGACAGGAAAATCTTAGCTACTCCATTCCACGATTCCTCCTCCTTGTACTCCAGAGAGCAGTAAGGATGGATGAAGGATTGGTGGGAAGCAAATGGCTGAGCATGCCTCAAAGCAAACTTAACAAGCATCTTACTGATTTTCTTGCATGCTGAAACGTGAAAGGCCATATGGTGGATTGCCTGTATATTATTGAGAGGCTTGCTTGCATTGAAGAGAATTTCCTAGACAAAAACAAGGGTGGGAGTTGCACCAAATAGAGATGTCCATAATTCTCATGTTTCAGAGTAAAAAATATTTACTTTATTTATACTCTTAGATCAGGACCAAATGGGGCCAGTATCTATATCCGGGGCCTCCATAAGAGGTTCCAGTGGGGAAAGGGGACTTTTCTAAGAACTTGTAGGCTACCTCCCTCTGCTGAGCAGTGAGAATACTACAGCCTTTAGGGAAACAAGCACATGGGCACTAGCTAGCCTTGGATAAACCACCTGGCTGATGACCTAATTATGTACTATACACCTTGAATGCTTAATCAATCAATCAATTAATTGACAGCCTGTTTTTCTGTAGACTTGTGGAAAGCGGGGAACAAGCCAGATGTGGGTGGCTACTGCTACTGGAACACCTTGAGGGTCTGTCACTTGGACACCTGCTAAATGCATAGACGACTCAAACCACTACCATGGATGTAAAATACAGGAAGTCTTCTAATTTTGGACAGTTACAAAGGAAGAACTAGGGAAAACAAGAAATTGGTCTGAAGTTTCAGAGATATAGGATTGTAGAATCATACATTAAGAGCTGGAAGGAACCTTGAAGGTGATCTATTCCAACCACTTCATTTTTACAGATGAGAAATCCTCAGAAGTCAAGTGACTTGCCCAAGGTCACACAGCTAAGAAGTGACAAAGGTGGGACTGGAACTCAGATTTTTTGCCTCCAGAGCCAGCACTTCTTTGACTGGACTACACTGCATTTGTAAAAAGAGGGAAAATACACTTCCTAGGTAAGGGAAGTAAATTTGGGGAATACAGCTAGGCGGTACAATGGATGGAGTGCTGGGCCTGGAGTCAGATGTTTATTAGCTGTGTGACTCTTGGCAAATTATTTAACCTCTGTTTGCCTCAATTTCCCCAATGGCAAGATGGGGATGATAGCACCAACTCAAAGGGTTGACATGAGAATCAAATGAGATAATAATTGTAAAGCTCAGCATGGTGCCTGGCATATATACTAGGTGCTTAATAAATGCATATTCTTTCCCCTCTTCCCTTCCTATATATCCTTCTCTCTCTTTGCACAGGACACTGTAATTTTGGTAAAAACAAATGTATTAAATTCTTGCTGTGCTACAAACTGCTAGGTGCTTGGTATAAAAAAATAAAAGCAAAGTCATTCCTCCTTTCAAAGAATTTACATTCTACTGGGGCAGAAAGGGCAGGATTCAATATGTACACGAGCCAGTAAATAAGAGTAATACAAAGGCAAACAGGAAAATTTCAAAAGTGAGAGTGTTAAGAATGGGGGGGGATCACACGAGGCCCAATTGTTAAGGGCACCTGAGATGTGCTTTCATGGAAGCTAAGAATTTAACACAGTTTGGGCAGAGGTGAGGCAAGAGTACAGACCCAGGGGACCACGAGAAAAATTTGGTGCTAATGCACTTTAATTCAGTTGAACAAATATTCATTACCTACTCTGGATAGGACACTAAGATAAATTCTGGGGTAGGTATCAAGATAAGCAATGTCTTAATCCTTACTTCTAACTACTTAGTGATTAGTACTAAGTACCAAGTAATTAATGATTAGTAATAATGATTGACATTTACAGTACACTTTTAAATTCATACAGTGCTTTACATACATTATTTCATTTAATAGTCTATATGAATCATTCTGAGATCAGTGTTATTATTATGCCCATTTTATAGATGAAGAGACTGAGGCTCTTAGAAATTAAGGGGCTTACGAAGAGATCACAACCAGGACTTTATCCTAGGTCTCATCTGTGTCACCCCTCAGATCTAGGGCTCTTTCCACTGCACCATGATGCCTCTTTAATGAGGAGATAGGCCCACAAATAACTATACTACAAGTAAGAAGATAATTAAGAGCTTGGAAAAGGACAAATAGTATTTTGATGAACTTAAGGAGGGAGGGATCATTTCTAGTTGGAGTGCTCAGGGAAAACATCATGGAGGGGGCAAGCATATAGCAGCTATTTTGACTTGGCTAGAGATACCCAGATACTGGATAATGATGGATAAATATGGTTAAGATCAAGAAAGATGTCCAGGTGTATCCCCTTGGTATACCTGCAAGTTTTACTTACATTGGTCACACTGATATAGAAATGGTCTAATGACATTTTTTTTTTAACTTTGCAGATGGGCCAGCCAACTCCATGCTCCATATTGACACTTAATGAATGGTATTAGAAATGGAAATTCATGTTCTAGATGTATATATGTATGTGTATGTGTGTGTGTGTGTGTGTGTGTCTGTCTGTCTGTCTGTCTGTCTGTTTGTGTAGTGATGGTAATAGCTGGAAGTGTTGATTTCAATGTATGGCTAATCAATGGGAAATAGAAATTTATAAAGTGGCAAGGGATAATCATCCCCTGGCTGAATTTGGCCCAAACCTATCACATATGTAACAAGGACCCTTTTTTTTTTGAGGTCATAGTGAGTAAAAGAGGAAAGGGTTGAGGTGGGGTGGGATATTAATTGATGGTCCAGAAGAATTGAAGTCTCAATATGAGTGGGATTTGCCTTAGAATTGCCTGTATTTTCTATCCTTTCTCTCCTAACGTACAAATTGCCCAAAACCTTTGGTAGAGAAGGATTCTGTAAAACAATTAGGAAGGGCAGAGCATGCACTAGACTTGGATGAAGAAGACTTGGGGTCACCTTGGCTCTCCTACTGTGCGACTCTGAGAAAGTTCTGTTACCTCTGTTAGTTTCCATTTACATCGCCATAAAACAGAGCTATACTTGTACTACCTTCCTCATAGTACTGTGAGGAAAGTGCTTTTTAAACTATAAAATGCAATGTAAATGTGAACTATTATTTACATTATTTAGCATACAGTAAGTGATTAATAAATACTTATTGCCTGCTGATTATTTATTATTGTTGTTGTTTCTGATTGGAAGGAGAGAGGCACTGGGAGACCAGCTGGACTAACAAGTGTTCAAAAGAAGAGTGGCATCAGATGAGATTGAACAGAACCTTGGAGTCAAATTGGACCCTGAAAATTTTAGGTTTCCTAAGCCCAGATTCAGTTATTTTTCTAAGCAAAATAAATAACAGGGCAAATGGGACAGGGTTAAATGGGAAACTGTCATGACCCATCTAGAAAATATGAAGAATGAAGGCAGGTTTCAGGAGGTTAGGAAGAGAAGGAAGTACTGGTCCTAAAGATTTTGTGTGATGGATCAGAATGCCTTCCTCACTTGGCAGAAATGATTTTTGTGTTACTTTTAAATTATGCTTAAAATATTCAGAGTTTGTAAAAATGTAATAACAGATGTCTAGTCCAGAACTAAAAGTATGATCAAGGACTAGACCCAAAGAGAATACTTGGAAGAAGGTCCTGACAAAAACTGATAATCCCATTAATTTCTGGAAGTCTTGACAACCCAATACCACCTCAGGCCAGAATCACAGTATCTTTATTTATGTCCACACCTATCTAGACACTTGGGATCTGTAACTCTTATTGGTTGGGTTTTTTAATTCCTTGGTATCTCCCCTAAGGTCATCCTCTACCACCTCATAACAGTATCGAGAATCTAGTTTGGTGTAGTGGAGAGAATGCTGGATTTGGAATCAGAGAGTTTGGGTTCAAATCCTCTCTTTCACTTCTACTTGTGTGATCTTCTCAGTATCCTCATGTAAAATGAAGACATTGGACTAGACGTTTCTCTTAGCTCTAAATCTATGATCTTATGACCCTGGGTTCTTGAAGACTATGCCAATGGATAGCAAGTACTGGCAGGTCCTAGCAAGTTGGAAAGGCTTTAAGTATGGGCTGGCAACAGACTTTCTGTCTGTCATCCAAGAACCAGCTTAGCTGAGTTCAGAGAGGCTCCTCAGCAGAAGGTTGGCCCCCAGATGATGAATAATTTTTGGCCAGTGCAACTCATGATACTAAGGCATGGGGGGAGGGGGACTTGAAATCTTTGTTGGTGTAAGGATCATCCATAGCAATAAAATTGTCTTTTTGGGGGAAGCATTTGAAGTAGGATTCTTTATAAAATTAATTGTTACAAAATTAAGCCACTTGTGGGTTTTGTGAAGGGAACACAGTTGGTGTTTCTCCTTAAGATTTACATAGAAAGGGTAGGAATACCCTCCCAGTGTCTAAGTGTGATGATGGCAGTCATCATATCAGCTCCAAACCTTGGGGAATCAGAAGTGGGGACAGAGTCAGGGCCAACTGAGGACACCAACTCTTTCTGATTTGCATTACAGGTTAATGAAGCAAGGTCTAAATTTTCTTTTTGTTTAACTGTCTAAAACTGTCTCTTTATAAATATGATTTTAAGATATTTTAATTCAAATAAACAAAACTTGCTTTGCAAATTAACAAGGGTCTTTCCCCCGCCAAGAAGTGAAGTTCAAAGTTAAAAAATAGCAGACTTTAAATGGATTTAGATCATGAGGAACCTCAGAGGTCAGACCATGCCTAAATAGGAATTCCTTCTATCATATACCTGATAGGCAATCATCTAGCCTTCACTTAAAGATCTCTAGTAAGAGAAACCTTCTTCTTGGGGAACACATCACCCCACTTTTGGACAGCTTTAATTGTTAAGAAACTGTTTCCTTAAATTGAGCTTAAATATGTCTCTATCATGCTTTCTATCTATTACTCCTAATTCTGTCCTCTAGGGCCATGAAGAACAAATCTAATCCCTCTGCCATGTGACATTATCTGGGTTATCATGACTCTCTGTGAGTTTTTTCATCTCCAGGTGAAACATCCTCAATTCCTTTAGCCAATCCTCATGTTGGCATGGTTTTCAGTGTTTTCACAATCTTGCATGCTTTCTTCTGGACATGCTCTAATCTTCCCTAAAACGTGAAGCCCAGAGTTGAACAGAACATTGGAGATATACATATATCATCTGATCAGGGCAGAGGGTAACAGCATGGCCACCTAGCCCCCCATAGACGTTATACGTGATTAATTCAGCCTAAGATGGTTAGCTTTTTTTTTTTACACCCCTATCACACTGTTGACTCACATTGAGTTGGCAGTTCATTGAAAATCTCATTTTCACATGAACTATCTGTCTAGCCCTGTCTTCCTCATCTCATATGTACGAGGTTGATTTTTTGAACCCAATTAACAAACATTTATAACCCAAGTTACATTAATCCCTATTATATTTCTTCTTATTAGGTTCACGCATTGTTCTAGCATGTTGAGATCTTTTTGCTTCCTCACTTTGTCATGTAATATATTGGCTATCCCTCTTAGTTTTGTGTCATCCACACATTTGGTGGCATATGCATCTTCACCAAAGTCAGTGTTAAAAACACTGAAGAGAGCAAGACTAAGGACAGATACAAATTCCTTCAACACTGTAATTATAGACCACTTCCAGACTGACATGGATCCAAGGATCATTACTCTTTAGAGGGCAGTCATTTAGCCTTTCAGATTCCACCTAACTATACGACCCTCTGATTCACATATCTCCCTCTTTTTCAAAAGGATACCATGAGAAATTTCATAAAATATATCAAGGAAATCCAAACCTCTATGTCTACAATATTTTCATGGTCTATTAGACTAGTGATCCTGTCCATAAAAGAAAATTAGGTTAAGTCTGGCATAGCTTGCGTTTGGTGAACCTGTGCTAACTCTTATTGATTACTCCTTCTCTTTTCAAAACTATAACATGAATAATCAGATATAGTATATTTTTTGTGATCTAAGTAAAGCTTAGTTTGGAGAATCTACTCTCTTCCTCTTTTTGAAAATAAGGACAACATTTATTTCTCTTCAATATTGCAACCACAGTCCTATTCTCCAAGATTTTTCACATACCATCAATAATCACATTCTCAATATGAAGGGATGTAGTTCATGAAGTCTGGTGACTTCAATTCCTTGAGAGTGGTCAGATTTTTTTTTATCATCTCATTTCTCCTATCTTAAATATTAATTCTCTGTTAACTAATTTTATTCATTTCTAGTGTGAAGATTGCTCTCCTTGTTGGAGAAAACAAATACAAGGCAAGAGTTCTATAGTTCTATTTTCTCTCTGATATCCATTATTATACTGCCTCATTCATTCCATGCAGCAGATATGTCACTTCTTTTCCTTCCAATATAGCTTTAAAAGGTCCTTTTTTGTTGTTGTTGGAATTAATCACCAACCCCATTTTGTTGTGATTATTTTTATTTCTGATAGTATCCATATAGGACCATGCCAGTCTTTTGTATTCAGAATCAATTTACCTGCCTCTAGCTTTCAGCATCTTAAAAATCTAAATTGGTTGATAAATTTCCTGTGTATCTACACCAGTCCTTTGAGTTTGTTGTTGTCTCATTTCAGTCATGTACAACTCTTCATGATTCCATTTGGGGTTTCTCGGCAAATATATTGGAGTGGTTTGTCATTTCCTTTTCCAGTTCTTTTAGAGAGCCTCTCTTCTTTATCAGAATCATTTGTGTTTGTATCATCAGAATTTCATTCTTGAGAACTTTCCACTTCTGTTGGGCTAACCTCCTTATATAATTTTAAGCCATGGGAATCCACTGATCCTTTCTTTTAACACTTTGAAACCTTTTCTTTAAAAATCTAGGGTACTTGTCAAACCATGAGGAGTGTTCTATACTTTATTTATCATAAACTCTGAGACAGAGTTGTAATTCCCTCCTGTTGTCTAGAATCACATCCAGAAATACAAATTCTCTGTATCGGTTGGTATCTCTGACTTTTGAAGAATGAAATTATTAAGGCAAATCAAGAACACACTAGTTGTGTCCTTGCTTTTAGCCAAGCAAGAATTCCAGCAAATGTCTCCATAGTTGAAGACCAACATTATCGCTATATTGTGCTTCCATGCTACGTTTGTAATCTGTTTCCCAAACTCACCATCCATTTCTTTCATCTGCTAGGTGATCTGCAGCATATTCCTGCCATAATATTGCTTCTTTTTCTCTCTTTTGATCTTCCCCAAAACATCTTCAACTATGCTTCGCTCTTCTGGTTCATGTATTTCCCCACATTAAAATATGTTCTTAATAGACAATGATACTTTGTTACCCCCTTTATTTCCATTTGAATTAGGTGGGGTCATAGGATCATAGAGCCATCTAGTACAGCTCCCTTACTTGCCATAGCCATATTCCAAATGAGTTTCATACCACCAGGTCTCAATAAAACATCTGGAGTTGATTTTGCCTTTTTGTGGTAAGAACTTGAGTTACCCTGGTTAATTACTCATTCTGTGTGTATTGGTGTGTATATGTGGACATCTACAACCATTTATTTTATTGCTATATGTCTTCTTTAATATTACTGGTCCTCTATACTGTTAGAATTGTTCCTTTGTTGTATCTCTTCCAAAGATATCCTACTTTGATGCCTCATTCTGACATGCAGGTAACCCTAACTTACTGAAAACTCTGTCAGCAGAGTTCACATTCTGGTACATTCTACTAAGGTGGAAAGGTTTCAAGTATAATCTTGGCGAGACACGTATTGGCTATCTAATAACCAGCCTTGCGTAGTATGGAGAAGCTCATCATCAGGTGTTTTACTTGTAGGTCAGGGTGGCCCATGAAACAAAAATGAAATAAAAATACAAAAAATGGTTGTTAGTCCTGAATGCTTTGTTGTAACTGTCCTAGAGTTGTACAACAAGGGCTTAAGGGTCCTAAGAATAACATAGTTTTGGGATCTTTTACAAACATTAATTCAACTATCGCTTCTTTTAATGTGAGGTCTTAGTCCAATGACTTCCATTGATAACTGGAGGAATGGAACCCAATACATGTTGACTTTATTGGTTATAAATAAAACTGGGGGCGGCTAGATTGTGCAGTGAATAAAGCACCAGCCCTGGAGTCAGGGGGACCTGAGTTCAAATCTGGCCTCAGACACTTGACACACTTACTAGCCATGTGACTTTGGGCAAGTCACTTAACCCTAATTGCCCTCCAAAAAGCAATAAATAAATAAATTAATAAATAAAACTGGAAGACATAAAGAAGTTGTGGTTAAATGGAGGGAGGGCTCAAGGGTTCTCCTCAAAGAAGAAAATAATGAATTTGTAGGAGCTGCTTTCATTATCTACCCAAAGGCAAAACAAAATAAAACAAAACATCATTTCATAGACTGCCTGGTCATCTCAACTTACAGTACTCATGATGAACATAAGCAAATGAACCATCATGAAGACTGGTACAGTTTATACACCGCCATCTATGGCAGAAGGTAAAGAGATTATTTAGGAAGACAAGCTCTACCCATTGTCAGGAAATATGTACTATATATATGTGTGTGTGCATATATATTTTATATGTGTATAAATGTATGTGTGTGTATACACACACATATATCTTATACTTGGTAACTTCATTGTAAAGATAAGAACAGGTTAGAAAGATGAAAAATGTTTAAAAATGTTTTGAGATTAAGAAAAGTGGTCAATGGCTTGAAAATCATTAATACAGACCATACAAAACATTTGCCTATCATGAATACTTTTTCACAAAAGGAGTCAAAAAGGGCTTGATATGGCAGGAACTGAGCATCTCAAAAAATGAAATTGAACATACCTTAACAGAGGGAATGACCAGTTTCCAATGTGTTAAGTTTCTTTAGAACCAGGGAACTGTATAATCAGATCATCTATTGATTATGTCAGTTTTCAAAAATCAACACAAAATTAGAACAAAATTTTAAAAAGAGAGAGAAACCATCACATTGAATGACAGTATCTCCAGGCGCAGAGAGCCACCAGGCTACCTAACTGACCAAATTAGGGATAAGAGAACAGGTTAAAACCTCCACGTCAGTCAGTTTTGGTACTGGGCCAAATGAGGGGCTAGTGTACTTCCAGCTTAGGTGAGATGAGGACAAAGTCTCAAAAAAAGCCAAACCCCAAACAAACAACCCAACAATAACACCCCAAACCAACGGAGGGGAAAACGATCCGAAGAAAACTTGGTATTAGGCCCAACTTGGCCTGACTATCCCCAGAGCATTTACAGACGAAACTGGAAGGAGAACAACAAAGATAGAAAATGGAAAAGGTCTGCCAGCATTTTGTAGCAACTTATCCTATCATCAGTGACACTGACCAATGTGTATTTAAGCCAGATAGATCATCTTGAGAATATGTGTGGATGAAAATGGAGGGAGGAGAACATGTGGAACGTAATAGGTCTGCCAGCCTATAATTATCTAGTCTTATTATTACTGACTCTGCAAGCACCATATCTGGACTCCATCGCCTCAGTACCTGGGACCATGGGAAGAAGTAAACATGACCCCTAAGAAGATGAAATTGGGAAGAGTGTCTGGGTCTGGCTGTGCTATGCTGGACTGGAATTTTAAGTAAGAGACAAAAATCTCCTATCAAGTCGATCTAATCAATAATAGATCTATTGTTTATATAATTAGTTAATATAATGAAAAGAACTGATAGCATAGCACACACACAAAAAGGACAAGATGTGCCCACCTGCCTTACTGCCATTCCAGAGGGTCCCTTCTCTGGCCTGCTTTGGGAGATGAAGCTACACACATATTGCAGTCTAGGCACCCTTACCTCAGTCTAGGTCACCATCTTGTGGGCTGTAGGTTTTATGGTGAGCCTGATGCACAGGAAAAAGTACCAGCCTCCTGGAGTTAACAAGAATCCTACACCTGCTTGGACATACCAATTACATTCCAAATTGGGGGAAAAGTACAGTTTCTTTGGTCCTAATAGCTTCATTAACCCTTTGCAGACTAGTTGTATTTCTTAATTTTTTTTTTTTTGCTTTTTGGAGGGGGGAAGGCAGGGCAATTGGGGTTAAGTGACTTGTCCAAGGTCACACGGTGAGTTTTGTGTTAAGTGTCTGAGGTCACATTTGAACACAGGTGCTCCTGACTCCAGGGCTGGTGCTCTATTCACTGCGCCACCTAGCCGCCCCTAGTTTTATTTCTTTCTCACTCTTCCACAGGGAGAGAGAAAGGGTTGAATCTGAAGCAATCTGGTTAATTGATCACACACAGAAAAAATACATAGTATCCCCCTAATCTGTACTGTCTTGGTGCAGTTTTAAGCATCAGTAGTATAAAACTGAGCTAAGATTTGTGGGACATCATACATATGCTGAATTGACACAGTTTTAATGGCATTCAGGGATTGATATTTAAGGTATCTCCAACAGACATCCAAAAGAAATGAGAAATCATAGAACAGTGGTTTGTTGTTTGTTTCTTTAACCAGAAAAAGGTATCAAAGACTCCTTACGGCAGCTTACAAGTCTGCTTGCTTATGTCTACAGAATCTTCATGCAAATAGTCTTAGTCAAGGGGAGGGAACCTGCAGCCTCAAGGCTCACATGGCCCTCTTAGGTCCTCAAGTGTGGCCCTTTGAATGAATCCAGACGTCACAGAACAAATCCCCTTACTAAAAGGATTTGTTCTGTAAAACTTAGTCAAAAGGCCGCACCCAAGCTTAGACTCTAAGCTCACACAACGTGGGTATCCTTGATGAAAACATCGTAAAGGTACAGGTAAGTTTTTGAAGACAATTTTCTATAGCAGATCATATTTTCAGTCCCACAATTGCATGAGAAGTGTAGTAAATATAAGAATCCATTGTGCTTATTGCTTTGACTGCATTTTCCCTGAGTGCTGACCATCAAGACGTCTCCCATGCACATAAGGTCATACAAGATTCCACCACAGATGTAACCACAGAGATGATTTCAATGGTATTTGAGTACCAATGTCATGAAACAGCATAAAATGGGGATACACATTCCTGAGACAGCAAACACCAGTGGTGTCAAACTCAAAATAGAAATGGATCCTTGCTGGTGTATATTGATTTAGAAAACTACAAATTAGTACCTTCTGTGTTGCATTGTATTTTTATTTATTACGTTAGACATTTTCCAAAAATCTGGTTGGTTGCATTCAGGAGTTTTTGCAGGCTAACTGCAGTCTCTGGCTCTGAGTTTGACATCTCTAATGCCATGCCATACTGCCATGGAGACTATCTTAATCAAAGACCAAGTAAAAGAGGGATTGGTTATAGATGATGGATTTCTCTAGAATGTTTCCAATGACTCCATCAAATTCTAGAAAACCATGGGATCCCCTCATGGCAAACCACAGGTAGTCAAAGGAGGTTGGCCTAACCAACTACACAGGAAAAAAAATGAGATGAAGAATGCCCATTACTCAGATTATGTAATGCAGTTTCACTGAATTAGATAGTTGAAGTAGTTCATCAATACTTACATCTTGAACTGTAGGTGGATAAAGAGCTAGCCAGGTCCAGAATTGAATAGGAGGAAGAGATTGGAATATATTGCATTTGGGAAATTGCAAAGCGCTTCCAGCGACTCCAAGCTGCTCATTGTTACTCAAGCCCTTCTTTTTTAATACCAGTATTATCTTGGTAATACTATATGGTTGTAATAATGGAAGAACATGTTCCAGGTGTCTTATACTTCTCCCCCCTTATGCAAACTCTATAATCCAGCTATACTGGCTTAAGTGTTGTTCCTCACACGTGAAACTCTGTCTTCTGATTCGACTCCATGCATTTTTTCTGGCTGTCCCCCAGCTTGGAATGCTCTCCTTCCTCATCTCTGACAATGCCTAGCTTCTCTGGTTTCTTTTAAGACTCAACTCAAATCTCTCTTTCTATAGAAGGCTTTCCCCAGTTCCCTCTGTAACTAGTTCCTTCCCCCTGAAATTAGCATCCATTTGCATTGTATGTGTCTTGTGGGGATGTAGTCATTTGCATGTTGTCGACCCCATTAGAACTGTGAGCTCCTTGAGAACAAAGACCATGTTTTTAACCTTTCTTTGTATTTCCAGTCCTTACCATAGTTCCTGACACATAATAAGTGCTTAATACATGCCTGTTGGCTGGCCGAAAATATAAACCAAGTAAAAATTATAGGTGATCCAAAGAAAAAGAGAGACGCCTTGTTGTTGTTGGGTGACTTGCCTGGGTTCACAAGGCTACTAAGTGTCTGAACTCAGAAACAAGAGTCTCCCTGACTCCAGGTCTGGCGCTCTATCCATCCATTGTACCGCTTCACTGCCCCAGAAAGACATATGGAGTTCACCAATAGAATGTAGCACGTTACCGATCAGAAAAATTTTGGCTCCTGGGACAAGTTTCACAAAATTTGCCCAAATCTAATTCAATAAGTATTTATTAAGTACCTGCTGCACACCAGGCATGGAAACAGAAGTATACAAGAAGAGAGTACTAATAGCTAAGGGCATCAGGAGAGGCTTCTTGCAGATGATGGCACGTGGGCCGATTTTTGAAGGAAGAGGTGCTAAGAGGCAGTGGTGAAGCTCAGTGTATTTCAGGTTTTTGGGACAGGTTATGTGAAGGTGCAAAGGCAGGAGAGATAAAATGCTCAGTTTGGAGGAGAGGAAATGAACCAATTGGCTAAAACATAAAACATATGAAGGGGAGTGATGACAAAACAGTGTGGAAAGGTAAACTGCAACCAGATTATGAAAGGCTGTAAATACCAACCTGAAGAGTTTGTATTTTATCCAAGAGACAATAATCAATAAAAGTTCTTAAGCAAAAAAGTGACAGGGTCATCTATACTTTAGGAATGTTATTTTGGCAGTTGTGTGGAAGTTGTTTTGGAGAGGTGAGAAGTTTGAAGCTGAGAGTCCAATCAGGATGCTATTGCAATTGTCTGGGCAAGAGGTAATAAGGGCCTGAATGAGGGTGCTAGGCATGTAACCAGAGAGGAGGGGATGTATTCCAGGTAAGTTGTAGAGGCAAGACTGGCAAGACTTGGCAACTGAATGACTAGAGGGTGTGAGGGAGAGGGAAGAGTCCACGGTTGCAAACCTGGGCAACTGGAAGTATAGTTGTACCCTTAATAGAAATAGGAAAGTCAGAAGGAGAGGTAGATTTGAAGGGAAGGAAGGAAGAAGATAATGTTTTGTTTTTAACATTTTGAGTTAAAGAATTCTTGTTGGAGATACCCAACAGGTGGTTGGAAATGCAGGATTAGATGTTAGGAGAAAGATTAGGGATGGCTATTGAGATTGGGGAATCATCTTCAAAGAAGATGACTGATAGACCCGTAAGAACTAAAGAGGTAGCCAAGTAAGAAAGTATAGAGAAGAGGGCACAGGACACTGCCTTGGGGGTACTCAGAGGCCATGACACAGATTATGACTCAGTAAAGGAGACCAAGGAGAGGTCAGAAAGGTGGGAGGAGAACTGAAAAAAGAAAAAAAAGCAATTTCATGAAAAAACAGAGGAGAGCGTAGTCAATGTCAAAGGATTCTGAGAAGTCTTATTTTGCAATTAAGAGTTCAATTGAGTGGTGAGGTCAGATGCCAGATCCAGATTGCAAAGGGTTGAGAAGTGAGTGGGAAGAGAGGAAGTAGGGATAAAGGAGTATGGATGGCTGTTTCTAGAAGTTTGGTTGTATAACAATAGAGAGATATAAGAGGATAGCTTGAGGAAGTAGAAGCCAAATGAAGGATTCTTAAGGACAGAGGGGAGGGACATCTGGGCATGGTCTTAGGTAGTATGGAAAGAGCCAATAGGAGAATGATTAAAGAGTGCATGTGATGGCACAAATTCCCAGAGAAGGACCAAGGGCATAAGTACAGAGGTTGGCTTTGGGAAGAAGGAAGGATACCTCTTTGTCAGATACTGGAACAGGGTAGGACAGAATTGGGGATGGTGAAGAGAGGTTTTGAAGTACATTTAAAGGTGGTGAGAAGAGGTATTTCACATTATATGGCCTTTATTTTCTCAATAAATAGAAAAAAGTTTCTGCTAAGAAGTCAGGGAGAAGAAATGGTACAGGAGACTGTAGGAGGAAAGACAAGTAAGTTTGAGACAACCACTAGATGGAGTGTGATAATCAATCAGGGAAGAATAAAAAGATTGCTGCGCAGTGGTGAGTGTCCATCTGAGACTAGATTGTTGTTTATTTTCATGGCATCTCTAATTATTAGACTCTTACTAGAACCCTATTGCAAACAGAAGTTGCCCTTACTCTTTGTCTGTTAGAATGTTTTGCGTAGAAATATGCCCTCCAATCATTTTTTCCTTTCTCTTCTCTCCTCAACTCAGACTTCAGACACTTTCTGCTCTCCTTCCCTTCCCCCATTAGCTTTTTATGTCTTGTTACAGAAAAGAGTTATCTTCAAAAAGAAAGTCTGATTTTGTTGAAGCTGGCACTGACTAACCTGCAGTAAGCCTCACAAGTTCTTGCTCCACAAAAGAGGGCTGGCTGGTGGAAATGAATGACTCTTAGTTGAAGCTGTTTAGAGGTATCTGAACTGTCTCCAGTGACCAATCAACCCACATGCTTCTGGCATTAGCTCAAGGGCTTTAGAAAGGCCTCTTCCTTTTTTCTCTGACTCCATCTCTTCCTCCTCAACCCTCAGTGATCAATTTCCAAATGAGGACCTCTTGGATAAGGGATTATGAACCCATTTTTAAACCTCATGTTCCCTTTTGGAGAGCCATTTCCTTCTAGTCTTTAAGGAATCTACAATATAGTTTCTATTCTACGAGACACACAGAAACCTCCTACTTGAACTTCAAATTGTTATTTTGAAACAGAGAGAGGAAAGCCATCATGAGCAAGAAATAAAATCTCAGTGTTCATAATTATTTTCTCAGAGTGTCCTCATTTAGGCCACACCTCCATCCCACTTACTCAAGTCCCAAGTTTCAGAGTTGAACCTT
The DNA here is from genome assembly GCA_028627135.1 of Pseudochirops cupreus. NCBI lineage: Eukaryota > Metazoa > Chordata > Mammalia > Diprotodontia > Pseudocheiridae > Pseudochirops > Pseudochirops cupreus. The sequence goes on from CM053581.1 coordinate 117,699,970, forward strand.
CACTCTCATCTCATTTCTGCCCAAAACCTGGCAGATTGGGATACAGGTGTGATCATATCTGGGGCAACCTTATCTGTTTACAAAGTGTGAATCAGTGATTACACCACATAGGGCTGGTGCCAATCAGGCTGGCTGCCATATTGCCAAGTAACCCATTGGTCAAGTCATGTTGAGTAATACCTACTAATGAGAAGCTACAGAACATACATTACGCAGTATATTCTTGGATAATAATACAAACCTGGAGACTTAATTTAATTGGAAAAGATGCCTACTAAGGCATCATGCTAAGGGCAATCATTCACATGTCATGGTGTAGAAACCAACACTTAATAAGGAAAAGGTCTTAATGAAGTCCATAGGCACTATGTACTAAGCAGGAATCGAGACTGTGGGAAAAGAGATAATAGGACTGAAATCAAGCCTTGGAGGTAAATATCGTATTAGAGGAGTTTCTATGGTTGCTCATGTGCCCTGTCTGTCATAGGTAATATCAGTAAAAAAAACTAGCCCCTTTCCCCACTTGTCATTATGGAAAACTACAGTTCAGATTGTTAAGAGTTTCCTAAGGTGAGGGAGGAAATTCAAGATGGTAGCCAAAACTGGCCTAGAGTTGTGTGGGTGGGAAACTTTACAAGATTCCATACTGCATTCTCCTTGTGTGTCTCTCACTTCAAAGTCATTCTGCTCCAAGGCCCTAATGCACCTGCTCCACCCAGGCCTGGACTGAGCTTCTTGGTGACTTGCCAATAAAAAATACCACCCACCACCTCCTCATTGAGTGGTGAAGTGGGGGCAGGGAGACAGTGAGACCAATGGTCCCTTTAAAGAGTAGCTACTGAACATTTTCCTTATTATTTTATCTAGTGTTTGTCTTCGTGGCTAAGACACCCATTTGTCCACCATTCTCCCCTGCCAATCTTGTCTGCTATTGGCCCCCATAATCCCATGTTAACACATTGTTCTCAGTGAGGCTGAAGCTATGGAAAACTCTCAACAAAGATGCTCAGAGGAGTTTTCCCAATAGGTAGAGGAGGGAGAGAGTACTGGTTACTATCTAAAACCCTATTATGACTCTCTAGCAGTGTCTCATACTCCCATAGGTGCAAAAAGTGATAGAAGAACGGGAGATATGAAGACAGCTAATTCGAGGAAAAGATTTAGGTGGGTGGGAATGGGGAACACATTTCTGTGCTGGCTCAGCTGGAGATAAGGGAAAACCATCTAACCTAGCAAATACACTGATTAAGAAGGGGATGGGGGGTGCCTGGTAGGAGACTTCTTAACGTGAGAGAAGTGTGTGTGTTGTGGAAGACAAATGGTATGAAACAAAGGGAACCAATATACAAAGACAGACCTGAAGACAAACTTTGGGCTTGTCTTTCCCTCTTTTCCTACTGCCCCCCCCCCTTTCTTACTTCCCATGGGGAAAAAAACAGACCGCTCGGACTTGTACTTCAGCAGAAAACAAAGGTCAAGCATAAAAAAAGAGTACCTTCTGTGCCCTGCTTCCTTGGTTAGTCCATATGAAAAATTTCCAAAAGCCAAAGCCACCTTCAAACCAGGCAGTCAGCTCCAAATGAGACTGAAACAAAGCTCCAGGAGTCCTGCCCCAGTAGGATTAGGGTTGCTGCATTTAGCTTTTCTCTTCCCATCCCTACCCACTCTCACCTTTTGTAGCTGCCAAGGCAGTTTCCAAACTACCCAGCAGCACACTTGACAGCCCTGGGTACCAAGCTCTCCCTCACAAGTCTTCAATCAAGCTGTAGGCAAAGTAATCCTCCCATTTTCTGTTTTCACAAAGCTTCACGCAAGAGACTCTCAACATGGCTGCAGAGAACTTTCGAGGTCCTATTCTCTTTTCTTCATTCCCCCTGGTCATTTCAGCAAGATTCCACAAACCAAGAGGGTTTTCTCCGAGGTTACTGATTAGTAGAAACCCAGGGAGCAATAGGGATGAGGGCAGTACAAATTCCTGGTATATCTCAAGACCCCCGCTGTTGACTCTTTAGCATGAATGTATCCGTGACTGCTTCTTTGGGGTTCTCACCTCGGGACTGAGAATGAGGTGTCGGGGCAGAGCAGCACCCCAAACCAACTAAAGCCAAAAACCAACCAACCAACCAACAACAACAATAAAAAAACCCCAAACCCCAAACCAACAACCACTGAAACCCTCTAAACCCAGTTTATCCAAATGGCACATGAAGAACCCAGACAAAATTCATCCTCTTCCCACTTCACATTTTCCCTATGAAGGTTTTCTGAGCATGGGAAGTAAGACCAGAAAGTAAACCAATCAAAACAAACAAACCAAGGCAGGAAACAAAAATAAACATGCTCTACACAAAATTAAAAGACCCAACCTCGAAATGAAATTTACAGCCCAGGTGATTGTCAGCAAACACAATATATTTACTGTATTAGCATTTGCTCACAGTGCAAATGGTACGACGTTACACCATTTCAATATTCCGGTTTTTAAAAATGCTGTTTGCATTAACTATATCATATTGGCATTACAATGTGACAAATGAGCAAATGAAATGCTGGTGAAGAATTTCACCTTTTCACAATATCAAGCATACTTTTGGTTACCTTAGTATAAGGTACTATAAATCCAAGAAATAAAAACATCCACAAAATATATTACATCTGGTTTGTCTTTTTTCTAAGTACTCAACTTTATACAAAAGTCTTTCAAAAAATATCATTCCCCTTAGGTTTTCCTGTTTAAAACCTGATTTTGTTTTGTTCCTCTCAGTTCACATAAGTTAAGAGTGCATTTTCTAGTTGTTTTGTTTTTACATGCAGACATAAAAACCTGGATAGCACAACCTTTTGGCAACAAAGTTTTTTTTTTCCTCTTAGTTTAGCTTAAATGTCTGAGCACAGTTTTATTAAAACAAAAGAAAACTCAGAGCTGTCATGCAGTGACATGCATATACCAGAAGGAGCAAGAAAAAAATATTAAGGGATATCTGATTTCTCCTTCCAGCTTTGAAGTGACCAAAAATTTTGGTTTTGTTTTTGTTTGTAATAATTATCACATTATAAAAAGTATTCAGCAAAATACTGTCTCTGCAAAGAAAGATTTTACCCTTCAGCTGAAAAAAAATGTGGGCCTTTCCCAGACCTTTTCTCTCCTCTTAAGAATTAGGAAAAGGTAAAAACTCCCCTGAAATTTCACAACCCTTTGCCTTTCCATTTCCTTCTGTCTCAAGTCCTTTAGTATTATTTTATCCACCACCAAAAAGGTGCTTTTTTTTCTTCTTAAAGAAAAAAAGAGAGGTGGGAAATGCATAAAGTGACTTTAAAAGCAGACCCACACTGTAAACTCCAGACCTATACACCCTCTCTCAGCAGCTTCCTAACCACAGGAGAAATAAATCTAATAGGTACATTCAATCAGACCTGTGCTGAAAGCTGCTGGGGAGAGCAACTTCCCCTCTATTTCCACTTCAAATGAGCCACCATAACACATTCAGAGCTGCTTTGGGGTTGGGTTCCGGGTCAAGTTAGGGCAAGAAGAAAGAGGGGAGAATAGAGGTTAAGGTTTGGGTATGGGAAGATCATCCAGCAATAGAGGTCAATGCAAAAATCCCCATCTTCCTTTGAGGAAAGTTTGGATATAATCACACACATATACATACTAGTTATGTATATATATTATATATATGTATATATAATCTCCTCCACAGTTAGCATTTCTTCCAAAAATAAAACATTTAAAGCTGTATATTTAAAGATTATCCACGTGCACTGCACCAGATAACCAAGTACCGTAGCGATATTATCCGGCTAAGGGAATACTCTGTGTGTGTTTTCACACATACACACATATATTTAAGTTCAATTTGTTGTACCATATTTTTTTGTGTGTGTGATGACTAGGACAAAAAAAAAGGGCCAGCTCTCTCTTCCGTGAGGAGAGGTGGAATATGTGACTCTTCACTGTATGTGAGAAACAAAAATACAACCGCACTCGGGGTAGGGAAAAGGGGTTGCTAGGCCAGCTAAAGTTAGAAGTTGGGTGGGCCTTGCTCTTTCTGGAGAAGGGTGATTTGAGAAGGGAAAAGTGGGGGTGGGGTGGGAAAGTGGTGAGAGGGCTGAGGAAGAGAAGCAAAGGGGGCAGAATCTGATGAAAAATCAGTTTTCTTAAAAAAAAGGGAAAGGAGGGAAAAACACGTGGAAAGGATGAAAAGAAGAAAGAAAAAAAGCAGGCTCAGTCATGGCCGCCCCCTTCTCCAGGCAGGTGAGAGTAAGCGCCCTGAGGGCCATGGAGGGAAGAGGTTAAGGACCCAGGGACCAAAGGAGACCCCAAAGCGGCGGCATCCGAGGCATTTCTCTAAGAGAGATGATTTCTCATCAGACGAAAGAAAGCCCACCTTGTCCCGCCCTGCGGGCCGACCCCCCATGCCAGCTATTTGCTCTGGTTCTCCTCCAAGAAGCCTGGGGACGGGGTGTGGGAAGGGGAGTATTTTTGAGGGGAGGGTGGTAAAACAGCCCAGTTGAGAGCTCAGTCACAAACATACATACATAACACACACACGCACACACACACATACACGCGCACGCAGGCGCGCACACGGCGGGCAGCAAGCACTGCGCTTTGGTGCGCTCCTCATCTCCCCCCTCCCACCCCCGTCTCCAAGATAGGGGGCGGGGGAGGTGGAGACGGAGGGCGGTGGGGTGTTCAAGGGTCGGACTAAGCTCCTCACCCCACCCACAAGTCTTCGTAAGGTCCCTGGTGAGTCCCACCTGCCCCCTGTGGATCAAGGCGATCCGAGTTGAACAAAGCGGGCTAGACGCCACCTTTCCACACCCCCCTACCCAGTGAAGGGCGGCGTCGAGGGGGAGGGTTCCCCCATCTGGACCCCGACTCCTAGGCTAGTGCCGAGGGGGTGGGTAGGAAGCATCATTGGGGAGTTGGGGGCCGTGCGTCCAGGGAGAGGCCAGGGCGCGGCCCCTGCGCCTCCGCGGCGGGGTGCCCCATTACTTTCAAGGCAGCAACGGGGAGGCACTGGAGGGGAAAAGTGGGGTCTGGAGCCGGAGCCAGGTCCTCAGGCGCAGGTGGTGACGACAGGAGCCAGAGATACAGGGGGCGCCGAGGAGGCAGAAGCTGCTCCCCCCTTTTCTGCCTTCTTCTCCTTCTGTTTGAGGTGGATTTTGGCGTGGCGCTTGCGCTCGTCGCTGCGCGCGAACTTGCGCCCGCAGAACTCGCAGGCGAAGGGCTTCTCGCCCGTGTGAGTGCGGATGTGGGTGGTGAGGTGGTCGCTGCGGCTGAAACTGCGCATGCAGATCCGACACTGGAAGGGCTTGTGGCCAGTGTGGATACGCAGGTGCCGGGTCAGCTCGTCTGAGCGGCTGAAGCGGCGGTCGCAGCCCTCGGCCGGACACGCGTGGGGTCGTTCGTGGAGCGGGGTCTTGCTGGGTCGGTTGGGGTACTTGCGGGGCCGGATGGGCTTGAGAGTGAGCGGCGGCTGGGGCAAGCTGCCAAAGCCGGGGTGGATCTGTTTGTCCTTGAAAGCCTTGATGGTCTCCAGGGGGGTGATGGGGGGCGGGTTGACCCGGATGGGATCCATGCTCTGGAAGGGCTTGTGCTCCGTGACGGATCCCATCTCATTGGGGTGGTGGTACAGGTTGTAGTCGGGGATCATGGGGAAAAGGTTACTGTCCAAACCAGGCTTGGCCGACTGGTAATCCTGGGGGGAATAGGCGAGCCCGGGGTTGCCTTGAGGGTCATGGAAAGACACGGGCTCAGAATAGAGGTCGCTGCAGTTGGAGTAAGGGGGCAACGCCGGGTACATGGGTTCCACCTCGCCCTGTGGCTGCACCATGCTGGCGGTAGAGGTCTGTGTACTGAGCGCCCCGGAGGCCGGGGGCACCCCTAGGATGCCGGCGCTCATGAGGCTGATGATGTTGTCCTGACACCAGTTGGAGGGGGAGTCGAAGGCGAACTTCCCCAAGTAGGTCACCGTCTTGTTGCCCGGAGCGGGCTGGAAGGAGCCGGAGTAAGAGAGTTCCTGGTTGGGCTTCTCGTTCGCCAGACCGATGTCCATCACATTCTCTGTGGAGAGGGGGGAGGGAGAGAGGGGAGGGGTGAGTGAACCCGAGCGCCAGCGCCGCGCAAAGCGGGCCCAGGGGCCCAGACCCGTGCCCAGGTGCCGAGCGAGGGTGGGGTGTCAAGGGAGAGCGAGCGAGCTAATGGGGCAAGAAGCAACGCGCGCCCTGGCGCGAACCGGGCGGTGCCGATCTACCGGGCGCAACCTGGGATACAGCAAAATACGTACTATGGCTCGGGGTGTGGAGTATATGCAACACACACACACACACACACACACACACACACACACACACACACGCGCGCTATAACACACGCGCGCACACTCGCGCACAACGCGCACATACATGCAGGTTTATTGTTTCCCCCGAGGAGGGGCAGGCAGGTAGCTAGCTGTAGCTACAGGTAGATTCAGAAGCGGAGCGCAGTGGTCTGTCTCCCTCAACCCCAACAAACTCAGTCGATTCTCTCAAACCCTCACCCCTGCGAGACCCCTCCCTTATGCCCTAGGATCGGTGGGAAAGAGGCAAGCAACAACCCCCAGTACTATCGGATGCTTTGTCCCTAAAGCAAAGAGGGGACACCATGGGTATGGAGGGACACTGAGTGCCGAGAGCTAGCTCCCCTTACTGTTCCTTCTCCCCCGCCCCCACTCCTCCTTGGGGCCTGGAGAGGCTCCGGGCTTTCAGTGGAGGGGGTGGGGTGGGAAACGAGAACGAGCTGGGGAGAAAGGATGAGGGCAACTTGGCCAGCTTTTCCCCTTCGGGAGCAGTCATCCCTTCTCTACCTCCCTTGTCCCCTTCAGGGTCCCCAGGCACGGGATCGGTTGGTCCCTAACCCCGCCACCCCAACCCCCACCCCGGCCGTACCCACACCCAGTTTCTCTCCGGTAAATGCCCTGGAAAGGCAGCGTCGCAGTGCCTCTCCCTACCGCGGGGACTCATCGCACATGGCTCCATTCCCGGGGGGAGGGCGGAAGGGCCGATCTTATATAGAAAAAAGCAAGACCCCCCTACATGCACCCGTAGAAAGAGGAAGGGGGGAGATCGCCACGCCTAGCGTTGAGCCTGAGGATCGGGCCACCTGCAAGGGGAGAGAGCTCTGGAGCCACTAGCACCTACCTCCCATCAGCGGCTGCACCCACCCGGGATAACCGGAGCCTTTACCGCGGCGTCTCCAAGGGAGCCTCCCCGCAGCCCGGGAGGCGGGAGGGGTGGGTGGGAAAAGCAACTCGCCCCCCGGAAAATTCCCAGCGCGCCCCCTCCCTCCATCTCTCCCTCCCCTCCTCTCCCCTTCTTCCTTCCTTCCTCCTTACCTGTAGCCATCTGGTTGTAATGAGCCACCGCGTCGCTGCTGCCGGAGAAGAGGTTGAGAGAGCTGGGGATCTCCTCGGGGTACAGATTGTCAGGCAGTTGGTTTAGCAAACTGCTCATGGTCACCGGCAGCTTCTCGGCGAGTTTGCCGGTCATAGCACTCCCGAGCTGCCGCCGCCACCGCCACCGCCGCCGATCGCTCTTAGCACAGCTCCCCGGGAAGCGGCATCCGAGAGGCGATCGGTGGTGCGGGGGAAAAGCATGCGAGAGGGAAAGTTCGGGGGGGAGGGGGGAGGGAAAGGGGGAGGGGGACGAGCTGAGGGAGGAGAGCCCTTTTTTGGGGGTGTGGGTGGAAGAGGGGGGAGGGGGGAAAGGGGGTGCAGCCCTCTGTGCGCCCTTGGGCGCTGTGGTGTGAGGCTAGGCGCTGTGTGGGGTGGGGGTGGGGGGCGTGTGCCGTGGGTGGGGGGGCGGGAAGGGGGGCCCTGGCTTGCAGGTGTTGGAGGCTGCCCCTTTACTGATCTCACACACACACACGCGTGCCTGCTTTCCTGGGACCCCCCCCCCCCGCACACTCCACCAGCGCCACCACCGCCACCGCCACAGCCGCCGCCGCCGCCGCCAGCACCAGCAGCCACACCGCTTCTTAGCAAGCTCACTGCTGCCCAAATGCTCCCAGCCAGGGAACTCCACCAGCCTATTTATCCGAGCCCCGGGAAAGCTCCGTGACGTAGCTGCCCATATATGGACAGACAAAGCCCAGCCGAAGGGGCGCGACGTCACAATGGAAGCTCCTCACAATGGAACATTAGAAAGCAGGAAGCCGCTGCAGCCAGTGTTGCATCGCTCGCATCGCTCGCGGTTCTAGTTAGCTGGAAAAAGAAAAGAAAGAAATAAAGAAAGAGAATGGAGAGGAGAGGAGAGGAAGAGAAAGCAGAGGGAAAAGGAGAGGAAAAGAGATAGACTAAGGGAGAGGGGGGAAGGGGAGAAGAAAGGAGAATTGCAGGGGAGAGGAAACCAAGGCCCATGTTTCGATTTTCATTTTTGTATCTACGTAGTGCCTTGCACACAGTAGGTGCTCAATGAGTGTTGAATCTAATTGGGTGCGGGGGAGCGGAATAGAGGGAAAAGTGGGAGGGGGGAGATGAAGAGGGGAGAAAGGAAGAGCAGACAGAAAAGGGGGGAACAGGAGGGGAGTGGGGAGGAGGAGGGAAGAAGAGGAGGAAGCAGAGAAAGGAGGAGAGAAGAGAAGTGGGAAGGGGAAGGGAGAGAGTAGGTCCTTGCAGTTGCCCAAATCCCCGGGGACGAAGTGCGAAGCCTTTTTTTTTTTTGGAGAGTCAGGGTTGGGTTTGTAGGATGGGCCCCAAGAGAGAAGGGGAGGGGAAGGTAAAGGTAAAGCAGAGAAGAGGGGAGACGTAAAGGCGCTTCATATTTGAAAAAGCTGGAGCCACGTGTGTGTGCGTGTGTGTGCGTGTGTGTGTGTGTGTGTGTTCTCGCGCCAGTGCTCCCACAGCGCGGTGTTATTTCAGGTCGGTGAGGGGAGGGTGGGTTTATTGGGATTGGGGGTCGGTAGGGGGTACAGTTTGTTTGAAGAGTTTTTAAAAATCGCAACCGAGGAAAAAACGCCGAAGTAAACAGGCTCCGATTTCTCTTTTGTATCCCGCAAAGACTAGGGGTAAATGCTTGTGAGCCCCTATAGCACTCCCCCCGACCCCGCCCACTTGGTGTGTCCTCAGTCTCCCTAAGAAACAGAGGTGACTTAGGGGGTGTCCATTTGCCAGAGCCCGACAGGTATCTTCCGTACAGAATTCCTGGAACTTTACTAATTAGCTATAACCTCAACACTCTCCCCTCATCTCCCGAGTTCCAATTTATGCACTCCCGGGCTCAATGGGTTACTGGGGGGAGTTGCGCTTTTTGCCTGGGAATCCGAGAGGCTGCTGGTTTGTGCAAGGGTCGGGGAGCGTAGAAAGATGAAGTCGGGTTGGAGTCAGGGGTGCGGGGCATCAAATTGTCGGTAAGTTATAGATATCCTGTCCGCCGCTCCCCGCCCCCCCCCCTCGCACCTGCCTCTAGGTAAAGAAAGCCAATGAAAGCACCTTGCAAAGGGATGCTTCTGGCAGAGACCACCTCCTGAACGTGTCACTTCCCGAAAACTACAGTCCTCCCTCTACTCCTCCACCATCCCCCCTCTCCCACTCCGCAACCAGGTGATCTATGGGACTGAGGAAGAAGGGAGAATTGCTCCCGGGGCCTTCATCAGGGTTGTGTCGTGGGTGCCAAATGAAATCTCGAACGGAGGTCTTAGCTACAGTTATGGCGGGACTTGGGGGCTGCTGATAGCCCCCGCTCTGACACGTTACGGGGCCACTTGGCGTGAGGTGGGGGTAGGAAGGACCCTGGTTTCTTTCCGTGGGAGGATTCCCACCTCGGCGGTTGTGGGGGCTGGGAGAGTCCCGTAACCTCTGAGGGAGCAGGGGGATGCTTGGAGAAGGGCACGGATTTCTCTCGGCCGTGGGAGTGGAAAAACGAGAGAATCCCCGGGTCCCCTCTGCGCAGGGCCTGGAGTCGGGGACAAGTGAGTAGGAGGAACTCCCAAGCCTCACATTTGGAGAGGGCGGATGGATGCCAGCAGCCTCTTCCCTCCTCCGCTATGGGGACAGACTAGGGTTGGCAGAGCCAGCCCTTCTCTCTCCAAACCATCTACTGTCCTGGGAAGGTGCAGGGATTCCCACCTCCCCCTCCTCCCCACCCCACTCTTCTCGCACCCCTTCTAAAAAAAGCAGACTCCCCGAGGCTCCCCCGTTCCCACCCCCGAGAGAACGGGGCGAAGCGGCCCAGGGCGCAGGCCCGAAAAGGGCCTCGCCGCAGCTCCGTCGCCCCCGAGGGCTGCGCTCTCCCAGCTGAGCCCCTGGCCGTGGGCGTGCGAGGTGTGTAAATGTGTGTGTGTGTTTGCGCGGCGCGCGTGGGGACGGGGGAGGAGGCCCGGGCGGCTGCAAGGAGGGTCGCGGGGCGGCGGGCCAAACGGGGAAGCTCCATAGAAGGAAAGGATCCGGTGACGCGGCGGTCGCGCCCCTTCTCAGGCTCGATTTGGCTGCCAATTCCGGTCTCTGGATTTGCATATTTTGGCTACAAGTGGAAACGGGAAGAGAGCGGAACCCGCAGCCTTTAAAGGAACCGCAGAGCCGGTCGCGTCACCCAAGGAGGCGGTCTGAAGGGCGGGAAGAATTAGTCCTGGATCTTAGCCTCGGGGTGGAGAGGAGGGCCGGGATGGGGGGGGGGGAGTGAGGGGGGGCAGGATTGGGGAGTAAGAGGAGGAGGAGGAGGAGGAGGAGGAATGGCAGCAGCCAGCTGCGCCCTCCCTCTGCACCCTAACCAGCCCTTGGGGTCGCGGTGCCTTCGGAAGCGGAGCCTCCCACGAGGGGCAGCGTCTGGACCGGACGGCGGGCAGGGATGCCCCCTCTCTCACCCGGAGGAGGGAAGGAGGGAGGAAGTGGGAGGGGTCCGGCCACCCTGAGCCGGGATGGGAGAAGCCTGCAATCCGACCCTCCCCCCAGAGTCCTCTACACTCCCACTTTCCTGTCGCGGGACCCCATACTGTGGGAGTACAAAGCTGCAAGAAAGTCCGACTGGCGAGAGCTTCCTCTCCTACAGAATGCCCTTGGCTTCTTCAGAAGATATCTGAGTAGCCGGGCTATTCTAGCTTTGCTCCCCAGATACTGAGTTTTTGATGAAGAGGGAAAGAGATGGGGTCAAACAAGGTGCGGGGTGGGAGTGGAGGGATATGTAGTTAAATTCCTTTGATATACTTTTTGAGTGCCTTGCGATGTGCGCTGTGCTGTTATCTGGAAGAAGGATGTGTGCCTTCAAGGAGTTAATTAAAACCTTTTGGGGGGAGGGGATGAGATAAGACAAAAAAATTAGACATTCACACACACACAATGCCTTTCAAGCCGTATTGGGTGCTGAGAGATGTGCTTGGCAGGGGTGGGGGAGGGGCGAAGATGCAAAGTTTGGATAAGACACTCTACCTTTGACTTCCTGGATAAAACACAATCCCATCTCCCCGCCCCGGCCAAGACTAGAAAAACAAAATGACGAGCTGAGGTGCTCTTCCGTCTAAAGTGTTGTTATTATATTAGGACCAAGGGGACAAAAGATGACAATGGGACTTTTTAAGGATTAGCAGAAATGTAAACAGTTGTCTGTGAAAATCATGAAACGACTAGGGAATAAAATGAAGCACTCACCACCCTGCTACCCCTACCCCGAAGTGCTCCATTAAACGTTGATCCTTCTGAAATACCCCTTTGGATCCAGTGAGGTGGATCTGAAAAGGGGAAGGAGTGCTGCTTTCAGCAAGGTGAACGATAATGGAAGTGGTTTTAGCTGTGGGTTCAAATGCTGCCTCTGCAATTTTATGCAATTCACTTTTAACTTAATTCACATTTTTCCCCCCTCAGGGCCTCAGTTTTCTTTTTCATTAATTAAAGGGCATGGCTTAGGGGAGGAATTCTTAACTTGGGGTCCATAGAACCCCGTTGATAGAATTCATGAGGTCAGTGGACTTGAATGGCAAAAACAAATTACATTTTTATTTTCAGTAATTCTAATTAAAACAACTTATCCTTCAATTACTTAAAAATGTGATTTTGAGAGGGGATCCCACAGGCTGCACAAAATTGTCAGAGGAGTCCATAACACAAAAGTTTAAGAACCCCTGCAGTCGATTAGATTTAAAGTCCTTTCCAACCTTATAATCCTTTGATTGAATGATCATAGGTTCATAGCTGCCCTTTCTGTCCTAGGCTTCTGTAGAGCTGCTGTGGATAGTTTGGTGAAGAGTCTTCAAATCCAAGACTCATCCAATGTCTGGTCTAGGTGTGATCTGCAGAGAAGATCGTTCCCACCATTCACACCTCTCCCTCCCCAAGGACATCACCGAAGAGCATAAACTCAGGGGAGGGAAAGGGGCACACCTGTGTGAGTGCTAGAGGCTGCTCCCATAGACCCTGGCACCTCATTTTCCTCTGGTGCCAAGTCCTGAGTTCCTCATGGAAAAATGCTGCTCATACCCTCTTTCCAGTGGAGGGGCTGAGGATGTTTGTCTTGATTTCATTGGCAGGCCCAGGTGAGATTGCTAAGGGCCTAATTACCTGAGCTTGAAGTCCTGAAAGGTAGCAGAGCAAGTAGGCACTGGCTCAGAGTGTCCTCACCCTGGGAGATGGTGAAAGGCAAGCCCAGCCCCTTTGGTACCAGGTGCCAAGAGAACCCAACCCCTGGCTCCTCTCCCTCCCTCTCTCCTTCTCTCCCTCCCTCTTTCTCTCCCTCCCTCTCTCTCTCTTTCCTCTCTCCTCTCCTCTCTCTCTCTCTCTCTCTCTCTCTCTCTCTCTCTCTCTCTCTCTCTCAGTCTGTCTCCCTCTGTCTCTCTCTCTCAGTCTCTGTCTCTGTCTCTCTTCCAGAATGTCAGCCAGTAACACTAACCATACCTTGGAGGTGGCATGGATGGATGGATATAAGCTCAGGGGTTCCAGGAGCTAGTGACTTCTTTTCCTTGGTGAATTCAAGGCAGACCCCTGGATAAGGGCTTGGGACAGCAGTACTGCAGATCCCAAATGCACAGAAATTGTCCTCCAACCTGTCAGTTTCCTAGTGGAGTAAAACCTCCTGGAAGAGGATCGGGTAGGGGTGCTATGACAGTATCTTTCTTCAGGATCACTTTACTTTTCCTCTCCCTATTCGCTCACTACCTTCTCCTTTTCTTAAGGTGTCCAGCAGAGTTGGGGGGGGGGGGTAACTCCTCTTTCCTATGAAAGTGTTCAGATAAATTCCTTCACTCTGAAGTGTTAAGGACTTAATGTGTTGGCTTTTCAGTGGGAGATTTGCATTTTAAAAGAGTACTACTGAGAAGAGAATGTGCTTTTACCTGAAAGGATGAAGCTTGCAGTGATAGAATTTGAGGCCTGGTCATAAACTGTGGGATAGTTTTTGTGGGACAGGGTGTGTGTATGTGTGTGTGTGGGGGGGGGGGGGGCTATTTTCATACCCCTTATATTACATCGTCTGTGTATAAGACTTGTCCTGTATGTGAGGGCCTCGTGGATGAGAGACCATCCCTAAAATCCCCAGCTGGTGGGCTCCTGTGTTTTTCTTTTACTTGTGCCCTACCCCCCAGCCTCTCAGATTATCTCCAGTGCCCTGAGCAGGGCTGAAAAGTCCCCAGTAGGCCTTCTAGTAATACTAATTCTTGGTGGTATCTCATTGACAAACTAAGAGGCTAAGGTGAATTTAGAGACAGACAAACAGATGAGTGCTTGGGGCAGTAGAAGACTGGATTTGGAGTTGAGGACCTTGGTTCGAATTCTGACTCTGTTCTCTTATCTCCTGTGTGAACTTGAAAATGAGGGGATTGGACTAGATGATCCTGAAGGTCTCCTCCAGCTCAAAATCGGTGGTATCGTGATGTGTATGGTTCCTGTGGTTAATATTAATTGAGCTTTTCTTGGTGAGTCAGACAGAGATTCAAGAGATTCCTGTCCTCAGAGGGCCAGGTTGACACCCAGATCTAAGAGCAAGAGGGAAAAGATGGTGAAAGAAGATGAGATGAAGGAGGTAAGAGAATGAACAAAACTGTAGGGAAATGAAGGGGGATCTTTGTTACTATTGCTAATATCACAACCAGCAGCACAATAATAATACTTTAAAGCTTGCAAAATATCTTGCATGTGTATTATCTCATTTGAGCCTCACAAAAATCCTTTAAAGGAGGTACTAACATATCCACAATCACCCATCAACTCTGCCCTTATAATAACCACAATAAAAACACAAAGCCACATTCACAGAGCGTTTTCAAGGCTTACAGAGTATTTTCCTTATGGCAATACTTTGAGATAGGTACTCTAAGTGTCACTTTTCCTGTTTTATAGATGAAGCTGGGGTTGAAAGGTATGAAATTATTTTTGAGCATCAGGATTCAAACTTAAGTCTTCTGACCCCAAGATGAACGTCCACCCCCAACCCATCCCCAATACCACCATCACCTAGCATTTGCCATGTGGAGAACATTATGTTGCTTACTGAGGATCTAAGGACATATGCCATGGCCTCTGACCCCAAGGACACATAAATAGATGCCTAACAGTACAAGGCTGGGTATGTTGCCCACTTCCTTTGCCTAGACTGAACCACTTGCTGGCTCTTTGTCTCTTCTTGCCTTCTCGTATCTCCATGTATTTATGCACACTATTACCAGTTCTTAGAATAAACACCCTCCTCATCTTCACTTACTAAAACCCTTTTTTCAAAGCCCAGTTTACCAGTCACCTCTTCCTTGGAGTCTTCCCTGATCCCCTGGGACAGAAGCTATCCCTCCCTCCTTTAATCTCTCTAGCCACTCTGTTTAACTCCTCTGAACTTCATCATTTTCTAACCTTGTATGATAAGTATCTGTCTACCTGTCTCACCTTCCCCTGCTCATCTCATCTCCCTCCCCATTAGGGTGTAAGTTCCTTGGGGGAAGGAAATAGGTCATTTTTCATCTCATTATAGCCAATGCTGAGCACAGTTCCTTGTGTGTATTAATTTTTGTTGAATTGATTTGAATGGATTGTCAAGAATGGGGTCCTGAACACTTAACTAGGAATTAAAAGACCTTGGTTCTCACTTGGATTCTGTCACTTAGTTGAGTGAGTTTGGGCAAATCACCTTCTGAACCTGTTTTCCTGCCTTCTTTATTGATTTGTGAACCTCAAACTGTAAGGTAAATTCGTCAGCATGGGGTATTATTCTATTAACTCCCTTGAGGGCTGGCTGAGACAGCATCTTACTTACTTGTGTGTCTCCAAGAACCCTGTATAATTCTTTGCATGTAACAAATCCTTAATATGTGTTTGTTGAATGCACATGCCAGGCACCTGAATGACTGGCAGTTCAGGAGTTTGGAGGCAAGAGAGAAGGAGATCACTGATGGGTGTGAGGTAGTCAGAGAAAGCTGCAAAGAAGATGTTCGTTGAAGGATTTGGATAATCAGAGAATAGTACAGATGGTGCAGATTCATAGAACTTAAGAGCTGGAAGAGACATTAGAGGTCCAAAAAAATGGTTCCCTGATTTGACCAGTGAGAATACTGAAGCCCAGAGAGAAGCTAAATGACTCACAGGAAGTTGAATGCCTAGTAAGGAGCAAAGCCGGGCCTTAAAACCCAGATCTTCTGACTTTAAGCCTAATGTTCTTTCTACTGCAATGGAAGAGGAAGGAGAAGGAGTTGGAAAAGTCTTAATAGGAGGTCAGGGGTGGTATGTTCACTGAAAAACTGACAGCAGAGGGACTATATGTGTTGTTTTCCAATGCAAATCTGAAATCATGCTCAAGTTCTAGGGCACTCAGGTGGGGAAGTGGTGGCTCAGGGGATTGAATCTCATGACCTCAGGACTTGCTGTATTAGTGCAGAGGGTACATGGAAATATTCAATTGAGTCATGTGTTCAGGTGGGTGTCATTCTCCCTGGGGAGTCATGGTGGGACATCCCCTCTTCAGAGTAAAGAAAGATGAATATCTATGTGAAAGGGACCCTTAGGGTATGGGACTTTTGGAAAGAGGAACTTGATGGTTGTAAATCAACCAGAAAAGAGAAAAATGAATGAGTGTGAGATACACACACACACACACACACACACACACAGAAAAAAAGGGAGGAAAGGACAGAGAGAGCCATCAGGAGGGGGAGAGAAACGACCGGAAGAGGGAAAACACAGAATGAGAAAGTGCAATGCAGAGAGAAGTTGTTGGATATTCAAACAAGTGTTTGGGTTGGAGAGAGGGAAGTGGGGAACAGAGGAAACAGACACAGATATACAGAAAGAAAGAGAGGAGACAGAGGAAATGGAGAGAAGTAAATGAGATAGAGAGACACAGAGATAGCCAATAGTAAGAGTCAGAGAGAATGAGTTGGGAGAGCTCAGCTCTTATTCTCATCATTCTCCTAGCAAACAGTGTCCTTTACTAGGTGTGAGGAGGAGCTGCCCAGGCCCCACCTGTGGGACAGGTGCCTGAATTCCACATTACTGTTTGATCAGTCTCCTCCCCACCCTGTAGGGAAAACAATTGGGAAACATGGAGATTGCACTGTTCTGTAAACCCTGTACTCCTATCAGCTTCCAGTTACAGGGCCCTCCCCTGAGTGAGAAAATCTCTGACCCTTTCTCTCACTAGGTGAGGCATCTGAGACTGCCCATTTGGTTTCTTGGGTGCAGATCAACAAGGTCAGAGATCTGGGAACGGAAAACTGAGCTAGGCAATACCTCAGTCACTCATCACTAGATCCCCTGCCTCTCCATAATAGCAATGAAGGGAAGGAAAGATGAGAGAGAAAAATATTTATTTTTATTGGGTAATGTGGGGGGCAGGCAGAGAAAGAGATGGTGAGGTAGAAACAAAGAGGGACAGAATACGGTTATGAAGGCATGTCCACCTCTCTCTGTATAAATCTATGTATGTGTATGTTTAAAACTTCTTTAAGACTTTTGGTACATACTGTGCATATGTATATATGTGTTTATATATGTAATATTCATGTAGAGAGACAAAAAATAGGTAGGGTTTTCTCAAGGGATGGAGATAACCCAACACATTAATGATGGAGTAGGAAATAGACCCTGGCAATTGTTTCTAGACATGGTACTGGGTAGATAAGAGGCTGAGATCCTGTTTCTTCTCATTTCCCTCCAAAGAAAATGCTTCCTGTCTTGCTGAAATTCTCTCTACGATAGAAGAGGAATGGATCCTATATGGGATAGTGCTGGATGGGGGTGGGGTGAACCTACCTTCTTTCTGGATTTCCTTCTCTTTGAGTAGTCACATTTCCTCATCTCTTGTTCCGTCATTTTTCCATCCATTTGGATGCTTCATGACCCCATTTGGGGTTTTCTTGGC
Source organism: Pseudochirops cupreus (assembly GCA_028627135.1). Taxonomy (NCBI): domain Eukaryota; kingdom Metazoa; phylum Chordata; class Mammalia; order Diprotodontia; family Pseudocheiridae; genus Pseudochirops; species Pseudochirops cupreus. The sequence continues at coordinate 117,717,277 of CM053581.1, forward strand.
AAAGATATTGGGGGTGGTTTGCTATTTCCTTTTCAGGTCATTTTACAGATGAGGAAATGGAGGCAAACAGGGTTAAGTGACTTGCTCAGAGTCACACAGCTAGTAAGGCCTGAGGTTGGATTTGAACTCAAGGACTCCTGACTTCAGGACGGGTGGTCTATCCACTATCCCACCTACCTACCCTGATATGGTAGGTGGAACATGGGCTCTGGAATCAGAGAACCTGGGTTCAAATCCTGTTTCTGACATTTATTATCTGTGTTATGTCAGGCAGGTCACAATCTCTTTGGGCTTCTTTTTCCTCATTTGTAAAAATGAGGGGGAATGGACTGGATTTTCCTGAGGATCCTTTTAGTTCTTGATTTATTATCATATGGCCTGGAAAGATCAGTTTCTGTTCACCCACCATATTTAGGATTTTCCTCTAGGGGTGGAGTCCACAGTCCCCTCTGGCTCCAGATTCCCAGAACAGTGTCTCAGCCAGGAAGGAGGAGGACTAAGGCATATACAGGTATGCAGCAACCAGGTGCTGGAGTGGGGAAGGGTGGGAGGGATTTAACCAAAAGCAAGCAAAAGTGATGGGAACCTCATGAACTGAATAGCGGTGACTCTTGGCACTTTTCATCTTCAAAGTACCAAATGCACTATAACTAAACCAGGGTGTGAGTGGAGAGCCGTAAGTTCTACAGTTTAGAAAGGGAAACTGAGGCTAATGAAGAGAGAGAAAAGTGACCTAAAGATGTGAGAGAAATAAAAGGTGGTAAATATAGTGGAGTTGAAAAAAATACCAGACCTAGGTTGGAGTCATTAGTCTGTTTGCTAGTCAGTGTGGCCATGTGACTGTGGATGCTGAGCCTTCATTTCCTCAGCTATAAAATGGGATAATGATACTGTACTACTTGTTGCTTGTGATTGTAGTGGGGAAAGCACTTTGCAAACCATAAAGGGCTATATAAATTTGAAGTGTAATTATTTCTTGGAGAGTTAAAAAGATCAGGGCCCATAATTCTTCCAAAGTCTTCAATATCAAAATTTACAGCAAGGGTACCTCCTGTTGCTAATTCAGATGAGGGAGTGAGGTTGGGAGATATATGAACTGAGAGGCAGAGAAATCCAAATTAGTTTGGATATAGTCGAGGAGGGCTTTTTACATGGTCTTGGTGGAGGGTTAGGCAGTTAAGCAGCTAGAGGCCTACTGCTGATCACCTGGCTTGTGGTACTAGCTGCCTCTGGGAATCTCTGGTTCCTAGTTATGATGGGAAAGGTCCAGAACCAAATTCTTATAGATTCTATTAGTCAAGGCCTTCTGAGTCAGTCAGTTCTATTTCTACTTGACTCATGGGTTCTCTCTCTTCACCTATCCCAAAAGTATCAAATAAAGCCCCATATATTATTTTTTAAGATGATTTTTTAAATGTAAATTTTATTTTCTCAATTTCATGTAAAAAGTTAACATTCATTTTTTAAAAATCTTGAGTTCCAAATTCTCTCCCTCCTTCCCCTTCTTTCCTCCTTAAGAAGGCAAGTAGTTTGATATAGATTGCCCATATGAAGTCATGGAAAACATATTTCCATATTAGCTGCGTTGTAAAAGAAAACAGACCAAAAAAAGAAAGTAAAAAAGTATGCTTTCAGTTGCATTTAGACTCCATCAGTTCTTTCTCTGGAGGTGAATAGTCCTTCAAAATTGTCTTGAATTATTGTATTACTCAGAACAGCTAAGATATTCCAGTTGATCACCAAACAATATTGCTGTTACTGTGTACAATGTTTTCCTGGTTCTGCTCACTTCACCTTGCATCAGTTCATATAAGTCTTCCCAGGTTTTTCTGAAACTGTCCTGCTCATCACAATAGCGTCCCATAACACTCACATACCACAATTTGTTCAACCATTCCCCAATTGATGGGCATCCCCTCAATTTCTTACTCTTTTCCATTACGAAAAAACAGTTGCTATAAATATTTTTAAACATATAGGTCCTTTTCCTTTTTCTCTGATCTCTTTGGGATACAGACCTTGTAATGGTATTGTTGGGTCAAAGGGTATGCACAGTTATATAGTCCTTTGAAGCCCCATATATTGTTAATATCATCTCTGTTTTTACTAGGAAACTAAGTCAAGAAAAATAAGGTGGCTGCTCTGTTTTGGTTGCTTAGTATTTACCAGTTGACCCCAGAAACTGATCACAAAGCTGGGAAAAGAGAAACCAGGAGTTTGTTGTCCCAAGTCTCTGGTCCCAGGGGACTCAACAGCACCTATATACACACTCACCATGAGTCACTCACAGCATCAAAATACCTTCCAGTTTCCTCATCATACTGGTAGTCCTTGTGGGGATTTTTCATTAGGTCAATAATTAAAGTAGGTAGGTATCATCAGTGACTGAGGCACCTGGTTTTCCTCTGAACTGAAGCCCAGTTTCAAAGCCTTAACAGCTCAGCCTTATGGGTCAGGCAGATTTGCCGTTAGGTTCCCTGAGAAACTCATTTCTCAGATTTCTTGCCCTCCATTCTGTAACTTTATTCCACCCTTGGTCCCAGCTTCTCCCTGAGATAGCCTCCCATTCTGAGTTCAAATTCTGATGGAGTCTGTAGGGAAGGACAGAGTAGGTGGAGTGCTCTGAATGGGTCTAATCAGTGAGTTGAAGGGGAGACTTGGGATGAGCATGTATGAGTTTGGCTGCCAATCTCTGTGCTCTGATAACCTGTTCACTCCAGGTCCCTCAAAATCTCATAGTAGAAGACATTGAGGTCATAGCCACAGGAAAACCTAGGGTATCAGCAGATGCAGAACCGATGGTGATGATGATGATGATGATGGGGAAAGAATCCTTCTAACATCCCTTTGTCAACCAGTCTCCTGCACATACTAGTTCCTTCAAAAGAGCTATTGAACACAAGATTTGGAGTCAGAAGCTCAGGTGTTAAAACCAGAAATGCTGGCACCTGCTGTCAGGGTACCTAGGTCAAATCACTTCACATCTTCTGGGTTCAGTCTTCTTATATGTAAAATAAGGGGGTTTGTCTAAATAATCTCTAAAGTTCCCTTCCTATGACCTTACCCTATGTACAATAACAATGGGCTCCACCCCAGAAAAAATCATGTAGAGTAATAGAATGTTAGAGGTGGAAAGAATCACTTAGTCCAAAAATTGGTCATTTATAGATGGGAAGACCAGAGTGGTGAGACTAAGGGATTTGCCCAGGGCCAAATAGGCGATAAACAGCAGAAACAAGCTGCAAACCTGTTCTGAGACTCCAAATCCAAATTTTTCACTATACTACCCTGAATTTTGGGCAACAGAATCACACTTAAAATGCTCTCGAGGTGCTCTCTACTTCAAGAAACCAGAGGTAATGAAGCCTTCTGCAGAGTGAATAATCTCTCTTGTGGATCCTGGCTCTTATTTGTTTTTGGCATGTCCCCACTTTAAGTAAATAGATTTATGGGCGGACATAATTACGAGTGGCACAGAAGGGGAAGGCAGGAGGAGATGCAATCTGCATTGGTCAAGGAAGGCTGGGGAATAGGAGGGAATGAGGATGAAGAAGACTGCTATTGGAATCCGACCTCTGACACCTGCCAGCTGTGTGGCCCTGAGAGTTATTTCAGATTTCAGATGCTCAGTTTCTTCATCTGTAAAGCACTTAATAAAGTCGCTGTGAGAATCCAGTGAGAGTGTTATGTGGAAGAACTTTGTGACTATTAAAGCGCTTCATAGAGATGATCTCTTATCAGCAAATGAAACCATGGAGCTCTAAAACATCATAGAGTCCCTCTTCACTTTTGCTCTTAGGGGAAACCCGAGACATTGCCTGCGAGCCCAGTGGTTCTAGGCAATTATTCTCAACCGTACCCGCCTGATCTCGGAACTTACCAACTTCAAAACTTGACTTCAGGTGCAAGGTAAATAGAGAGGCTCGGCTGTGGCTGGGAGACACACCTCTTGACAGCTGGCGGTCTCCAGAGCGGCAGAAGCTACTTTCCCCTAAGGAAGAGGGCGTGGGGGAAGGGTTTCTCAGGTGTCTGTGGCAGGGCTCGTGTGTGTGCGTCTGTGTGTCTGTGTTGGGGTTGGGGGGGAAGGAGAGGAAGGGGTGGGGAAGAGGCAAGGGCAGGGATGCAACCGGAGGCGGATCTGGGAGCCTTGGTCCTCTCTTTCATCTCTACTCCTTGAGGGTAGGGACTGGTTTATTGCTGTTGCTTTTGCTTCTTTGTATTACCAGCGCTTAGCTAAACATTGAATAAACGTTGACCACTCTGCATCAATATCTCTATTCTTCCCCAAGATGGGACTGAAGCTCTGCCCCCTTGCTTTCCTCCTGGAGAGGACCGGGCACCTTAGGGCTACACGAGAAGTGTGGCTGAAGAAGAGCTCTGAAGTCTTAGAAGGGGCTGGGGAAGTGGGGTAGGTAGACAGGTGGACAGGTTGAGGAGCTGGGCTGAGTCCCAAATCTCAGAACCACAACTTCCTGTCCTCTCCTCCCCCATCCATCTATCCTGGCATTCTGGGCAGAGGCCGAGGCTTCTTCCTGACCTCGAGCGAAAGAAAAAGTAGCCCCAGTGGAAATTCAGACTCACCCCGGGACCTCGCCCCACTTCCCTTCCTCAGCCACGCTTGGGGCGGGCGCCACAGGGTATTTCGGGCTCGAAAAAAAAAGCGTCAGATCTATTTGAGGGACTCTTGTTCCATTGGAGCCCAGGCTTGGGGTTCTGCGGCTGCCTGGGGCTCAGCCACTTCCCCCGGGACCTGACGCGTTTCCCCTCCATCGTTGCCGGATTTAGCAAGTCCGACGCGCCACTTTCAGCCTCAGCTTCTCCTTTCCCTCCCTGGCCTCTGCTGGAGATGGGGCCGAAGGGAAGGAGGGCCTGGGGGGAGGGTTAGGAGGAGGGGATCTTGCCATTGCCCATTAGTGGAAAGGGGAAGGTAGAAGACAAGTTTCCCAGTTTCTATCTGGTCAGATCCCCACACCCTGCGCTCAGCGAGGCAGCTAGTTCTGGAGGGAGGTGGGGGGTCAGGTGGGGACAGGTGGCGTGAGCTTTTGTGGGTTAGATTCCACGTGAATGCCCATAGTGAGCTCGTGTGTCTCTGCTGATGGCTGGTGGGCATAAGCATCGTTTTCATACACAAGGGGTGCCCAGCACTATTTGAAACAACGTGTGTAGACAGTTCGCATGGATGCCTAGAGAGCTGAGTGATGCTGTATGTTGTACCGTGTGTTATACAGTACTTGCATAGTGGTGTAAAAACCCTGGGATTTTGTGTGGGCTGCTGAATTTACAATATGTGCTCTATGTGTGTGTGTGTGTGCCATGTCCATGTGTGTCACCCTACAGAAATGGGTGTTTAAGGGGGACAATGTGGTATAGTGATATAGTGGAAGGGACACTGGATCTGGAGTCCAATGGCCTGATTCTGCCTTTCTTATCTGTGAGAATTGAGGCAGGTCACTTAGGATCACACATTTAGAAGAGAACTAAAAGGCTGTTTAGTTCAGTCTCCTCATTTTTACAGCTGAGGAAACTGAGGCTCAGATAGGTTAAAATGCCTTGCCCAAGGCCACACTAAGAGTGAAAGTGTCAGGATTAAAACTCAGGCCCTGTGACTCCAAAATGATTATTCTTCATAGGATTGTGAATTTAGATCAGGAAGGACCTTAGGGATCATTTGAACCCTACTGTACCCCAGTTTGTATAGGAGGAGAATGAAGGTTAGAGAAGTTCAGTGACTTTCTACTATTAGTGTCTGAGGTGGGACTTGAACGGGGAGGTCATCCTGGCTCTAAGTCCAGTGCCATAGTCACTATATCATGCTGATTCTCTATCAGATGAGTGAATTGGGTTAAATAATTTCTAAAGTAGTTTACAGCTTCAAAATCCTATGATTCCTATGGCCATGGATCTCAGTAGGCATGAGTGTGTGTTGCCTGTGTCATGTATATATATTCACTTCTTCCTTACAGATGACCCACAAGGTTTTACTGAGACTCCTCTACCTGGGGCACGTCTTCCACATTCCCTTCTCCTCTTCAAATCCCTCTGGCTCCCATTCTCCAAGTTCCTCTTCAAGTACCCTCTCTTCTAGGAAGCTCCTGAGCCTACAGGAACCTCTCTCCTCTTTTGGAATGCTACCTTGCATGAAATACTTTGGCTTTGGAGTCAGAGGGCATGGAATCAAATCCCATCTCTGCCAGGCACTATGGAATTTGGAGGCAAGCTGCTTGACCTCTCTGGCCTGAATTTCCTCATCTGTATAATGAGGGGGTTGGTTGGCCTCTGAGGGCCCTTTTAGCTATAAATGTATGATTTGTGAACTCATGATAGTCTTCTCTTCTCTTACTAACGTGTGGCTCTGTAACATCTTCCTTTTGTATCAGTGCCTAGCACATGATAGGTTCTCAATAACCATCAGCCTACTGTGTGCAAATGTCTATGAGTACATGAATGAATACGAGGCCTCTAGTGTGTGCAGGGAAATGCCAGTGTATCTGGGTCTATTTATGGCCATTGCAGTACATACTTCCGGACTTCACAATTGTGGGGCGTGTTTCATATCTCTGCTAAAGGAAATGCAAACACCTAACTTACTGTCTTTGAGGCTTCTACTTTCACTTTATGAGTGGAGCCAAACATGGTAGGTGTACCAAGGTGGGGGGTGGGGGTGGGAATCAAGATTGTCTGTCTAGCTGAAATGTGAACTCCGGAAAGGCTTACCAGACTCCTGGCAAATAGCCCCAACTCCTCTTCCATTATTTAACCCAGTGCCCCCTGGTCAGTGAGTTAAAGATTATTTGCTAGGGAGGAAATAAAGGTCATCTCTTCTTCCTCATCTTTACCCTCACCATAGGGAAAACCTGGCTCCAGGCAGCTGAGGTACAAATGGGGGACCCTTGGAGCTCTCAGTGCTATTGCTCAGCACTCCTCTTTGGGCATGTGAGGGGGATAGACCTCCTTTTTGCTTTCCAAACCCATACCTTATGATCCTGCTTCCTAAGTAGGATTTTCTGTTTTGAGATTTTTAAGCCAAATGTTCTCAATTATTTCTCATGTTACAGTCCATTATGAGTCTCTATTTCACCCTGCCCTCTTCCCTCCCCACAGGGAGGGTGAGTGTCTGGAGGTGGTGGGCTGTGGAAGACCAAGATGCCACATTGACCTGTCACTCCCACCCAGTGCATCTCATGGAATCTGTCTTAGAGCTGGAAAGAACGTTAGAAACCAGCGCCTTCATTTCACAGAGGAACAATCTGAGGCCTAGAGGGATGGAGGGTCAAAATCACACAGCAGGCAAAAGGATCTGATATTCTTAGGACAGTAGGATTTTAGAATTGGGAGATTTTTTTTTTTAGTTTAGGGATTATAATTATTTCTATATTATATATAATTAATCTAATAATTAATTAGAATTGGGAGATCCTTTAGCTGAGTTTGTCTTAGAGATGGGAATATTAAAGCCCCGAGAAGAAAAAGGACCCACCCAAAGTTATAGTGGTAGAGAAGGCTAGCAGAGATTCAAAACTCCTACTCCAGCCTCAAGCCCAAGACTTTCTACTGAGCCATTCTAGTAAGTCTTCCATCCTTCTTTCTGTCTCTTCACCTTTTCCTTTCTTCTCCCATTCACTCACCTCTTCTTCCCCCCACCCCAAACTTATGCTTTAAATTCACCATTGGCATTTGGTAATGAATCTGACCCAGTTATTGGCACTCAGGGCCAAAGGGACTTCTGACCACTAAGCCTGAGGAGGAGAGGTGTCCCTTGAGTGTGAGTATGTGTGTGTGTGTGTGCACACGTGCTCATGTATGTGTGTGTAAGAGACAGAGACAGACAAGAGAGAAAGAAGAGAGAGAGACCTCGCCTGCCCATGCCTGTAGGTGGATAAATGGGAAAGTTAATTAGTGACTGTTTGAGATGCCAGGATGAAAGGTGCTGGTGGAACTAGGTAATTTCAGGTAATATCAGGACAGCCTTCTCCTAGGTGGGCCCAGAGCCAGCCCCACCTCATCCTGGGAGGGGAAGGCTGGGGAAACAACCCCTCACTCCACTTCTGAGCTGAGGATCACACCCCCAGAGGGGCTGGGGGAAGGGCGAATTCCGAGCTAAGGGTCTTTGTCTTTATAGGGAGTTGCTTGTTAGTTGCTAAGGAACTGTAGATCTTCATAGATCCAAGTCTCCATTGCCTCATCTGACTTGGGGAGTGGGATGCTGGGTAGAATCCATTGAAGCTGGGAGAGTCCATCTAGAGCCCTCAAGTCTCTTACCCCAGTGCCATGATTTAATCTACCCCTATCTGCTAACCCAGAGTCAGAGGATTTACAATGGAAAGGACTTTAGAGAGGTCCAATCATCCTGCTTTAATAGGAGGAAACTGAGTCTTCCTTCAAGTGCTCAGTTTTAGGGTCCATGGCTCCTCCATGAAACTTTCTCTGATCTCCCCCCAATTATTATTGCTCCCTTCCTCCTACACTTTCCATGTACCATGCTTATTTTCATACACAGTCTCCCTTTTCCTACCCCCTCCCTCGACCCTTCCCCCCTTCCCCCTCCCCTCTCCCTATTAACTTTGAGGACAAGGACAGTTTTGTTTTTTGTATCTTTAATGCCTTGAGCAATGTGTTGCCCATAATAGGTACGGTTTAATTGTCTAATTGAATCAAGTTTCAGAGAGATGAATAGACTTGTCCAAAGTCACAAGGCAATAAAAAGCAGAGCAGGGGTTTGAACCCATTTCTCAGACTCCAAATCCTGTGTTATTTCCAAACAATCAGCCCACCCCTTGTCCTTATCCTCCTCAATCCTACTTGGGCAGGTGGACACACACACACACACACACACACACACACACACACACACACACACACGAACAGACCCCACCCCAAAGGGCTAGGAAAAACAGGTGTGGTGCTGACAGCTCATTGGAAATTCAGAGGAACCCTAGTATGCATACCAAGCCTTCTTCTCTCTGTACCTGGAGTCATCATTGCTGTTATTGTTTTTACATGGAAGTTTTCCAAAGTGACTTGTGTTCATTTTCTCTCTCTCTCTCTCTCTCTCTCTCTCTCTCTCTCTCTCTCTCTCTCTGTTTGTCTCTCTGTCTCTCCCTTTCTCTCTGTCTCTCTCCTATCTCTTTCTTCCTCTTTTCTCTCTCTCCCCGTCTCCCTCTCTTCTCTGTCTCTTTCCTATCTCTCTCTTCTCTTTCTCTCTCTGTCTCTGTCTCCTCTCTCTCTCTCTCTCTTTCTCTATTTCTCTCTCTCTGCCTCTCTCTCTGTCTGTCTCTGTCTCTGTCTTTTCCTCTCTCTTCTCTCCTCTCTCTTCTCTGTCTCTCTCCTATCTCTCTTTCTCTCTTTTCTCTCTCTCTGCCTCTCTTCTCTGTCTCTTTCCTGTCTCTCTCTTTCTTCTCTCTCTGTCTCTCTTCTCCCTCTCTCTCTCTCTGTCTCTCCTCTCTTCTCTCTCTTTCTCTTTCTCTGTCTCTGTCTCTCTCTCTGTCTCTCTCCTCTCCACACCCAGAAACTTTTGTCTCCATCCTCCTAAAGAGCAGTCATCTCAAAGCAATGGTTCTTCTCTGGGAAGGATCAGATGTATGTAGAAGGGCAAGGAGATTCTGGCCAGAGGACAGGATCCTGTCTGGGAGACAGTGATGGGGAGAGCTCTCTTCTGGGCAGTCCCTGCCATTGTCAGGTTGGGGCAGGGAGGGGAGATGCAGAAGATTTGGCATAGCTCCTACTATCTGTATCCCCCAGTGTCTGACTCACTCTGTCTGGGCTGTAAGTGGAGGGAGCTGAGTTTGCTTTAAGTAGTCAGGAGGGTGCATGTGTGTTTCCCAGTAGATGGCTCAGTTTCAGACTTTTCCCAACTGGCCATCATCACCTTATCCCTGGCCCAGGAGTGGTAATTCTCCTATATTTCTTTTCAATAAACCTATTATTTGGGATCTCAAAGCAATTTGTACCTCCCATCTTTTTACTCCCAGTAAGAGAAAGATACAGGGCAAGTCTAGAGGAAGAGACTTTACAGTAGGAAAGCTGAGGCTGAGGTGAGATTTTCCAAAGGTGTCCACAGCAGTCCAGGTTTTCCATCCTTCTCCCTGCCTCTCCTTCCCCCAAGGGTGTGACTTAGCCAGTCACAGAATACACAGCACTGATTAGTTTCTCTTATTATTAATATTTTTTCTTTGAGGGTGGAGTGGAAAACAGGGTCAGGAGTTTTCTCCTAAAACTGACACAAAACTCCAGAATACAAGAGAGAATGGGGTGGGGGTGGGGGGAAGAACCAATGAAAAAAAAGCAAAGAAAGTCAACAATTTCCTGGAAGGATAAACATCCGATCCACCCCACCCCCAAATAAACACCCTCACCACAAAGAAGGAAGCGCACCAGAGGGAAATCTGTCTGTGTCTGGATCTGGTGCAGCCCTAGGAAGCTTAGCCTTTCTTATTTCTCCTGGCACTAATCCAAGCGGCCAATGACACCCTGGTGCTGGGGTGAAGGGGGAGGAAGGGGGGAGAGGGTGATGTGTAGGGAGATGTTGACACACTAAAACAGTCCCCGTTGCGGCTGCCTTCCATGACATTGTAAACGGTCACTTCCTTTTGCTTTTTTTAACTCAGATTGCGGGCTGTGGGACCCGATTTTACCACCCGTATTTCCTCTTGGCCCCGGGACTGGTCTCAACTGCAGTAATCACACAGCCTGAGAGTCAGAAGGGACCTCAGAAGAGAGTCTCTGACTCTGGCCAGTTCTGGGGTACCTGTCCTTTGGAGCCCCGGGGGATGTTTTTGAGGGCCTGTTCAGTAAACTCCAGCCAAGCTGGGGGTGCTGAGGGGGGAAGTGGCTAGAATCTGGCAGGGCCATTTCTACTGCTCAGCTAAGGTGGGGTGGGGTAAGAAGGGGACGAGCCTGAGTTCTATGACAGTGCCCTTCATCAGATGATCTCAAAGCGCTTTACATATAAGAGTAATTAACATCAGCCATGAGACTGGGCCAAGGTGGGATGGGGTGGAGATGGGAACTATTAACTTTTTGGGGAAAAATGAGGCAAGGATGAGAAGCTGGGAGCTAAAGGGGGGAGGGGTGGTAGGAGATCAGAAAGGTCCCGGGGGAGAGAACTGAAGTGACTTTTTTTCTATAGCATGAGTCAGATTCTGTAGGATAGCTAAACATCAGGGACTCAGAACGGGAAAGCCTCTGGAGGAATGTTAAGTGGAAGGGAGAGTGTGACTGATTAATTAGGTAAATGAAACCTGAACCATGCCCAAACCGAGAGCCATCTACTTCAGGAGTTCTCCACCTGGGGTCTTCCAACCCTAAAGTGTTGTTGGGTGGATTTCAAGAGAGAGGGGAAACATCTTCCTTTTCAGGAACCTCTAACTGAAATTTAGCATTGCCTTCAATTCTCTGGAGATGTGATTCTGAGAAGGGTACAAAGGCTTCCTAACATTGCCAAAGGGGTCTAGAACACAAGAATCCCTGATTTAATCAAACTCCCCTCATTTTAAAGGTAAGAAAGTTGAGGTTCAAAAGAAGATGGTGAGTGACTTACTGAAGGTCTCTGATGGAGTTAAAGAGAAAGCTGAAATTAGAACCTAGATTTCCTGCTCCTCAGGTGAGCACCCTCTTACCTCCAAGTTTGTCTTCTCTCACTGATTTTTGTCTCCTGCTGATTTGGGGAAGAAGAATGAGCAGAAGACAACAGATCAAACTAGATGGCAAATGAGGATGTTCTTTTTATTTTTATTTTTTTGTGGAGCACAAAAGGGATTCCAAACCCAGAGGCCACACAACCTGAAGTTCTTCTCCAAGCTTGAGATGACCTTGTAGGGGGAAAGGATGGTTGAGCAAAAAGCTGGTGCCTTTGACATAGAGCTTGGAGAGGAGCAGCTCAAGCCTGGTTCTGTCCCTAGTCATTCGACACTTTCTCCAGGCGTTTGTAGGTCTAGCTAAAAATCAAGAAAGTACGGGGTGAGGAACTGGGTGCTAGCCACAGGAGAACCCAGGTGGAAATGCTTTATGAAGTCACTGACACACCAGGAATCTGAAATGAACAGTAAAAAGAGAGTGAGGAAGGGAATGTCCAAGGTTTCTGTCTCAACATTAGATAGAAGAGAAACCATCAGGTACTCAATTAGGTCTGTGAAGAAAGATTAATCATTTAATAGTTATTTCCCTTCAAAGTTTCCCTCTCACTATGTCAGTGGGGGGTGGGGTTAGGGGGTGATGGGGGTGGAAGAGGGGTAGTCCTACTATATAAGCCTGTGAAGTCTCTACCTTATTCCCTCATCCTTCACTCTTGACAGATTCAGTTTTATTGGGTAAAATTCTGAGAGGTCTTGGGGCCTGGAACTATTGCAAACTGGAATGAATTTAAAGTTATATATGAACCCATTAGATCCTGGAATGTGACCTTGATGTCTTCCTGTCTCCATACCTGGCCACTCTAGCTGCTGGGTCTGAGAAAGGCAGGAAGCATCTGTTTGACTCCATCAAATATCTATCTTTTCTTCCTCTCTTCCACCTTCCCTTCCACAAAAAAAAAAAAACCAACAAACCCACCACGACCAAACAAACACACACTTAATGTGACATTTGCTGGTGGGGCAGATAGGGCAGGGGCAGTTCATGACCAATGGCAAGGCTGAGATGTAAAAGACTGTGGTATATGGCAGAGAATGTGAGATTTGGAGTCTGGAGCAACTGGGGTGCAAATCCTGACTGCAATGCTTAAACAGCTTTGTGTGTTTGGGAGAGTCACTTAAAGTCTCACTTTCTTTATCTGTGAAATGGGGGTGAGGATATTTGCCCTATATACCACACAGGTTATTGTGAATACAGTGTCCCTTAAAATAAGTGATGTAGGGCAGCTAGGTGACTCAGTAGGTACAGCACCAGTCCTGAAGTAATGAGGACCCGAGTTCAAAATCCCCCCTAAGACATTTAGTAGCTGTGTGACCCTGGGCAAGTCATTTAACTCTGATTGCCTCAAAAAGAAAGAAAAGAAAATGAGCAAATGAATGAAAAGCTTATGTTATGTGGAAATAACTGTGCCAACAGATGGGGATACAGAGAGAAGAAGGGAGATAGCCTGCTCTTAAGGAGTTCACACTCAGTTATTTTCTGGCTAGTCTTCCCCAGAACCAAAGCACTCACAGGCTAGAATCAGCCCCACAGGCAATATTGGTCCAGGGCAAAAGTAGACAAAGGACTGAATCTAGCACTGCCCTTCCCTCCAACCTGCCCCAAACCTCCCAGCCTAGTGCTTAGTTTCTCTCTCTTTTATCTTAAAATTAATCAGGTGCCCTCATTCAAACTAAAACCTCAGCATTTTGAGGGGCTGTGCTTCCTGGGGACATTTGTATTTTAAGGGAGTTCCTCAGGGAGAGAGAGGGAAATTAATTTAAAGGAATACATTCCTCTTGGAGGAATTTCAGACATCAATGGGATGTGTGTGTATGTATGTTTGCATGCATACATATATGTATGCATATATACGTATATATCAAGTAATTATATATTCTATAATATTTTATATATAATCATATACACATATATACACATGCATACATATATAGACACATAAAATATATAGCATACACATATGCACATATATTATCATATAATATATTAGACATAATAGTTTATATATTATAGATACACATGCAGGTATACATATATGTATAGGTACACATAAGATAACAACACACATGCACATATGTATATATGCATGTGTACACGCTAATTATATAATATATTGATATATTAGATATATTTTATGTAATTATATATACACATACATATATACATATATGATACACACATATGCATACACACATAAAAATATACAGCATCCATATATGTGTATATATAGCACACACATACACACATATAAAAAATAAATATACATATATATGTATATAGCATACATATACACACATATACATATATATTTGGGAGGGGAGCTCCTTAGGATCCTTCAAATCATCATGTTCCAGCTGCTTGCTCTGTTTTCAGGTAAAGTCAAGTCAACAAGCATTGAATAAGTACTTATTTTGTGCCAGGCACATACTAAATGCTGGGCATAAAAACAAAAACAAAGATAAAAATGGTCCCTGCCTGGAAGGGGCTTTAGTTCTAATAGGGAAAGACAACATAAAATGGAGCTTAAAAGCAGCTGTGGGGGAGGTACCTGCTGCAGGGGGCTTGGTGGTGATGTCCCAAATATGAAGGGTGGTTGACCTGGGCCTTCCTTAAAATGGAGGTTCCTGGTTCTCAATGGGCGAAGGGACCTTCAGGGGCAAGAAAGAAGTAGGCAGCTGAAATGGTGCCTAAGTCCAGAGAATGGGTACAATGGGTAAATCTGGTCTTTTGGGGATTGGGACAAGAATAAGAGTTAAAGGGGTCTCTTGGAGTCACTTACTTTACTCAGGTTTTGCTCTTTCCAACTGCCAAGGGATGGACTAGCCCACAGAATAGAGAAGCACCTCCCTGCTGGGTACTCTGTGCCCTAGGAGGGAGGCGGAGGTGGGCTGGCTTTGATTAGTGATTTTCCTCCCCCTGTTGGGGGCAGAGTTTTGGGAGAGCTGGTTCAGGTGTGAAAGAATTTGCTTAGATCTTCTCTTTTAGCCAAAGGGAAAAAGCATCACAGGCCTCCTTAGCAAGAAAGCTAAGCAAGACCCCAATATTTGGGATGTTACGCTTATGTAGAGGTTTCAGAATGGTGATGTAGTTTTGGATGATTTTATGGAGGTCAAAGATTAAAGACAGGACAAGAAGGGATAGGATGAAGAAGACACAGGGACTAGAAAAACGACTCTTACCCTTAGGGCACCGTTGTCATCTTTGAGCCTTTTTCTGGCTCCTCACATCCAGGTCTTATTTCCTGTCTCAGGCCCTGCTTGCTCTATCCTCCTCAAGCTCTCTTTTCTACCTCATCACCCCAACTACTCTTGTACAGGGTCTTTACCTAGTTAACACAGAAGCACAGACTGTGCCCTTAGGGGTCATTTTAGTCCAACCCATACCGAAGCAGGCATCTCTTCTACAACATCGAGGACAGGTATGCCACAACTTCTACCCATTACTCCCTATTCTGCCCTTTGTGGCAAAGCAGAATAAATTGATTTCTTCTTTTACCAGACAGCCCTTCAAGCCATAGGATTATAGTTGTAGAACCAGAAAGGACTCTAGAAGTCATCTAGTGCAAGACTCTTAAATTGACAGATGGGGCTTAATGAGGAGAAATGACTTGATCATTTCTGGCAAAAGTCTAGAATGTGTTAAAAAGATAGTTTGTCAAAGCAAAGTGGAAAGTGTTCATCAGTGAGAGCTAGCATGAGCTGGTTCTTCCAAGTTAACTTCACTTCCTTTTTTTAAAGGGTTGGAAACTGGTGGACCAGGAGAAAGAGATAGACATATTATATCTGTGTTTTGACAAAGCTGAGATAAACTTCATGATAACTTTGTGGAGATGATAAAGATATGTGGGCTAGATTGGTGGTGTCAAACTCAAATAGAAATGGGAAAGGGGGGGGATGGAAAATAGAGGGGAGGGAGGAGGAGGAGTAGAGGGGAGAAGAGAGGGGGAGTAGAGGGGAAGGGGAGTAGAAGGGAGGGGAGAAGGGGCACTAATCTGCACACAAGGATCCCTGCTGGCTGCATATTGACTTAGTTTTGAAATGTAATATTACCTATGCTTTATTGCACTTTTGTTTATTTTGTCAAATATTTCCCAATTACATTTTAATCCAGTTCCCACTTCATTCAGGAGAGTTGTGGACCAGGTGTATGACATTTCTGGGCTAGATTATATAGGTTAGATAGATTCAGAACCAATTGAAGGAATGGACATAAAGAATGGTAATTAATAAATTGATTCCAACCTAATGGAATGTCCCAGGAATCTAGGCTTGACTCTTCTGTTAAACAATTTTCTCTTGAATGAAGGTGTAGACAGCGTTATTAAATTTGTAGATGACCCAAAGCGGGAAGAAACAGTTAACATATTCAACCACAGAATCAGGAAGCAAAGAGACCTTGACAGGCTAGAGTGACGGGAGAAATCTAATGGGAGGAGGTATAACGGGGTTGAGTTAGAAAAACCAGCTGTATAAGTACAGAGTCCCTGAGTCTCGACTAAGTAGCTGTTGGTCATGTGAAAAAGCTCTGAGGATTTTAGTAGACCACAAGCTCAGTATGAGTCAGCAGTGTGATGTGACAGCTAAAAAAAGCTAATTAGACTGAATTGATGGGGAAGTGTCCACTAGGGAAAGAGGTAACAGTCCTGTGTGTGCTGCCTTGGTGAGACCAAATCTAGAAGATCATGTTTGCTTTTGGGCAGCTCATTTTCAGAAGGAAATTAAATTGGAGAACATAGGATTGGGGAACCAGTATGGTCAGAGGTTCCAAACCATGCCACACAAGGAGCTACTGAAGAAACTAGGGATATTTTGCTGGGAGAAGTTTAGACTTAAGGGGCATGTGGTAGTTATCTTCAAGGCTAGAAAACAAGATTCTTCTTTTAAAAATGGATTTTAAAGTGTTTGGGGTCAAATTTCATTTAATTTTGAGTAATGGACCAAATTCCCAATCTTGTTTGTCATATTAGACAATTACCTGAAAGTCCCAAATAAAAGAACTTCTGTGAGCAGTTATTATAGCATATTAATTATATATTATAATATTAATTATATCATATCATGTCACATCATATCATATCATATCATATTATATCATATATTAAAATATTAATTATCTATTATAGCCTTTATTATTGCTCCTTCTCAGAGCCCCAGTAGGTTGAGGCAGTGGAATAATGATTGGATTTTGAAGTTCAAGGACCTGGGTTCAAATCCCAGTTGTACCAGTTATTACCTGTGTAGGCAGTACACAGGGAGGTGGAAATAAACTATCCAGGCAGCTTATGTCCCTGTCTCTTAGAGGCTCAGCGATCACGTCAATGAGTGTTTCTGTTAGTTACTACCCTAGCTGGCAGTCCATGAGGGCCTAATGTCCTCAACTCATTGAGGGTAGGTAGAAGCTTACTTTCTAACACCTGGTACATCAATTGCTTGCTAATCTTTTTTTGTATTATACTCTCCCACTTTGAAGATCATTCTTCTTGGAAGAGAAAACAGAAGCAAAATGAGTTAATTAGCTCCTCCCTTCCCCCACTGCAGCCCATTATCGTCATGCTCTCATCTCAAGTGTGTCTTTGTCATCTTTCTTCTTCTTTCAGTCGGATGCAACTCAGTAAGCATTTATTGAGTGCCTACTGTATGCAAGGCTTTATAGGGAAGAGAGAAGAGAATATGCATTTATATAGCATCTACGTGCCAGGCACTGTGCTAAGTGATTTGCAAATATCACCTCATTTGATCCTCATGACCAACCTGGGATGACCGTGCTATTATGATTCCATTTTATAGTTTAGGGGACTGAGGTCGACAGGCTAAGTAACTTGCCCAGGGTCACCCAGCTAGTAATTGTCAGAAGCAGGATTTGAGCCTGTCTTTCTTGACTACAAAGCACCATCCAATCGATTCTTTTCTCCTTAAAATTCACCAGGAATTGAATCGTTATGTCATGTTCCAGGGAAAGTGAGAGCGGTGAGGAAGGAAGGATGGCCTGGCCTCTGTGTGATGGAGGGTAGGCATATGAACCTTGCCGGAGATGATGGCAAAGAGAAATCCCCTCCAGCCCTGAGAACTTCCTTCCTTCCGTGCCTCTGGGGGCACCTTAGGGTCTTACAGGTCTAATAGATGCCTAGCTGCTCACACCCTACTCCAGCAATATCTGTCTCCAGCAATACGGGGTTTGGTTTTCTTTGGCAGATATTTAAAACTGGGCCCAATCTTCAAGCCTACTCTTGGGAGCAGATCAGCCCAGCTTCCACGCCCCAGTCACCTCTCTGATTCTATTGTGATGTTTTTCCCTCTCTCTATCTCTCACCCCCTTTCTTCTCTCTTTCTTCTCTTCTCTCTCTCTCTCTCCTCTCTCTCTCTCTCTCCTCTCTTCTTCTCTGTCTCTGTCTCTCTCTCTGTGTCTATCTGTCTCTCTGTCTGTCTGTCTCTGTCTCTCTCTTCCTGTTGTACCCTTCTGTCCCTCTAAAAGGTTTTAAAGGAAGAGGAGTGAGTCAGACCCTTGGTGAGGGAGCTGGGGGTGTGCAAGCAGGGTGCCAGAGGACTGTGGTTTCTTTGTGGTTGCTGCTCTGAGAAGAGCCCCACTGCGTTTCAGCTCATCCTCCTTCCACAAGCTGGAGTGGAGTTAGCTGTCTGTACCATGTGGAACTTGTACACAAAAGCCTGCCAAAGTGGGCTCCTCCTGGGTTTTGGGGAGCGTATGACTCTAGAGGGTCCAATAGAAATCTATAGTTTTATTGTGACTGAAAGGGAGAAGCAAGAGGGAGGTCCCTGATACATGCAATGCTTTCTGGGATGGCCCTCTGTTCCTGGTTAGGTGAAGAAGGGCAGCAGTCAGTCTGCTTAGCAGCCCCAGGATATAGGGGGTCTGGCCTCCAGCCTGTGGCTCCCTGACAGTCCTGTTCTTGCTTGTCTATTTATATGACAGGAGCTAGTGAATCCCTGCCTCCTTGACCTTGCACTGTTCTTACCCTGCTAATCCCCACACTTTAGCAACTTGGGTTATCTCTCTGACTTCTCCAGTCATAGGAGGAAATTACAGAATTGTGCTGAATCCACTAGAAATTTATTCTGTCTAATCTTAACTGGGCTTTCACTGGTGCACTGCAATCCTTTTATTCCATTCTTATTGATCCCCAATCATAATATCCACAGGAACTGTTCCACATTCTCTCCTCTCTCCTGAAAGCATCCAGGTGTAACCCTTCCCTACCTCCTCACCTTCAGCAATGCCTCAAAAGATCCCAGTGCTCCTTTACTTCCCTGCTTCCACATCTCAGAGTTTCTCAATGTCCTCCCTCATTATTGAGGTGACCCTCCTACCCCCAGCTTGATAAAGCCAACCCCTTCATGTGTCATCTTGACCTTGTCTCATCTCCATATTTTCCATGACCTTGTTAGATCAATCATCTCTATACCCCTACTGTCGTTATGCTTTACTGGCTCCTAACTGTATCTGCAAACACATTCACAGAATTTCAGACCTGGAAGGGATGTTAATGGCAGCCCCTGATGGAAAAAGACCCTCTGCTCCAGCATAAGTGGTCATCCAGCCTTTGCTTGAATGACTCCAGTGAGGGGGAATTCAGCACCTACCAAAGCAGCTCATTCTCTTTTTGGATAATTGTGATTGTTAGCAAGTTTTCCCATTCTTGTTCCTTGGCCGTCATGACTCCTGTACCATCAGGTCTTGCATTTACGTCTTTGTAAATCTCTCCCCACCCACCACCTAATCGCCCTAAATTCTGTTCTCTGGGGCCAAGAAGAACAAACCTGATTTCTCTCCCATAAGACACTCTTTCAAGTACTCTGGAGTCTTTTCTCCCAGCTAAGGGTGCTACCCTCCTCAAACGATCCTCTCGAAGCATGGGCTTAAGGCCCTTTGTCATTTAATCTCTCTAATTAAGAAACAAAATGAAAACTCTTCCCTTGATGTGGATACCCTCTCCACCTACCATCTCATCTCCTTCCCTTCACTGCCAAACTTCTAGGAAGAATAGCCTCCACTTGCTGTGCCCAGTTGTTCCTCACCCACCCACTCTGCGATGCCCTTAATGCTTTTCTTTTCTTGTTTTGTAAATTTTTTTTCTTTTACACTTAAATGCAAATTGAGAAAAGGAAAAAAAAAAGGAAAAAAAAACCTCATTGCCATATACACAGCAGACTGAAAGATTCAATATAAAACAATAAATGTCCATTTTAAGAGAACCTATGTGATAAATACCACACATTGTTTTCAAAGCTGCCCAGCTTTTCTTTGTTTCCTTGTTGGTTTTCTTTTTCTCTCTGCTATTCATTCCCCCTCTTCCCCCACCTTAAAGAAGGTTACAATTAAGTGTGGATATATATACGTATACGTAGATAATCTATAAACATAGACATATATACACATATACACTCAAATACATATATGTAAGACTGTACTAAGCACATTTCTATTTGTCATTTCTTTCACTGGAGGTGGAGAGCATCTTCCTTCATGAGTCCATGTCTTTCCATGTTTTTCTAAATCAACCAGCTCATCATTCCCTATATCACAACAATATTCCTTTTTAGATTCAGCTCCTCAGTGCTTTTCAACCTGTCTTGCATTCTTATCCCTCTTCTGAAATTTCTCTAAGGTTATTAATGACCTCTTCAACACCGAGATCCAATGGCCATTTTGGATCATCTTCCTCCTTGACTTTTCTGCAGCACTGCCACCACTGGACACCCACTCCAGGATACTGATACTCTCTTGTTCCTTGGCCGTCACAACTCCTGTACCATCATGGGTTCTCTTCTCAGTCTTCAGTAGTTTGGCTTGGTTCCATCCCTGAAGTGTGAGTGTCTCCCAAGGTTCTAGTCCTCTTTCCTTATCTCTCTACACCATCTCCTTTGGCAATCTTATCTTTTCCAATGGTTTTGATGATCATTTCTATGCATGTAATTCCCAAGGCCCCTTTTCTAGTCTTGGCCCCTCACCTTAGCTCTAACCTCATTGTTCTAATGCCTGCTAGACATTTCTACCTGTAGGTGCTACAGGTAGGGCATACGTCTCACACACACACACACAGACACACACACACACACACATACAGACCACATATATCAAAAGATAATAGAGTAATAATACTCATCGTACCTCCAACATATCCAAAATTGCCCCCCCCAACCCTATCTCTCTTTCTGTTAATGGCATTAACATTTATTAGTCACCCAGACTTGAAACCTTGAAGCTGTCTGCCTCATCCTCACCCCACCCTTTCTCAGTCAATTGTCTAACCTTGCCTATTCTATCCCTGAAATGTATCCTGAATCTTTTCCCCTCCCATTAAATCACAGTCTCAAAGTCAAAAAAACTTTGGACATTATTGGACATCTTATCCAACAATGGAAGGAACACTAATTCTGGAGTCAGAGGACCTGGGTTCAAATCCTACCTCTGAACCTGAGTACCTGTTTGATCTTAAGCAAATACCTTCCCCTCCAGTCCTCAGTTTCCCTAGATGTAAAATGAGGGGGTGGGACTAGGTGATTTATGAGCTGCTGTCCAGCTCCAGGTCTTTGACCTGTGATTCTCTGAACAGTAATCCCTTCTGTGACATCCAGACAAGTGATCTTATAGGTTCCATTTAAAGCCATGAGTGAAGGGGGAAATAGTGCCTCCCAAGTCAGCCCATCCCACTTTTAGATTGCTAGAAGTTTTTCCTTATATCACCTTTGGCCTAAATCTGTCTCCTTAAAAGTTCCATCCATTTCTTGTAGTTCTATCCTCTGGGGCTGAGTAGAACAAGTTCTATTCCTCCTCTGGAAGACAGCCCTTCAAATACTTGAAGACAGCTAGCATGCTGTCCCACCCTGGCCCCCAAGACTTTTCTTCTCCAGGCCGAGCATCCTTCAGTTCCTTCAACTAAGCCTCCTGTGGCATGATCTCCAATGGGAAGCCACTAAAGGAATTGAAATAATCAGATCTAGGCATAAGGAAGATGCTATGCAGGATGGATTGGAGGAGAAAGAGAGAGTCAGAGAGAGGGAGAGAGAGAGAGAAAGACAGACAGACAGACAGAGACAGAAAGAGAGAGACAGAGAAAAGCCTCAGACAACCCTTTAGAAGGTGGACACCACAAGCCCTTAGCCAGGTCCTATTGCAGGGCTAACATGTGGATGAACATCTCATTTGTAAGTGGGTGCCACATAACTAGGCTGAGTCTGAAACCAAGGGGACAGGTTCCCACTGATACCATCACCCTTACTGTCAATAGCTGCCTGCATAGGACACTGTGCTTGTCATTGTACCAGGCAAATCAAATGGGCCCTGTCCCTTATCTTGTTCTCGAGGAGCTGAAATACTGATTTGGAAGCAGAAAGACCCTATAAGAAATGGAGAATTGAATACTGAACAGGTTATTCAGTTCTTGGATGCTTCTGGCCAGTGGCATGTATCTGGTGTCTTAGGCTCCCAAGCACAGCTTCACTAAGAGTCCTCAGAAACAACCTAAGGGCAGCAGTTTTATCTGTGTGCCTCTGACCCTAGCCAGTGCCCACCAATTCTAACCTCTAAACTGATTCTAAAAAGCTCAGCTGGTCGGGGATACAGGTGGGTGGCTGCCTCATGCCTTCTGCTATTCTTCCCTCCGCCTCCCCCATCCTGGCCTGAGGTGGAGTGTGAAGGAAAGAGTTCTCAACTTGGTCATCTCAGTTTGAATCCTGTCTCTGGCATTTATTAGCTGAGTACCAGATAGATAAATAGAGCATTTATTAAGGGCTTATCAGGTGCCAGCACTGTGCGATGTGCTGTGGGATATGCATATAAGGCAATCTTTGCCCTCAGAGAACTTACATTCTACTTGGGGAAGATGCTGGAAAAGGAGAGGAGGATGAGGGAAGGCGGGTACCTGCTGGGAGGCTTAGTGAGGATGCTATGCATGGCAGAGAGACCTGGGCCACTGCACGATAAACAAAAGCCGAGGACCTGTGTGTGGAGTCCAGGTTCCCATTGGATGGAAATGGTATGAGAGGAGGGCCGTGCTGAGGAGACAGCTGCGGTTAAACACTGCACGCAACCTTTCTGACCCCTGGTTTTCTTATCTGTAAAGTGAGAATGATTCTGGGGGTACCTACTTCTCTGGGATGTTGTAAGGCTCAAATGAAATAATGTGTGCTTTGCACACCTTCAGGTCCTGATGTCAGCCATTATTTTATTTCTGGTTTGCTGGAGGAATAAAGGGGAGTGGGACTTCAGGTAGATTTAATGGGAAGGTCCAGCCTGCCACTACCTAGAACTTGCCTTAGGCCTACTGACTCCTGCCTTGGGCACCTCCACCTGGGGCAGATTCTTGGTCTGCCTGATAGAACTCCACCTACCCCTCTCGACCCGCTAGCTGGTGAATCCAGGAGCCCTATTGTTCCCACTCACTCCTTGCTTTCCTATGTACCTCCCAGACCACTGCTCTGAAGCCTCTCATCAGGGACAGTGGCCCTGCAAAAAAGAAAAAAAGAAAAAAGAAAAAAAAAGAAAAATTCAACTCCAGTCTAATAACAGTCCCGCCAGGATCCTGGCTTAAGTCTGTAATTTGTCTGGCTTGTTGGCAGGGCTGGCTGGCGGTGATAGGAGCACTGATGCTTTTCTACTGAGATTAATGATATCCTGGTGCTGGTAGGCGGGAGGCCTGGGCCTTTTATTTTTTATGCCATTAAATGACATCCAGAGACTTCCACTCTGAAGCTGAAAAGCCCCGTTCCACCACATTCAATTACCCCTGGAGATTATTTGCTGAGTGGGGGATCTTGGAGTGGCGAAGCCAACTTTGACTTTAGGGGGAAGAGAAGAGTTAGGACCAGAGGAGTCAGATACTTTGGGAAACACCCTTTCCTCCCACTCCAGAAATCTGACTTGGAGTAGCTCAGAGGACCCTGGGGGGAGGGGGGGGAGGAGAGCCAGGTGCTGGTGGTACATCTGAAAAGGACATCTAGGAGCTGAGGGAGGCATTGTAGGGGTTAGCTGCAGCTGTCCTCTCTAAGAGAGGGCTAACCTGTGTGCGGATTTGGGTCTTCTTCCTACCTAGTGCATCCTTTGGGCCACTGTTGGCCTCTCTACAAATACAGAACAGGGACAGAAAGAAGGGAACCTTATAGCTGATAGGATGTTACCTTTTTTGATCTCTTCCCCACTTCCCAATCTCTCCCTCCTCTGATTATAGCACTTATATGCTTATTATATTCCCATTTTGATCATATCTGTCTTTCTACAGGTTTTATTACTCCCACCAGACTGCAAGCTCCTTGAAGGCAGGCACTGGCCTATTTATCTCTGTACCTTCTCCAGCACTTTAGCGCAAGGCACAGAACAGCACAGGTGCTTATTAATAAATGTTTGTCATATGAATGAATGAATGAATGAATGAATGAATGATGTCAGTGCTGGAAGGGAACTCAGAGGTCACCCACTTGATCTGAGAGGAGGAAGCTTGGGCCTCCAGTGAAGTGACTGACCTACTCCTTTACTTCCTGTAAACAATTCTGGCAAGACATTTGGTTGTGGGGGCTGGAAGGCTTCAGTGAGTTTTAGATATTATCTGTAAGGTTTTTTTAAAAAATTATTTCTTAATGACTACTTTGAACAACTAAGAGTTGGTTAGTTGGGGCTGTTCTGGGAATCTGACCAGGCTTTTGCCCTCTCTGGGCTCGGGTGTCCATCTGAGAATTGCCCTAGGAAGGCCCCAGCTGGGGTGCTGCCAAGCCCCTAGTTTTACCAGCTCTGCCAGGTGGGCGGTGCCTGTGCAAGTCGAGAGAGACACCTTGCACAAGTGTTCAGGGATGACTCAGGGGAGGTGCTGGGGCCTGGTGGGGGGGCATTGGTATAGGTTCCCAGAGTCTCCCCAAAAGAAACCTGGATTGGCATTAAAGGGTTGGGGAGAACAGCAGAGAAGTGGCAACCAGAAACTTCTTTGGATGGGGTGGGGGGAAGACTTCTCTACCTCCAAGCCCTTAGTTTCTGTTGTTGTTTTTTAATTTCCACTCCTAGTATAGCAATTTGGGGGACAGTTCCCATTTTAAGAAAAAGTATGTGTTCTTTTTTCTAAAGGCCTCGCAAAAGGGATATCTTGTCAGACTTGACAAGCCCTGAAATTTAATTTGGAAAATATGGTCGGTCACCTTACTCCCAATGACCCTTGTCTTATTCACCTATCATACCCTGCAGGCCTTCAACCCAGCTACCCAGAGTTACACTTCAGTGCCTGACAAGTCTCATCCCATCCTTTCTGTTTAATTATCAGGGGATAGATGTAGCACTGCTTGGGCCAAATTTAGGCGAGTATAAAGTGGGGCTCCTCATGGGGGAGGGTCAGAGCTGAAAGGGACCTCAGAACCATCTGGCCCAACACTCTCCTTTCATTAATGAGGATGCAGAGGCCCAGAGGGACTTGCTCAGGGTCGCTGAACCGTGTACCCTCAGGCCCTTCTCTCTATACCATAAACTGCCCTTCACCAGCCATCTCTTGTTTGGAGTTTTCTCTTTTGGGACTTCTCCCAGCCTCACTGGCTGGGGGCGTTGGGGGAGAGGTGATTTCCTGGGGATATTCACTGAACTCTCTCAACCACAGACTTTGCCCTGGGAGGGAGGAGCTTTGGGACAGTAGGGCCTCTCTGGTCAGTTAATTTTCACCCTTGGGAAGCCTCACTTGCTCATTGGGGTGAGGAGAAGGGTTAGGAAAAGAAGAGGGGAATGGATTTCTTTTTGACAGCTGGGCTCAGTAGAAGTGACCCTGGGCCAGGCACAGTTTCGTTGGGATGTGGTTTCCTTATCTGTCAAAGGAAAACCATGACACCCATCCAATCCGTCTTACAGGGTTTTGGGAGGGTCATCAGATGGAGTGCTTACTGAGAAAGTAAGGTGTCAAATGTGAGTCGTGGTTATTACTGGTGAGGCTGTCACTTGGGACCCTCCTATCTCTTTGCTTTGCAGTCGGGGAGGATGAGGATGGCAATGAGGGAAAATTTCATTTGTGGGGATGGTTTCTCGGCTCATAAAAGTTGCAGAATCTCAGAGTTGGCTGAGGAAGTACATGGGGGCTGTGTATGTTTATATAAATGTGTGGGTGTGAGAATGTGTACAAATCTATGAATGAGAAAGGGTGTGTGTGTGTGTATGTGTGTGTGTGTGTGTGTGTGTGTGTGTGTGTGTGTGAGCACAGCATTAGACACTATAGGGGGAGAAAAAGGAAGTAGAACACCAGGCTGATCAGGGTCTTCAAGAACTTTCTAAATAAAAGGTGACAAGTGAATATTATCTTATTTGAACCTGTGAGGTAGGTACTCTTATTATCCCATTTTACAGTAGAAGAAACTGAGGCAAATGGGGGTTAAGTGACTTGCCCAGGATCATACTGCTAGTATGTATCTGAAGCTGGATTTGAACTTGGGTCTATCCACTATGCTCCCTACCTTTGTAGAAGTTCTGGAAGACCTAACTAGCTTGGAGTCTCATTCCTTGGGGAAGAGTCTCAGAACAGCATTCCTTAGAAACCAGGGGGTGAGAGGTAGGGGGGAGGGATGGTTCTTTAAGGTGGAAACAGCATTCATGGGAAGAGTAATGAAGGAGTTCTGCTCTAATGGATGCTTTAAAAACTTCCCATACTGGGGGGAATCACCTAGTGCCTTCATGAACCCCTACAGCAGCTTCTGGGGAATGTAGCTTAGAGACTGAAAGAGGCTCTGGGTTAAGTCTTCTAATATTAACCATCTACCACATGGTGTGTGTGTGTGTGTGTGTGTGTGTGTGTGTGTGTGTGTGTGTGTGTGTGTGTGTGTGTGTATGTGTGTATGTACAGGGATTTTCAGAAAGTCCTTATGTACTTTAAGCTTTAACAACTTAGGCTGTTTCTATCACAGCACTTAAAAGCACATTTTATTGCAGTTTAGAATAACTCATCACAAAATCACTCCCAATGTGTTCCTTCAGATCCCTGGACAAACAAGAAATGCTTACTGTAGATACAAAGATAAGCTATTTCCTCTGGCTGACAGAAATCAAGTCCCTATCAGCTTGCCTTTGAATTTTACTCACAAGTTGCTTCTGTCATAGCTACCACTGAAAATGGCTTAAAAGTTAAAGTTTGGAGGCTGAAAATCTGCTTATGGACTTTGGGAGACCCTAGCAACATCTCTGGAATCAGCACAGTTGGCCCAAGTGTCGAGGAAGTGGCTGGCATGACTGGTGAAGGGGTGGGGGCAAGGTTTGGGGCAGTGCTTTGAAGGAGGGGAAGGCCACAGGCCGTGGACTGTCTTCCTAAGTGTTTAGTTTAATGGGCATCAAGTTGTATCCAATGAATCAGTCCCAAGCCTGGTCCCATCCACCACCAATATTGAGTCAAGACCAGAGGAAGCCAGTTGCCAACTGATCAGCCAAGTGTCAGAGCAAAGGCTTAGGTTTTTAGGGGATGGGAGCTATGGTCTGTCAGTCTGTCAGAGGTTGTGTGGGGATGTGGGTACTGGGATTGAGGTGGGAAAGCAGAGGAGCCTGCGGATGTTCCCTGGGCCTGAAATCATTGCAGCCTCATTCTCTCTTCTCTTTCCTCTACTCTTCCCAGAATCTAGGAAGGCAGCTCCTGTGCAGTCAAGTGAGGCAGAGGGTTAGGGGTGGAGGGTGAGAGTGAAGAGTAGAGATTTTTCCCTCTTTTCTTACTTAGGCTCTTATGATTAGATCCTAGTCTGATGATATCATTTTATCTCTCCCCCCTTCCCTGCCCTGCACTGATTTGTTCTGAAAGTCCCCAATGGAAAGGAAGGTTTTCAACATCATATGTATTCCAGAGACTGATGGAGCAATAGGAGAACATACTTAGGGGGAAGATATGCTGGGGGAAGTAGAAGAAGGAGGCACTGAGAGAAAGTGTGTTGGAAGTGGGACAGCTTGATGGAATTTGTACAGCCAAAGCAGGCTGGATCCAAACCTGCCTCTGGGGCCCTTAACGGGGTCTAGCACCCCACTGGCTAAGCCAATTTCTGTGCCCAGACATGTCTAGGATTGGTTGGGACATTGCTCCTGTGGGCCTGCCTCTAACCTGGATCTGTCTGCCAGACCTTAGGGATGAGGGCAGCCAGGGCTGAGACAGGGGGGCATGTGTCACCCCACTTTGGTTCTAACTCTCCACTCCTCCGGCCAGAGATGTTTGGATCTGGAGGACATGGATTTGTGACAGGAAACATATTTTGCTGAATGGATGGATGCTCACACACCCCACCCCCATACATCTTTTTTTCCCCCTTCCTTTCTAGTCACCAGAACCCTTACTTGCAGTGTGGGAGACACAAAGGGCTGGTTACAGCATCACATATTAGGGATCCCTCTGAAGGTATTCTCTCATGAAAAGACAATTAGAAAGATAAGGCTGTGTTCTGGGCCCCAGGTGGCCCTGAGCCTGTAGGCATGTACTCATTCACCCCTTCCTGGATTCCTGCAACCAGTCTAGTTGAGGCCCTCATTACCTCTCACCTGTACTAGAGTAACAGCCTCCCCTCTGGGTCTGGTGTCTCCACACTTGCCCCTCCGCCATCTCTCTTCAGCTGTCAGACTAATCTTTTAGAATCTCTGTCCTCCATCTCTCACTTCCTTGCTCCATGATCTACATTGCCTTTCTTGATTCCCTGTCAAGACCAACCCCTCAGTGCTTACAGGTCCTCCATCATCTGGCTCCTTCCTTCTCCTGTAAAATTATTTACCTTGCTTTGCCAACACAGGGCCTCTGCTCTGGTGAAATCAGCCTCTTCCCCACACCCCTAAACAATGTGCTCATTCCCAAGGGATGTTAAAGGTGCATGATGTGTTCTGTGAGGGTCTAAGTGGCCACTTGCCCCCCACCCCCATCCCCATTTACAGCTCAGAAGGGTGCTGAGGGTGCCTAGCTGGTTCCACAGTGACCAGGTTAAGAACAGCTGGCTGTAATAATGAGAGCTAAAGTCTGCAAAGTTCTTTACATACATTGTCTCATTTGATCTCGTAGCCCCCATTACACAGATAAGGCTTAGAAAAATTAAGCCATTTGCCCAAGATCACATAGCTAGTAAGTATCTGAGGCAGAATTCTATCTAATCTAATCTAATGACTCACGAACCCCACCCTCTGCTTGGTGGCTACTGTTGTAGACTTGGTGTCTTTTTTATTTAAAGGGCATAGGCTTCTTTTGGGGGGGATCCCATCAGGAAGTTTCTAGGGAAGGTGTTGTGAGAATATTTAGTTTGCTTTTCAGAGAGTGAGGAGAGTGCAGCCAGGGCGGTGCCAGCTTCTTCTGCTGAGCCACCCTCCTGCTGACTTGTGGAACTTCTCCCCTCTGCCTTGATTGACAACACTGCTCTCTGGCTTACCTCCTCCTGCACCCCGTCCCTCCCACTGCCTCATCTTGACAGGCTGTTGAAATCTCTGTCGTCTTCTTCTTCCTTTTCTTCCAATTTCCTGGAATGGGAATCTAAACCCCCGAGAGGAGAGGGGGGTTCACTCAGGATCTTGGATTATGTCAAGGAGCTGCTGGAACCTTGGGATTCTATTCTTCCCTGGTCAGGGACAGGAGGAGACCTAGGGATCTCCTCTCTCAGGCTGGGGCTTAGGCAGGGCTCAAGGTTGTTTTTGCCTTGACCATGGAGGGATTGTGCAAGGAGGCAGAATCTGTGCCTAGATTAGGCAGCTATTGAGGAGGACAAGCTGGCAGGGAGGCATTCCAGAGTCCTCTTGCCTAGATCAGACCCAATTCTTGGGTGCAGTTACCAGCTGGGGTGCTTGCTATAGGGATGCTGCCCATACATGTCACTGGAGACTGTAGGGGAGATTGCTCACCCTCTCCCTCTGGGTTTCCATTCAAAGCTATGCTCTTGGTTCTTGGATTTTGTTGTCTCGGGGAGATGATACCTCCACCAAATAAACGCCTTCCTCATTGGCTCAACCTTGAGCTTCCCCAAAGAAGGGACACCCTTTTTTCCACTGGGATTTCAGAGACTTATGAGTATGGGACCTGAGGCCTTCATTACCCCAATGGGGTCTGCTCCAGCTGGGCCATGGGTCAAGCTGGAAGTCTTACCTCTCTTAGCATTTTCCTTGGAGCTCAGGGTGATTGGTTCTTCTTTTTCTGGCTGCTCAAACAGCATGAACTGATATCGATGGAAGCCAGTGTGTTGTGGTGGGTCAGGAGGCTGGTACTCTGAGGACAGAGAAAGAACAGTGGAATGAATACCTCTCTAGTGCAACCCAGGGCAGAGACCCCTGAGGCCTTCTCAGGTTTCCCTGGTTACTCCAGGCAGAGGAGAAATCTTCTGGGGGCCAGGTCTCCCAATCGTTTCCTACTTATCCACCTCCAGCCCCCAAGATGGATGGGCCCTCTTCTTATAGCCAACAGATTCTCAAAGCCAACATCAACATCATTTGCTATCATCAGTATCTCCAGTCCACCTCCTTTCTCATTACACAAAAGAGGAAACCAAGTTTTGGAGAGGTTGCCAAGTGACTTGCCCAAGGTCTTGCATTAAGTGGCAGTGCTGATTCAAACCCAGGTCCTCTGACTCCTAAGCCTGAGGTCCTCCCATTGTACTAAACATTTGTTCTCTCACCAAATAATTCCCAAATATCTGTGTACAGAGCGCCCTGTGCTAGACACTGGAGAGATTCAAAGTTTAGGTAATAAGAAAACACAGTCTCTGCTCTCATGGACCTTGTAGTTGAGTAATACCAACAGCCGTAGCTGATATTTACATATTCGCTTTAAGGTTTGCCAGATCCCATCACATACACTCTCTCATTAGACACAAGAGCACAGTGCTCATATTACCCCCATCTCATGGAGGGGACAAGGCAAGCACATGGAGGTTAAGTGGCTTTCCCGGGGCTGCCCAGCTAGTAAGTTCCTCTTTGAGGAAAGATTTAGGATTTAAGCTGAGGTCCTCCTGACTTGTGGGACGACATGATATGGGGACTGGGGGGCTGAGACACAGTGATAAGCCATGAAGGTTCAAGGTCAGGAAAGGCTTCCCCAGAGAGGTAGCATTGGAGCAGGTCATCGAGGGGCTTTTTAAGGAGTGATAGGATTTCAATGGGAGTGTGTGGGACCCCTTCTAGGCACAGGGAACATCCTGAATTCCAGCATCAGTACCCGAAAGCTCCTCTTCATCTTTGATGATCTGGTGAAGGTGAGCTAAGATCAGGCCTAAGGGAGAGGGAGGGGAGGTCCTTGCTTTGTTGGCTGTCCTATGACAGCCTTTCTGCCCAGGAAGAAGCTCATTTTTCTACTTTTTAAAAATACGTTTAGCAGCATTCTCTACCAGCCCCCCTCCCCCACTTCTTTCTTTCCTTTTTCAGCATTTCCTTATGAACTAAGTTCCCAGGGGAGCCAGTTTCTTGGATGGGCCCAAGGATCTGGAAGTGGTTATGGGGGTGGGCTGGATTCAATTCAAAGGCTTGCTCATGGAAGCACTCCCAGTGGGAGTGGTGGCCTGGGTTGTGGCAGGGGAGGCTACCAAGGACCTTTCAGGGGAGAGAGAGCAAATACTGGGCCCTCTCCCCTCTTCCTGCTTAAGAGTCAGGTTTGGTAGGGGAGAAGGGTCTCTCCCCACCCCACACCCGTCCAGACTGTGTGGACTTCAGTTTTGGACGAGTTTAGCAAACCTCATCAGATCCTCCTTCCCCTCTTCTCTTTCTCTGGCAGGAGGGAGTTAGAGTGGAGCTAAGAACCTTCCCTGGCCCCCTCTTCCAGTTGGTGAAACTGAGGCTTAGAGTAGGCACTGGCATTCCTCTGTTGCTGGTTTTTTTGTTGTTGTTGTTTTAGCCAGAAAATTCTGGAAAAGAGCTTGGGGGAAGAGAATGGCAGAGAAGAAGGGATTAATGATGCAAGGAATATGAGGAAAAAGACTGGACTTTTTTTTTTTCATTTTTGGAGTGGGCAGGGCTGGGCAATTGGGGTTAAGTGACTTGCCCAGGGTTACATGGCTAATAAGTGTTAAGTGGTTGAGGTCAGATTTGAACTCAGGTCCTCCTGACTCCAGGGCCGGTGCTCTATTCACTGCACCACCTAGCCATCCCCAAGACTGGACTTTTTAACCACTTTTGCTTCACTTCCTCCACTAAGCCAATTCACAAATCAAAGAGAAGTTTCTGGTCTTGAGAAGAGGATTGGAAGTTGTCCTTTGGGAGGCTCAGAGGGACTTGGACTAAGGGGAGCAGCCCTGACATCCTTCTTCAGAATTTCTGCGTGTGTGTGTGTGTGTGTGTGTGTGTGTGTGTGTGTGTGTGTGTATGTGTGTGTATGTGTGTGTGTGTGTGTGTATGAATAGTGTGCTAGACTTGGAATCAGGAAGAGCTGGGTTCAAATCCTGACAATTTACCATCTACGTGACTCTGAGCAAATTCCTTATTCTCTCTCTTTTTTTTTAATTAAAATTTTTTTTATTATTACTTTCAGCTCCAAATTCTTTCCTTCCTGCCACCGCTTCCACTGCCCATTGAGGAGGCTAGAAATGTATACCTTGTCCTCTTCTGAACTTCCCTCTCCTCATCTGTTAAACAGAGATAGTCACACTCCAGTGTTGTAAGGTTCAAATGAGGTATTGGCTATAAAGGCCTTTGCAAGCAAAGCGCTTATATAAATGACAGCTATTACTATTATTAATGTTGCTATTTCAGTCTCGTCTTCGTTAAATGGAATTCAGATAATAGTGAGAGCTAGCATTTACACAGCACTCCAAAGTGCTTAACAGAGGTGACCTTCATTTGATTTTTGAAGCAACCTTGTGAAATAGGTGCTATTATGATCCCTATTTTATAAATAGGGAAATTGAGACTCAGAGAGGTGACTTACCCAGGGTCACACAACTAGTAAGTATCTGAGGCAAGATTTGAACTCAGGAGTTCCTTACTCAAGGTCTGGTGCTCTGTCAATTTTGCCATTCAACTGCCTTTATAATGGTATATACAGTCTATGTATTGGCATATATGGTATGGATGAAAAGGGTCCTGCTTTTTATTTTTAATGCTTAGGTTAGGGTCAACTATTAACATTACTGTTGCTATTTTGGTGACCTTCAGAGAGGTCAGTGAGTCAGTAAGCATTTATTAGGCACCTACTGAGCACTATGTAATAAGCCCTGGAGGTATGAAGAATGCCCCTGAGGAGCATAGAGGGTGTATGTATGTGTGTATGTGTGCAAATGTGTGCATGCGTATGCCTGCACGTGCATCTGTAAGTCTATGTCCAGGTATTCAGGCATGGTGAATTTTAGCATGTGTCATTGGGAATGACTGCATCATGGAAAATGACATTGGGAATTTGGACCAGGAAGTAGGAGAAAAAGTCTCTATCAGGACATACTCCAGCTCCATCCTGAGCCTCCCAACCCAGGACTCTTCAGCAGAATTCCCCTCCTAGGGGTGACACTGGGGAGCCCTTGTCCCATTTGTTAACTTTATGATCCTATGCACCCTGGGTACCTTCTGGTTTACTTCCCTGGAGAGATGAAGTTGGGAAATCTAGGCCCACCTGGGAGTGCTGTCAGTGCCAAGGCCACATTCAGACTGAGGGCATGTGAAGGCATTCGAGGGGGCGGGGAGAAAGCATATTTTAGGGGCACTGGGTGGAAATAGGTAAGGAGAAAGGTCAAAGGCTGAGGGAGGTGACAGGTGTGGGAGGAGGTGGGTACCCAGCTGTGCACTGGTCTTCAATTTCCTACTAGATTGTAAGCTTTTTGAGGGCAGGGATGATTTTGCAATGATAATAATAGTGTATGTCTCTATATCCTTTACAATTTTGAAAACTCTTCTGTCCAGTGAAGTCCACAGTACAACTGTCAATACCCCCATTTTACATATGAGGAAACTGAGGTGATGCCCACAGTCAAATGGCATTTCTCAAGTAGCATCTTGCACATAGTGGAGGCTCAGTAAATATTTATAAAACAAATGAATGTTGATGCTACCCTTACATTCACCAGACTTCCCTTCTCGGGGTTCGCAGAGCCACACCCCAACTCCCCAAAGCAGCTGGGTCATCTAGAAGCTAACTAGTCCTACCTCCTCATCTGACAAATGAAGAAACAGGAATGTAAACTCCATTTGAGAAAACCTTGTTTCATTTTCTGCTCTCCAATCCCCAGTGCCTACCACAGTGCCTTGCCCGTAGCAGATGCTCAATTGATGCTTATTGTTTGATTGATTGGAGCTGAAGATGGAGAGTCTAGAGTAGCTTACTTACCAGTCAGCTCATGGCCAGTTATGTTCCCAGTCTTGAGGCTGTCACCCTAAAAGAACAGAAACGCATGTGGGTTACATGGGGCGAGGGGGTGGAAAGTAGCAAGAAACCCCAGGCTGGCCCCCTTTTTCTTTGAAAGTCTGTCATTGGTCAGGAGGTGAGAGTGAGACACGTGGTATGGAAGGCTGCATCCACCAGCAGGGCCCAAAATGGGCCCTTGGATGGATGCCCAAGGGAGGATGCCAGTTTTAAGAGAGGTAACAGATACCCATGTGCCTGAGGGCAAAATGGTTCAAGGGGCAGGCCTGCTTGGAAGGAGGGAGTAGGCTGTCTGATCCTTGGGGGAACTCATGGAGTCCAAT
Source organism: Pseudochirops cupreus (assembly GCA_028627135.1). Taxonomy (NCBI): domain Eukaryota; kingdom Metazoa; phylum Chordata; class Mammalia; order Diprotodontia; family Pseudocheiridae; genus Pseudochirops; species Pseudochirops cupreus. The sequence goes on from CM053581.1 coordinate 117,751,471, forward strand.
GGCCCATTTCCTGTCTCAGCTTCTCCAAACCTAGGGGACTACAGAGAGCTGGAAATATATTGTAATAGAAGGGCATTGGATTCAGATCCATGGCTGCTGTTCAGTCATTTCAGTCCCTGTCTGACTCTTTGTGACCCCATCTGGGGTTTTCTTGGCAAAGATACTAGAGTAGTTTGCCATTTCCTTCTTCAGCTCATTTTACAGGTGAGAATTGGGGGCAGAATAACATAGCTACTGTCTGCAGCTGGATTGGAACTCAGGTCCTCCCGAGTCCAGGTCTGGCACTCTAACCACCCTGGGCCACCTGGCTGCCCCTTTAAGTGAGTTGCCCACACCTGGCTTCAAATACCGGCTTCATTAGCACCGCAATAATCGGGCAAGCCACCTTAACCTCTTTGTGTCTCAGATTCCTGTCTATCAGCTGACCTCCTGAGTCTCTAGTCCTACAGTGGGTATGAGTGGCCCCATTTTTAGGTTCTAAGTGGAATGAAAGTTTTAGGCTCTGATGGAGTGAAGTGGTCCTGCAGAAAGGTGGAAAAACGTTCTTTAGTCATTTCCTCTGAGAGTGCTCAGAGGGCTTGGCCGGTAGCTGTCTGAACTAGAGACAGTGAAAGGGAGAAAGGAGGGCGGGATGTGGGCCAGAGGAGCCTGCTGCAGTGAGGGCTTCGTTTGTGGTGCTGACTCAGCTCATGACCCCCCAGGCGGGCCCTGTGGCCTTCTCTGGGCTTGCTAAAGTCAAGTTCCCCCTTTCTTCCCCTCCCTCCCCCCATCTGTGGGATAATGAAGAGATGGGGGTGCGGTGTTAATTACTGTTTGTTTAGGGCCTGGAGATGCTCAGATGAAAGCACTAGAGCTAGGGCCCTAGGCTCACCAATGTCCTGGGCTAAGCTAGGGTATCCCTGTGGCCCCCAACTGTAGGTTTTTATAATGTTAATCACTTGGCACCCAACTGTGCCCTGGCCACCAACCCCACACAGCTCGTCCTCTTCCCTGGGTGAGGGAGTGAGGCCAGAGGGGAGGCCGTGGGGTGGGGCAGGAACTTCACTCTGACCTGTTGGCGAAAACCAAGACAAGATCTAGCTCCCGTGATTATGATTTTAAATCTGCAGCCCAGCTAGGACCCTCGATATCCCAGCTGATAGCTGACATTTATAAAATCCTTGAAGTTTCCATCGTACTTCACAAGTGTTATTCTATTGATCCTCATAACAAACGAGTGAGGTTGATTCTACTGTGGGGCTGTTATCCCTATTTGACAGAAAAAGAAACTGAGGCCCAGGAAGGTTAGGTGAATTGTCGATGGTATATTTACATAGCTAGTAAGTATCAGAGATGAGATAAGAACTCAGGTCTTTCCAGAGTCTTTGCCTGCACAACTTCCCATCACCCTATCATGCCCTTCAGGGTCAATTTCATGCCTTTCCTATAGTCCATCCTCCCATTTCCCTGTGAAAAGTGCATTATCTGGGACAGTGCCCTTCATTTCTACTGCTACACCTTGAATTTTCCCCTAGTTGGTCCTCCGATACCTCTAGGACTTAGGTGCTGGGGGCAGGGCAGGAGGGTGAGGCTGATCGTAGGGGTCTACAAGGAGAAGGTTGCCTTCTTTTTTTTTCTTTCCCCAGTCTGGCCCTTTTGTACATTAATCAATTGTGTGTTACCTCAGTCTTCTTGCTCTTTTCCCATTGTGGAATAGCCCCTACCAACTTCTGTTTCCACACCAGGGCCTCAACACAACTGTTTGGGAGGAGGCCAGTGGGCTGTGCCCATCCAGCTCATTCTCATAAACCACTACCAGCGGTTTGATAGATGCTGTTCATCTCTACCCTGCAAGTGGCATCCCCCGAACCTGCCACTGCCTCAAGGTCTTACCTCCTAAGAGGCCTTACTTCTTAAGCACAGTGTTCTGTCCTCTCTCCTTTCTCTTCCCTGCTGTCCTCACTCCAACCCCAGACTCCAGCCCTTTCTCAGCAGGGCTCTCCTTTTTTTTTCATTTTTGCTTATTCAGTACCTATCACAGTGCCTTGTGCGGAGTAGAAAAGGAATGTTTGTTGAATAACATTGACATCTATATCCTCCTTCTCTTTATTAGCCATGCCAAGGATTTGAACCTAGCTCCTCAGACCCCAAACCCCAGATTCCTTCAGCTCCCCACCCTCCCCTAGCTCAGCCCTTCCCAGCTCAGTTTAGCTAATGATTTGTTTAAACAAAACAATAGCAACCCAAAATTGCTGTTTCATTTTCCTCTCCTAAAAACTCCCAGCCCCACCCAGGGATATGACCTTAGCTCTGTCCATTGGGGGGGAGAATGGGAGTGGGGAGGTCTGGGGTGGAAAGTTTGATTTTCTCCCATTGACTTGGGAGGGACTTTATTCTTCCTCTGGGAAGTTTTCTCTCACCAACTGGAGCTTCCTAGGCAGAGAACTGACCTCTTCCATTCACTTTGCTGAGTAAGACCATATGGACTTTTGCCCTGGACCCTGGGCCTAAGCTGGCTGAGTCAGCTTCTCAGGAACTTGTAAGCAGAGAGCCTCGAAAGGGCTAAAAATACTCTGGAGGAAGGACAGTAGTTGGGGGTCCTGGGTCAGAATCATAGCTGGCTCATCTCTGCTTCTTCTCTGTACCTTGAGGGGCTTGGAAAAACGTTCTTTGAAGCTCTGGGATCCCGTGATCTCATGACTTGGGAGCAGCCTTCCCTGTGTGAGTTAAGGGCCTGAGGAACAAGGCAGAAGTAAATCTCTTTGTCCTCATTGCCCTGATTCATTGCCTCAGACTTTCACTATTGGGTAATGGTCTGATGGAGTCCCCATGACATGCATCTGTGCCACAAGGGAGGGATCTCAAGGTGTAGGGAAGGTGTTAGCTCTTCTATTAAAACAGTAACACCCTTGCATCCCTAGGATCAGATGAGCCAAGTGTGGCTTAGTCAAGCCTCTGCTAATGTTCTACTACCGAGGATCATTAATGCGCTCGTTTCATAGTTGAGGAAACAGGAGATCAGGGAAGAAGAGTTTTGCCCACGATTACACATCCAGGGGTAATGCTGAACCTGGAAATCCACTAACATTCCCATGCCTTTTCCATTATTTTGAATGCCTCCTAGAAGGGCAGGAGGGAAACAGTTACAGAGGAGAGAAATGCAGGAAATAACACGAGTTTGGGAGCCGAAACACCTGGGTTCAAATCCGGACTCGGCTACTTAATACCAGTGTGACCTTGGTCAGACTCCTTTGGACTTTGGACTTTTTTTTTTGACAGCCTCAGTTTCCTCATCTGTAAAAATTAGAGGTTTTTATTGGATGATCTCTAAAGTCCTTTCCTACTCTCAATGCTATAAACTGATGTGCTCTTTGTAGGTTCAAGGCATGAAGTATGGCCAGACGAGATAGACCTGCTTAGGGATATAAGAGTTGGAGACCCTGGGTGGTATGGGAGCACTAGTGCCTCCAGCTGGGGTGGGAGAAATCATGAGAAGGGGAGGAAGGGGAGTGGAAAGTGGAGTGAATTTAGAATCAGAAGACCTGGGCATTTTTCCTGCTTCTGCTACATGTCATTTGGACAAGTAGTTTTCTTTCTGTGGGCTTTAGTTTCCACATCTGTAAAATTCAGGAAGAGGGAGGGTGATTGTACTAGAAGATCTTTGAGGTCCCTTCCAGCCTCCAAATCTACAACATTATGATCTTTGAGATTTTGTTTGTATACTTATTTTTTTGGTATTTTGGAGGCTTAGTCTTCTTTTAAAATTCTGTTTTTCTTGATTTTTTTTGTTTTTATATCACCTTTTCTGAATATATCCCACCACTCAATTTAGCTGTTTCATGTAATAGAGAATAAAAAAAGATGAACCAGTTCATCAACCACTTATCAACCAAGTTGGCAGTGTATGTACCATACTACAACCATAGTCACTCACTTCTATAAACAAAAAAGAAAGAAAAGAAAAGAAAAAAACAAGGGGGCGTATTTTCTCAGCTTTTCTTCATGGCCAGGCACTAAATAAATTTTCTTTTGAGGAGCAATATGTTGTAGTGGATAAACTACTGGACTTGGAGTGAGAAAGATCTTTAAAATCTTGCTTCACCACATCCAGAAAAAGAACTATGGAGTCTGAATGCATCAAAGCACACCATTCTCTCTCTCTCTCTCTCTCTCTCTCTCTCTCTTTGTTTTTTTTCTTTCTCATGGTTCGTTCCAATGGTTCTAATTCTTCTATACAACATGATTAATATGAGCTATGTTTTATGTGAATGTATATGTAGAGCCTATATCAGATTGCACACCATCTTGGGAAGGGGGGAATGGACAGAGGGGGAGAAAATTTAAAACTCAAAATCTTATGGAAGTGAATGTTGAAAACTAAAAACACACACACGCACACACACACACACACATATACATAAAAAATAAAATCTTCCTTCACTTATTAAGTGTGTGACCCTGGCCAAGTCACTTAGCTGATTTGTGCCTCCTTTTCCTCATTTATAAAAATAGGAGTTTGGAACGGACGGCTTCTTAGGGTTCTTTCTAGCTCTGAGTCCATGACCCTGTGGTTAAAAGGACCAAGGTTTCCCACTGCATCCTGGGCCATCTCCAGTCATCCTGATTGTTATCTGGCCACTGGACCCAGACGGCTCTGGAGGAGAAAGTGAGGCTGGCGACTTTAAATCAAAGTCAATTGCAAGTTATATCATCGTCTCCCTGATGTCATGGTCCTCTTGAAGAATGAAGGACAAACCACAACACATCTCCTACCTCACTGGGTTGTGATGAAGACCGAATCAACCAGCAACGAACATTTATTAAATCCCTAGCGGGCACCTGGCTCTGGGCTACTCGTTGGAGGTACAGCTTACAGTCTGCTGCAGGGGATGGAGTGTGTACACAGATAACAACACAGTGTAGACCTACCAAACCTAGAAGTGGAAGATGTGGAGGACAGGGCCTTGGAGCAGCCAAGGGCCGTAGACAGCATTTTTAGAGCAGCCCCAGGCTGCGGCTTCCTTTAGGGTATTCTTTGAGGGGCTGGGATGGGGGAAAAGTCTCTCCAACATCACCTGAAATTCTATTATCAGTTCATTTCTTTCGAACTTTTGGACCAATTTGCAGCTCATTGATTGGAAGGGGGTCTGGGAATAAGTCATAATAGACAAAGGTGCTAATAGGGGTAGGGCTGAAAGGAGGATAGGGGAACAGTAGGCCACCAAAGACAAGCTTCTCTGCTTCACAGTTTTGCCCTGGGTTAGTCAACATGTTCTCTCTGGTACCCATCAAGGGTCCCACACCATTGAGGTTTGACTTCCCAGAGCCAAACGAAATCAACAGGCATTGATGAAACATTTAAGATGTGAAAGACCTTTTGAACTACGTTCATGATGATGATGGTGATAGTGTTGATAATTAGTAATAGAATCATGGCATATTAAAGTGTATTGGATTAAGAGTCAAGAAACTTGGATTCTAACATCAACTCAGCAGCTGTGTGACACGGGGTAAATCACTTAGCCTTTAGGGGAGAGTATACCTGCGTAAGTCACAGTACTGCTGAAAAGATCAAGTAAGGTAGCGGAGGGATGGAACAACCCTATAGACTGTAGAATACTACGAAGACATATATTTTTATTACAGAGATAGTGGGGTCAGAAGACATGAATTTGAATCTGGATTCTCCTGTTTATTAGCTTTTAGGACAGTGGTTCTTAACCTGTGGGTTATGTTCAATTTGTAACAATGAAAATACATCCTGCATATCAGATAGATTCATAACAGTAGCAAAATTATAGTTATGAAGTAGCAATGAAATTAATTTTATGGTTGGGGGTCACCACAACATGAGGAATTGTATTAAAGGGTTGCGGCGTTAGAAAGGTTGACAACCACTGTTTTAGGATGTTAGAGCTGGAAAGTACCTTAGATATTACTTTAATTTCTTCATTTTACAGATAAGGAGACTGAGACTCAGAGAGAAGGGCATGTATGGATAATAAATCTACTTGATTCCATCTTCATAACATTTTTCACACCTATCACCTCTCCTCCTATATGACCCCCTTCCACCAGTTTAGGCTCTCATCACAACTTGTCTGGATTATTCTAATGGTCTTCTAATTGACCCTGCTGATTCTAATGTCTCCTCAGTCCAATCCACCTATAATCTGGGTCTGGCAAATGCACAGACCTCATCAATTCACTCAGTTGAAACAACCTGTCCATGTAGAGGGCAATAGAGAGAGGGCTTCTAGGAGAATCATGACTTCCCAGGGAAGTCTGTTGGCGAGACCATGGAGCATGTGTGGACAGTCTATAACTGGTTCTAGGCAGCAAACCATATGGATTAGAGGAACCCTTTTCAACGGACTTCATAGCCAATTGAAAGACACTATTGGTGTCTTCAAAAAGGTCTGAATCAGCTTTGCTTCATGTGGGCCTGGGGAAATTGGGTGATTCTTTCTCTTTCATGGTGCCCATTGAGAGATGATGTGGTAAGGGGAAAGAAAGCTGCTGACCTTTCCCCTTTGGGACATATGGCCCTTAAGAAATGGGGAATGTTTGGTCTTTCAATTTGTTTATTTTCCATTCTATATGAAAGGAGCTTCAAAAGGTTCAGAGAATGAGCCACAGGAATCTGGGAGCGAGAAACTAGGCTGGATTTTGCAACCCAGCTTAGCATTGATGCCCCCAAGGAGCAAGAATCAGTTTTTGTGCCCTTAAGATCATGTAGCACATTCAAGAGTGACTTTGGGACCCCAGCCCAGCCCAAGGACTCACCCAATAGACAAGCTGAATCTGGACAGGAACTTGGTGAAACAAATTTGATATAGGAACTGAACTAAGTTTGGAGCCTATTCCCCTAGCAACTGAAGTGATATAGGGGAGCATATGTCCTAGAGGTACTGGAGGATATATTTGTCCATTTTTTCTTACTGTTTTGAAGTTGGTATCCCTCTGTAAATGCTACCCATATGAAGTGGGCAAATAGAACTAGAGTGCTGATCGTTGGCTCCTAAGAAATGAACACTTGGTGGGGGCTCAAACTGATGAGAATTCAATCCTTCATGGTACCCTAGGATCCTGAGGAGAGATGGAACTGGCCTACCTCTGGGGGAGGGATCCAGAGCACACATGGTATACATCCTTCACAGACTTGTCAAATCAGTCCTCTTAAGGGAAAGATTGGACCATATCATTCTCTTGCCCCTAAACCATCAGTGGCTCCCTATTGCTTCTAGGCTAAAAGCCTGGCCTTGGATGCCTTTCACCATCTTGTTCCAACCTACCTTTCCATTCTTTTTTCATATTACTCCCTTTCCTAAGGTCCACGTTCCATCCAAATTGCACTATTAGCTGCTCTCGGAGTGGGACATTCCATCTCCCTTCTTTGTGCATTTGCATAAGCCATATCTGTGCCTAGAGTGTGCTCCCTCCTCTCTGAATCCTTAACTTCCTTCAGGGCTCAACTCAGGTGCCACCTTTTCTGCAGAGCCTACCTTGACCCCAGTTCTTGTCATGAGCCTTCCTAGTCTCCTTGCCAGAATAGGTCATGGATGTCATTATACTATAGGAGACAGTTGATGGATGGATGGACACTATTCTCCTTCTCATGTTCTGTGTTTCCTTGGGGGAATGGCTGGAGAGCTCATTTGTCCTTGACCTGTGGGGCAGGAGGGCAGGAGCGCTGGAGGTACCCCAGGGCCCCTCTCATTAGCCCCCTCTCCTAGAGTCAGTGATTGGCCTGAGAAGGCCACAGAAGAAGGGGCCTGGCTCAGCTGCTGGCCCCAGCAGCGATGGAAGACAGTTTCCTCATTCCACTTCAATTACCCACAGCCAACTACCCGCCCACCTTGTCGTTTGCTACGGCCTCAGGTGCCCTATGCTTGCTGACCTCTCTGGAGCAGGGGGTCAGCAGCACATTTCCTCGAGCGCAGAAGAGATGATTTAATCTTTTCACCCACCTCTTCCCATTGGGTCTGGAGGAATCAATCACTTTCCCTTTCCTGGCTATAAAACTCAGGCCCTTAGAGTTGAAAGGTGTCCCTTTTGATGGGGGCTGAAGGTGGGGGGTGGAAATGGATAGTTCTTGCAGCTCAGAAAGTGAGGGGAAGAAAAGGAAAGAGAGATTCACACACAGAAACAGAGTGAAATGGGGGGGGGTTGATAAAGTCTATAAGACTGCCTGAATCTAGTTCTAAATCTTATGATTTCTGTGAAATTACATAAGGAGAAGGAGAGAGAAGCCAAGAGATAGAAATACACAAGGAAACAGAGAGACAGAGAAACAGAGGCACAGACACAGAGATTACAACAAAGAGAAAGTCAGAGACAAAGAGAGCTATTGATAGTGAGAGACAAAACAGAGATGGTGAGAGTATGAGAAACAGAGAGATCCAGTAAGAGACAGTGAGACATAGATCCATGATCCAAAGAGTGGTACAGAGAGATGTACACTCACACACATACACACACATTCACATACACACACTCACACACACACACACATACACACACTCACATGCCCACTCACACACACACACTCACATACACACACATACACACTCATACACACACACATACACACTCATACACACACACATACACACATACACACACACACATACACTCACACATATACACATACACACACATACACTCACACATACACACACACACATACACACACACACACACACACACACACACACATACACACACACTGCTAAGGACCTAGAAAGACAGGACTAAGAAGAGTAGGAGGTAGTGGTAGTGGGGAATATGGGAGAGAAGAAACCAACCAAAGATGGAACTTGTAAAAAGACAAGAGTAACCAGAGTAGAGTGACCTAGAGTTCCCTATTCCTGACTTTTGAGCATTTGCCCCCAAACAAGAGACACATCTTCTTCTTTGACACAGCTGTCAGTGTCTAGGGATCCAGAAATAGTGGCTGCCATGGGACTGCCCCCAGACTTGTTTGGTTTTTGTAGGGTATTGCCAATGACCTGACAAAAACGTTGGACAGGTCCTTCAGGGGCAATCTCCAGTAGAAGTCTGGACCGTCTGACTAGGGCGAAATAGCTCCAAGGAAAAGGCTATAAATGAAAGCACTTTCCATGTGTTACCACACTAGATGCTCAAAAAAGCCCAGGGAGGTAGGCAATACAAGTATTATATTTTACAGAAAAGCAAACTGAGGTTTAAAAGGTTAATCATCTTTTTTTTTTTTGCTTGGTTATATTTGTTTTCATGGAGGGCTTTTATTTGATGTGGGGAGAGGTGAGGAGTTGTAATGAAAAGGGAGAGAGAATAGCAATAATGATGCAAGAGAGAAAAAAGAACATAATTAAACATTAAAAAAATGCACAGGAAAGGATTTCTGAAGGGGACAGAAACAAGATAATTTTCTTTCTACCACCTTAATGTTTATATGTGTTTAAAAGCAAGTTGTATGGAATATATTTGTGGTCTCATATTAGTTTTTTCCTGGCCTTCCTTGAACATGCATATATATCATGTTTGTTGATGATCGTCTAGTTAAATGACACAAAAAAATCAGGTACAGCAAATTCCTTACAAAAGTCAGAAGGAGATGGGGAAGAAGAGATGAGAGCCAAGACTGATCACTCACATTGCTGAAAACTCACTGAACACAACTGAGAGCCTGCTCTGGGCTACTGTACTGAGAAGAACAATTTATACTATAACATCAGTATTATAAAAATGAACAATTTTGAAAAACTTAAGAATTCTGATTAACTAAATTACTAGTCATGATTTCAAATGAATGACAAAAAAGGAATGCTGCTCATCTCATAACAGAATAATGATTTACAAATATACAGAAACAAGAAATACATTTTTGGAAGTGACCAATGTGGGAATGTTTATAGTATTTTTATATAATACAATAGTTCTGTAATCTTTCCTTCTCTTTTTTTCTTTCTCCCTTTCTTCCCTTCTTCCTTCTTCTTTTCTTCCCTTCTTTCTTCCCTTTCTCTCTGCTTTTTTCTTTCTTTTCTTTCTCCCTCCCTTCCTTCTTTCCTTCCTTCTTTCCTTTCTTTCTTTCTTCCCTTCCTTCTTCCTTCCTTCCTCCCTTCTTTCCTTCTCTTTCTTCCTTCCTTCCTTCCTCCCTCCCTTCTTTCCTTTCTCTTTCTTTCTTCCCTTCCTTCCTTTTTTCCTTCCTTCCTACTTCCTTTCTTTCTTCCTTTCCTCCTTCCCTCCCTTCTTTCCTTTCTCTCTTTGTTTCTTCCCTTCCTTCCTCCTTCCTTCCTTTCTTTTCTCTTTCTTTCTTCCCTTCCTTCTTCATTTCTTCCTTCCTCCCTTCTTTCCTTCCCTTCCTTCCTTCCTGCTTCCTTCCTTTCCTCTTTCTTCCTTTTCTCCCTCCTTCCCTTCCTTCTTTCCTTTCTTTCTTTCTTTCTTTCTTCCCTTCCTTCCTTCTTTTTTCCTTCCTTCCTTCCTCCTTCCTCCCTTTCTTTTCTTTCTTTCCTTCTTTCTTTTTCTTCCTCCCTCCCTCTCTTTATCTCTCTTCCTTTAATCAGCCAAGATCCATCTTCTCACCTTCTTCATGTTAAGTGACTTATGGTCTCTCTAGACTCTTCTATTACACCATGAAACTCCAGGCTGGAGTCCTGGGGTTTCTATTTCTAGAAAGTTGACTTTCCTCTCCAAATTTCTCTGGTTTTGCGTTTCTCTACATGTATTTCTCCCTGCCTCTCTCTTCATCATCTCGTTGTTTCTCTTCGTGTATGTCTTCATGTTGGTCTCTTTCTCTGCTTGTTGCTCCTCCTGCCTACCCCACCCTGATCTCTGTCTCCCAGGAGAGTGGGGAGAGAAGAGTCTTCAGTTGGAATCTCTGGGATGGAGCCCTGTTTCTGGGCTGCTAGATGTGAGGTAGCTGCCAGTTCTTTTGGGTTGAAGTGAATTTCAAAAAGGAGACTGAGACAGCCAGAACAGAGGAGTGCTCAAATCTGGGCATCTGTCTTTTCTCTTCCAAGTACTAGGCACTAACCCAGTAGACCGGTAGGATGTGAATTCAGACCTAGTAAGTGTCCTACTTCTACACTGGTACTCTAGATCTCTGAGTTTTGCTTCCTAACTTGGCTCATGATGTAGGCTTCTGGACCCATAAAAAGAGGTAATGAGGGAGGAAGAAAGGACGTGATTAGCAGGGATCAAACAACCAAGAAATCACAGTTTTCCCCCTAGTTAGGAATGTGCCATGCCCATCGTGGAAAGGAGGACAGGCACATTCCTGTGATACAAGCCAGGCCAGTAAGCAGAGTTGCCCAGGACAGGAGGTTGTAGTTGTTTACACCTGGAAAAGTACATAAACTCTAGGTTACCTCCTGGGCTCCCGGCCAAATTCTTGATGACCCTTCAGGGTGTTCCTACATGCCCACAGCTCTTTTCCTGAACTTCCAGAGCCGTTAGCTGCCCCAGACCTCAGGTGTCCAAGCACCACATTGAAGGCAAGGTTTTTCTTGCTCTCCAGGGCTCAGTCCTCAAGGCCCAGCTGGCTAATCAGAGAAAGCTGATAAAACAGCAGCTTGTTAGGTTGGCATCTCACTGACACCCTTGAGATTATCATGAAGAAGTATAGTTGGGCCCCTGATTTGGGGTGGCCGCTTATGAGTCAAAAACTTTCTTATGGCAAAGCCCCTTCCCCAACCTTTCCCCCGCCCTACCTTACTGGGATCATGGGGCTTGAGGAGCCCCTATCAGGGAGTTGTGAGACCCTACAGCTCAGAGAACTGGGAGAGCAGAAAGAGATGCCAGGCCTGTCCCTCTTTGACTCATGCCCTGCTGTAAACAGATTATTCATACTACTATCAGTTCAGCCACCCATTACTTAAATATTTATAGGGTGCCCATAAGTGTATTGAGCTCTGTTTAGAGCACACACACTCTGGCCCTGTCCTGTAGGAGCTTACAAACTTGGAGCGATCATTATTTATCATAGAAATGAGGTATTATTTGAGGGGACTTCGGAATAGTAGAGAAAGCACTGGATTTGGAATCAGGAGAAGATCTTGGTTCAAATTCTGATTCTGACCATGTGGCAAGGTGCTGAGCCTCAGTTTTCTGAGCTGCAAAATGGGGCTATTTGTAACCCGGTTACACAGGTAATCACAGGGTTGTTGAGAGGAAAATGCCTTGCCAACATTAATGTGCTAGAGAAAATGTGAATTACTTTATTTAATTATGCTAACTGGACATAATAGGTATTAGAATAGTTAAAGATGGGTTCATGGTTAAAGAAGGGACCATACTTTCATGTTTCACGTCAGGTCTGTTGGCAGCTACAGTGAAAAGCAGTCCCATAGTGTGGTCAGTATGGCATAGACTGACTGCAAACAGATATAGCTGTCTACCTGTTAGTATGATTGGCTGATTATTGTGCTTGAAACTCTAGGTCTAGGATGAAAGAAAAGAAGTGTGTGATACTGGCCTGCCCTCAAGAAGCTTACAATCTATTTTCAGAGCCAGGACTAGCACGTGAGACAGTAAGTGAACAATGGATGGATAAAAGCTAGTAGACCTTAAGGTCTTTCTTTAATTAAGTACATCTTTTCCTAACTACCCATTTCTCTCTGTCTCTGTCTCTGTCTCTCTTCCTCTTCCTCGTTATCTCCCCTGCGCTACTTCTGGTTCTGTTCTTGAACTTACACAAACATACAAACACACACACACAATTCTAGACCAAATATAATCAGATTAAATCTAATACTGAGAAATGTAAAGTCCTGCTACTAGGATAAAAAAAATCAACTACACAACTACACAAATATAGTCTTTAAATCACAAAGCTACTAGGCACCTACAATGTTTGGGGCAACTAGGCAGACTCTTCTTCCCGAGTTCAAATTCAGCTTCAGTCACTTATTAGCTATGTGACCCTGGGCAAGTCACTTAACCCTGTTTGCTTTAGTTCCTCATCTGTTAAAAGAGCTGGAGAAGGAAATGGCAAACCACCGCGGTGTCTTTGTCCAGAAAACCCCAAATGGGGTTTTAAAGAACTGGACATGATTGAAATGACTGAACAACAACAACAAACCCCACAGAGCCCCAGAGAAATCTCTAAGGTTATAAATTATAGACAATTGTGTGGCGATTTTTATCAGTAGAGGGAGTTCCTATAGTGGGAATTCCCTACAGAGATGAAGTTGGAGGTCCAGACCGTAAAAGGGTGCTGGCAGAGAACAACAGCCTCCCAACAAGATGGAATGGTTGTGCATGTTGTCAGTCCATTTGGGACTAGGCGATGTCCCAGGTTTCTTCTTACTCTAAGGGTCTGTAGTTCTATAAACTTAATCAACCATGTGAGATGTCGGAGTAGACTTTATGCCGTGGTGGAAAGCATGTGGGACTAAGAGTTAGGCATGCTGCTCACTGGTCCCAGCTTGGCCACTAACCAGGTCCCTGGCTTTGGCTCAGCCTCACTGGGGCTCAGTATCTTCACCTGTAAAATGGGGATAATAATACCTGTCCCATCTAGCTCACAAGGTTGTTATAAAGATCAGATGAGATAATGGGTGTGAAAACATTCTGAAAGTTAATAAGTTCTGCGCAAATATGAGGGATGATTAATATATATGTTTTTTCCCATGAGGGGGGAAGATGGGGGCAGAGATGGGGGGAGGGGAGGGTGCATGAAGCTCCTTCTGTTTCCCACTCTGAGCCCTTTATCCCAGCTTAGCTTCTTGATGACAGGCCCAGGGACCAGCCTATCAGGGCTGGCCTGAAGAGGCTAATTAATGGGCCTGCCGAGGGGCTGATGGATTGGAGGTTGCTCAGCTATGAATGCCCAGGCCCCATCCTGCTGCCTTTTCGCTCACCCAGGGTGTATGGAGCCAACGGCTGATGGTGTTTCTTAATATGTCTTGATGAAGGGCATTAGTATCCCTTAATGATACCATCTGAGCTCAGCCTTCTTCTTGGCCTCCTCTCCAACCCCTCCTTCCCCCAAGGATTCTCAGGAGAGGGGAGAGGGGACAGGGGACAGGGAGAGAGGGAGAGAGAGTTATGTGATCCCAATCTACTCCATAGTGGTTTTAGGTGGTGAAGGCAAGAATGACCCATAGAAACTAGATTCCACTAAAAAGAGGGTAGGGGTACATCAGAGGTTGTGATTCTAGGAGTGGGTGGAAACTTGGCTGGGAAGGATTTGGTGATTTGATCAAAATAGGCAAGACTTTATCAAAGCTGGTGGTGGTGAGGTTGGAGACATAGAAAGAGTGTGTGTGTGTGTGTGTGTGTGTAAGGAGTTGGAGTGGGGGTATGGAGCTTGATTCTCTGAGGTCAGGAAGCTAGGCCAATAAGGCTGTTCCCAGGTCAGTGTCTTGATGACCTATCAGCAGCGAGAAGGCTGGAGCTCTTAAGGCTTGGTGTGGATCAGGGTGAGAGCCAGAAGAGAGAGAAGAATGAGTCACACACATGCTCTCCTAATCAGTCTTTACACTTAATGGGTATGACAGGATCCGGGGAGGGTGAGGAGGAGTGGGGTAAGGGGGCGTCTGGGAAGGGGATCAATGGAGAGGCTATGGCCTGGACCATGGGGTTAGGAAAAGTGGGTGTGGGAAATCTACACAAGCCTTGG
>CM053581.1:117766154-117844672 GCA_028627135.1 Pseudochirops cupreus
GGCACTGTTTCCCAGCCCCACTCTTGCCCCATCCTGAAGGGAGGGGCAGGGGCCTCTCTTTCCCTGGAAGGACAGACCAATTAGGCCAGCAGCAGCCCAGTTAATCCCCCAAATAAACAGTGCTTGGGAAACAGGGACGGGAGGGGCCATCAGTTTACCTCCTTAGCCCAGGCTCTTATCAGCCTCCATCTCTTCCTCTTATCTCCAGCATCCAGTCTTTCTGGATGGGTGGCTGCAGCCCTGGGAGGGAGGAGTCACCAGGGAGGGGCTGCCAGCTCAAAGAGGTTAAATCTTGGCTTCAGTGTCTGGAAGTGGGGTAGGAGAAGGGCTGAGCCTGGAGAGTGCCCAGCTTGATGAGCCCACCTGGCCAGGGGCTGGCCATGTAGCTCTGGAAGCCATCTGGCGCAGGGGCTTGGGAGACTCCATGTTGTACTCCGTGTCCTTTGGCCAGATCATCCATGGATAACACCAACAGTCTTGGTTCCTTGGGGTCTCAAATACTGAGGGGATCAGGTTGGGGGGAAAATCCCCATTAAGTAGGCTTGGAAGATGCCCAGGACACCATGACATTAGGCAGGTCTTCTAGGCAGGTCAAGATGATTCTTCTTCTTTCCTGTCCCTTACTGGTCAAAAGGCATAGATTATGTGACTGGCCACTGGGCACATTTGCTTACTGGACAACTCTGCTTTTCCCAAACATGATTAAATAGGCCTGACTACTTCCAGGACAATACAAGATCTCACTAGAGATGAATAAGATAGTATTTGTAACATGCTTAGTTAGTAGCATATATTAGCATAGTGCCTGGCACATAGTAGGCATTTTATAAATGCTTAAATAAATCCCCCTCTCCCCATCTTAGGGATGACTGACAGCAAAGGAGGCCTCTACCAAGGGGTCCAGTGGAAGGCCAAAACATATATCCATTGGGTCACTGGTATGGAGGTTAGAACAAAGACGCACTCTCTTGATGGCTTTCCAGCCATGTGATGTTTTGCCGCTGCTCCCCACACCTCCCATTACTACCATCCTTATATTGCTCTTTTGAGTAGAGATAGAATAATGGGAAAACCGGACTGTGTAGGTAGAAGAGGTGGTGGTTCTGAATCCTTGACACCCCTGGTCCCTTCAATGGACAAGAATTCCCCCTAGGATCCCTGATTGGGTCTCTTTCTTCCTCCTCTCTGGCTCTATCAGGCATGTTGGGTCTACCTGGCCCTCCATCCACCAGGAACTGCCTGCCAAAGAGGGGAGAGGGCTCAGCTTGGGGAGGAGAGAACTTTGGTTGGGTGGCTTGGGGTGGAGTGCTCCTGAAGAGCAGACCCAAGACCCCAGAATCCTGAGGGAAAACAAGGGGCTGGAAGAGCTGGAGGCTGGGCTTGTGAAATCCTTTTCAAGTGAGATAAATAGAAATGCTACAGGCCTCCATTCCAATGAAATTGGCCTTAAGTGACAAAGGAATTAGGTCTTTCCTTGGTAGCTCATTCTTTTTTTTTTTTTTTTTGCCTTTTGGAGGGCAATTGGGGTTAAGTGACTTGCCCAAGGTCATACAGCCAGTTTTTGTGTTAGGTGTCTGAGGCCACATTTGAACTCAGGTCCTCCTGACTCCAGGGCTGGTGCTCTATTCACTGTGCCACCTAGCCACCCTGCTCATTCTTTTTCAATCTTTCTTGATGGTGATGGGCGACCTGGTGCTAGACTACAAATGTCTCACAATGGTGGTGGGAATAGGGCATTGAATGTCTTGCTATCATTCTTCATATTGCCTCCAGATTCTCTGGACCCCTTGGGTTGACCATGGCCTAGATGTTAGTGAAAGGGTCACATTAAGATTCTGGGTTGGGGAGAGCCGTCCATGACTGTGTCGGGTCAGGTTATTCATATGGGTTGGAATGACTGGGTGCCAGGGAACAAGCTTCTGCTCCAGGGCTCAGTCATCTGCGGGTAAGGAACTTAGAGGGGTCAGGGCCCCTGGTTGGGTTGGGTAGACAAGAGCCCTTGTGTGCCCATCTCCTCCCAACTGTATCCACTGTGAGCCAAGAAAAGCAGCCACAGAGAGGTGTCCTTCTTGGCATTACCCAGTATTCTAAGCCATGTGAGTTCCTGGTGGGGATGTGATGTAAGGCAGTAATGGGAGACAGCAGAGATAGAGTTGGGTAAGAGGTCCCAGCCTTACCAGAAGGCCTTCTCCCCTGCTTTCTGCCACTCCTGAGGGTAACACTGTCACACTGATCCCCTCTGTGTGTGTAGGGGGAATGCTTGGTCAGCTTCTCTATGGGCTCTTCTTTGTAGAAGACCGTTTCTCAGAACCCCTATGTGGACTGCCTGAGGAGAGTGGGATTTTTCTGGGGAATATCTCTTGCAATATGGTCAGGATCCCTGGATCAGCCTGTAATAGTCCCCAAGAAGAGACTTCAGTGGCCATATAAAGAGGGAGAAACAAGGTGGGAGAACACTTGCCTCCTGAGAGGCTGCTGGTTCAAATGGAGGAGGAAGGCACGGATACCAAGGAGGGCAGGATAGTTTTAGGGTCTTGTTCATGGTGACTTTTCTCCTTCCCCTTTCTTCATGCCTGATTGTAGTAGCAGTCTCCCAACCTGTCAGCCAGAGTCCTGTTGTACCCTGAGCCCAGTTGCTGAGCCTCCAGCTTCCTCTCGTCTTGACCCAATCATAAAGCCCGTGGGTCTGGTGATAGCCTGAGTGAACACAGGAGATCTGTGCTGGCTCTCCCCCAGTTGCATCACTTTTATTGTGCCTAGCAGGCAAATGCCATTCAGGGGAGTTTGGCAACTGCAATGAAAACACAACCGAGACTGAGCCCAATAAACTCCACCCCAGCCCCAGAGGGGCATGGGGAATGATCAGTGCATTTGGAATCAGGGGACCCGGGTTCAAATACCAGTCTTCACTTCTCTGGGCATTGGTTTTCTCATCCCTAATATGAGAGGGTTTCATCTAGATGACTGCTAAGGTGCTTTCCAGTCTGAATCCTATGAAATACTCTGGGATCTCTTAAGGGTCAGCTAGTGCCCTGAACATAGCAGAGGGTAATAGGAGAAGGAGGGAATGGACAGTAGGGATGAAGGTCTCTGAACCCCTACGCTCTTCCCTTCTGTGTCTGCCCCAGGCTTTTGCACAGGACTCTTGTCATAGGTGGAAGGAGAAAGAGAGTCAGTGGGGCTGTCCAGCTAAGGTCAGGGGCCTGAACCTGTGGCCTCTTTTCTTCCCAGGACAGAGGACAAGAGCACAGAAGTGGACTGACAACTCAGCTTCCAACCCTGGATGGGGAGTGTCAACAATGTGCTGGTCATGTCGAAATGAACCTTTGCACAACCTTGGGGAGGAGGAAGCCATCCCAGGTGACAGCACCCAGGGGCATGCAGGGAAAGGAGGCCAGAGGATGGAGTGGCAGCCAAGGAGAGCCACAGAAGGGTGTGGAGGGATTCGTTAGGTCTGGTCTGGCCCCTCTGCCAGCTCTCCAAGCCCCCCAGCCTGGGCCCTCACTCAGTCTCCTGCAGAGGTGACCTCAACCTAGAGATGGTTTATGATAGGAGAGGGCCCCGCCCATCTGGCTGGGGTGATGTAGGTGCGTCCTCAGAAGGCTTTGCTCGCCTCAGGATTCTGGGCTTCCAGGAAGCTTCTTGGAAGCCAGGCCGGTTCTACCAAGGGAGATGAGACAAACTTTTCCCCAGAACTTTTTTCTTTCGGTTGTTGTTGTTGTTAGCCACTAATTGCCCTGGTGGTTGTGGCTGCAGCACAGAAGCCAGCGGCCGTTAATGAAACGACAACTGATTAAGCTGTCAGCTCTGGAGCCCCCCGTGCTCCTCTCGGTGGGGTCCGGCCACGCTCCATTCAGCCCCGCACTCCCACACTGACAGCCCATTAATGTTAATACTTCCAGACTTCCAGGCATAATGGTGTGTGTGTGTGTGTGTGTGTGTGTGTGTGTGTGTGTGTGTGTGTGTGTGTGTGTGTGTAGGGATGCCAGGGAGAGCCTTCACTTCCACCTCTGCCCTCAGATCATTGGTCACGCACGAACGCACGACGGGCTGGCCTGAGGACATGAGCTGGCTGAGCAATGGGCTCATGGAAGGACACCCCTCTCAGGGGGAGGGAGGGGCACTCAGGGTCCCTGAATGTCACCTTTTTTTATCAGGAGAGCTGGGGCTGGGGGGAGGGGGAGAATAATCATCAAAGCAGCCCCTCCCTTTTCCACTTATGTTTTTCCCCTGTGGTCCTAAAAAATCAGGTTTTTTTTGTCAACGGAGCTATTGACACTCCCCCTCTGGGCTTGGAAGCTGAGTTGTCAGTCCACCTTCGATGCTCCCATCTCTCCCCACCCCTTCATTTGAACACCTAGAAGGTGGGGTGGTTGGAGCTGGAAGAGAATGCCCTACACCGACACCTAAGGCCACCCCAACCCCAGATCCTCTGACTCCAAAATCCAGTGTTCTTTACGCTGTATCACAGCTAACTGAATTTACAGCCCTTGATAGGTTGCCAGTGGGGTAGAAGGTCAGGGGAAGAATATAAAAGAAGACACATTTGCTGCTTATCCCAGATCACACCAGCTGCTGCTGAGCTTGGACCCCGAAACACAGATTCCTGATGTCGTAGCAGAGAGAAAAAAATGGAACTTTCCATCTCATTCATCTCTATCTAGTCCCCTGCCCTTGCTGCCTAGCTCTTTTGTCTTCCTAAAGAGCAGGGGAGAAGAAGGAAAAAGACGTCTTTTGGACTATTACATTATATTTCTTAAGTTTACAAAGCACTTTCTTCCCAACAACCCTGTAAGGTAGAGAGTACAACGATTCTTATCCTTATTCATGCATATTCTACAGACGAGGAAACTGAGACCCAGGGTGGTGACGTAACTTATTCAAGGTCTCCCAGCTCCTAAGTGTCTGAGTGGGACAAAAGCAGCC
The DNA here is from genome assembly GCA_028627135.1 of Pseudochirops cupreus. Lineage (NCBI taxonomy): Eukaryota > Metazoa > Chordata > Mammalia > Diprotodontia > Pseudocheiridae > Pseudochirops > Pseudochirops cupreus. The sequence continues at coordinate 117,771,081 of CM053581.1, forward strand.
TTTCCCATAACCCATGGGCAGCTCCTGTGGGGCAGAAGGGACTCCAGGACTGGTGAGGAGAAGCCACCATCCCTTCTTTGGGGCCCCCGGGGGAGGAAAACTTTACATCTAAATACTCATGTTGTGAGGGAAACCTGTAACCCTGCTCAGTTTCTGCTACAGAGGAGATTGAGCCTGGAGCTCTGGCTCCAACCTCTAATGACTGGGTTTAGGGCCCTAATGAATATCTGCATGCCCATAAAACAGGCTAATAACCGCCCTCCACTTAATGCAGTCCCTTTCATCCTCACCAGTTCCCAAACTGAATAGGCTGGGGGGTGGGGCAGGGAAGGGGGGTAAGGAAGGTGAAGCTTGGTTGGCTGCTATACCAGCGGACCATATAGTTGGAGGCTGCCTTTCTTTATCCCTTCCCTGGTGCTGAAATAGCCTCAGGAATTTGAGTCGCTGTGGGACGATGGGCAGCCCTGGGATTGGGTAGGGGCCCTGGGGCCAGCTTGGTGCAATAAGCAGCCTGATTCTTGAGATCAGCATGGCCAGGTGTAACAGACCAATTAGGAAAAGGACACTTCGCACCTGTTGGCTACCTGACCTCTCCTCTCCCCTGCCCAGTTAGTGAGAGAGTACTAACTGAATCATCTGTGTCACATCCGGCACTGGGGACCAGCCAGGCTCAGACTTAGGGTGAGTCTGAATTACCCAGAGCACCTGTATTTTGCTTGGGAGGTCTAACATCCAGAGGGCTGGCCAGGCCTCATCAAGTTTAGCTCACAGGGCCCGATGAGATCACAGCCCAAGGGACTATGGCAGCAGGCCAGTATGGCCTACCATGCAGGGAATATTTTTAAAGAGATACTCACCTCTGCATTCCCAGGGCTAGGCTGATGAGGTACTCAGGCTGTTATTTGGTTGTTTGTGTTTTAAAAATTTGAATTCATGGGAAAAGGAAGTTGGAATAAAATGAGCCATCAGAGCCACTTAGTCCTAGGAAAACCCACTGGGAGCGCAGTGGTTCTTAACAACAGAGAACGCTTGAGTGATCAGAGATGGGGTCATTCCTTGGGGGGAGCCCAAAGTCATTGGGAACAGAGACAGGAGAAACCCAGATGGCACCCTTTCCCAGGTATTTCCAGGATGCCCTACTCTAGGGCCATCTGCACACCATGACTCATTCTGCCAGTGGCAATGAGACTTGGGCATGAGTCAACTCATTCCTTATGGTCTCAGTTTCTCCATCTAAATCGCCTAGTCCTTCATGACTTGTGAGAAGTAGGTGATCTGGAGATAACTGGGGACATAGGAAAGCTGTGTGTGTGTGTGTGTGTGTGTGTGTGTGTGTGTGTGTGTGTGTGTGTGTGTGTGTAAATTCACTCTGCTACCTGCCCTTACTTTTATGTCCATTCCTTTAAGGAAGTATACAGACGTTGTCACTCCCATTTTATAGGTAGGAAGATTGAGACCAAGGGAGATTAAATAATATCAAGGTCACATAGCAAGCAATGACAGAACCTGGAAGGGAGGAAACAAGCATTTATTAAGCCTCTACTGTATGCCAGACACTATGCTAAGTGCTTTACTCACAGTATCTCATTTAAATGACTTGCCAGAGTCACACTGCTAGGAAGTGTCTGAGGCCAAATTTGATTCAGGTCCTCCTGCCTCCAAGGCCCAGTACCCTATCTACTGTGCCGTCCAGCTGGCTCTAACACCAGCTAGAAATTGCTCATTTGATTCTAGCCCATCAAACCTCATTGCACCATTATAACAAGAGGCGTCAGCAAGGACTATTCTGGAGGGGAAGAACAAACTTCTTCTTCCTAAAATGTCCTGGTTGTTTCAGTTTCAAGCTCATGGGAGTTCATAAGGCACTAAAGACTGGGTGAATGTCGACCCAGACTAGTTTGGTCTCTTCTCAAGACCAATTCTATGTTTTAGACTCAACTGTAGATTTGGGGGCAGAGAGACAAAGGGACAGAGGACTCTATCCATTCTACCCATCCCATCCCAAGTCCTCTGGCTAAGCCATAGAGGCAGACAATGAATATTGGGATAGAGGATAGAATGGTCATTAATATGGGTGGTAAGTAAATTCCTCACCCAACTAGAGTCCCAAAGTGTATTAACAGTCAGGACACCCACAACCAGAGCTAGAAGTCTGCCCATAATCTAGATAGGAGGAAGAGTGGGAAAGATAAGAAGAGGAGAGAAGGGCAGAAAAAAAGAAAGGAGAGGAAAGGAGGGAGGGCAGAAAAGGATAGGCGAGAGGAAAAGAGATGAGAGAAGGAAAGAAGAGAGGAGCAAAGAGAATGGGGAAGGAGAGAAGATGGGAGCAGAGGAGAGGGGAGAAAAAAAGATTAAACAGAAGGAAAGAAGAGAGAGGTCAAAGTTAAAAGAGTGGAGAGAAGAGAAAGGGTAGAGGATGGGAGGGAAGGAAGAGTCCAGGAGGAAAGAGTAGAGTGTAGAAAACGGAATAGGAAAGGGACCAGGAGAAGAGAGTGGCCAAAGGCAGAAGAGTGGATGAAAGGGGAGAAGAGAGAAGGAGAAAGAAACAGAAAGTAGAGAGGGGAATGGAGAGAATGGGAAGGAAGAGAAGAGAGGGGGAGAGGAATGTAGTGTGAAGAAGTGGGACAGGAGGAGAAGAGAAGTGAGGATAAGGAAAAGATATCAAAGATGAAGAGTGGTGGACATGAGAGGCCAGGAGGGATGTATTTTTGGACCTGCAGGTTCAGGGATTTTGTGGTGCCCACTTCCATTTAAGGCTAAAAAGTGTCAGGCTGGTGCCACCTGCCAAGGAAGTGCTTACCTAAACCAACGTTCATTTGAGATGTTCATCATCACAGTTATCGATTCTATTAGTTTCTGTGAGACAAAATTGTGAGGAGGCGACAGATGCAGAAAGAACATAGAGAAGGGGGAGGGATACTTCTGTTTTCCCCACTGGTCCTCTGGGTCATGAGCTAAGAGAACACAGGCTTTACTGTGTGAAAGTCATGTCGGACATGAGCTTCTGGGACATTAGTTCTCTATACACAGTAAGCACTTAATGTTTGCGGAATGAACTAGTTAACACATTTGGAGTGAACAGAAGCCCTTGTCTTGAGCCCCTTTTTCTCCAGTGTTCTTAGTTTATGGTGTCTGTGTCCTGCCCTGCCTTAGGTGGAGTTGGACAGATAGGAGATTCCGGGAGAGATAAGAGTCTGAGGAACTTAGTCATCTCCAGTGTCTTCAGGGGAAGACAAGAACAGAAGAATGATGGTCTCTCCTCTACTCTCCATCTCTCTTTTCTCCCTCCCCCTCTTCTCTCATCTCCTTTTCTCCCCTCCCCTCCCCTCTGTGTCCAAGGGAAGAGAGGACATAGAAAAAGCCCTACAGTGATAGAAAGGAGATCTGGTACCCCGCCTCCACCCCCACCCCAATAAAGAGCTGTGCAAAAGTGGGCAAAACCCTTCACCTCTTTGAGTGTCAGTTGTTCCTTCTATAAGTATAAAAATATCTTACCTGCCTCAAGGTAGGAGACTGGATCAAACGATCTCTTGGAATCTTGTCCAGCCCAATAATCTATAATTCTAAGAACTGGAGCTTAGTGGAACCAGACCTAGGCCAACTATGTGGCTATGGTTTTGCTAGGGCAGGAGTGTGCACAGGATATTGTGGTTACTATTGGTGGTGGCGGTGGTGGTGGTGGTGGTGGCGGTGGTGTGTGTGTGTGTGTGTGTGTGTGTGTCTGTGTCTGTGTCTGTGTGTCTGTGTGATACAGGACAGTGACTTGTGACAATGCTGGGGGTTCCACTCACCAGCCTGACCCAGTTAAGAGTCTCCCCATGCCCTGCTGACCTGCCTTGGACTGGAAAAAGGGTTAACGCCTCCATCATGACCAAGAGGATTGCAGCCTGACTTGGCTCCTGGCAGGCACACAGCCCCCGTTCCCTGCCAAGGTTGCTCCAACAATGCCACAGACTTCCTTTTTTTCCATAAAAGTCTCCCGGAACAGACAGCAGTGAACACGCACACACGCACACACGCACACACACGCGCGCACACACACACACACACACACACACACATGCACGCACCCCTTGGCCCAGGATGCTGAAGAAAGAGAGAGATGATGTTGGAGGGGGCATGTTTTTCTCACCCTGGATCCTAGCCTGGCTTATGCAATGCTTAGCTACATGGTCAGCTTGAGCAACTAGGGAAATACACTCACACACATCCTAGAGTGGTGAGATATATGTGTTTTTAGAGGGGGGGGCAGAGAGGAGGTGATAAATTATCTTTTGCTGTCTTACCATCTCTCAGCCCCCTTTCAGATGCAAATCATCCCATCTGGGGATACATTCTCTCTGATGTCCCATTGAAAAGTGGGTACTTGGGGGTTGCTCAGACATGATGGTATCCCCAAGACTAGAGCAGGGGGTGGGGGAGACTGTGCCAGGAGAGAAGCCCAGATTCCTTGCTGGAATGTGGCCAAAGCTCTGGAGACAGGGAGTGACTCCTTTTCCTTCCCCAGGAGGTGCGTGGAGTCTCCTTCTGGGTCGTGGCACCCACCTGGTACACTATTTCATCAGAGTGAAACTGCCTGATGCCCTAAGGCACAGGGCAAACAGAGCCCAGGAGTCCAATTTACAAGTCCCCATCACCCTCTCTACCTTGGATACTCTGTCAACAGTTTCCACTATCGAGGTGGATGGAGGTAGTGTGGTCAGCTGGAGTGAGAGGCTAGAAGTGATCTGAGTGAGAGCCAAGGAGGATCTGAGGGAGTGGGTCAGTTGGGATGTGGTTGGACACCACTCCAAAAGAGTGTCTGGGGCTTGCAAGATCAGACTTGGAAGAGAAGGTGTCCCAGAGGAGGATCTTCTGCATCCCTACCCTGGTCCATTTTTTCAGGGAGGTCTCTTCTTCTGCCACCCCCATACCCTCATGAAATAGGAGAGGCAACTGTCAGTGTAGGATGACTTAGGGGTCAAACAGATTAGAGGCAGGGAGCTGGACAAAAGAACCCCCCAGGGTATCTTCTAACCAAAGGATTCCATGAAGACGGCTCACCAGACTAATATCTCCTTGCCTTTTGGGACTAGCTCAGCCCACGGAGAGTCTGGGCATTTTGGGGGGCGGGTTCACTGTTAAGATCAGTTAAGTTTCTGGAGTGAGAAAATCCTGTATGGGTGGTTGTCAGGCACCGGAAGTGGAGAAGAATCTGGAGATGGAGATGGGGGTTGGGGAGGAGAAAGATGGATGGATATTTCACATAGCTCTGGCTTTGTTCCTTGTTTCCAGTTCATTTCAATTAAATTTAACAAATATTTTAAAGTCCCTTCTATGTGCAAAACCTATCAAGGGCTCCTCCCTGGTAGTTACTGTAGGGAAGGTGTAAAGGAATTATAGGAAATCTCTAATACTTCTACGAGTACACGGGGATTTCTGCTTGGTTGGGTGGATCAAGTATTCTGAATTTTTTCCATTCTGTGGCTGATAGCTTCCATTTCCCAAGAAATTAAATCCTGAAGTTCAGCAAACAATTACTAAGTATCCATTATGTTGGCACCATGCTAGATGCTGGGAACAAACAAAACAGCCCTTGCTACAAGGACCTTCGATTCTACCTGGGATATAGGTAAGTAAATAAAGGTAATCTGAGGCAGGCAGGAGATAGGGCAGTCCTGGGGGAAGGGGAAGGGGAAGGCAGGATCAGGAAAGACTTTCTTAGAAAAGAATGGATGAAGTGGGTGGGAAAGGGATTCTCTCTATATCTATCACTAACTCTATTTGCTTCAGCTCTCTACCGGAGTGACAAAAATCTATGAGGTGCCCGACCCCTCATGGGACTAATCCTCCCATGTAGCACATCATCATTTCACATGCCCATCATCATTCCACAGGAATTCCAGAGCTGCTGCTATATTAGACCAGACCAGTGTGATGAATGATGCACTCAGGTTCTCATGGATGGACCAGGGCAGTGAGTGTAGTTGGCGACTCGGCTGGGTTCTTCAGAGGCTCTGCTTCTTTCCTTTGGTCCAGCGTCCCCTGTCTGCCTCTTTACCCTACTATATCATCCCTAACTGACACATGACCTGCTTTCTGAGTCATTTCTATGCTGGGCTCCCCTCTGGCTGCTTGTCAGAGCTGCTAAGAACTAGTCCGTGAGAGCTGGCCAGGGAGTGGTCCTCTAAGAGACAGGACCCTCAACAGGTCACTTTACCCAGGTTGCTGAACCCTTCACTAGTCTGTGACATATTCTTCTCCCTCTCTTTAAGCAGATTTCTTCTGTGATGCCCAGATGTATAATTGGAGGGCATCTGTGGAGCACTGAGGAGACACAGATTGGCAGCAATTAGTTTATTGCTTCCTTTTTTCAAAAAAAGATAGGCCCCCAAAAAAGTAGGATTTAGCAAATTATCTTGGGCAGGGTATTTCCAAAATCCATATGGGGTTGGGTGACTCAATTAATAACTGCCAACTCATTGGCTGACTGGTTTATTGACCAATCATCCTACTAGGTAGGGCTTCCTACCTCCAGCCTCAGACACTAGCTATGTGACCCTGGGCAAGTCACTTCACCCTGTTTCCCTCAATTTCCTCATCTGTAAAATGAGCTGGAGAAGTAAACAGCAAAATACTCTAGTATCTTTGCCATGAAAACCCCCAATGGGGTCACAAAGAGTCTGCCATGACTGAAACAATTGAACAACAAAAAATGGGTCTATCCTTTCCTTTTCCACTGAACGAACAGTCAGAAAGGAAGAACCAAGATCTGTATGGTGTGATGAAAAACCCACCACATTCTTCAAGGCTGAAGGGTTTGGGTTTGTAACCTGGCTCTTGTACTTCTTACCTATGTGCCTTTGGGCAAGTCACTAAACATTTGTGGGCCTGTTTCCTTACCACTAAAATGAGAGCCACTAGAATGGAGAAGGCCCTTGTGGCCTCGTGGCCATCACATACAAGGATAGGAAACTGGGGTGGCTTAACCAGAATAGAAACTTAGGAGGGACAGGTTAGCTGTCTTTAAGTACTTGAAAGACTGTCCTGTGAAAGAGGGGTTAGATTCACTCTGGTCCTAGAAGCAATGAGTGGAAGCTGCAAAGAAGTCCTTTTAGGTTTGATGTCAGGAAAGCCTTCCCAATTATCAGAGCTGTCCAAAAGTAGAATGAGCTGGCTTGGGAGACAGTGGATTTCCCCTCATTGGAGGTATCTGAGCAGAGGCTGGCTGACCTCTTCTTAGGGGGTATTACATGCAATGGGGATTCTTCTTCAGGAATGGATTGGAATAGACAGCCTCTGAAGTCCAGATTTACTTTAAGTGCACCATCTCTTAGGTCCCTTCCAGTTTTGAAGCAATGATTCTAAGTACTGGCCCCATTTGTACCCCACACATAACTCCTTTCTAGGTTTCTGGGATCAAGTCCCCCAACAAGGCTGAGACCAAGCGCCGGTGTATAAGCTAGCCCACCCCTGGGCTGGAACCGTGAGAGAAATAAACAAGATGTCATTCTGCCGAGGGGGAGAGGAGTTACATCAAAAGTATCTCACAAGGGGAGAAAGCCAAATTTTGTACGAGATGCATAAGGAGGAGGGGAGGAGAAAAAAAATGCCTGGGTAATTAACTTAATAGGTTTCTTAAAGAATGCCCTTGTGAATGATGTTCAACACATTCAAGTGTTGACAAGAAGGCATTGAACTTGACGCCCACGCAGCGGGCAGAAGCATGCTCTCAGCTCCGACACACCTTCTTTGTCTGAAACTTGTAGTCAAACTCAGAGGGCTCTGTTGTGCAATCCATTTCGGGGGATCTGTTACGGGGGGCCCCGGGGTTAGTCCTCCTGCTTCCAGGGAAGGGAAGGCTTATTTTCCTTGGCAGGGATGTGTATGGAGGGGGGAGGGCAATGGGAGCCATTCTGAGTTCCCAGGTCCTCGGAGACCAAAGGAAGGAGATAATCAAACCTCCAAAGACTAGCTCAGGTGTGAGATACAAGAATCTTTGGTAGAGAGCGGCTCAGAGATCATCTTTCTGATTCTCTGTTCCACCTTGGGGACTTAGCAGCACGAAGCCCTCAAAGACCTGTGTCTGGTCCCGGGGTGCTACTGGCATGTCAGAGCATCCAACAAGGGGAGAACGGAGTTTCATCCCTGGTCAGAGAGTAGGGGCCAATTTTCCCTTTTCCTAGAGTCTGGTCAAAGTCAACAGATTCCTGGGTTCAAATGGCAAAGCAGAATAAAATCCTGATTTGCAAAAGATGAGATAGCCCAAAGACAAGAGACTGGCAGTCAATCAGTTGTGTGTGTGTGCGTGTGTATGTGCGTGTGTCTAGAGGAAACTGTGGGTTTTTCCTAGTTGATACCACAAAACTGTAAATGACTACCTCAAAGCAGAGGGGAGGAATCCTGTTTTCTGTTGGTCAAGGGATCCCAAGTTAATTCAGATAGGATGGGGCCATGCACCCGCTTGGCTGCTTTTCCATCCCTTTCTCTTCACTCATGTCAAGGCCTTACACTTCTCTTCTGGATTGTTGTTATTCAGTTGTTTCAGTTATATCTGACCCCCATTTGGGGTTTTCTTGGCAAAGATACTGGAGTGGCTTGTCATCTTCTCCAGCCCATTTTACAGATGAGGAAACTGAGGCCCAAAGGGTTAAGTGACTTGTCCAGGGCCACACCACTAAGTAAGTACTTAAGGCCAGATTTGAATTCAGGAAGAGATATCTTCATGACTTCAGGACTGACTCCAAATTGGTCCTTTCTCCAATTTCTCCCTTTTCCAATTCACCTTCCATGCACCTGCCAAAATAATCTTCCTAATGCCTAGCTCTGACCATTTCAGTCCTTAGTCCAAGACATTGAAAAATAAAATAATTTACCAAAAAACTTAAAGAGACTGAACAATAAAATAACCTACCAAAAATCCAAGGTTGTTTGGCCACCCTGTGGCAGCTGGCACAAAGGGTGCAATTTGAAATTACTGAATAAAGACCAGCAGTGAACAGGGCATCTTTTGTGACAACCACATTGCTGTCTTAAACGGATACACAGAACAGATAGTGTGTGTGTGTGTGTGTGTGTGTGTGTGCTCGTGCACTAGGAGGTGGAGGAAGGGATGGGGTGATAGGGCTGTGAAAGGTGGAGCAGGATTTGCTAATACATAGAATCACAGAAACGAGGAAGGCACTTTTCAGATCTCCCAGTGTGATATCCAGGCCCTAAGTAGCAGCAGCCAGAGTTGGGACTTGAAACCTGGTCTCCTGAGCCCCACCTAACCCCATGTTTTCTACTCTACCAAAGTTACAGGGAAAGAATGTTTTGTGGTATCAGGGTTTCTAGACCAGCTCTTGCTTGTCTGCTGACAGTCTCTCTCATCAATTTGTAGAGAGATTCTCCCAGATATCCTTTGCTGAGTGTTTCTCTCTTGACCTTTATGAAAAAAGGAAAAATTATTCTGTCCTAAGATTTAGAGGTAGAAAGGACCTTGGATGTCATCTGGGCCAATATCTTTCACCTTGCAGGCAGTAGAACTAAGCCACAGGGGGAAGAAGTGATTTCTTTATAGTGACACAGTCCAAATCTACCTCTTCTCCCTCCCCCCCCTCCTCCAGAGGCCTGAATCTCTAACGGTAGAACTTCTGCTCTTTCCACCATTCTCCCAGGGAGCTGGGTGGCACAGGGTATAGAGCATTGGGCCTGTAGTCAGGAAGCCCTGAGTTAGAATCTGGCCTCAGGTACTGGTTGTGTGACCTGGGCAAGTCACTTAGCTTCTGTTTGCCTCAGTTTCTTCAGTTGTAAAATGGGGATCATGACAGCCATCTACTTTGCACAGTTGTTGTAAGCATCAAGTAAGAAGATTTTGTAAAGCACTTAGCCCAGTACCTGGTACATAAGTAAGCCCTTAATAAATGTTTCCTCCTTTTCTTTATTGTATGATATTAAGCAATCTGGAGATATGTGGGTTTCGATCCCACCTTAGACACTTTCCGCTTGTGTGACTATAGGCAAATGACTTGGCTTCTCTGAGCTTTGGTTTTCACATCTGTAAAATAGAAATAATAGTATCTACCTCACAGGGTGGTCCTGAGGCTCAAATGAGATAATGTCTGTAAAATGCTTTGCAAACTTTGTGCTTATGTTGATGTCAGTTGTTAAAGTGTTTTTTTTTTCAAACAGCAAAGGCATCTACCTCTCTCCCTTTCCCCCAATTCAATTAGGCATTTATGAAATGCTTCCCGTGTGCAGAGTACTGTGTTAAGTGCTGGGGGATGCAAAATGTAGATAGGATAGGTCCTTGCCCTCAGAAGGTTTATAATTGAGTGAAAGGGTATGGTGCACACAGAGAAATAGCCATAATAAAAAATTGACCATGATAAATGCACAAGATGTGCAGACAAAAATTTGAGAAAAGAAATGCAATCTCCAGCAATTTTTTTCTGAGAAAGATTCTTGGAAGAAATGCCAGCTGAGCTTGGTTAGGAAGGTTGATAGGAGTTCAACAAAGAGGAGGAGTGGGAAGGCCCCTCCAGGCACAGGGTGTGGAGTCAGCAAAGACTTGGAGGTGGGAAACTATTCAATGTATATGAGGGAGAGCAAGCAGGCCACTTTAGCTGGGATACAGAGTCTGCCAAGGGGAATGATGTGAGATGAGGCTAGAAAGATAGGTTGCCACCAGAGGGTGGAGGGCCATGAGTACAGTGACCTTTACTTACCTGTGATAGGAACATTCTTATGAGTTCAAGAAAGTTTCCTAATGTTGGATGGATATTATTGGCCAGACCCTGAAATTCTGCCCATTGCTCAGTGCTGTCATCAGAGTCCTGGTGTTTGTCAAGTGCCCACCCTGAAAGAACTCTTAAGGATGTCCATGCCAGTCCCTTAGCATCAGAGTGTAAGGGTGCTTTCCAAAATGAATCAACCGATAAACATTTATGAAGCGCTTACTATGCTTCTGGTACTGTCCTAAGTACATAAAGTATACAAAGAAAATTTTAAAATAATCCTTGCCCAGCTTCTATTTTTATTGGGGAAACAATATGTATATAACTCTGTGCCTACAAGATACGTGTAGAAGAGAAGGCTCTAGCAGCTGAGGAGACTGAGTAGACTGCCTCTTTTGGAAGGCAGAATTGGAACCAAGGAAGTCAAAGATTTTAAGAGGTGGAGGCAAGAAGGGGGAGCATTCCAGCCCTGTGGGACATGGTCAGTACAAAGGTATGGAGGCAGGAGATGGAGAGCTGTGGGTAGGCCAGTAAAGCTAGATTGCAGAGAGAAATTTAAAGACTGGAAAAGTGGGAAGGGGCCAGGTTGTGAAGGCTCTGAAAGCTAAACAAAGGACTTTATATTTGATCCTGAAAGTGAAGGGCCACAACCATTGTCACTGTCTGCCAGGCCCCAGATGAGCTACCCAGGGAATTTCCCATTTGCTTTGAACAAGGCTGGGTTCTGGTTCAACTCAGACCAAAGCCTTGTCATTTGGCAAGGAGCTGGGATAGATTTTTCATTGTGACATCTCACATAGCTCTCAACTCTCAATTGTTTTTGAAAACTTTTTTTTTCCTTTGAAGAAACCTAGTCTTTGTGAAGGAAGTGATCCTTTTTGCTTTGTTAAAAACAAATAAACCAGATAAACAAATCAAACCTGGGGTGCTAAGAATCTGTTCTGTGTTGACAGCTATGTGGCTAGTTGTATTTCGTGGTTTTCTATGTAGGGGTAAGCACCAGGACTCAGTGGGGATTGGAGCTGCCAAAAGGTTCATGTTTCCATTAGAGTAGGAGCTTCTCCAGTGGACACTTATGGAGGGGGGAGAAGAATAAGACCAGAGTGAAGGCCACCACTGCTTGAGGAGGGGCTGTGGGTGGTGGAGAAGGGAAGCTGGGGGGTCTCTGGCCGAGACGTTGCTGTTTCAGTGGTGGGATTTTGCTGGTGGCTGGACACTGGCTCCCAAATGGAGGTGAAATTCTCCAGACCAGACTTCCCCACCCCTGCCCTGCGTGGGACGTGTGAGGGGCCGGAGCTGGAAGACAGGAAGTGAGTGCAGATGTGAAGCTCTCACAGCTGTATAGGGAATAGAACACATCTGTCCCTCGTCAGCCAGGGCCACTCCCCTTCCCTCTCCCTGCCATTCTTCCCCTACATGCCCCCCCTCCCCCCAGCCCCAAAGCTGAATTTGCATTTTCCATATAGTGTATGTATTGGGCTTCAGTCCCATTACGGGAAAAGATAAGGAAGGGAAGATTGAAAGGAGGCAGAAATATGATCAGAAACAGAAAAAATAAGGTTTCTCAAGAGGTCTCAGGCAGAAGTGTAAGTTGCCTGAGACTTGGAAGCCAGTTTTCAGATTAAGGGCAAAGGCCAGGGAAGAAGGGCTATATCTTGTAGCAGAAGCCAACCTGGATTTCTGTCAATTATTTGTGAATTTTCAGTGATGTGTTGGGAAGGTGATATGTATGATGAGCACACATTCTGTCAGGTCCTGTTGGTGGGGATTGTGTCCCTGGAAGCAGGCATCACGGAAGAGTTGGTGAAGCAGCCCGATTGGCTGAGGGGCTAGCTCCCACCAAACAAATTTACAGTGGCCTAAACCTAGAGGCCTGGAAGCTGGGTGGAATCAGGCCAGCCCCATGGTGTGGTCCTGGGAAAGAAAACAGACATTCTCCAACGAGGAGGAAAAGATTATTTGGACAGTGGATCCAATCCCTGATAACAAAGGAAGCTGTAGAGCTGAGGAGCCAAACCTGAATTGGTTAGAGTTGGGGGTGTGGGCTAGGGGCTGGGGGAGGGAAAGGTTGGGGGGTGGAGGAAGGGTATGAGGTCATCTGCTTTAGAGCTAGTGTGCAACATCCTTACAAGTGGTCCAACGGCCTCTTCTTGAAGGGCTTCAGGAACATGCTCTCTCCTTGGGCAGCCCATTCCAATGCAGACAGCTCTCATTGTTAGACAGTTTCCCCTTCTGCAGAGTTTAAACCAACCTTCTATCCGTTACTCCTACTTCTGTCCTCTGGGGCTCAGAAGAACAAGTCTAATCCTCCTTTCCTGAGGCAGCCCTTTTGTGTCCCACCCAAGTCCACTTTTCTCCAGGCTAAACATCCCTGTTTCTTCCCAGGTCTTTGTATGGCTTGGGTTTTAATTCCCTCTTTACAGCAGAAAGTGGATTGAATTTGGATTTTGAGGTCATCTAAATCAATCCCCTCATGTCATAGTTGTCTCAAGGCTCAGAGCAGCTGTGACTTGCCCATGATAACACATGTAGCAAGTAACGGAGTTGGAGCTGAGGACTTCTAAGTTTCAGTTTCCCATTTCTTTCCAGTTTTCCCATTTCTGACCCTGTGACCCATCCTGGTCCTCCTGCCTCTGGACATACTCCAATGTGTCAGTGTCTTGAGTGAGGGCAACCTTATTTGGTACACTATATTTAAGCAAACCCAGACCAGACCATACTATGTTTTCTGTACCCCCATCCAGCTCTCCCCCAGGGCCATTTTGTAGTCTGACCTGCCACTGCTGCTACCCTCCTCAGCATGTGAATCAGCACCCTGTGTGCTGGACCTCTGAAATCCTCAATTCTGTCTCTCCCTACACTTGGACTCCTGTCATACGTGCTCCCCAGACCCTGAGGAAATTACTCTGTTTAGCTTTGGAATTTCCACTCTGAAGCTGAGTGCTTCAGTGAATACAAACCCAATATATCTAGCTGGCCCTGGACCAGACCTTGCTTCACAGTGCAGCCACGTTGCCATCTGTCCTGGCACCTCAGCCTCCCCACTTCACCCCAACCCTCTGCTTTCTAGTTCTATCTCTGTGCACAGTAATAAAGTCAATAGTACTATTGCTTTGGAAAGAGCAATTGACTGCCCTTTGGATAAAATCAATATCTCTGTGACTCCCAGACCAAAATAGCCCTCCCTGGCCATCACTCCTCTATACTCTAGGAGAATGTAAGCTTCCTTGAGGGTGAAGACAGTCTGCCATTTTGTATTTATATTCCCAGGGCTTGGCATGTTTCCTAGTAAATAGAAAGCATTTAATAAATGCTTTTTCACTCATTCATTCATTCATTCCTTCATTATTTAATACCCTTTCTAAAATATGTTGGCCCAGTTAACCATAACATTCCACATGTAACAACCAGGGAAGAGAATAGTGGGACATTCTCCTTCCTCTGTTTAGATACTGTCCTTGTATTAATACAACCTAAAAGTGCATTAAGATCACTAAGTTTCACACTTCTGCTTTGTTGTGGGGTGGAGGTGATTGTGGGTTTTCAAAGGTCGTGCCAGCAAAGTTCAGGTTTTGGCAGCCCCTACCAAGCAGGCAAGGCTCTGAGTGTGAGTGTCATCAGAAGACCAGTCTAGCTAAGTCTGGAGAGGTTTGTAACCAGATTGATCACTGACTGATGAAATGTTTCAACCTCAGCAACTCTCAAAGACCATCTCTCATTGCAACATGGAGAGATTACCCACACACCAGTGAAACCAAGATTCTCTGCAGTGTTGAAATAAGAGGTCAAATTCAGTTTTGTGGCTGCCGCATCACACTGTGAACTCACATAGAGTTTATGGTCCACTAAGGTCCATGGGCTCTTTTCACAAGCCACTTTTGAGCAATGTGTCCCAATTAAGTCTCATCCCATTGGATCTGGCCCATATTCTAGCCATACTCTATCCTTCTTCAGGATCCCAGCACTCTTATCTGAGAGGGTAGCTTTTCTTCCTCCTAGCTTTATTCACCTGCCACTTCAATTAGCATGGCATTTCTAACACCCCTTCTAACATGGCATTGGGGTTAGTGTACTTAGTGTGTGCTAAAATTTAACTTTTTTTATGTTTTAAAATAATTTTTAACATTTAATTAAGCAGACACTTAGCACTAACACAACTAGTGTCTGGCACACAGGAGGCACAATAAATGTCTTTTGATTGATTTGACTGCCGTATGTCATTGATAAAAATAGTCACTTAATCTTTGCCTCCGTTTTTCACCTGTATAATGGGGGCAATAATAGCACCTGTCTCCCAGGGTTGTTATGAGGAAGAACAAGATACTATTGGTAAAGCATATTACCAGTCTTAAAGCACTATGTAAACAATATCTATTGTTGTTGTTGTTATTAAAAATGTCAAGCAGAGAAAGGCCAAGGTCAGAGTCTTTTGTCATTCCATTAGATATTTCCTTCCAAAAGTTGACGCTGATCCATGGACTCCGTTGTTATCCCTTTACTACCGTGTCCCTCGTCCTCATTTTTTCATCCTTTCTCCCTTTCTAACTTCTGTACACGCTTTATAATATCTCAGTAGGGCAATGAGTTCCTTATGTAGCCATATCAGTATCTTTGGACAGCTTCCTGTTTTCTAGCTCATCTAAATCATTTGTGCTTGTCTTGTCAGAATGTCATTCTTTAAAAAAAATTTAAAATGGATATCTTTTGTTTTTACATCACTTACATTTCCCAAGATCTCTCTCTCTCCCTTCCCCCTTCCCGAGAATCATTCTTTATAATAAAAGAGAATAAGAAAAGGAAGAAAATAATAGCAGAATGTCATTCTTGAGAGTATCTCTTTTCTTCATCTGATTATTTCCCTTGTAGAATGGTAGTTGAGGGGATTATTGGAACTCTCTAAAACCTGCTCTTCCCAAATCTATGGCGTATGTTATCCTATGTTTAGATTTTTCTCTCCATACCTGTCACAAATGCTTTCATAGATTTAGGAAGTCTAGTCCTGGACAGCTAACTTTGAGCACTCCGATGATATTTGTTCCTTTTAATGTATAGCTGTACCATGACAACTCTTTTTCTTTTAAAATGAATAAAACCTTGCCTAGACTCACAGTGTCTCAGAGGAGAGGAAGCAGTTGCCATGTTGAAAGAGAGGGGTCGATGTCAGAGTGAGGGTGTTTGTAAAGGTGATAGTGGAGACTTGAAAGAGACAGGATAATAGGTCGGGGTGGTGGTGGTGGGGAGGGCATGGCAAGCATTGGGTTTAAAGCTTGGTTAGGGCTTGAAGGCACTAGGTAGCCTGTGACAATTTCTCCATTTTGGGGATGGGTCTGGTTGTAAACTGGTTTTCCTCCCCACCCCCACCCCCACCAAGAGGAGTTGAGGATTAGGCAAAATATTGGAATTTCAGGATTAGAAGTGATCTCATAAACCTTCCACTTTAATCCCTACTAATTACGAATCTCCTTTTAAATACACCTGACAAGATATCATCCAGGCTCCACTGAAGTACTGTAATTGCCGAGGAGTTCTTTACTTTTAGAGGAAGCCCATTCCACTTTGGGATAGCTCTAATGATTTAGTTTTTCCCTTGAACTGGGTAAAAATCCATCTCTTTGACATGTATACTTATAATCCATCTACTTTTAAGGTCAGGCAAAATTAATCTCTTATCCTTGGATCAGAAGTGTCAAATACTAAACTGGATTAAAATGTAATTGGGAAATATTTAATAAAATAAATGAAAACACAGTAGAACATTGAAAATGTTAACATGTGATTTTTAAGTCAATATGCAGCCCACAGGAATCCTTTCTGTACGGTTTAGTGGCCCCATTTCTATTTGACTCCACTGGGATAGATAACCTTGTAAATACAGTGCCTCAAAAGAGCCATCTTATTTCTTTCTTCTTCAGGCTGAAAATCTCTAGTCCCTTCTAGAGGACAGTGACTGGGGCTTTGTAGGGTGTGGGTGTCAGCATCATTTCTTCCTGGAAGAAACACTATCACTGCTGCTTTTCTCCTGACTTCCATCATGTGGCATGACCCAGCCCCTGTACCTCTCCCCTGGGTCACTAATCTGGGTCCCATTGCAATAGTGTTCCTCTCCTAGGCTCTGCTTTCTCCCACATCCCCCAGCCCCAGGTGCTGGACTCTCTTGAGGATGGGCCACCCCCCCTCCAGATGCAAATGAATCCTCCCTTATGCTGTCCTCTGTGTTGCTGCTGTGACCTCTCCCCCTTGCCACAGTGACTGTCCTCTGTGCCATCTCTCTGGCAGCCTTCTTCCTCCAGGTGTTTTTGACCTTGGTGGAAAGAAATTCCTAGTTATGTCTCTGGATGTGGAACTTATGTAATTTTCCTGGCCTGCTCAATGGAAGTCATCACACTTTATATTATATATATTTACTAACATATAAGTTACACATTATCATCTTTCTGACAGCGATCAAGGCAGAGTGGTCTCATTGTAGGGACTGTCTAAGATTCTAACAGACCTTTGCAATTACTAGTGGAAGATGCATTTGCCACACCCTCATTGACACTGCCACCTTCAGCCATCCCTGTCTTTATCCCAACGGTCACTGGTCCTGTCCCTGATCAGTCTTATCACCAATTTCATCATTATCACCATGGCCTCGGTCATAATTAACATGATCACAACCATTGTGTGGTCCCTGTGGACCAATAGGTAGTGACGATCATGCTGGCACTTGTGGGAGTGGCTGCCGCTATCGTCACTATCCCTCTGGGGGTTAGGGCTGGGGGACTTCTCTATCAGACTTCAGATCTTGTTAAAGTCAGCAGGCATAGTAGGAAGATGGTGAAGAGTAGTCTCTTGACCCAGCGATGATGAAGTGGCACTATCCTCATTGAGAGACAGAGGACAACCTGAATGACTCTTCAGAATGGCCTAAGACTGTTTTCTGTAGTGAGCTGTACACATGCCATTCATGTCATAAGAGAGAATGACTTTTTTTTTTTGTGGAACGGGGCCAAATTGAGGCTGTTAGATCATCCATTGTCTCTACTACTACCACCATCATCACTACCTATATACATCATTAATGTTAGAAAACATTTCTGATTCTTGCCATCCTTGTTCGTGCATGGGGATGAGCGAATCAATAGGCAAACCTGGCCTCATGGGTTAGCTTGGGCTGAGCTTGTCTCAGTCTGACTGCTTTCAGACTGCCCTGATGTTAGCCACAAGAATGGATCTAGATGCCCATAAGAGGAAACGAAGCCAGTTGCTTAGAGATCCTCTGTGAAAGTGGGTTGAGCTCTTTGGTAGAAAAGCATCCAAGCTGGGGTTCTGGTCCAGGGTCATCTACTTCTCAGCATCCTTCCTGTGACCAACAGAGGATCTTATACCAAAGCACCACTCAGTTATCATTGCCTTTGAGCTGAGGTACAGAAATGTGGCCCCGGATTGAGGGAGGGAAGGCTTAGTTTGAAGACATCCTCAGCCCTTTTTCAGTCACTATGCCTCCACTACAAAAGTCTCCAGCTGCTGGGACTCAGGGCTATATGCTATTCCAGGGAATCGACATCCAGTTGACTGAAGAGTGGGGGATTTGGACAGGAGACATGGGGTTGGTGCCTCCTTCTGGCCGTGTGGTTGCCGTGCAGGACTGGAGAAGTTGGGGAAAGGAGGTGTGTTTGCTGCAGGACTGGGTCTCAGGAGTGCAGCAGTAGCTCCAAGGCTCCAGCCCCTTGCCCCACTTTCCAGAGACCCTAGGCCCTTAGAGAGAGCGATAGCTCTGAATGGGTTCCCTCACTTAGCAGGGCACTGCAGAGGGAGGCTGTTATGTAACCTGGCTATCTACTCCCTGTCAAAGCCAGTGACTAATTAGAACAGATTCAGCCCGGATCTGCTTGGCTGCTAAAGGGGACCATGGCTAGGCTTGTAGGTGCTTCTCACACCCTCTGCTGGACAGATTTCACAGCTTCTTCCCTGGCCCAGGCCCCACCCTCTTACTCTCCCCACAAACCAGGGCCAAAGCCACAGGTCTACCCATGCCACTAGCACCACTGCCACAGCCACAGGTATGACCCAGACTGCCAGTCTCCCAGCTCCCCAGACCACACAGCTGCTCCTTTCTGAGAGGAAGATAACAGATGAGTTCCAGGCCTTCCTTCTTCGGTGACTACCATCTACAATCTACAACCTATCACCCAGAATCCCCTGCACTAAGCAAGAGATGTAGGTGCATGATGTAGGGCTGGTGGAAAAGGGGGTCCCCTTCCTGATTCAAAGAAGGGACCTTGGAGGTCAACTAAGCCAACTCTCTCATTTTACAGAAGAGGAAACTGAGGCTCAGAGAGGTTTAGGGCTTTGCCCAAGGTCACAAGAGAAATACCTAGGGTGCTAAAACCAAGGTCCTCTGAATCTAAATTCTGTACTCTACACAAGCTCTCATACCGTTATTCTTTTGTGATGTCTCCCTTACCTCCAACTTCTTTTACCCTTCTAAACAGGGTAAAATCAATACCAAGATTGGTATTGATTATATGGTATTGGTATTGATTATATGATCTTATTTCACCTATAGACATTTTCTTTCTTTCCTTCTTTCCTTCCTTCCTTCCTTCCTTCCTTCCTTCCTTCTTTCCTTTCTTTTTTCCTCCGTTCTTCCCTTCTGTCCTTTCTCCCTCCCTCCCTTCCTTATTCCTATTTTATTTTTGGAGACATAGGTGGCACAATCACTAGAGCTCTAGACCTGGAGTCAGGAACGTCCAAATTAAGATCCCACCTCAGACACTTTATATCTGTTTGTCTCAGTTTCCTCAATTGTAAAATGGAGATAATAGCACCTACTTCCCAGGGTTGTTGTGAAAATAAGAATGAGATAATATTTGTGAAGTGCTTGGCACATAGTAGGTGCTGTATGCTAATTATTATTACATAGTGTGGTTATCCCTGGGCTCCACTACACTCAGTGAGGGAAGGTCCCTGGGGCAGGTAAAATGTGGAAGTTCCCTACTGTCCCTAACTCAACGCCACCTTTGAACATAAATGACTCTACTCTTGGTGGGGTATACTAGACAATGCAACTGCAAATGAAGGGGAGGCAGAGACCCCTAAAATAGTGCAATCTATCCTAAAGAGCCACTCTAGGATTTATGGTTAGAGGATACAGACTCTAGTCCTGTCTTTGCCACATATTATATGTGTGAGCCTGGACATAGCTCTGTGCCTCAGTTTTCTCAGCTGTAAAATGAAAGGGGTTAGACTCAGCGGCCTCTGAGATCTCTAAATCAATCATGCTGTGCCAAGGGAAGCTGCTCCGCTGTGCCCAAGGTCTTGCCAGTCTGGGACTTGATGCAGGTCTGTCTGTGCACAGCTGGCCAAGAGCATCAGGTTATTTCTAACCACTCCCAGGAGAGGAGGGGGCAGGCAGAGAGACAGGGAGAGGGAGGGATACTTGTTAGTAATCTTTGGAGGCAAGTAATGGGAAAGAGCACTTGACCTGCTTCCACCCAGCCTGCCTGATATTACTGCAGTCCTGAAGGGAAGGAGCAGCCCAGTTGAGACGGAGTAACAGAGACAGAGTTGGAGGGGGCTCAAGGATAAAGGCCAGGGCTGGAGTGCTGGAAAACAGGAAACTGTCTCTGGTTCCTCAGAATAAACAAGGGAGGGGGCATGTGAATGGAGAACTCATCACCAATGCTGGCTGTGATTTGGGAGGATCTGAAATTGCTGAATCTGCAGGGTTGGAAGAGACCTTGGATAGAGTGGGGAGGACAGTCCTCATCAGCAGGGAGAAATCTCTGTCCTTTCAGTCTTGATTCCTCCAAGAGGAAATTAAAAGGGGATAAGGTTTTCCCAGGAGGTCTAGATCAAGGTGAGGAGGATGGAACCACAGAATACCAATGATCACTTTCCTTCCCCCAAAGCTGGGCTCTGATCAGTGCTTCAGTTTTCTAAGGATCTCCTAGCTGGAAATGATTTTACATTTTGGACCCTTTTTGATGGGCATAGGAAGAAAAGTCTGGGAAAACCCGTTACTCCTTGGCAGGATGGACAAGCCTATGCCATGGAGCTTGACACATAGACCTGGGGGACCTCATTTCTAAGGACTATTAGATTGCATGAGGCTCAAAATTCAGAATGGCCAAATGGGGAGAAGGCTCTTGGCTTGGGCACACAAAGAGCAAATAGAAAAGGACTTTATTGATGGCTCCAAGGACAGGTGAAGGAAAAGGTGCCTGAGGCCCCAGGAAGGAGACACCGGGGAAATGGGAACTCAACCAATAGGTCGAGGACCCTAGGGCCACATCTGTATGTACCACTTGACTTTTTCCCCTATGAAATAAAGGGCTTGAGTTGGATGATGGAGACAGAGTAGTAAAGTGGAAACATCTGGAGTCCAAGGTTGATTTGTGTCAGTTGTGTCTGACTCGCCATGGCCCCATTTGGGCTTTTCTTGGCTAAGATACTGGAGTGGTGTTTTAGCAAGTGTCTGAGGCCGAATTTGAGCTCATGAAGATGAGTCTTCCTGACTCCAGGTCCTTCGCTCTATCCACTATGGTGCCACCTAGCTGCCCAGAGTCCAAGGACTTTGGTTCATATTCTGGCTCAGCCACTTACTCCCTCTGTGATACTAGATTGGACATAATCAGTCTTTTGTCTCCCGTCCCTGTGCATTTGTACCTGTCTTTCATACCTGAAGCAGCTCCGTTAGAAATTTTTCCCTACATACCTGAAGCACTTTGCCTCCATCTCCACCTCCTAGATTCCCTAACTTTCTTCAAGACTCAATTCAAATTCCACTTTCCTCGGGATACCTTTCCTGGTTCCCCCTGCTGCTAATTGATCCTTCCCCTTTCAGATTGCCTCTGTATACTCTGTATGTATCTTGTATATACAATGTCTGTATGTAGTTGTACAGTTATAGAATTTGAACTCTTTGAGAGTAAAGATGCCTTTGTCTTTCTTTATAATCCTCAGTGCTTAGCATAGTGCCTGGCAATTGACTGGTCCCTTCTTTAGCATATATTAATCCTGTGATCTTGGAATCATACTTTTAGTAAGACCAGGGGATGAATTTTTTTTCCCTGCAGCCTCTTTAATGTGTTATACAGCCTTTTAAAAGCTACCACCCTAAGAAGGTAAAAAAGAAAACCCTTTTAACCTCCTGAAGATCTTTAAGAATAGACTTGACTCTTGTAATTGTGGGCTACAGTTTGGAGGTCTGCCATTTTGAAGGTAAGGGATAGTTTGTGTACTCTGTGTGTGTGTGTGTGTGGGGGGCGGTGTTTTGCAGAATCCAGACCCTTGGAGATGGGAGCGATCTTAGAAGATCCATAGACTAAGCTGTTTCTGTAAAGCAATCCTCTCTACAACACACCCAACATGTGGTCGGTCCAATCTCTAGTAAAGATCTTCTATGTACTATCTACAAAGGCAGCAGCTCATTCCACTTTGGAGCAGCTCCGTTAGAAATTTTTCCCTACATAGAGTCCAAATTTGCCTCTCTGCAACTTTGTCTTGCAACTATTGTTCCTAGTTTTGCCCTTTAGGCCAATGATTTTGTACAGCTATCTATGTCTCTGTCTTTGTCTCTCTGGGAGATCATGGGAAGCTGGAGGCAGATAGATTTATGCGTACGTGAGTATACAGACACAAGGACTGCTAGTTTTCCTTTGCAGTGGTGGTGAGCATCATTTAGCTTGTAGTAGCAAGCACATCAGTGTTCATGACCTATCTTCATTCAGTCCTCATTGGGAAAGTTAGGAGGTTCTAGGATATATGAAGCCAGAGACTTTGACAGCCTTGACTCTGCCAACCATGACCAAGTTTTTCATTTTTCTGGTTTCTAGTGCCTAGAATAGTGCCATATAAAATTGATGCTCTTGGTCAACATTAGTTAAATTGAAAGTGCACCAGACCTGCTGCAGAGACCTTAGCCAGGGAGGGGGTCTTTGGTGGTGGCAGTGATAGTAGTTGTGTGTATTTGTGTGTGTGTATATGTTTAAGAGAGAGAGGGGAGGGGGGAGGAGGGGACTTACAGCTTTCAGAGTCCCCCCCTCTACAGTCCAACAGCTCCACGCTCAGTCATCCAGAAAGCTCCTTCACTGCCCAGACCGGGCCCAACTCTGTGTGGTTGCTTGACACGATGTAGAGAAAAGGTTGGGGGGAGGTGGGGAAAATGAAAAGATCCCCCAGCAAGAAGCATTCATACAAAATGCATTCCCCAACATATCCCTCTGGCCTGTCGGAGCCCCTTCTGCTCACTGCTCTGTTTATACATGATAGACAACTAATTAACATCCAAACCTCTTGAAAGGTCTTTTCAGAGGTAATGTTCTGACAGATTATGTCAGCAAGGAGCACTGATTTGTCTAAGCACGGATCACATTGTTTCAGATTGAATGAGGTGAATATTAAACTGCTTTAAATGTACTCTTCATAAAGCACTAATTACACACTCCCAGGGGAGAACAGCTAAGGAATACTAAACAGCAGAGAAGTCAACAGAGGGTTCTTTTTATAGTATGTTGCTGGGCTCTGTGTTTTTCTGTCTCCTTCTCTCTCGCTCGCTCTCTCTCTCTCGCTCTCTCTCTCTCTCTCTTTTTTTTACAGTAAAATCACAGCACGCTAAAGAATACACATTTATAGCACAATGCTTCTCATCTAATTATATGGCAATCATTAGTTTTAAGCTGGATGCATTATATTTTCTTTGATATATTATGCCTAAGGCATAGTTTTGCATCTACTGCAGCTCCTGGCAGATTCTAGTCCTCCTACTGTTCCCCCCTTCCATGCCAAACCCCAATCCTCTCTATCTCTCCCCCCTTAACAAATGATTGTCCCCCACCCAGTAGAGTTTGCTTGTTGTCTAAAAAAATCACAATTTAATTGGCAGAAATGGGGAATGCACACATATACACACACACACATCTTCTTTAATTAAAAAAAATACATGTACAGAGAAAACCTCATGTGCTCCTGGGAGTTGTGCAATCTCTTATTAACCAGGTTGGGTCTTGGATATATAATCTCCATTCTCCATCCCAAAGATATTCCCTTATAATGAATTCCATTGGATCATTCTGAATTCCTAGTTGGCTGAGCTCTATCACCCTCAGGGAAAGAGATATTTATATGTGTGTACATATATACATAATATACATTTATATATTATATATACACACACAAAATAAGTATATATATATTGCACATACAAACATATATATGTAATGCACACATATATATATGCAATGCTGAGGTGAAATGCCATATGGCAAAGACCATTCATCTCAGCAAGAATTCAGATTCTCTCCATCCAAATCCATACTAGCTACATGGCAGGAAAACTATTCCCATGGCACTATTCCTGAGAAATTTCTGACATTGGAAAGCCAGCCCTTGACAGGTCTTGAGATGAATGACCAGCCTTTGAGAAGCCCTAGCTGGTCAACTTTGGAACTGGGTAAGGCCAATTTCAGGCCTTATATCTGTAGGGAAGAAAGGACTAGTTGAACAGAAATTGCTGCGAACATCTCTTAAGTGTTTAACAAAACTAAAAACAAGATTAAATCCCTGACCTCAAGCAATTTATATCAGATAATATAAGTATAACAGGTAGAAGTGATGGGGGCAAAGGAAACATGCAGAGGAAGTTCTCTAGGAGAGAGAAAACACTTTTGTCAGGAGCGGGAGTGTCAGGGATATGGGGAAAGTTATAGAAGAGGTGGTTCTTCAGCTGAGCCTTTAAGGAAAAGGATTGTGGAAAGCAGAAAATGAGGAAAGAGGGCGTCCCAAACATGAAGGACTGCTTGCTTCAATGCAGGCATGGTAGATGGAATTTCTGACTTGGATGGTTAGTAGTGCAGTAAAGTGTGTGAAGAGGAATTGTGAGAAATAGGACTGCAAAGATAGATAGGCTTTGCATCTGGATTTTGAGAGGCAAGCCGAGGAGACTTTTATTTTATCCTTGAGGCATTAGGGAGCTAGTGATGGTTTTTGAGTAGGGGAGTGAGATGGTTAACAACATGAATTACGAAGGTGGCTCAAGCAACTATACAAAGGATGTGTTATTGGAGAAAGGAGAGACTGAAGGTAGGAAGCCATTAGGAGTCAATTCTAATAGTCCAGGTGAAAGGTGATGAT
Source organism: Pseudochirops cupreus (assembly GCA_028627135.1). Taxonomy (NCBI): domain Eukaryota; kingdom Metazoa; phylum Chordata; class Mammalia; order Diprotodontia; family Pseudocheiridae; genus Pseudochirops; species Pseudochirops cupreus. The sequence goes on from CM053581.1 coordinate 117,795,896, forward strand.
GGTCTGAACATGGGTAGAGGCAATGTGAATGCAAAGAAAGGACACGGAGGAGAGATATCGAGGAAGTAGAATTGACAGTATTTGGCAATTGATTGAGTTGGCTGGGGGGTGTAAGAAAGGGAAGAGTTGAAAATGAGACGTTTTTGAATGTAACTGGTAGCAGAAATAAGGGAGTTGGGAAGAGGAGCTGATTTGGAATAAGGGGCAGAAAAAGATGAGTTAAGTTTTGGACGTGTTGAGCTTGTGATACCAGTAGGACATACAGATAGAGATGTTCAGTGAGCAGCTGGAGATATGGAGTTCAAATGGGAGAGTGGAACTAGATAAATAGATTTGGGAGGTATTCCAATAAAGGTAGTGACCAAACCTGTGGAAACATGTTAAGATCACAAAAGGAGAGAGCGTTTGCAAATAAAAGAAAGAGGACCTTCGACAAAAGGTTGGGGAACATCCATGCTTTGGATGAAATAAGGTTCAAATACCCTCCCCCCAAAAAAGAGTATTTAGACCAATAGGAAAAGAACCAGGAGATATCAGTGTCAATGAAGTTGAAGGAGGAGAGAGTATCCAGTAACAAGTGTTGGTCAAGTGTCCAATGATGCTGAAGTTCAAGGAGGCTGAGTACTAAAAAAGAAAGGCCACTGGATTTAGAAATTAAGAGGCCACCAATTATCTTTGAGGGATCAGTTTACCTTGGAAGGGTCAGAAATCAGACTGTAAGGGATTGAGGAGTGAGTAGATGGTGAGGAAGTTAAGGCAATGAATATAGATTACTCTTTCTAGGTGTTTAAAAAGAGAAGAGAAAAAAGATGACAGCTTGAGGGTGTGGAAGGCCAAAGGGAGGATTTTTAAAGAGAGAGAATATAATGAGCACATTTGTAGACTATAGGGGTGGAGCTAGGGAAATTGATAGGGAGATGATGAAGGTTAGAAGGAGAGGGAATGTTTAACTTATCAAGCTGTTGAAGAAGATAGGAAGGGATAAAATTAATGGCACCTGGAGAAAGGTTAGTATTGGCCAGAAGAAGGACCATCTCATTTTCTGAGCCTACAGTGAAGGAAGAGAGAGGAGGTGGAAGACAGGGCCAATTTGAGATGTGGAGCAGAGGAGATAAGGGATCTCACTGATTAAAATGCAAAAGAGGAAGTCTGCTTGGAGGGATGGAGATGCTCAAAAATGAAATTTCGGACATAAAGGGAATCAATTCCAGTGAAGAGGAAAAATGGGATTTGTCTAAAGACATGGATATGGATGCACAAGGGACTCACCAATCAGCTTACATTTTAAAAATGAAATGTACAAAAGATAAGAGCAATTTCTGGAATGGTGGATGAAGACAGGATCCTTATAGAGTCCTATAAAAGTTGTGTCAAGAGCACTAAAGTTCAGACTGAGTTGCGGCTGGTGAGGGAAGCTAGAAACAACAAAAAGCTATAGTGAAAAAAGAAAACAGCTGAAAGAAGGAATGAGACCTTGGCTTGGGGTGCATGGGATGATGATAACTGACAACACAGAAAAGACGGTCTCGGCCCATTGTTGTTCAGCTAATGTTTTCTCTGCCAAGGAGAACGAATGTCCTTTGTACTAGGAAATGATACAACCGAATCAACTAGGGAGTTGATGCCCCAGATGAATCAGGAGATAGTAAGATAGTCCCTAGCTGGCCCAGATAAGGCACATTCTCAGATACAGAAAGGACTGGGAGATATGATGGCTGAGTTGCTGTTAATGGCATATGAAAGATCAAGGAAAATGGGAGAGGTACTCACAGAGTACGATGGGACTGGGGAAATGTCTCAATTTACAAAAAAAGGAAGAGAGCTATCTTTAAAACTACAGACCAATTGACTTTGACTCCTAGGAAAATTCGAGAAGAGATCGTTAAAGAGATGGTTAATGAACATCTAGAAAGGTGATAATAACAAACACTAGCCCAGCTTCATCGAGAACAGGTTATGCCAGACTAACCTCATTTCCTTTTTTTGGGACAGGATTACTAAACTAGCAGAGGGAAAGCTGTGGACATATTTCGTCTACATTTTAGCAAGTCTTTTTTAAAAAAATAAAGTATCTAATGCTATTCTTGTGGAGAAAAATGGAGAGATAGGGATTGGATGGGCAGGTAGGTGGCCAGGGGATAGAGTGCCAGGCCTGGAGTCAGGAAGACCCGAGTTCAAATTTGACTTTAGACACTTACTAGCTGTGTTACCCTGGGCAAGTCACCTAACTCTTTTCCTCAATTTCCTCATGTGTGAAATGAGCTGGAGAAGGAAATAGCAAACCATTCTAGTATCTTTGTCAAGAATACCCCAAATGGGGTCATGAAGAGTTAGATATGACTGAAATGACTGAACAACAGCAACGAGAAGAAGAAGGGAGTGGATAATACAATGAGATGTATTCAAAACTTGTTGGATGACTTAGAAGAATAGTTATCTGTTCAATGTCATTGTGGCAGGAGGTCTCCAGGGGAGTGCCCCAGAGATCTGTGCTTGGCCTTGTGTGGTTTAACATTTTTATCAATGACTCCAATAAAGCAATAGATGGCATCCTCATTAAATTTGCAGATGGCACAAAGCCTGGAGGTATAGCCAACTTGCTAGACAACAGACTCCAGATATAAAGCGATTTTGACAGGCTAGAGCATTAGGTTGAATCTAATAAGATGAAAATCAATAGGTATACATTTATAGTCATGCTGGAGTACAAACAAAAATCTAATTCATAAGTGCAAAATGGGGGAGACATAGTTGTTCTGAAAAAGACCTGGCAGTTTTAGTGGACTGTGAGCTACATATGATTCAGTTGTATGAAGTGTCAGCCAAAAAAAAGCTAATGAGATCATGGGCTGCATTGAGAGAGGCACAGTTTCCAGGAACAGGGAGGTGATGGTCCCTCTATCTTCTGCCCTGGTCAGAGCTGGTCCAGACCAGTATGTTTGGTTCTGGACTCCACAACTGAAGAAGGGCCTGGATTAGCTGAGGAGCATTCAGAAGAAAAGTAGGATGGTGAAGGGTTGGGAGTCCCTGGTACGTGAGAATTGCTTAAAGGAACCGGGCATGTTTATAGTCTGAAGAAGAGGAGATGCAGGGAAGACACGACTGCTTTCTTCAAATATGTGAAGGGTCATCTTGTGTGGGAGGGGTCAAGTTTGTTCTGTTTGGCCCCAGAGGGTAGAAGCAGGAGCAGTGTGTAGCAGGTGCAAATAGGCCCATGGGGTCCAGAATGTCAGCAGTCTTCCTGATGACTGGAGCATTCCCAAAGTGCAATGGGCTGCTTCCAGAGGAGGTAGGTTTCCCATGCTGGGAAGCCTTTGGGCAGAGCCGGACAGTCACTTTTCAGCTTTGTTACAGTGGGGATACTTTACACAGTCAGGCTAGGTGGTCAGTTAGGTTTCTTTTAACTCTTAAATCCTGGTGAGTTCACCAAGGATGGCCTCTATATTGTCAGTCAAAGTCAGGGCCACCTGCTGAAAACAAAGGCATTGTAGTAGGGTCGGAGTCCCAAGAGTAGAATGCTCCCAATGCTGCAGGAGGGAATGAGATAGAGATGCTTTCTTGAAACTCTGGTTCCTTTCTATTAGGAAAAAATACACTAACTGCCTCTAAGTTGTCAGTGACTTTCTGTGCTCGCTTCCAGGGGATTTTAAAAAGGGCCCTGGGGAAAAGAGAATATTGGTGAAATTTGAATTATTCCTAATAGGGTAGTAGTGGTAGAGTATTTTTGGGCAGGGGATTTCCCCTTACCCCAAGCAGATGACTCCCGACCACAAGGCTGGCCTGGCCCAGTCTGTACCCTAGGGGGATGGGCACTCAGCTGGGGAGTACACTTATAAGTTGTAAGCCCTACACAAATGCCTTATTTTGATGTTCCCCTTCTCAATCCATCTGCCAAAAATACTACTCAGGTGAACAGAATCTATCTGTGAGGGGTTTTATTTGCATTTTTCATGAGATTTGAAGTTGGAAGGTTCTTTGGGGACCATACAAACCCACCTCTGTTTCAGGGATCAGGAAACTGAGGCCCAGAAAGGTTAAATGAGGTTTGGAAGAGGTGTGAGAGGCACATATTCAGTTATTCTTACAGTTCCCTTTCAAGGTTCCCACACAGCTCACGGACCTTAGGTGGGCAGAGTCATGATGATGAGGCCAAATTGTTCAAACTAAGAGCCATTAGGAAATTCCGGCTCCCCACCAGACCTCTGATCTCCTCTCTTAGCCCCCTCTGACCTCTATTGAGATCCTATCTTGTACATCTCAATAGAGGTCAGCAGGGGCTAATGATGCATTACAGTACTAGCAATGTTAATCTTGGTGGTGATGGCTCTCCTTAAGTTATCTCATTCTTCTTGCAAAGGAGTTTGATGGGGACAAGTAAAAGGATAAAGGGCTGTGTTGTGCTTCTTGGCTGGAACCTAGGGGGGGAGCCACGAGTGAGGTTTCCCAAAGTGCTCCTAGGACCATCCCGCACCTCACTTTTCCTGGCACACTTCTCCCCCAGGGGTTCCCTTGGGGGCCCGTGCACCAGTCCATAGTTGTCTAGTTTGGTGGAAAGCTGGCTCAGGGAAAAGAAGAGGAGTTGTGATGTAGGAATGGAGGAGGAAAGGGGGAGCAAGTGAGAGGCCTTCAACCAAGAAAATTAATGTCATGTCCTGACCTACAGCAGACCATCAGGGTCTTACTGTTCTCTTGGTCAACATATTTCTGATGCATTCAAAGTCAACAAGATGCCACCTGCTTTACCTGCCTTGCCATGTCACCAGCAGACAGGTTTGATTTTAGAGGTCAAAGGAAATAATTCTGCAATGAATGCTTTGCCCTGGGCCGGGGCAGTTCTGATTTTCCAAACTAGGACAGAACAGTGTCTATGGAGCAGACTGAATGAGTGGGGATAGGCAGAATCTGCAGTAGTCTGGAGTGTGAAGAGCTGATTTCTCCCTGGTGGGAGCACAATATTGTAGATCATCTGGGGTAGGGTCTACATATTTCTATACCATTTCTGTCCCTTAAGCATTAAAACTCCTTTGAAAACCAAGAGACTGCCCTCCCCTCTACCCTGACATTACTGTCTTACTTTACGGGAATATTTTGGTGTTACATCAGTAATAATAATAAGAGCTACCATTTATGTAACTCTAACCATGTGCCAGGCACTGTGCTAAGTGCTTTACAGTTATTATCTCATTGGATCCTCACAACAACCCTGGGAGGTAGGTGCCAGTATTATCTCCATTTTGCAGATGAAAGACTGAGGGAAACAGAAACAAAGAGATTTGCCCATGGTCAGAGCTAGGATTTGAACTCAGGTCTTTCTGATGCCAGGCCCACCAGTGTCTCTATACTACCCCCTAACTTGTCATAACCATAACATCAACATAACAGCCTCTTGTGTGGGACCTGACTGTATGACTCCACATCATGCCTCATTTATCCCTCTTCTTTATAGGATTCAACTAAGAAGCTCATTTAAATATCTGTATTTTCAAAGATAGATGTGGTGTGTGTCTAGTCAATTATGTTTCTTGTGGTGGGCTCCAAAAATGAGGTGGGATTCTAGGATGTGCCTGGAGTTTCCTCTAAAGAACCTTAAATCCTAGAAGTACTCCTCAAATCCTGTTATTAACCCCGTGGCATGATATAAAGAATAAATGCCTTATCCTGGTATTCATAGTCCTCTACAGTTTATCTCCAACCTACTTTTTTTTTTTTAATCAAAAATTCTTTCAATGAACAAGCATCTTAACTTAAGGACTCTCTTCCTTCCATCTCCAATACACTACCCTATGCCACTGTTGGAGGAGGTGGGGGAAAACCCTGTAACAAATACACAAGGTCAGGAAAAACACATTCACACACTGGCCATGTCCAAAAATACACTTTTCACTCTGCATATCTAGTCTATCACCTCTCTGTCAGGAGCTAGGCAGGATTCTACATCATCAGTCCTTTAGAATCATAGCTGATCACTGCGTTCATTAGAGTTGCTAAGTTTTTGAAAATGATTTGTTTTTATGTTATAGTATAAATCATTCTACTGGTTCTACCCACTAATTTCTCTGGTTCAGTTCAAAGTGAGGCTCAGGTAATGCCTTCTCCCCTTCCAGCCTCCAGTCTTATTTTCACTTTAGACAATCTGTGCTCTAGCTACACTGCCCTATTTATCACCCCCATTTCCATCTAGTCCTTCTTTCTCCATGCCTTTGTTCCCTCTGAACTTAGGATAGAACCTCCCACCCTCATCTCTGTCTGTGGGTAGCCTTCCCTTCCTTCTGGGCCCAAACCCCAAGTCTCAGATTTGGAAGGGAATTCTCTTACCCTCTAGGCCAGCATGTGCCTGAAAAGAGGCTCCTCTGTAACACATCCTAGCAAATGGTCATCCTGCTTTGGCCTAAAGACCTTCATTGGGGGAGAAACTGCTGCCTCCCTAGGCAGTACAGGCCGGGTTGGATCATGCTAATTGTTACAGTTACCTGTTACACATCCATCCCATATCAAGCTCTTTGCGGCTTCTCACCATGCTCTGAGGTCACATAGAACATGTCTGATCCCTCTTGCACGTGACCGCCCTTTACAGACTTGCCTTTTCCTATCCAGGTTAAATGTCTCCCATTCCTTCAACATCCTCCCATGGCCTTCCCTATCTTGGTGGTTTTCCTCATGGTCTGCTTGGTCCTGTCACTACCCGCCCTCAGATGTGGTGCTCTGAGCTGGGCATCATACTGCAGAAGTGTGCAGTGCACAGTGAGCCTGTTACCTGTCTGGGTCTGAACATCTTTTAGATGGCCTGGTGCCTATTTTAAGGTAGCCTAAGACTGCTCTAGCTTTCTTGGCTGTCACAGTGAGCTTATGGTTCACAAAAAACGCAAGATCTTTTTCAGATGAGCTGCTGTCTAGTCATACTTCGCCCCATCTTGTCTTTGTGAAGTTGTTAGAGTGCACAGGTATAAACTTTATGTTAATCCCTGTTAAATTTCCTATACATGTATTTTGGATTCACTGCAGAATTTTAGCCTGTCAATATCAGTGTGCTCCCTATTCCTCCTGGCTTTGTGTCACTCTGTGGGTTTAGTCATTTAAATAACTCAGAATCCACCTAATTGTACTATTGTCTGGTCCGCATCTTTCCATCTTTTCCATAAGAATAGCACAAGAGAACGTCAAATCCTTTGCTAAAATCCTGATAAAATAGCATTCCCCTGAGCCATCAATTCAGTAACTCTGTTCAAGAAGGAGATATTGTTAGTCTCATGTGATTGGCTCTTGATGAAGCTGTGCTGGGACTTTGTAATCACCAATTCCTTTACTGCATGTTCATTAACTATCCCTTTAATAATCAGTCCTGGAATTTTGCCAAGAATCAAAGTCAAGCTCATCGGCCTGTAGTTTGCAGACTCCAGACCTCTTCCTTTCCATGCAATTGTGAAAATTGTACATGTCCAGTCCTGTGGCACTTCTCCCCCATCTCTCTTATTCTCTACAATCTTTCCAAGCTCAATCACCGTTTAATAATCATATTTGTCAGTTCTTTTAGTATATCTGGCACTGGTGCCTTGAAGTCAGCAAAGGTAGGTGGGTGCTTGCTCCTTGCCAAGACCAAGCCCTCTCAGTGTTCACTCGATGTTCTCTTCTCCCATTTTCTCTAGCAGATGATATCCTCAGTCATTCACCATTTCTTTCTTTTTCTTGAATCTTCAGCTTCTTCCTATCTACTGATTCCTTCTTTATTGCCTTCAAATGTGTATAAATTTTCCCTAGCCTTAAAAACTTTCACTAGATCATACCATGATTTCAAACTATAGTCCCATACCTCTGCTCCATTTCTTTGCCAAACTCCTTGAAAAAGCTGTCTACACTCACTGCCCTCTCATTTGTTCCTCATCTCTTTGCCCTCTAGCTTCCCACCTTATCACTAAACTGAAACGACTGTCTCCAGAGTTACCAATAATCTCTTAAACGACCAGATCTGATGGTTTTTTATTGGTCCTCATTCTTCTCCATTGATATGTGCTACAGTTGACATCGTTGATCACCCCCTCTCTTCCCAGGATAGTCTCTCCTCTCTGGGATTTCATGACATTCCTCTCTCCAGGTTCTCCTTGTATAAATGCTCCTTCTCATTCTCCTTTGCCAGTCCAATATACACATATGTGTATGTATATACATATGTGTGTATATATGTATGTACACATGTGTACACACATGCTAATTTATTTATTTATCATCCCCTTCCCCCAACTGTGGGTATTTCCCAAGGTTCTAAGCCTTTTTCTCTCTTCCCTCTACCTATCCTTTCAGTTGGTGGCACAGTGGATAAAGTGCTGACTAGAAGTCCAGAAGACCCGAGTTCAAATGTGACCGTAAACATTTACTTCTGTTTGCCTCATTTTCCTCAACTGTTAAACCAGGAAATTAACATCATCGATCCTGAAGGGTCGTTATGAGGATCAAACAAGATAATGTTTGTAGTAGGTGCTATATAAATGCTTAGTCCCTTCCCTTCCTTCCCTCTCTTAGTAACCTTATTGGCTCTAAGGGGTTTAACTATCATTTCTGTGTAGGTGACTCCCCAGTCTATGTGTCCAACCCTAGTTTCTCCCCTGAGCTTTGGTTCCACATCAACGATTGACTATTAAACATTTAATGTTCCAGAGACATCTTAAATCCAATAGTTCTAAACTTAACTTATTTTCTTCCCCCTCTCCTACCCCCAAACCTTCCATTTTTCTAAACTTTCCTATTTCTGCTACTCCAAATTAAACACCTACTGTGTACTAGGTCCTGTGTAATGCTGTCAAAGATTATCACCGTCCTTTTAGTCTCCTACATTCAGAACCCAGAACCTCAGCACTCTCTTGGACTCTTCATTCTCTTTCACCCCACATATCCAATCAGCTGCCAAATCTGCTGTGGCCACCTTAGTTCAGACCCTTATCACCTCTCCTCTAGATTATTGTAATAGCTACTTAATGTACCCCCCTTCCGACTCAAATCACTTATCACTCCATTTTATTCCATAATTGCTGCCAAAGCAATTTTCCTTGAGCTCAGATATGACCGGGTATCTCCCCTACTCAACCAACTCTGTTTGCCTCTAGGATAACATGTAAAACTCCTCTGCTTAGCTTTTAAAGCCTTATACAGCCTGGTCTCAGTGTAATTTCTATTGTCAATGGACATTACTCCCTTATCATGAGCTCTGTAATCTGGGGAAACTGGGCTTCTTTCTGTTCCTCATCCAGGTCTCTACATCTCTTATCTCCATCCCTGAAATGCTTTACCTCCTTACCTCTCTGTCTCAGCAACCCTACTATATTGAGCATTGGTCTTATTCTTTCTGTGATCCTCTTTCCACCAATATACCTACACAACTCTACCCTTTTGGTTGTCTCTAATTTTCCTTGCCAGCCTCAATCTTTCTGATATTTTTTTATTCCTGACCAACTTTTAAAAGAACAATAATATGCTTTTTGTATTCACTCTCAGATACTTATCCTTGTTTTTATCTGCATGATGTAAGTTGGTTTGTGGGTTCCCTATGCATCCACATCCCCTCTTCCTTCTCATGGGAACTATTGCCTTTGTGTCTTTATAATTTCATTTTTGGGAGTTTCACCAGCTCTTCTGGCTGCCTTCTATCTCATTCCAACAAGTCCTTTTGATATCCGTCAACTCAAATTTGTCTCTGTTAAACTCTCTATTTAATCCTGCTTATTGGCTTTACTTTGTGCAATTGTGCTCAGACAGGCTATGGCTTTATGACTGCTTCCTTTCTTGGGTTTTGTCCCTGAAAATTTCTGGGTGTCTCTATTGCTTTTCTTCCTACACAGTCATCCTCTATGATCTCCAACTTGGACATGCTTAAATAGTTCCCTCCCTCCCCTATCCTTTTCAGTTTAAAGCACTTCTCATTAGATTTGCAAAACTCCAGGTAAATAGACTCATATTAGCCCATCATTCCTATATTTTAAGCCATTGCTTAAAAATGTAAATCCTCTTCTCAGGCACCATTTTCTTCACCAGCTGTTCTCTTCCCAATCTTCCTTTCTCTTCTGAAGCCCTTACCTTTCATGAGTGGAAGTGAGGGAAATACCACCTGTGTCCCTTGTGTTCTTAAGTTTCTTGCCCAGTGCTTTGCAATTTTTAACAATGCTTTCTAGATTCCCAAAAGTGGTACCATTTATGCCCATATACAACACCCCAAATGGTCATTACCCAGTTTGACAAATCTCGGAAGTTTCTCTAACATTTTCAATATGGGTCATCGCAGCAGACTTCTCTAGTGTCATCTGTTTGGGTACTCCTCAGTCAGGAGTCATTAAAGGCCACTATTTCTCTCTCCCTCTGACCTTTGCTGAGTGACTGCTTATCAGCCACCTTCATGGATCCATGGCATCCCTCCTTGAATGACAAATGGAGATTTCCTTTTCACAGCCCTTCCTTTTGTTGTGGGGAAGGTCTCGTCGCTGATTCCTGTCTCTAAGCATACAGGGGTTTTCTCTTCCCATTTTTCTCTCTGAGTGACATTCTTTTAACCCTCTGGCATCCTGACATAGGTCATGATCCTCTTCTGCTTTGTTGAAACTTTTTCTCCTTTCCTCTTTGTTTTCATGTTGAAAATCCTTTTTATGCACACGTACATATATACATATATGTATATGCAATACATATATGTACATACACACATATTTTAAACAGCACTTTATTTTCCTGATACTTCCTCTTCTAAGAGGGAGACCAACCCACACTTTGAGCAGAGGCAGAGGTCACTTGGCAGTAGCAGAAATACAAATGTCACGGACGGGTCACTGCAAAATCCCCGTTGCTCTGTGCTTGCTAGAGATAAGTGCTATATAATCCCCAGATAAGTACAATACAGAGTAGGGAGTGAACGGAAGAAAAGAGATATCAGACAAAGTGCTCTGGGCATTTTTAAGGTGGGAGAAGACACTAGCAGCTGGGCAGAGAGTCTGAGTCGAGGCATGTGAGGTGGTACCTGAAATGAACCTTAAGGAAGATAAGGATGGTGAAGGACAGAAATGAGAAGGGAGTGGATTTCAGAAATGGGGCACAGCTTTTGCAAATGCTTGGGGGTGGTCTCTGGTGTGCTGAATTTGGGGAGCAGCCAACAGTTGAATGTGGTTAGAAATTAGATTATACAAAAGGGAATGATATGAAATAAGACCTGGAAAAGTCCCAGAATGTGGAAGGCTTTAAATGCTATTCTAAGGCCTTCTTTCGTGTTTTATCCTAGGGGCAATTATGGAGCTAATAAATAATTGCTGAATGATTAGTCAGTTCCCATCCTAGGAGAAGCCACGAAGCTCAAGGTTACTGACTATCATCCTTATGAGCCACTCAGGTTGCTCAGAGGATGTTAAAAGTGACTGGGCAAGTATCAGAAGAAGACATGAGGGTTTTTTTTGAGGGTTGCCTATTGGAAGGACTCAAACCTTTGCCCAGCTGATTGGGAAACACCCTGCTTCCCTACCTCTACTTACACCATGCTTATTGGAGCTAACTGGTTTTCTTTTTTTTTTGGCTTCTAACTCTGTTTTCACTGTAGCTAAAACTATTTCACTGAAATACCTGAAGAGAAAGCTGAGAGCTATGATCTGGGAGCCTTAGGGCCTTTATACCTCTAGGGAACAAAGACTTCCAGAGACCATCTTAGCCCTCCCCAACCCCTACCCATTTTTTAAAAAAGAAAAATGAAAGAATCTGATAATTACTTCTATCTACCACCCAACTGTACTAATTACCAACCTATTTCTTCACAGTATGACAGACACCAGCTCTTGAAAACACATAGAGATAAATTAGCACTAATTGGTTTTCCTCTGGCTGTTTGAATTAGTATTTAAGGCTCCAATTACAAAGCAGAATAATTGCTATTAATGTCCTGTCGCAGTACAAAAGGCAGCTCTCTGGAGAACCAGACCAGGTGTATTATTACTCTGATTACTGCGTATTTAACCTGGCTCGTTAAGAGGGAGATGCGGGAGACGGTTTCAACATGGCGGGCAGACCACTTCCTATAGGGCACGTGACTGAAAGAAGGGTCTGCCATTTGGGTGGCGGAAGAGGGCAGAAGGAAGGAATAGAAGCCAACCTAAGCATGTTGGAGGGGAAGAGTCCTGGGTTCTGGTACTTTCATTGTCTCATTGATTGAGCTTGGTCAGTGTTTGGGATGAAAAATACCCTTCATTCTTAATTTAGTGAAAAAATAAACACAGAGATATCTTAGGACAAGAACAGGAGTTTATTATCTTCCCTGGGAGAAGAGGGTGGTCTTCCCCATGTCTCATCATGGAGAAGAGGCAAGTTACAAAAGATAGTACAGGAATTTATAACTTAACTTAGTCAAGACCCCTCCCCGACTGTTTCCTCTCTCATTGCTGGAGAGGCATATTCACCAAATTCTTCCCCAATGGGGACAGCAAGGAAAGAGGCAGGGGAGGGTCCCACCAAGGCAGGGAAAACAGACAAAGGAAGATGAAAGTGATTGACAGCAGCCATAGAGGAGCAGGGAGGAAGGGAAAGTTAACAACCCCAAATTGAGAAGTTCTCACTCATCCAATACAGTCAGAATCCTTCTTCTCTCTATCTCCTCCTCCACATAGGTCTCTGATCCCAGAAAAGCTGGGCAGGTGAATGAATAAGCTCTTCCTAGGAAGAGCTCTGAGTGTCTAGAGAAGATGGGAGAAATCCTAGGCACTGTCATTAGACTTACTACTATTTGGTGAGCTTCATTCTTATTGAATTGAGTTTTTAGAGCCCCTGGGAATGGATGTTACATTTGCTGACTCCTCAGTCCTCCCCCCCATCTCTTCATTTTCCTTCCCTACTTGGGGTTCTTCCTGAACAGATTCAAAGACTTATTGGACAGACCAAAGCTTGGGGGGAAATGAAAACATTGTGGGAGCTCAGTGAAGAGAGGGGCTGTACCATAGCCCATTTCACGGTGGCCTTTTAATGGTCACTTCACAGAGCTGGGGATTGTGTGAGCTGGAAAAAGACTCTGGTGATCATTTAGTCAAACCCCTTTCTATTACAGATGGGAAAACTGAGTTTCAGAGAGAAGAAATGAATTGCATGTGGCTCAGTGGATAGAGTGCTGAGCATGGAGTCAGAAAGACCTGAGTTCCAATATCTGCCCTCAGGCACTTACTACCTGTATAACTTTAACCTCTGTCTGCCTCAGTTTCTTCAGCTGTAAAACAGGAATAAATAACCTATCTTCCAGGTTGTTGTGAGGATCAAATGAGGTCATATTTGTAAAGTTCTTCACATGCTGCATATAGGAGGCAATTAATACTTGTCTCTTTCCTTAACTCCCGTTCGGTAGTCCCTTTTCCCTTTGGGCATGGGGCATGATATACTGGTTCCTACCCCCATCCCATACATGATGCTCGATGCTTTCTTATGGCTAGAGGAGAGATATCTGATAAACTAATTTTCCCTGGGATGCTGAGAAGCAGCTGGGGATAGTGGATAGCTGTTGGCCTTGGAATCAGGAAGAGATGACTTTACCGGGTGGCTAGGTGTGGCAGTGAATGGCACGCCAGCCCTGGAATCAGGAGGACCTGAATTCAAATGCTATCTCAGATACTTAACATTTACCAGCCGTGTGAACTTGGGCAAGTGCGTTAACCCCAATTTCCCTGCCCTCCCCCCCCCCCAAAAGACAGGACTTCATTTTTTTCTCTGACATATACTAACTATGGTATCAGGGCAAATCTCTTAACCTCTAAGCATCCCAGGAAGCTCTCTAAGACTCTAAGTTACAGTCCTCTAGAAGTTCCCTCCAGTGACAAGATTACAGATCCTAATCAAACCCCCCCCAAACCAAAAGACTGAGGATATTAGGAGCTTACTAGGTGCTGGTTACTCAGAATATAGGCACACCTGGTTTTATTGAGTGTTGCTTTTACTGCTCTTCGAAGATACTGAATTTCTTACAAACTGAAGGTGTCCAGCAAGTCTGTTGGTGCGTCTTTTCCAACAGCACGCACTCGCATCATGTCTCTGGGTCACATTTTGGTAATTGTCACAACATTCCAAACTTTGTCTGTTATGGTGATATGTGATCAGTAGTCTTTGATGCTATTATTTTAATTCTTTGCCCATATAAGACAGTGAACTTAATAACCACGTGTGTGTTCTGACTGCTTTACCAACCATTGCTTTCCTCTCCTCTGGCCTCCCTACCCCTTGAGACACAATGATATTGTAATTAGGACAATCAGTAAGTCTGTACCGACTTCTGTGTCACACTTGTGTCCAAGTGAAAGGAAGAGGCAGGTGATGAGGCAAACTTCCTTACTGTCTTCTTTTAGGAGATTGCCACCCCCGCCCCAGCTTTCAGCAAGCACCGCCCTCACCGGTCACCAGCTTTAATGCCAGGGCAGGACCCTCCGCAGCAGAAAAAGGGTGACTTGCTGAAGGCTCATACGATGGTTAGCATTTTCTAGCAATAAAGTATTTCCATTTTTATTTATTTATTTTTTGCTTTTTGTAGGGAGGAAGGCAGGGCAGTTGGGGTTAAGTGACTTGCCCAAGGTCATACAGCTAGTAAGTGTTAAGTGTCTGAGGCTGGATTTGAACTCAAGTCCTACTGATTCCAGGGCTGGTGCTCTGTTCACTGTGCCACCTAGCTACTCCAATGAAGTATTTTTAAATAAAGGCACATACATTGTTTTTTAGACATAATACTACTGTACACTTAATAGACTACAGTATAATGGAAACATAACTTTTATATGCCCTGGGAAGCAAAAACAATTTTTTTGTATGACCAGCTTCATATTGATATTGTATGGGATAAGTGAAAACTTCTCAATTTGGGGTGATTAACTTTTCAAATTGCTTCTGTCAATCACTTTCATCTTCCTTTGTTTTCCCACCTTGGTGGGACCCTCCCCCCCTCTTTCCTTGCTGTCCCAGTATGCCGCTCCACCAGTGAGAGAGGAAACAGTCGGGGAGGGGTCTTGACTAAGTTAGGTTATAAATTCCAGCACTAACTTTTGTAACTTGCCTCTTCTCCATGATGAGTCATGGGGAAGACTTTGCTCTTCTCCCGGGGAAGAGAATAAAGTCCAGTTCTTATCCTAAGAAATCTCTGTGTTTATTTCTTTTCATTAAATTAAGGATGAAGGATATTTTTCATCCCAAACAAAATTCTCTTTAGTGCAGTGGTCTGATGTTGAACCCACAAGATCTCTGATGTATACCTATATTTGCATTTTCAAAAAGGAATACTCAGGGGGCAACTAGGTGTTGAAGTAGAGAGAGCATTGGCCTTGGAGCCAGGAGGACCTGAGTTCAAATCCTACCTCAAGACACTAGCTGTCTCATTTAATCCTGATTGCCTCAGGGGGGAAAAAAGTATGCTGGGTAAATTAGGGAACTGAATGCTAAGTAAATTAAGGAACTGAATGCTAATGGTGAATTTTTCAGGCAACAGTTGGGGACAGGTTTCCTAGGAAGGTAGGAGGACTAGCTAATACCACTGGGGGCAAATGTGTATTTCAGTTCCTTGTAAAGTGGGCTCTAGGCCTAAACTAAACCCAGCCTGTGTGGAAGCGGCAAACACTAACAGATAATAGAGAGGCCAGGCAGTGACAGAGAGCTGGACTGGAAGTCAGGAGCCCTAGATTCCAGTCTTGGCTCCACTACTTGCCATGTGGCCTTGGGCCAGTCACTTCCCCCTTGATGCCTCATGTTTCTTCATCTGTAAAAGAAGAGAGGTGGGCTAGGCGATCTCTAAGGCCCGTTTAAGTCCAGTATGTTATGATTTTAAGAGAGGGGGAGAAAGGAGGAAGCAAGAAAGGAACAAGAAACATAGGCCGGAGGAAGGGATCTGGATAAGTCTAGGAGAGACTGGCTGGCCCTGCCTGCAGAGCTGTGCAGGGGGCGTGCCTCCTGGGCAAAGTTCAGCGCTGAGACGAGGGCATGACTGGGTCATGGGGTACCTACCCTAGCTCCCCCCTCTCCCATTCCCCCTTTTTCTCCCATCAATCACCTCTGATCTCTATTTCTTCTCCTTCAAAGTCCCAGCTTCTTTAATCTTGGGTTCCCTGTCCCTGTGGATAATTGGGGAGAGGCACAATTCTGTTTGATATAATAAGTAAAAACTTCCTAACAATCAGAGCTATCCCATCGTGGGATGGGGCTGCCTCTGTCTAGGGAACACTGGTCTGGATGACCTCGAAGGCCAATGCTGAAACTTATGATTCTGTCTCTCTAGTCTTTCTCTCTCATTCTCCTTCATATTCCTGAATCCCTTATCTTTCCCCTTCCAGCTAAACCTGAACTAGCCACTTAATTATCCTCAGTCAGGCCTCATGAACCCCAGAGTCCAAAGAGCCTTGAGAAAGGAATTGGGGGGTGGGGAAAATGGGGAGTGGCTTCCAGGTGGCCCTGGCCCAGCATTGAAGCTCTGGCAGCCCAGAAGGGGAACGTCACTGACAGCAGATCCATCCTTAACAACTGTGCTAGGAGGAATGTGCAAAGGCCTGAGGGTGGGTGTGCTTGTGCGTGTGGGGGGGGGGGGAGGAGGAGGGCGGGGGATTTCTTTTTAAGAGACAAGGTGGGTGGAATGGGGGGAGCCAGCTGGCTGTGGGCTCTATTTCTCCTGACAAGGCTTTACCCTGTAGGTGTGAGGAATTCCAATTAAATATGCTGCCTATTTGTCTGTGTGTGGGAGAGGGTTTGCTGGAAAGGAGGGGAATAGAGGCAGTTTCTCTGCCTTGAACCAGCAAAGCAGAAATTAGCTCCGTTCATCACAGGCACATGGGGCTTCCCTCAGCCCTCCTGTGCACTCAGAGGAGCAGAGAGAGGAGGGAGGGAGGGAGGGAAAGAGAGAGAGAGAGAGAGAGAGCTGGGGAAGGTGGGCTTAGCCAAATCCAAGAGCTTTTAGAATCCCTGAGTGGGCAGGAAGGTTTGCCCAAATTTGGGGTTCCTTGGGGGGGTTTTCCCATCTCCAGGGACTGCTAGCAAATCCATCTGTCCCCATTGAGGAAGTCTAAAGAGAGATTCTGAACTCCTCTCTAGAGCTACTGAGAGTTCTGGTAAATGATCAAGGACCTTTAACTAGGGTGGCAAGTTGGGCTTGATGATGTGTGTGTGGGGGAGCATTCCCCCTTTGAAGACTAATTTCTAGCTCATGCTAAGGAGAGGTTCAGGGGATCCCTTTGAACACCACTCCCACCCCCAAGCTGATGATATGACATAAAGGTCAGAAGTTCATCTGAGGAATGGCACCATTTGAGGAAATGTTACTTGCTGGTGCTTGGGTGGAGGTCACTATCCCAGGGCCTTTGGAGGCATGGTTGTAGACATCCAAAGTTCCCCTGGGCCATCTCAAAATCCTTGCCCTAGATGTTCTCCTTCTCCTTTCTCGAGGAATTTGGCAGATCATATGAAAGGGTAGTTAGACATGAGATGAACTGAAGCTAGGGGATGAAATTATTTCAACTTTAGGAGGTAGCTTTGGGAAACTACCCAGAAGCCTAGGATCTGAGGTCCTTTGAGCACTAGTCAAGCTAATTTGTGTTCCAAAATCTCCTTATTATGATTATTACTATTCTTCAAAGTATGTTACTTGATCAAGGAGATAAGATTTGTAAAGAGGTTGGCCCAGTACTTAATAAATGAATGTTCCCTTCCCCCTTTCCTGTAGTTCTGGTACTTCAACCATCACTTTTTCTTCTGTCCCTCAGACCATTCATAATCCATTTTTTTTAGCCCCTTCCACTATTCACCTCTTTCCTTGTCTATTCTTCTCTCCATTCCTCTTATATCTTTCCCTGTAATTTTCTTTCTCCCCTTTAGCAAGCACTGCCCCCTCCTTCTCGTTCTATTTCCAATGTCCCCATTAATCCAAATGAGGTCATATGCTGGGTTTCAGGAAGTTTAGTTGCTGGGGGTGGGATGTGGGTAGGGGAATGGTTGGCTGGGTATTGGTATGGTTAAAGCACTTAGGTTGTTGACCATGAAATCCTACTCTGGGGACGTCATACTACCAGCAAACACAGCCCCTTTTCCATCAGCGTTGAATTGGGACCTGCTGGGATAGAAGATGGAAGGATGAATGGCTCAGCATCTTTAGCAACAGGCTAATCCAGTGGGGTCTGACTGCAGGGGATTGGGGAGGGGGTTTGGAAAGGCCCGGAGCTGCAGCAGATAAAGATCAGATAGGGCAGGTCTAGGAGGTGTGATGGAGTAGGAGGTCCTACACAGCTGAAGTTCAAGGGGAGATTTGGGGGCTGAGGGAATTGCTGGATTTCAGGCATGCAGATCTCTTTGTGAATGGCAGAGCTGCTCTCCCAGCCCTCCTCCAACTGGGAGGGAGGGAGCGAGGGAGAGAGAGAGGGAAAAAGGGAGGGAGGAAGGGAGGAGAGAATCCGTTGGCGAGGTATTTTCCCTGCGCCAAGGATAACCTTGTAGGAGGCAGAGGGAATCCAATTAGATATGCAACACCGGGGATGCTGAGGGCGTGTGGGAGAAGGTTCCCTTCCGCTTGCTGGTTTCCCTGGGACCTGAATGGCAGCCATGAGAAACTGCAGCCTAGCTTCCTTATTCCATTCACCTCCTTCCTACTCTCCTTTCCAAGAGAAACCACACCCTCTCTCAAGCTTTACCTACGAGTCTTAGGTTTTCTATCCCCCTATTCTCTATTTTCTGTCAACATATGCTTAGTTTCTAACATGAGACAATCTTCATGAAGCGCATAGGGTATATTTGGGTGGTCCCAGGGATCATACATGACTGCTGGCCTTTTCATCCAGGTGAGGGGGAAACCTGGGGTCTGGTTGATTTCACCATCTTTAGTAGTTGCCCCACCAAGGTTGGGCTCCCTTCGGCCCTCCTGAACTCAGCAATGCTCTGTCACAAGGGACTGATTTCTAAGGCAACACTGTTTTCCCCAAGGCTCAGCATGAAACCAGCCTCAGAGAGTAGACCCTTTATTTTAATTCTAGATGGAATTTGAGGTGCCTGTGTCCCACATGGCCCCATAGTTATCCCCCCAGTTCCTTCAAATAGCCTTTGAAACAACCTAGGCAGTTGTTAGACTCTTTCTGTTTCTTAAAGTTACTGTCCAAGGATCAGCTACCTGTTCATTCCCAGAGGTGGTTAAAGTATAGAATTATGGTAGATGGAGGAATAGGGGTGGGGAGGGGGCTGGCATTGGTAATGCCCATAGACAGATCCATGAGGGACAAGGTGAAAAGCAGACTTACAGACATATGGACAATGCAGGGATTGCTATATTGGCTGTGCTGATTAAGGTTCCAAGGAAGGTCTGGAATGGGAGCTCTGGGCCCCTACCTCTCAAAGCTCTTTCTTCAAACCAAGGCATTCTTCATCACACACAAGCTCACACTTTTTCCCCATTCTACCATGGCTGTAGTACAGGGAGCTGAGCTTGAAGGCAGAGCTTGTCCTAGGACATGATCCAAGAGAAGGGACTGAATGAGCTATTCTGCTGGGATCCTGGAGAGTTTACTTATTTTGCTTCAGGGCACTGAGAAAGCATCCAAGACCCTGAGCATCCTTGCCTGGCCTGCTTCAGGTTCTGCCCCCTGTCTTCCCCTCCCCTCCCATCAATTGAAACCACTTGAAGGGTGCTTAAAAATCCCACAGCACAGAGAAACTCCATAGCAACTCTCCACTCCCTGGGGTTTGACTCCTGGCACTTTGATCACTCTGTCATTTTGTTTGAGGCTATACCTGGGAGGTGTGAGGAACTCCAATTAAGCTTTCAGCCAGTTTGCTGTGTAGGGGGACCGGAGGTTGTGGAGGAGGGAAGCCTCAGCGTTAGCACAGTGACTAATCCTCACAACACCAATTATCAGCCTCCTGGGGTGGGTGGGTGGGAAGTTGGGGAGGGAGAGGGCGGGGGAGGTGGGGAGAGGGGGCCTTCCTCCTAGACTCAGCTGCCTTTCAGCATCCTCAGTAAGCAGCCTCTCTTCCTTAACACCTCCCCGCCCCCATAGGTCCTAAAGGTCTGAGAAGTACTAAGGATCTCTACTCTGGCAGGTTCTGCAGAGCCCTGTGAGGGAATCCTAAAGCCCTTTAGGTCATGAGAAGAACTTCATTTTACACATGGAGAAACTGAGTCTTAGAGAGGGAAAAGAAGGACTCTTCCCAAGCATACATGGGAACTCATTACTAAGAGCTGGTACTAATCCTTTAATTTCTCATCCTGGGTTTTTTTCACTAGGATACCCTGCCTCTGAATCCAGAAATCCCATCAGGAGACAGGAGGCCTGAGGCCTGTCAGAGATCCTGGGGTCCTGGGATCCTAGGGGCCCATGTGGAATTGATCAGAGAGAAGAAAAGTTTTCATCTCAAGTATAAATCCCAAAGGCAAAAAAAGGAGGGAGACAGAGATACAGAGCATGGAAGATGGAGGAGGTCGGGAGTCATGGTAAAGAGGGCCAATTTGGGTGAGCAGGAGGGAGCATGGGGCACTAGGGAAGAGGAAAGGCCCAAGGAAGATCAAGTTCTTTGAAAAGTCCCACCCCTGGGATTTTGCTTGGGTTCCCCTCGGCAAGGTCAGGGTCAGGATGCCCCATGGTTTAGATGAAGCAAGGCCCAGGAGGAGTTTGGGAAGCAGGGAGAAAGTCTCTCCATATCTTTGACTTCCAGGAGAATGTTAATATTCAGGATGAGGATGCTAAAGGGATAATTTTCATGGTGTTTTATACTTGGGTTTCTAGGCTATAAAAGGCTAATACTACACAAAGAGGATTGTTCTTAATTGTGCCTAATCCCCACAGGGGACAAAACAGGGGGAAGCAAGACTTTACAATACAGCATGAGGGTTTTAAGTCAGATATGAAGAATTTCCTGAGAGTGAGAATTGGAAAGACTCCTAAGTACCCAAGATACTTTGGATTTAGTAAGAGAGAGAGGTTTAAGGGTCTTCCCATTTTTGAGGCGTATGACTTCATTTGGAGAATATTTGGAGTTATCAGAAATAGGGCTTCTTTTTATTTCCTACATCCTCTATACCTCCCTTTGGGTCCTATGGTAGTTATTATCACCCCTCACCCACCCAATAACCCCCCAAGTTCATTTTCTAGGGCTTTTAGTTCCAACATGTTGACTAGAAGTGTCTGACTCACAAATGACCGTAATGGAAGGAAAATGGGCTGCACTGTCCCTCCTCCACTGCCTTACTGCTCTTTAATGTGAACAACACCTCCTGGAAACCTTCCATGGGACCCTTTGGACATCCACTAACCCAGGCTTTTTATGTTAAGTGAATGCATTCTCTTTCCTCCAAAGCCTGCTCCTTTCCCCTACTCTCCTATTCCTTTTGATGGCATCACCATCTTCCTTGGCCCTCAGGTTTAAAATCTCAGTCATCTTTGATTTGTCCCTCATCTTCCTCTCTCTGCCTCCCAAATGAATTAGTTGCCAAGTCCTATCACTTGGGTCTCTGTTCTATGTCTCTTGTTTGTCTCCTCCTCTCCGCTGGTAGGGTCACCACCTTAGGTATACCTGGAGCATGGGCCCAGTGTTCTGGCACAGGTAGCCCACACTCTGTGTGTACACCTGCAGTCACCACTCTTACTTCCAGCCCTTTCTGTTTCTCTCCTCGGTGGCTGGGACATCGCCCTAGCTGGAGTCTCTGCTTCTGGCATTTCCCCTTTTCCAGTCCATCCCTCATAAAAGTGACAACAAAGTGATTTTCCTAATGCTCAGGTTTGACCCCATTCTCCTCTGCTCAAACATCTTCAGTGACTCACCATTCTTTTTGGGTAATATTTTAGCCTAGCATTGAAAGTTCTCTACAACTTAGCCCTAACCTGCTTTTCCTATCCTATTCAGGTAATGCCCTCTCTGGTTGTTCTCCCATCCTGAGCTGCCCTCTCCTTCTCTCTGTGCTTGCACATGATGTTTCCCATGCCTAGTAAGGCCTCCTGTTCTCTTCCATTGAGGGTGTAGTTCTCGGTTAATTCCCCATTCCAGAATAAGATCCTTGATGGCAGAAACCTGGATTCAACACTCTCATTTTAAAGATGAAACTGAGGCCCAAATCGATTCTCTAATGACAGAGACAGGATTAGAACCTAGTTTTTTTGTCTCTAGAATCAGTACTGTCTGTCCTGCACCATAAAGAGATGCCTAGTAAGTGTTTTCTGAGTGGAATTAAACTCTAGCTTGATTAAATTCAATTCATAAAACCATTATTAGGCACCTCCTATGTACAGGGCACTGTGTTAGGCACTAGGGATATAAAAACAAACATGGCGGTGTTGAGTATCAAGTGATTTCAGCATTTCTAAGGGAATTGGCACATTCATGATTGTCCAGTAGATTAATCTGCTGTTGATAAAACTTTCCACCCAGCCCCACGATAGTCCTCAGAAACCAGTGGGCCAGCTAGCTAGTTCAGTTCTCAGAGGGAGGGGTGATGCTGGGAAGAGCCCTCTATAAAGGCTTGTTGGACTGGATTGTATTGTATGGGATGGAAACATAACTTATTTCTGGAGTTTGGTATTATGGGACCTGTGTGCTTCTCAAGGTGGTGCTAACCATATGGAGGAGTCTTAGACAAGGGGCCCCAATTGCTTATGAGGGTTTGACCTTGGGGTGGGGTGCAATATTAAAATGTCATAAGTCTGGCCTACTGCTAGGTCCATTGATGAGGGCAAATGACCTGTGGTCTCCTTCTGGGTTGACTTAGATCCCATACTATTCTTTCAAATGTCCTGGTCTTACCTGGACTCCTGCTCCAAGAGAGAAGGGGCATCCATTTGCCCAACCCAAAGGACCAAAGATCCAATTACCCTTAGCAAGATATAAGATGACCTTGGGGGCGGCATCCCTGCTCTTGGCCTACCCCTGAGGAGTGGGGAAAGATGGCTGGGGGTGGGAGGCAGGGACCTCGGGAAATTCCCCTAGGCCTCAGGAGCTGGGGCTGGGAGCAGGAAGGGACATGGGGGTGGGTTCCAGGCTCTTCCTCACACTTCCTCGGAGATCGCTTTACATAACTGGGCTGCTTAGTCACCGATTTTTACTTTTTTTTGGAAACAATTTTCTCAGCATCACAGCCTCCTGTCTCCATTCCCTACGAGTCACTGATGCTAGGGAAGTCCCTTTTCTTCCGTTCCCTTGGCAACCCGGCATATTTGCCTTTCAAATGATCCAGGGCCTGGGCGGGGTAGGAGTTCCCTCCCCCTACACCCCTCCTTCCCACGCTGCCACTGCTGCCGGATTCGTCATCCCAGCGCCTGAGGCTCAGCCACCAGGGGAATGTGGGAAGCCAAGACTGACTCTCCTACCTCCATCGTTACCCTGGACCTTCACATCTCTTAGCTTAGAGTTGGAGGAAAATTTAGAGACTCTGGCAGAGTGGTCTGCTACCCCTGCTGGATTTGAGGAGTGCTGGGCTTTCTTAACCCTCTGTGAAGAGCAGGCCCAGATTCCCAAAGGGCCAAAGGTGGTGGTGGGGCTTCTCTCAATGTGACCCATTCTGCTACCAGGCCCTAGGAGCAAGCTTGGCTGGTTCTTATTGAACTTTCCCTTCCCTAGACTTGGTGAGAGAGTCTGAGATACAAATACTTTCTCCAGCCTCTCCCTGCATCCTTCAGCTCTTCACAGTGACACAGGGACAGCTACCTGATCATTCCCAGAGGTGGATGAAGAATGGAATTCTCCATCCCTAACTATATGGAGGTACCATAGTCCCCGGGGAAATGGAGGCAAGGGAGAGAAATCCATGTTAGGGAATGAGAAACTAGGAAAAGGTCCCAGGAATCTGGGTTCATTCTACTCTTCACATCCTTTCAGTGATAATGAGAATGTACTTGGTCAACATTGCTAGTGATGTTATGGAATTAAGACTGGACTCATTTGAACAGTCACAGAGCTGGAAAGGTCTATATGAGATCATCTGGTTCAGTCTCCTCTCTTCAGGAAAATGAATACTGAAATTACCCTAGATAGTCTGTTAAGGTCTCAAAGAATGGAAAATCAAAGTCTTGTTTGATCAAAGCCAGTGGAGTGTTTACCTTGGTAGCTTGCACTCAATCTCCAGTAGACTTAGAATGGGGATAGGGGTGTGGGGCACTGGACAAAAAGTAGTTCTGAAGACCCCTTTCATATAAATGGACCACTTAAAGAAGGTCGCCCACACACTGAGTGGGTCCAATCAGACATCTTTCCTCCCTTGCCCTCTTCTAGGATACCACTACTAGGCCAACTCCAGGAGCATAATTTGAAGGCACCCCTCTGAACAGCGAAAATACATGCAGGCCCACAGAGCACTCCTCAAGGTTAAATGTATACAGTGAGATATAACCTAGTAACCAACATCCTGTGCATCCTGTTTCCTACAGGCTACCTGAGCCAAACGAGTCCACAAAGCCCATCAGTTTCTCCTGGGCTTCTCCCCTACCTAGCCTGTAGCTGGAGCATCCTCAACCATAAAGAGGTGCTGGTTGTCCATGACCTCAGAGCCAACCTTAGGCAAAGAATACCCAGCTAAGTGCCTGGATCTTCCAGTTTCCCATTGAATATCCCATTGCTACCTCGAGGTGGGGTTCTGTAGGGGCAGATTTCTGGAGGGAAGGTGGAGAGGAAGGAAGGATGAGATTCCCATTAGGCTAGAGCTCAACTTAAAGCTTTCCAATGCCTTGTTTTCCCTTGTTTCAACTTAATTTTTTTTCTTCTTCTAATTTAGATCTTTTCTCAGTCCTTTCTGAGAATAAGCAAATGATGCATTCTTTTGCTACTCTTTTACATTGTATTGATTCTCCCTCCACACCATCTCTTGCATCCTTTCCTTCCATTCAATCAATAATTTATTAAGTACCTACTATGAGCCTAGAAGCACAGCAGACAATTCACATGGCTACCATTCTAGTTTGAGACCTTATCACCTCTTCCCTGGATTCATGGGTTAATGAGTTTCTTTCTTCTTTTCTTTCTTTCTTTCTTTTTTTGTTGCTTTTTGGAGAGCAATTGGGGTTAAGTGACTTGCCCAAAGTCACACAGCTAGTAAGTGTGTCAAGTGTCTGAGGCCAAATTTGAACTCAGGTCCTCCTGAATCCAGGGTCAGTGCTCTATTCACTGCGCCATTCTAGCTGCCCTGGTTAATGAGTTTCTAACTGGTTTCCCTGCCTCCAGTCTCTCCCTGCTCCACTTCATTCTGTTGCCAACTCAAGTTTTGAAGCGTTTATTAGGTGCCTATTTTATGTTAGGTACGGTACCAAAGTAATCTTCCTAAGACACAAGTCTGACCATGTTGTGCCCTTGTTCAAAAACCTTCAACAGCTCCCTATTGCCTTGAGGGTCAAACACAAACTCCTTTCAATATAGTCTTCCACAGTCTGGCTCTCAGTTACCTTTCTAGCATTTTGGTTTCTTTCCAGATAGGTCTTGCTGTTCCTGAAATCATCATGCTTGTTGTCTCGTTCCATTCATGTAGGCTCTCTTCCGTGCCTGGAATGCATTCCCTCCTAATTTCTTAATCCACTTTTCATAATCCTCTTCTTTCAATGCTCTGCTAAATCATTGCTCCCACATCTGGGAAGCCTCCTCTGATTTGCCAGCTAAAAGCTATCTCTCCTTCTTGAGGTTTTCCTAGGATAACTTGTCTGGATCTCTCTTTTGTCCTAGTTATTTCTTAACTATATTATACTCGTTGGTCTCATGGCCTATATCTCATGACCTATGGCCTGCTTTATTGCAAGCTCCTGGAGCTCAGGGACAGTGTGATTCCCCCCTACTTTGTGCTTCTAGTTAAAGTAAAGAAGACTCTTCCCAAGAACAGTAGAGGAGTATATAATGGGTATGACTGGTATTGGAACATAATGTCAACAAAGAATTGTACTGGGAAAGAAAGGGAGTCAAAAAGATCCATTAATGGTAAAATTAGGAGTCCAGGTTCCTAGGAGGAGTAAGAGATCTAGAGGGAAGCTTCCCCCCAGTGGGGGATTAATGGGAGCATGTAGACAAGACAGTCAGGCATGGATAAGTTGTGATATGCCTCCTGCCACAGAGCACCTCCTGGGACAGAGCACCCACAGGGTGAGACTACCTTATTAGTAGTCCACGGAAGGATCTCTGATACTAAGGGCCCCTAGGACATAGTAGATGCCTAATGTTTGTTTGATTTGAAATCATTGAAGGAGCAGAAATGGTTAGTGAATGAATTGGTGAAAAGTTCACTTCTCCTGGTTGATGCCCGTGGCTTCATGACCTCATAAGTGTTAGAGGATCACCCAATTCAGGTCCTCTCATTTTTACACATGGTGCCACCACGGTGAACTTTTTATTCATTGGAGGAAGATGACCAGGGCTACGTGAAAGACATAGGCAAAACATACCAAAAATGCCTTTGGCAAACTGTTCCTGCATGCTCACTTTCCCCAAGTTCTGGGGCCTCTGAGAGGAGGCTGGGTGAGCTTTTCTGTGGAGGCTACCCCATGGTAGATGACTGCTAGGGATCTTATCAGGGTTGCCCTTCTCAGAGGGATGCCAGTGTGTGGTGTTATAGAGCTCGAGCAGCAAGGGACCTCAGAGATGACCCGGTCCAAGCCCCTCATTTTTTGGTTTATTTTTTACTGATTTTTTCCGTTTTTCTATCACCTTCATTTCTAAATATGTCTCCTCTTTCCCCCTTGCCTCTTTCTTTTCTCCTCTTGACAGAGCATGTCTTGTAGCAAAGAATAAGCAGGGAGGAGAAGAGGGGGAAGAGAGACAGATACAGAGACAGAGACAGAGAGAGAGAAAGGAGGGAATGAGAGAAAGAGAAGAGAGAGGAGGGACAGAGAGAGAGAGACAGAGAGAGAGAGAGAGAGAGAGAGAGAGAGAGAGAGAGAGAGAGAGAGAGAGAGAGAGAGGAGAGTTCAACCAAACTACCCATCAAATCAATGGAGTCTGACACTGAATGCAGCATTCCACACCCATAATCTTCCATCTTTATCAGGAAGGAAGGGAAGTAGACTTTGTTTAGGGCTCAAGTTTAATTATTTTAATTACAAAGCATTGTTTCCCTTTTTGTTCTTTTTTCCACTTATATATGGTTTCCCCTCCCCCCCCAACCCCCCCATTTTACAGATGAAGAAATTGAGGGTCAGAGAAGTGAAGGAATATATTCATAGTCTGGCAGGTCCTGTCAGGGGTAGGATTTGATCTCAAGTCCTCTGACTTCAGAGCCAGTGGTCTTTCCACTTCACCACACTGCCTCTCTTATAATGGTGATGCTAAGAATAGTAATTAGAAGTATCCATATGGAAATATTTAGGGCGTGGCCATTACAAGTGACCATACAAGATGCCCTTCTCGGGACTGTGAGGGAGTGTGTTAGAAGAACAAGACAGGCTGGTTGCCTTCAAGGGGCACACGCTTTAGCCAGGGACCTAAGACAGCAGCAACAGGTGATATAAGGCATTGTACTTAGTACTTGGGTGCAAAGATGAAAGATTAGAGCACAGGAAAGAAGAGGGAGCTAAAAGCTATGTGCTGGGGGAATTTGGATTGGAGTAACAAGAGCTGGTAGGGTCAGGGCTGACTTCAAGGAGGAGGCAGGGAAGAATGAGAGAGGGGGAGAAGGGGGAAGAGAGAAAGAGAGAGAGAGAATCTTGAAGGATTTAATGATGTGGAGAATTCTGATAAACATAAACAACCCATGAAGGGAGTATTCTAGTCCGGGAAGAGCTAGAAATGGGTCTTGGACTGCCTGTGGGGGTTGGGGGGAGGTGGGGAATCGATCAGTTGTTAGGATTGTATCAGGGTTTTTCCTCTTTGGTTTTTAAATAGAGCACAGGATTAGTTTTAAAGGAAACTGGTTGGAGGGGGAAAGGGAGGAAGGTGAGCGGGGCAGTGCCTTTCCGGGGGGGTGCCAGGGTCCCTCCTGGCTCCGGAGCTGTTCAGGCTGACGAAATCTGATCTTGGCATGACCCCAGGGCCCATCCTACAGGGCCGGGGAAAAGGGGAGAGAAGCGCCTGACCAGGGGCTGTCCCGACCCCTGGGTGATTTAACAAACGCCTTGGTAAGGGGGAGCTAATTAACAATCCTCCATTTAAATAAACAGCCGAAGAGGTGTTTGTAACTCAGCCTTAGCGAATTGTGACAAGTTATTAGCCTTCGCATGTTAAATGAAACAGAAGCATCCAGGAAAAGCCCCTAAACCCAATCTGCATAAAGCAGATCCCTGCTGTGAAAATGACGGCAGCAAGAAACTGATTCACTCGGCGGGCGAGGCGCGGCCTCGGTGAGAACGCCAGGGCTCGCTTCTCTCCGTTACATAAGCCTCTGGCACAACCAGGGCACCGGCAAACAGGCAACCCGAGTGGGAGAGCGCTCTGCAAAGCCGGTCTGACGCCCCCAGTGGCCGGCAGCCCCCAGAGTGCAGCCATCACCTGCCAGGTGGCATGGGGAGGGACGGCAGAGCTTTCTCCTCAGGGCTGCCAGGGACCCCACTCGTCTTCTGATTTCCCTGCCAGGGAGGGGAAGAGGTTTCCAGTTCCTTTTTTTTCCCCCAGATTTTTTTCCTTTTGAGGTGGGAGGGCAGTGGTGAAAGCCATGGACTCCCTCCTCCTGGCTGTCAGATTTTCCCAGGCCCAATCTGAAGGCAGCCGCTTGTAGGAGAGATCCCCAGAACAGCTTCCCAGAGGCCCTTTTCATCTGGCTCCACATTTATTTTGTGTGGGCATCTCAAGGATGGGTCCCGGGTTTATTTATTTGCATTCTCCCTCAAGGGGACAGGGGATTGGAATATGAAACCTGAGGCAGAACTTTCTGGGGTCCTGGTATTTTTCTTTTGGAGAAAATGGCTCAAAGGTCCCCAATTCACCACCATTACCAAGAGCACCCAGTGACTGTCTTGTCTCTGTGACTTTGCACAGGCTGCCCTCCTCTCCTGTCTTAATGCACTCCCTTCTCACCTCAGAATTTTAGAATTCAGTTTCCTTCAAGGGGCAGCTAGGTTGTACGATGGAGAGAGTGCTGACCTGGAGTCAGCAAGACCTGAGTTCAAATGTGAGCTCAGACTCTTACCAGCTGTGTGACTCTCAGCAAGTCACTTAACCCTGATTGCCTCAGTTTCCTCATCTGTAAAATGAGCTGGAGAAGGACATGGCAAGCCACTCCAATCTCTTCTCCAAGAACCTCCCCCCTCAAGGGGTCATTAAAAGCCCAACACAACTGAGCAACATTTTCTTCATGACGCAGCTCAAATACCTCTTTCTACATGAAACCTTTTCCCCAACATCTAGTGGCTCCCATTCCCTCTCAAATTTATCTTGTATCTATTTCCCACATACCCATATAGATTTGCTTTCTCTCCTAGATAAAGCTTTTTGAGGACAGGGACTGTCTCACTTATACCTTTGTACCTCCAGAGCTGGGCTCATGAGACTATGGCCTGATAAAACTTGTGGATCGATTGTCTAACCCCCTCCCCCCCTGGTCTTTTGAAACATCCTGGACCAGGCTATCTCAGCTTCCTCCACAGCCGCTCCCTTCCTACAGCCCTGGAATTAGCACCAAACCCAGCCAGTAAGAAGCCAAGTTCTTGAGGTCTGGGAAGTTTGACAGAAACTCCTAGAAATCTTGCAATACAAAGGAGGCAGAGGCACTCCTAAATGGGTGGACTGGTGTTAAACTGTTCTGGAGCATAAGGAACTGATATCCACCCAACACATGGAGAAAAAACAAAGCATTCCCTCTGAGTCTACCCATCCCCTCTCACTCCTGGAGGCTCATCAGGCCTTCAGCAATTCCAGGAGCTATGGATTCAGAAGTTCTAAAACAATCCAGCCTGGTAGACCTGGGGGTCTTGGATGAGACTCCTCTGCATCCTTCAGGAGCCTTGATGCAGAATGAAATCAACCATTCTCTTGGGACTGGGGCCAGAGAAGATAATTTTACCAAGGGTTCAATGCATGGTCATTTAGTACTCTCAAAGCTGTCCTTGCCAGGCCAAAGGCTCTCCTGACATCTCTTTAAATTAAAAAAAAAAAAGTACAACAGATAATAGAGATTGTATGCAAAAATACAAATCTCTGTTATGTAAGCTTGCTTTTCCTTTTAAGCATATAATAGATTCAATGTGCTACTTTCAAAGCTGTCCTGTTTCCTTCTGAACTTTCTTTTGTTTTCTTCTCTGCATTTCAAAAATACTTAATGACCCTCATTTTCTTTCTTTTCTTCTTTTTTTGACAATACTATCTCCAGCTCTCCTCTTTCCAATTGCTTCCATTAAAAAACAAAACAAAGTTCTTATAACAAATATACAGTCAAACAAAACAAATTTATACATTGACTATGTCAGAAAATATATGTCTCACTCTGCATCTTGAGACCACCATCTCTCTGTCAGAGTTGGGCAGCATGGAGTTGTAATTCATCATTTCATTCATCAAATTTCCTAGGTCTTTAAAAGTTGTTTTTCTTACGATATTATTCTATAAATACATTTCCTGGATCTGCTCACTTTACTTTGCATCAGTTCATACAAGCCTGGTTTCCTTGAAACTGTCTTTTATAATTTCTTATTGTGAAATAGTATTTCAGTATATTCACATACCATATCTCATTCAGCCATTTCTCAAGTGATGGATAATCTCTTAATTTCAAGTTCTTTGCTACAACAAATAGAGTCGTTATCAATATTTTTGCACACATGAGTCTTTTCTTTAGGGATAGACCTAGTAGTGGTATTGCTGGGTCAAAATGTATGCATAGTATAATAATATTTTTAGGATGGATCCAAATTACTTTTTAGAAAGATGGGACGAATTCACAACTCTGCTGAGAACACAGTAATTGTTTGTCTTCTTACAGCCCCTTTAGTGACTGTCAGCATTCCTCTAATTATTAGTTATTTGAATCATTTCCCCCTATAAGGCTGTTGATAGTTTGAATTTCTTCCTTGAGAACTGCCTGTTCATATCCTTTTCCTATTTATCTATTGAGGCATGTTTTTTGTTGTTATATAGTTGAATCAGCTCCTTGTATATCTTGGACTTCAGTTTTTTATCAGAGAAACTTGATGCAAAAAGTTCCCCCCTCCTGCCCAGTTAACTGTTTCCCTTCTAATTTGAACTTCATTGATTTCGTTTATGCAGAAAATGTTTCAGTTTTATGTAATCAAAAATGTCTGTTTTAACTTCTGTGCTCCTCTCTTTTCCTTCTTCGCTCATGAAATCTTTTCCAACCTCTAGTACTGTCATTTTCATAGGTATTTCTATCCATGTTCTTTTAATTTGTTTACAACATGACCCTTTATTTCTAAGTTAGTATCTATTTGGAACTTATCTTGGTGTATGATGCGAAGTCTTAGTCTAAGCCAATTTCCTGCCAAATTGCTTTCCAGTTTTCCCAGTGATTATTGTTATATAGTGAGCCCTTTCTTCAATATTGAGGTTCTTTGGATTTGCCAAACACTAAGTGGATATACATATATATATATATATTTTTTTTGAATGCTGCATACCTAATCTTTCTACTCATCAACTTTTCTAATGTTTTAACTGTATCAAATTACTTTTTTGGGGGGTGGGGCAATTGGGGTTAAGTGACTTGCCCAAGGTCACTCGGCTAGTAAATGTTAAGTGACTGAGGTTGGATTTGAACTCAGCTCCTCCTGACTCCAGGGCTGGTGCCCTACTCACTGGGCCACCTGGCTACCCCAATCAGTATCAAATTAAATGATTACTGCTTAGTCACATAGTTTGGGACCTGGTACTACTACGTCACTTTCTTTCCCACTTTTTTCCCCATTAATTCCCATAAGGTTCTTGATCTTTTGTTTCTCTGTATGAATTTTGTTATTATTTTTCCTAATTCTGCAAAGTTATCCATTAGTACTTAGATCAGTATGGCATAGAATGAGTAAATTAAACTAAGTAGTATTACTGTGTTGTTGTTGGATTGACTTGGTCTATTCATATATAATTTATTATTTAGATCAGTCTTAATATGTGTAATGAAATTTATTTTGGAGGCAATTCGGGTTAAGTGACTTGCCCAGGGTCTCATAGCTAAGTAAATGTCTGAGGCTGGATTTGAACTTAGGTCTTTAGGGCCAGTGATCTATCCACTGCACCACCTACCTGCCTCTATAATGAATGTTTTACAGATCTGTTAACATAGTTTCTATATGTTTTGGTAAGTATACTTCCAAATATTTTGTACATTCTATAATTACTTTGAATTGAATTTCTCTATCTCTTCCTATTGGGTTTTGTTGGTAGTATACAGATAAGCTGATGAATTAGGTGAGTTAATTTTATATTCAGCTAATATTCTGAAGTTATTAGTTTTTAAAATTAATTTTAGTTGAATCTGCAAAAAATAGATTTGTTTCTTCTTATGCTTAATCCCTCAATTTCTTTTTTCTTATGTTATGATGATAGTATTCCTATCACTAAATAACAGATATCCTTGATTTACTGCTATTCTTTATTTTTTTTTGTTTTTGCTTTTTGGAGGGGGGAGGGCAGGGCAATTGAGTTTAAGTGACTTGCCCAAGATTACCCCGCTAGTAAGTGTGAAGTGTCTGAAGCCGAATGTGAACTCGGGTCCTCCTGATTCCAGGGCTGTTGCTCTATTTTTACTGCTATTCTTATTGGAAAAACCATTAGCACTTTTCTGTCATATATGTGATTGGCTCTTGGTTTTAGTTAGATATTAATGACTATATTAAATAAATGTCCATTTATTTCTATGCTTTTGAGCATTTTTATAAATAGAAACTGTTGTATTTTGTCAAAAGCATTTTAGCATCTATTAACACAATTATGATTTTATTATTATTGTTATAAGCATGATTTATGTTATTATGTTTCCTTATATTGAACTAATTCTAAATTTCTAGTATAAATTCAACCAGCTTGTAGTTAATCATTTGAAAAAAAAATGTTGTAGTCTATGTATTAATATTTTTATTTAAAATTTTTTGCACCAATATTCATTAGAGATAATGGTCTATAGTTTTCTTTCTCTGCTTTGTCTTACCCTGGTTTAGGTATGAACACCATATGTGTATCATGGAACAAGTTTGGTAGGATCTCTTCTCTCTTTTTTTGGTAAACATTTTATGTAATATTGTAACTGTTCTTTGAATATTTGATAAAATTCACTTGTAAAACCATCTGGTCTCAGGTTTTTTTCCTTTGAGAGTTCATTTATAGCTTGTTTTATTTCTTTTTCTGAAATTCAATTATTTAAATTCTCTGTTTCTCATTCTGTTATTCTGGGTATTTTTTATTTTTGTAAGTATTCATCTACTTCATCCAAGTTATCCATCTTGTTGACATATTTGGGCAAAATAAATTCTAATAATTTCCTTTATTTTATTTTGTTTTGTTTTAAATTCTCCTTTTTTGATGCTGGCAATTTTTTTGGTTTCTCTTTAAAAATCACATTAGCTAGTTGTTTATGTATTTTACTAGTTTAAAAAATCAGTCTGTAGTTTTATATATCAATTCAATGGTGCTTTTGCTTTTTATATTATTTATCTCTTCTTTGATTTTCAAAGTTTCTATTTTGGTGTATAGTTGAGGTGTTTTCCTATGTTATTTTTCTAGTTTTTTTCTTTTAGCAGAATACCCAATTTGTTGATTTCCAATTATGCTTTCTGTCTGATGAAAGTATTTAGTGATAGGCATTTTTCTCTAAGGATTTCTTTGGTTTCATTCCCAAAATTTTGGCATATTGTCTTGTAGTTGTCATTTTCTTTGGTGAAATTATCTCTCATTTCTATAAATTGTTCTTTGACTCATAAATTTAAAAAAATTTTTAATCCTTTCTTTAAAGGCCCTTTATTGAATGTAATTTTTATTGTATGGGGTTAGGAAATTTTCACTTACTATTTATGTTTTTCTTCATTTAATGTCTTAATACATGGTTGATTTTTTAAGTGTGCCATCAAAGCTGAGTGATTTGTATACTCCTTTCTATTCCCATTCATTAATTACCAGAGATCTATTTTAACTAACTTTTCTAATCTGTTCAGATGCTTAACTTTCTTGTTTATCATTCTATTAGATTGTCTAAGTCTGTAAGAGCTATGCTGAAGTCTCCAATTGTTACAATTTTATCATCTATTTCTCCCTCTAAATTGATTAAATTTTCCTTTATGTATTTAGATGTTGTATCATTTGTTGATTATATTAAGTATTTACATTAATTCATTTTCTATGGTGCCTTTAGAAATTATATAGCTTGCTTATCTTTTTTTTAATCACACTTTTACCATTCCCTTGTCTGAGATCATGGTTGCTACCACTGCCCTTTTGAATTCACTTTAAGTATAATAAATTTTGCTTCAACCCCTTATTTTAACTCCATGTGAATGCTTATGTTTCTAATATGTTTTTACAAATGTATTGTCAGATTCTGCTTTATAATTTATTTTACTCTCTCCTTCCATTTTATGAGTGAGTTCAGAATTATTGATTATTATTAATAACATTCATAGTCATTATTAATTCTATATTTCTCTTCATCCTATCCTCATAATTCTTCTTCTTCTTCTTCCTCTCTTCCCCTTCTTTACGAAGGAGGTAATGATAGAGGAAAAGCATGCTCAATATTCTATTGGCATTCTTTTCTTTCCCCACCCAGTCCCTGATCACAGACTTTTGCCCTTTATTTCTTTCCTTTTAAGTGCTGACCACCCCTCCCACCCAGAATGTACCCTTCATGGTTATAGTTTACACTTGGCTGATGGGTAATGTCTCTTCTATTCTACCCTTTCTCCCTATCTCCGTATTACCATTTGTTTCCCTCTTGAATTAGATTTTTTTTGTGCCAAACTCCGTGTGTGTGTGTGTGTGTATGTGTGTGTGTGTGTGTGTGTGTGTGTGTGTGTGTGTGTGTGTGTTTTCAACCCTACCTTTTCCGGTTCATAGGAAAGTAAGGTCCATATAATATCCACTTCTCCTACCCTCTCCTCCATGTCTCTATAGTTTGGGTTTTTTTCACTAACCTTGCTTATATGAAATAGTTAAGCTCCATTTCCTTCCTCATCTTTTATTCTCCAGGGTATTTCTTTCCCCCTTCCTTTTCTTTTTCCAATTAGGATAATCACAATAGAACAAAACTACATCCAGACCTTCTATTTGGTTTAACTCTTTCTATTACTCTTGAAAACATTAGGGTTCTGAGGGGCCCTTGTTTCTTCTTCCCCAATAGGAAGTTGCTATATTAAATTGTCTAGATTTCTCTCCATTCCCATGTTTGCATTTCAGAGATTCTCCTCAGCTCTGTTTTTCTCATCAGGAATACTGGGAAGTCATTCATTTCATTAAAGGTCTGTTTTTTTCCCCTGTAGAATTATATTTTATTTTACTTGGTAAGTTGTTCCTGATTGTAAGCTTTTGGTTTTTACCATTTAGAATGTAGCGATTCCAAGCCTTCTTGTCTTTTATTTTGATAGCTATCAAATCTTGTAGGATCTTGACTGTACTTCTTTGGTGTTCAAATTCTTTCTTTATAGCTAGCTCTTTCTTCTGTTTGAACTCTTTTTTTAACCTAAAAACTCTGGATATTGGCTTTGATGTATTTTGAACTTTTCAATTTAATGTTTCTTTTAGGAAGTAGCTTACGAATCCTTTCTATGTTTACTTTGCCTTCTGTTTCTAATTGTTCTGGGCAGTTTTAATTCATTATTTCTTGAAATATAATATCCAAGGTTTTTTGATTTTTCAGGTAATCTGCTGATTCTTAGATTATCTCGACCTGTTTTTGACAGGAGATACCATATGTTTTCTTCTGTTTTTTTTTTGGTTTGTTTTCACATTTTATTCTTAAATAATGTTTTTTGGAGTTATTGATTTCTATAGGGTCCATTCTAATTTTCACAGAGTCTTAAAAATTTGGGTAAGATTTTAGAGCTCACAAACAAAGAAGTTTATTCCTCTTTTAATTCTGTTTTCTAGAGCTCATTCACATTATCTTTTTTTTAATCTCCTGTTTTATCTTTTCCAGGAATTCTAACAGGCCTTGTGGCCAAGCCATACCTTTATCTGAATCTCTGTTCATAGTCACTGTGGAGTTACCACCTTCTTCTAGACTTGTGTCCTATCCCTGGATCCATAAAATTTCTTTATAAATTGTATGTTCTTTTTATTTTTATTTCCAGCCTTACTTCCCAAATTGGAATTTTTTTCATTTGCCAGAGTCAGGCTTTGACTACTCCTGCACAGTGGAGTAGGATAATGGGGCCCCTGGTTGATCCAAACCTGTATGGTTTGGGTCCTGCAGCTGACTCTTCCTTCTGCTGGTGCCTTCCATGTACAAAGTGCTAGCAGGTCCCAGGCTTGTTTGCATCCTCTAAATTCAGAGTTCTGAGCTCTTGACAGTTCTCAGGGATTGTCCATGTCAGTTTGCTGCAAGCTTTCAGAGTTCTTAGAGCATGCAAATGGCTTCTGCTCTTTTGGTCTGTATCTCTACAGATAATTTACTGCCCTGGGACTTCCTCAATGGAGTACTCCAGTTTTGCCATGTGGAGTCCCCTGCCTGGCCCCTCTGGGATTTGCTGGCTGGAGTACTCCAAGGCTATTGGGAGTGGAAGGCCTCCAGGTGCTAAATGTGTCTTTCCCAAGATCTCCTTAGTGCCTGCAGGCTCCTTTTTGGATGTCCCCTTTTGCCAGCCTAGGCTGGATTAAGAATCATTTGAGGAAGAAACTTAGAGATGGTGTATTCTTTATTACTTGAAAGGGATGTGGATCATGAACACAAAACCCAATCTCCCTTAATGACTCCTGATCTTTTTGAGAATGGACTATGAGAATTGCAGTCTCTGAGACAGAGAACCTTAGGAGGCTCCTGAAGGAGCTACTAGTCGGTAGTATTACAAAGAAGTCTCATTGTCCCCCACCTTCATTCGTGGGAGGTGTGGAAGAAGGTCCTGATGGGTACAGACTACAAAACTCTGAACAGGCGAGGGGCAGCCAGGTGGCGCAGTGAATAGAGCACCACCCCTGGAGTCAGGAGGACCTGAGTTCAAATCCGGCCTCAGCCACTTAACACTTACTGGCCGTGTGACCTTGGGCAAGTCACTTATCCCCAACTGCCCTGCCTTCCCCCCTCCAAAAAGCAAAACACAAAAACAATAAACAAAAAAATCTTTGAACAGGTAAACAGTATCTTATGCCATAACAATGGAAACTCCTTAAAGGTGGGCACTGTCTTGCTTGCTTGCAATCCTCAGCACTTAGCATAGGGCCTGGAACATAATGTGCATTAATAAAGGCTCTCTCTGTCTATGCCCTGTCTGTTAACTCTGTCAGTAGTTTTCATTATCAGACTTGTGCAGTGGGTATATATCAGGCCCACAATGCAGAGGAAAGTTAAGGGGGAAGAAAGGTCGCCATGTACCAGTGGGATGCTACCAGTTGGAACACAGGCCTGAAGGGATTTCTGAGAGCCCTGGCACTTTTCAACAGCACGTGGAAAAAAATGGTTGGTGACATAAAGTAGTTAGAAGCCTGTAGATGATCTCATCTTATTTGGAAAGGCACTGGAAGTGCATGAGGAAAAGCTTCTGAAGGCATCAGATCGGTTAGAAAGCACTGATCTGAAACTGCCAACTGACAAGCGTCAGCTCCGGAGAGCCTTTGTCAAGTGTGTGAAGCCCACAGTGTCTCAGCAGGAAGCGAGCTCCAGCCACAGAAGGTGGATGCTCATGTCACTTGACCAAGAGGGAAAGATTTGCCCAAGACTTGGTGACTAATATCAGAAATGTACCCATAACCATGCTATCATCACCAAGCCCCCTGAAGGTCTCACTTGTGGGCACATCGTTGGAAAGAACCAAAAGCAGAAAGGCAAAAGAAGGTCATCTGTCCTGAACACAGAGCGTCAGCCCTTTGCCACTTCTGGAGCTCATGTCTATAGTGATACTTATCTCGGGAATGCAGCAGGAAGATGAGAAACAAGGTCTTCATAGTGACAAGCCGTTTCACCTGATGTGCTCGGAGCCTACCCAGCCAAGAATCAGACAGCTGTCAATAGTCAAGGAAGAAATGGAGTTCCACTGGCCAGGACTTCTTCTGCTCAACTCTGAGATTTTGTGAGTAGGTTAATGATAATCACAGCTAGCATTTACACGGCCCCTTGAGGTTTACAAAGCACTTTCTAAATATTATTGCATTTGATCCTCAGGGCAACCCTGGGAGGGAGGTGCTAGTGTTATCTCCATTTAGGATTA
This sequence comes from Pseudochirops cupreus, assembly GCA_028627135.1. NCBI lineage: Eukaryota > Metazoa > Chordata > Mammalia > Diprotodontia > Pseudocheiridae > Pseudochirops > Pseudochirops cupreus. The sequence goes on from CM053581.1 coordinate 117,834,079, forward strand.
GGAAACTGAAGCAGGAGAGAAACGATTTGTCAGGCAGTTAAGGTGAGATTTGAATTCAGATCTTCCTGACTTCAGGCCCAGAATTCTTATCCATTGTGCCATCGGTTGCCTGGTTAATAATAATTTTTCTTTTGTTGTTTATTTTTTTCAGTCACGTTTGACTCTCTCTGACTGTGTTTGGAGTTTTCTTGGCAAAGATACTAGACTGGTCTGAGGAAGCCGAGGCAAATGGGGTAAAGTGGTTTGCCCAAGGTCACATAGCTAGTAAGTGAGGCCACATTTGAACTCAGGTCTTTCTGACTCCAGGACTGGCACTCTACCCATTGAGCCACCCACCTGCCTAATGATAGTGATAAAAATATAGCCCTTTAAGGTTTGGCAAACATGGCATACGATAAGTTTTTTCTTTTGATCTGCACAACCTTGGGAGGTAGGTGCTAGTACTATTCCAATGGTACAGATGAGGAAATCAAGGCAGTTAGAGGATATTTGAGGATATAGATTTGCCCAGGGTCACATAGCTGTTAAGCATCTTAGGCAGGATTTGAACTCAGGTCTTCCTAACTCAAGGTCTTGCATTCTATCCAGTGTTCTACCTAGCTACAGAAAGTGTGTTAGCCATGTCTGAAATTCTTAGAGAGAAGCAAAGCAAAAGTGTTTAAACTGATTTTTAATATGCCGGGAACCCAGAGGCCTGGACAGGACAATGGAATTAGCATGGGGACTTTCTAGTACACGTGGATCATGCCATTAAGAATGGTGTTGAAAGGCTTTACACCATACCTGATGAAGTTTGAATGAGAGCGGCATTTACTTATTTTAAAAAATGATTTTTTTTCTGGGTTCCCCCCCCCAAGTCTTACCCTGATATGATTCTATCTTCTCCTGCAACAAGCCCTCACTTGCACCAAACACATCAATTAAGTAGCAAAACTGACATTTGACAGCACGTGGAAATTTTTGCCCATGTAACCCCTATCCACATCTCTTTATTGAGAGAAAAGAAATGGTTTTCATCAAATATCCTCTAAGGCAGTGGTTCTCAACCTTCCTAATGCCACGACCCTTTAATACAGTTCCTCACGTTGTGGTGACCCCCAACCATGAAATTATTTTCGTTGCTACTTCATAACTGTAATTTTGCTGCTGTTATGAATCGTAATGTAAATATCTGATATGCAGGATGTATTTTCATCGTTACAAATTGAATATAACCCACAGGTTGAGAACCGCTGCTCCAAGGCCAAGACTGATCATTACAATCAGTCTGAGTTGGACTGACCATCAAAGAATCATGGCTATAAAGCGGAAAGGGACCTCAGAGGTCATCTAATTCAGCCCCTTCCTTTTGGAGATGAGGAAGTTACTAAACTTGCCCAGAGTCACATAGTAAGTGTCAGAGGTGGGATTTGAATCCCAGTCCTCTAACTCCAGACCCAGTCCTGTTTTCAATACACTGGTGGAATTTTCATATGCAGTATTGTAGGAGTTGTGCACATTGTCCTGTTTACATAGAGTTTACTCTGCCTTAGTTCATTAGGCTATTCCCTGTTGTTCGTATGCTTTTTTGTTGTTCAATCATTTCAGTCGTGTCTGACTCTTTAGTGACCCCATTTGGGGTTTTCTTGGCAGAGATACTGGAGAGGTTGGCCATTTACTTCTGCAGCTCATTTTACAGATGAGGAAACTGAGGGAGACAGGGTTAAGTAACTTTCCTAGAGTCACACAGCTAGTATGCCTAAGGTCAGATTTGAACTCAGGAAGGTGAGTCTTCCGGATTCTCAGGCCAGTGGTCTCTATCTATCCACTGTGCCACCTCGCTGCCCTCCTTTGTATTCTACAGTTCAGCTATTCTCCAATCAGTGGAGCAACCACTGTTTCCAGGTTTTTTTTGGGGGGGGTTGCTTTTTGGAGGGGGGAAGGTAGGGCAATTGGGGTTAAGTGGCTTGCCCAAGGTCACATGGCTAATTTTTGTGCTACGTGTCTGAGGCGGAATTGGAACTCAGGTGTTCTCCTGACTCCAGGGCCGGTGCTCTATTCATTGCGCCACCTAGCCACCCCAAGGTTTTTGTTACCACAAAAAGTGCCACTATGAATATTTTGATATATACCATGTTTGTCTTTTGATCTGTACTTTAGAGTCTCCAAAGATAGAGAAAACAAAAACCAGCACATCTCTCAAGCAGAAATCAACTACCTAGCTATGGCTTTGGTTCAGAAGGCCTCATACAGAAACTAGCCATGGGATGATGCGATTCCTGGCAGGGCCTACAGCCAAGATTTAGTCCTTTATTTCTACAAAATTTTGATGTTTATGGAAGATGTAACACGGAAGATTACTGGGGATCCAGCCCATACCCATACCAAGCAGTCAGTCTTCTAGTCCACAAAATGGCCCTAGAGAATGGTTAAGAGTTAGTCTAGTAGAGCCACTAGATCCATTGATGGCCACAGGGAATTTGTATGAACAGGAGCCATGGGGAGTTAGGGAAGCGGTCTCAAATGTCTATCAACCATAAATAAAAAGTCGGCTTTAATTGGTGGCCCCTATAGAGAGGATCAAAGTCACTATTCAAATAATAATGAAAGTGCGTGTTGTTATTTTGTTGAGGGTCAGGGAATCCTGCTGTGACTGTTCTAGACTGAGGGGAACCTCTGCATAGAAACAGGGTAGGGATGAGATGGGAAAACTGGATCTGGAGGCTATCAGCTACCCATTCCTTATTTTTCCCAGTTGTAAGTCCTCAAAGGGAACGGAGGCAACCTATTGCACCTACCTCATTAGGGAAGGAGGCATAAATTGTTCATTTCTGCCTTCTACAGGCTTAAGATTGTGTTGGCAGACCAGTGGGTATGAGGATGCCAAGGAGGCAGAACGGGCATTGGGTTACTACTATGTGAGTAATTGGATGAGGTCCTAGTCAGTGACCAGGCTGACACATGATGTCCCAGTTCTAAGTAGGACAGATAAAGAGGAACAAGGGTCACAGAGAGTCAGACATGACTTAACAAAAGCAACAAGGAACCCCGATAGGTGATATTATGTGTTATTGATTTACATGTGACCTGTACTTGATCTAAGTATGCAATTTTGTTATATATATTAGCTATTATGTTTATGTTTGTGATGTGTTTGGTCTATTGTGTAAAGCTCTAATGGATTTATTAAATATTACGTACCTTCACATGGCCTACCTATTTGGGAAAATTGTCCATAACTACAATATATTCTTTTTTTTTTTTTTGCTTTTTTTGGGAAGTAGGTAGGTAGCGCAGTTGGGGTTAAGTGACTTGCCCAAGGTGACACGGCTAATTCTGTGTTAAGTGTCTGAGGCTGGATTTGAACTCAGGTCCTCCTGACTCCAGGGCCAGTGCTCTACCCACTGTACCACCTAGTTGCCCCTGTATCACTTTTTCAAAGCAAGACAGAGATGTGCCAGGCCTGGCCACCAAGAAGAGGAAATTTATAGCTAATTTATCCTCTTCTAACTTCTACAATCAAGAATTGGGAAGTGAAGAAACTGGAAACCTCTTTCATCCTTGAAGGGAAGGTCATGGGCAGCACCCACAACTTCTGGGCTAAGGGCTGCGAGCAGAGGCATAAATGCCAATTTTGAGTTGAATTTTGCAAAGGGGTTCCATTGTCCCATACTCCCTATGCATAGTGGAGAGATCCTGCCCTGTGAGCCCTCAAAGTCTGCCCTTATGTCTTGGGTTCATTCTGGAATGGTACAAGTTTAGAGAAAAAAAGACGATGGTAAAGGGACATCATAATTGAAGGACTGTCCTGTAGAAGGAAGATTAGAGTTATTTTTCTTGGCCCCAGAGAATGGAACTGGAATAATGGGTGGGAATGATAAAAAGGCAAATTTAGGCCTATGTTAAAAAAAGGTTCCTGCCAAAGATGAACCGGGTTGCCTGGGGGGTGGTGATGGTGGTGGTCTTCAAACAGAGGCCGGATAACCTCTTGCTGGAGAGGCTGTAGATATGGAGTGGAGGGTGTCGGCCCTGAGGCCCCTTTCTCTTCTCTTATTCCGTGAGTAGGGGAGACTCGGTCCTGATCCTGTGTGTCTGGAGGGGTCTAGACCCGCAGGCTGTCCTGGAGCTGAAGTCCTTCCTTCTCCTGGCTCCCTGGAAGGCATCTCGAAGCCCAGGCGCGGGGCTCATTAACCATTGGCTGTTACTGCCACGCAACCCTCCCACCTTCCCACAGAATGTGCAGCTTTCCTTGTGTGGGTCTGTGGGAAGGCAGCACTTTGGGCTAATGGGGCCTGCAAAATTACCCAGATAACTGCTCTAGTTTTCTGGGGCTCTGGCCAATCACAAGGGTACTGGTTGTTCTACCCTACCCCAGTAAAAAAAAAAAATAAAAGTTACTGCTGTCCTATTATTCCATCGTCTTAAGCCCTGGGTGAGCTTTGTGCCTAGCAGTCACTCCCCCTTCCCGATGCCTCCAACTAAAGACTATATTTAAGGGTAATATAAACAGTTTGATCTTTACAGCTCCCTGGATGTATAATATCTATACATAGTTCCTGAATTTTTATTTGAAAAACAATAGCCCCAAAGTCTCCCCCTTTTATATATTTGCAACCACATTGACAGTAACAACAATTAGACCCCATCTGTTTGCTCAGAAAGGAGTAATTGTAGGCAGCAGTACATTTTTCCAGAAGCCTGCAACATGTACTTAGTGTGGGGAAGCCATACTTCTTCCTTCAAAAAAGCCAAACGCAGGCACCAGAGAAGGCTCTCTGGGCCTCCCAGCAACCGCAAACTCAGAAACTTCGATCGAAAGTTTTTTTTCCTGCTATTTCCACATCTGGGGGTTAGAATCCTACGCAAAGGGCCCGACACACCTAACATGACCTTTCAGGATTCCCTGGCACTAAGGAGGAGTGCCTTCTGGCACTAGGCTGGGCCAGCTAGACTGTGTCTTTTTCCTTCCCTTTTTTTGTTAAGATATTTTTCAGTTGTGTCCAACACTTTGTGACTCCTTTGGGGGTTTTCTTAGCAAAAATACTGGAATGGTTTTCCATTTCCTTCTCTGGCTCCTTTTCTATAGAGGGGGAAACTGAGGCAAACAGAGTTAAATGACTTGCCCAGGGTCACACAGCTAGTAAGCGGCTGAGTCTGGATTTGAACTCAGAAAGCTGAGCTTTCTTGACTCCAGGCCCAGCACTCTATGTGCGATGGCGCCACCTAGTTGCTTTATTCCTTCTCTAATACCCCCAATTAGCAGCCACCCAGCTTCTCCTTAAAGTGTGTATATAAGGCAGGTATGGTTCCTATCCCCATAAAACCACTGATAACCGTGGTACCTAAGAGAGTATGATAGGTGCATGGGAGAGGTACAGACAGACGTCTATGGGACACAGAAGCACGAACTCGGTAATAAGAGGGGGGAAAATTCTATTTTGGTGAAACCACAACTGAAGGTGTTACACAAACTCTGTTTTTGAACATACAGCCAGTAGGAGGCAACAGGATGGGAACATTTGGCACCCCATCCAGGCTAGAGAACAACTACATATAGTGTGTAAGCGTATGCATGTGTGTGTGTGTGTGTGTGTGTGTGTGTCTAGCATTTATATAGCACTTTAAAAACAGTATCACATTTGGCCCTCACAACAACGCTGAGAGATAGATCCTATCATCATCCCCATTTTACAGATGAGGAAGCTGAGGCAGGCAGGTTAAGTGACTTGCCCAAGGCCACACAGCCAGCAAGCATCTGAGGACGGGTTTTCATTCGGGTCTTTCTGACTCTAAGCCCAATCCTCTGCCCCCTGCACCACCTAGCTGCTTGTATGTATAAGCAGAATAAATACAAAATCAATACGAGGTCGTTCTGGGAGAGAGGAATTAGCCACGGTGGGGGCGTGGGGGTGGAGGACCAGGGAAGGTTTATCGAAGAAAGTAATAGCTTAAGCTGAGTCCTGAAATTTGTTCAAGGCAGAGATGAGGAGACAGGGCATTCAAGACACAAGTGCATATAAAGAAAGATGGGGTGCCCTCTGTGAGGAGCAGCAAGGCCAGTTTGGCCGTGTGATAGAATGCAGGAATAGGAATTCTGCATAATGAGATTAGAAAGATTAGGACTTGCTCACAAAGGTCTCTAATTGCCAAGATGAGTTTCTATTTTATCCTAAAGGCAATAAGCAGCTCTTGGTGTTTATTAAATATGGCAATGACACAGTCAGATCTGTGCTTAAGGAATATCGTGGGCACAGCTAGGTGACTCACTGGATAGAGTACTGGCCCTGTAGTTGGGAGGAGCTGCATTCAAATCCAGCCTCTGACACTTACTAGCTGTGTGACCCTGAGCAAGTCATTTAACCCTGATAGCCTGCCCTTCCCTCCAAAAAAAAGGAATATCATGCTCTTTGGCCACTAAGTGGAGGATGGGTTGGAGTAGGGAGAGCCTTGGGGCCAGGAAACCAATGAGGAGGCTATTGTTGCTGTGTAGGCATGAAGGGGGTGGCCATGCGAGTAGCAAGACGGGGTTAGATGTGGGAGATGTTGTGAACCGGACATGACAATGTCTGGTCAGTAACTGGGCATCCACAGGAGCAAAGCAGAGCTTGGAAGAAGAGCAGAGAACACAAGAGAGAAAAGGGTAGGGTCAAAGCAGATAAAGGCTTGGAGGCGGGAGCAGGAAGTATTTATTGAGAGAGGAGGGAAAGTAGGTGGTAGATCCATGGAGCCCTGGTGAAGCCGTGTGATGCGGAGGTACAGGTCCTGGGTTGGGAGTTAGGGGAACCGAGTTCAACTTCTGCCTTATAATTTACTGCTTTACCTCAAGATCCAGTTCAGATATTGCCTCCAGGACCCCAAGGGCTTTCCTGCTCTCCCAGGGTGTTAATGCCCTTCCTTTCCTCCAGCAGCTTTATATTTCCTTTATACATACTGACACACACTGGCTTTGCGACCTTGGGAAAGTCACTTCACCTCTCAATACTGCAGGCAGCTCTTTAAGTTGAAGAGAAAGGACTGACCTGCGCTGGCAGTAAGAGTTTCCTTATCCAGGAATTCCCTGTATCAGTTATGTTACAAGTCCAGGCCTCCTCCCTGTACTTTGCATTTACTTTTCTGTGTAAACATAGCCTTCCAGGAGAATGATGAGCTTCTGAAGGGCAGAGTCTCACTCACTTTGGCTGTGGAATCCCCAGTGCCTGGCACGGCACCTTATACACAATAGGTGTTTAATAAATGCTTGTTGAATCAAATCAAACTGAACTGGCCCATTTTTGACTCCAGCAGTGGATGAGGAGGGGACAGAGGAAGATGAAATCAATGAGGCTGGGTAGTGATAACCCCACACCCGAACCCAGAACCAGACTGGGGAGTGTTGGAATATACACAAATCAGACCCACTCAGAGATAGGACCCTGGCTCGCCTTGGCTAACTCTGGGCCAGCCCCCAAAGAGAATTTCTTTGAAGTAATGTCTGTTTCTTGGAGAAAAGACAGGACACAGGCCCCACCAGTCAAGACATACCACCCCCTCCCACCCCTGCCAGATCCTGTGTACAAACATACAGACACACATCTCTTACATATACACACACACGGCCTATGCATGTGGAAGCATGTATATGCCTTGTGTCTGAAGCAGACACAGAATGAGAGTATTCCAAAGCCATAGTAGCCCCACCCTCCCTTTCTCCTCTCCCCCCCCCAAACCTCCGCTCTCGCTTCTACCCTATATGTGCAATCTTGTGAAAACTCCACCACTCTTAAGGTTAATAAGGCTCATTTGCTTAAGATAGCACCTGTTTCTATGGTGACTCCTGCCACCCAGAATCTGTTCATCAACTGAGACAAGAAAACACCAACCCCATCCCCCTAGGGAAAGCTAGTTCTCTGCTAAGTACTCACAGGCCAGCAGCTCTAGGAGCCCTGAGCCCCTGCCCACCCACCCTGGGGATGCCCCTTCCCCCTCCCCCCAGAAACAAGTCCTTATGCTGACCCTGAGTTTCTAATGTGCGTTCTTTTCATTGTTTTTCTCTGCCCTGGTAAGGTAGGATCAGTGCTGGGGGAAGGGTGGAGGGGTTGAGGGTCTGGAGGTGCATTTTAACTAGCCTTCTCATGGCCTTTTTTTTTTTTTAAACTCACCCTAGACCACTCATGGTGGTCTCGGTGTTCAGGGTCTCTGAAGGAAGAATCTAGAGGTGTAGTCCTCAGCTCTTGGCTGCATTATATCATGAATTCCCCTTCCTAACATCTCTGCCTTCCTGTTGGCCAGACTGGACCACTGGGCCACACTGTGCTCAACACAAGACACATGGCGAAGAGAAGGGCACTTGGAAGGGGGAAGGTGGATACGGGGGACAGGGAATGCAGTGTGACTGATGCTGGTCTTGGGGAAGGACAGAGAGGATTTTGGGTCAGTTTGTAAGGGTGTGGTGGAAGAGAATGAAAGAAAAGGAAATAAGAATTTATGTATATAGCACCTACTATGTGCCAGGCAGTGTGCTAAGGACTTTACAAATATCTCATTTGATCCTCACAACTCTGGGAGACAGATGCTGTTATTACATCTATATTACAGTGGAGGAAACTGAGGCAAACAGAGGTCAAGTGACTTGCCTAGGGCCTCACAGCAAGGAGGCATCGGAACCAAATTTGAACTCAAGCCAGCCACCAATGGGGTCCAAAAGTCTTTTGATAGTTTCACACGCATGTGGTATTACATGCCCACGCCCACTTTGCTCACATTCTGTTCTATCTGCACCGCTGACTGTTTGGGCCCCAGATCATGAGAACAGGAGTTAAGCATTGAGAGGGTCTGACCCTCTCATTTAGCAGGAGAGAAGACGGAAGCAGAGAAACAAAGTGACTTGTCCAAAGTCACACAGATACTATGTATCAGAGCTGGCTCAGAGGCCTAAAACAGACAGCCTCAGAACTGGGAGAGGAACTTAGTCACTAGGTCTAATCTTTCCCCCAGTGCTATATGCTCTGTCTCTTAAGGCTCCGCGTTGGACCCTCTTCCCTTTTCTCTTTGCACCATCTCCCTTGATGGCCTCTTCAGCTCCCATGGGTTCAATGGCATCTCTGGACAGATGATTCCCTCTATCTAGTCACTCTTCAGAGCCCCAACCCCCATCTCCAGCTGCCTATCAGACATTCTTTGCTGGGTATCCTGTAAGCAGGTTAACCTCAGCAGACCCAAAACAGGACTCATTATCTTCCTCCATCCCTCTTAACCTTCTTCCTAACTTTCACTGCTTTTTTTTGGAGTGGGGAAGGTAGGACAATTGGGGTTAAGTGACTCACCCAAGGTCACATGGCTAGTTTTTGTGTTAAGTGTCTGAGGCTGGATTTGAACTCAGGTCCTCATGACTCCTGGGCCAGTGCCATGTAGCTGCCCCTCTTCCTAACTTTCTTATTATTGTTGAAGGCATCTCCATCCTCCCAGACTTCCAGGTTCTTAACCTCTGCCTCCTCTTCCTCCTCACTCTCACTCCCCCCCATATCCAAACAGTTGCCAAATCATGCTTTTTTCTACCTTCCCAGCATCTTTTGTATAAGTTCACCTTCTTTGTACTCTCGTAGGTTCCTAAGCCCTCACGTGAACCATTACTGTAGCCTTCTCATTGGTCTCCTTGCCAAAAGGCTCTCCCTACCCCAATTATCCTCCACAAAACTGCCAAAGCGATTTTCCTAAAGTGTACATACATCTGAGTCCAATCAGGTCATCAAGAATTTACCAAGCACTTTCTATGTACTGAGCCCCACGTCAAACACTGGGGATACAAAGAGAGGCAAAAACACAGGCCCTGCCCTCAAGGAGCTTGCATTCTGACGGAGAAGGCTACATGATGACTGCCAGGTTCCCGTGACATATTCCTAGTAGACAAAAGGGGATCTGAGAAGGGAAGGCATCTGGTATCTGGGGTGGACCCCCAAAATCCTCCTGTGGGAGGCAGGGTTTGAGATGAGTCTTCTAGGAGGTCAGGACACCTAAGAGGGGGAGGTGAGGTGGCAGAGCATTCCAGATGTGGAAGACAGACAGTGCCAAGGCAAAGAGATGGGCAATGGAGAATCATGTTGGAAGGATTCCAAGAAAGCCAGTGTTGCTAAGTCAGTAGAGTGTGTGGGTCAATAAGATGATGGTGATGATGACAATAATGATGATGATGTGATCTTAGAGGTAATAAGGAGCCTTTGGAAGCTGAGTTCAGGATGGACTGGAGTGGGGAGAGGTTTGAGGCAGGAAGACAAGCTAGGGGGCTATTCCAACAGTCTAGGCAAGCAATGAGGGCCTAAGCCAAGGTCATAGCCATGGAGAGAAGGGAGCATATATGAGACACGTCACAGGGTCGAAAAGACAAGATTTAGCCATAGTTTGGAGTCTGGATGACTGGGAAGCAGTCATAGGGATGTATCGGCAAGCACCCCAGCACAACCAGGGTGGCTGCTAGCACAGGTTCTTAGATCTGCTTTTCGAAAGGAAAGCAATTCAAAATGGGTTAACAATCTTACTTTAATCAAGCATATCATTTACCTAGTTCAGGGGAAAAAGTCAGCACCCTGAACTTCAGAGAATACAAACAGAAGGTACAAACAAACAGAAAAACAGATCAGCA
>CM053581.1:117845172-117863823 GCA_028627135.1 Pseudochirops cupreus
GAAGGAAGGAAGGAAAGAGGAAAAAAAGAAGGAAGGAAAGGAGAAAGGGAGAGAGGAAGTAAGGAAGGAGGGAAGGAAGGAAGAAAAGAAGGAAGGAAGGAGGGAAGGAGGGAGCAAAGGAGGGAAGGAAGAAAGGAAGAAAAAAAGGAAGGAAGGAAGAAAAGAAAGAAGGAAGGAAGGAGGGAGGGAGGGAATGAAGGAAAGAAGGAAGGAAGGAAAGAGGAAGGAAAGTGAGAGGGAGGAAGGAAGGAAAAGAGGAAAGAAAGAAGGAAGGAAAGGAGAAAGGGAGGGAGGAAGTAAGGAAGGAAGGAAGGAAGGAAGAAGAAAGGAAGGAAGAGAGGGAAGGAGGGAGGAAGGAAAGAAGGTGGGAGAGAGGGAGGAAGGAAAGGAGAAAGCAAGGAAGAGAGAAAAGAAAGAAAAGAGGAAAGAAAGGAGGGAAGGAAGGAAGGAGAAAGGAAGGAAAGTAGGAAGGGAAGAAGGAAGAAAGAAAGAAATAAGGAAGGAAAGGATAAAAGGAGAGAGGAAGTAAGGAGGGAAAAAGGAAAGAAAAGAGGACACAAGGAAGGAAGGAGGGCAGGAGGGAGAGAAGGAAGGAGGAAGGAAGGAAGGAAGAATACCAGCATTTATTAAACCCTTACTACGATTACAGGTGACAGGGGCAGGAATGCAAAATACAAAGAAACAAAGAAAGGAAATCCTGAGAGCTCTAATGGGCTGGACTCTCAATATGAATCAAAAGTGCGATATCATGGCCAATCCAGTGAGTTCCATCTTAGGGCTACATTAATAGAAGCTCAGCGCTCAGAACCAAATAAGATCTGAACTCTAAGAGCTGTTCCAAGTGGAGATCTCATGATTTAGGTCATTGTTTGTCTATGGTCCTTTTACCCTCAGCTGGTCATGCCATCTCCTTAGTTCTTGAAGTCACAGTTTCAGAAAAGACATGAACAAGATGGAGTGCATCCAGAGATGGGCAACCAGGACCTGGAAACCAAGGCATAAGAGGAGCCATGGAAGAAATGAGGAAGAGTTAACCTGGTAGAGATAAGGCCCAAGATGGACAGTTGCCATCATGCATTTGAAAACCTGTTGTGTGGAAAAGGAATTAGTGTTGTTCTGCTTGATCTCAGAGGACAGAACTAGGGATGGGTAGAATTTCCAGGGAGGAAAAGTTTGACTTTGACATAAGGGATGACTCTTTAGCAATCCAGTGGTGGAAAGGTTGCTCTGGTAGGCAGCTCGCTCCCCATCACTGGAGGACTTATGGCAGTGCCTGGATATTGAAACTAAGATGCCTGGGGTATTGTACAGTGGGTTCCTGTTCAAGGAGAGGTTAAACTATGTGGCCTCTGAGGTCTCTTCTAAGGAGGAGAATCTACAATTCTATGACTCCACTTTTGATTATGCACTTAGAGTATCTAAGGCCTGACTCTTTCAGTGGCCCAATTTGCTTTCTTCAAAGGGCAGTGAGTTATCTTGAGTAGGAAACTTAGCTCTAGGACATGGTAAGGAGAGACTTGACTGTGGACGGTGGATCAGGCACGGAGGTTAGGCTGCTGGCCTCAGCCCTATCCATTGGACAGCCCCATTTCCCCTCAATGCTTCCTTCTGACTTATCTCTGGGCTGTGGGATCCAGGGATGCTGCCCTCTGTTCTGTTAATATTAACCCTCAGTCACTGATCCTGCTGAGCTCATAGCTGAGTGGGCAAGAGCCTGTTGTGTTCCTTTGTGTGTGTGTGTGTGTGTGTGTGTGTGTGTGTGTGTGTGAGAGAGAGAGAGAGAGAGAGAGAGAGAGAGAGAGAGAGAATGAGCATTACTGTGTGAGATAAAATAAGTGTGTGTTATGTATGTGTGAGACAGTGAGTGTGAGTAAGAGAAATAGTGAGAATGTGAGTGTGTGAGAGAGGAAAAGATTGAGAGAGCAGTGTGTGTGTGTGTGTGTGTGTGTGTGTGTGTTTTCTGCCTGATCCAGGAATTCTCCTGGATGGCAGAATTGGTTTCCATAACGACTTTCTGATATAAACATATTTGATAAAAATAAGTTAACAGCAGAGCTGTGGTAGAGTACAGATTCTCAGAATGTTGAGAGAGAGAGAGAGAGAGAGCTGCTTGAAAAAAATCATTTTCTTTTTCTCTAGCCATCCTTCCTCTATAGCCTTCCCATACGCCAATTCAAAAGCCTTGTTTATCAGATTCCTCAAGAACAACCAGCTCCTCTCTCCTTTGCTCCCTCTCCCTCTCTCTCTCTCCTTTCTCTCTCTGCCTAGTTACCTGAGGCACTACAGTATGTACAGGATAATATGATAAATTCATTTCCAATTCACTGCATTATCCCTTGAATATTTTAATGACTCATTGAATGGAGTAAAAAAAGCTCTTTCAAATGAACAATTATGCTGCATTAGTCGAAGGGCTGATTATATTTAAACACTGCTCACATGGATAACAGGACACGGCGACCTGAGCATACCAGAGCTAATTTGGCTCTTATCTCTAAATAATTTTACACCACCAATTACCATGAAAACCTAAAGGGCTTTAAAAACATTCATCAAAAGATAATATTCTACTTTATAGCAACATTTTATTGAAATTATTTTGAATGGGAGTGAAAGCATCTGTAGGGTGTGACAATGACAGCAGTGCTATGTCCCCCGGGTGCTAAAGGAATGGTGAAGGGTGCTGGGTTTTAGAAAACAACAAGGCAGCAGACAGTGGTGAGGAATGAAGTAGCCATCTGCTGGGATACCATGGGAGCGTGCAATTCACCTGGACCTACATTTCAGCTTTGTGCACTTCTGGACAGTTACATGGGTTTTTCTCTGGTCTGAGAGGACACTGGGAAATCAGGCCAGGGCCCTTATCAGAACTTCTTTTCATCCAGGGCAAAAACAATTTGGCTGTGGAACTGGGGCAGTGAGACGCATCAATAATGGTGGTGGTGGTGGAGAAGGCAGTGTGACTCTAGGGGTGTGTGTGTGTGTGTGTGTGTGTGTGTGTGTGTGTGTGTGTGTGTAAGTCAGCCTGTTGCCCAGAGAGTCCCACTTCTACTCCATGGGGGTTTGCAAGCAATGCAGACCCCAGAAGATGGTTATCCTTTTGAAAGGACCTTGGGAATGGACAAACAAGTGGGGACGTGCCATGAAGTGCAGGGCCTGGGATTGGTGGTGCCCACCACGGGGAGAAAGCAACCAGCATTATGGGGAAAAGCCCTAATCACTCTATCCTAGTTATTATGGTCCTGGGTCTGGCTCAAATTGTGTGTATATCAGTGATAGGGATTGAGAAAGAGGGGCTTTGTATCAACCTCTTGGGGTTTGCTGACCCAAACTCTTGGAGATGGCTGGACCTGATTCCAACAGTGGTGAAGGGGAGAAACCGGATGAACTCTTTTTTGTTGTAAGGCTTTGCTTCTGTGAGGGGCAGGACCTGCGGATGGGGCTGAAATAGCACCTGGGCTATAGAGTGGGGTCTTCAGAAGTGGGCCATTAACGTAGGCCTTATTTTAGAATTGGATAACTTCCCCATAAAAATAATTGAAAATATCACTGGGGGGAGAGGGGGGAACTTTATGTTGTACTAGTTAATTGGAATATACTCCAGTTATTATTTAAAGCAGACATTATAGGACAAGAAAACAGATACCTGAACAACTTGTTCAAATCCCAACAGCAGCTCGCAAATGTACTAGTGAATAAATCACAGTTTAATGCATTGCCTTGCTTTGATTTCTCTATCTGACCCTGGGTTCTAGATAATAATCATAATTCATGTTTCTTTAATACTTTAAGATTTGCAATACCGTTTTTTCACAACAACCCTGTGAGTAGGCAAGGTAAGCATCACTAGCCCCATTTTACAGATAAAGAAACTAAAATAAAGATTAACTGACTCGATGATCAAAGTCACACAGGCGGCAGGTTGCGTGTATTGGACCCCTTCTGATGTCAAGTTCAATGCATTATGGTATTTCCTCCACGAAGGTAAGAAGTCTTCTTTTTCTCAGTGTTACCTGTTTTCCTATCACTGACACAGTTCTGAGCACAAAAGAAGGGCCCAACTCGAGTTTTTTATTTGCTTTGATTTCAACAAAAATTGAAAGATCAGTAATCAAAGTAAATCTACAGATTACCGTAGGACTCCTGATTTTTTACACAGATGATCTTTATACCAATTTGCAGAGGTCTCTATTTTACAGAGAAGGAAACTGAGGTACAGGGTGGCCAAGAAAGTTCACAAAAGCTAGAGGGGACCTTAAAGATCACCCAGTCCCATCTGTTCATTTTACAGGGGGAAACTGAGGCTTAGAGAAATGGTTCGCCTCTGTCTAAGATCAGACCTTGTAGCAGAACCGATGACTCAGACCCTAACAGCCCGACTTTGGCTTTGCCTTAGGTCTCTGTGCAGCTGACCTCACTGCCAAAAAACCGGTGCTGCAAAGTGACCTTGCTCCGTTGTTTGGATTTTCCATTTATCGAACTCTGCCGACACATTGTCAGTACAGGCTACACTGACTGAATCCAAGGGGGATTCCCAAGCTGGGAACAATGAACAGAGGGGGAGGTAAGAAGGGCAACAGACCAAAGCATGGATTTTCATTCTTCTTTTCAAACCAAAGATTTCCAGGCCAGAATTTAGAAGCCCTGAGAGTTTCTAGGAAGATCTCTTTGGGTGAGGAGGGGAGGGGAGGGCAGGTGGATAGAGATGTCTTTGTTTATTTGCTGTAAGCTCTCTTTGGCATCCCTCATGATTTTCTTTGTGGAAAGTATTAATATCCCATTCTCATGTATTCAATATTCCCATTAACAATAAAGACTAATGAAAATACCTGCATGAAAAGCCCCAAGCACTAATTTCAAAGACAAATAGAAGAGGAATCTATATCTATTTCTCCTCAAATGAATGATACAAATTTATTGATAACTTAACTTCATGCTAAACATTATTAGATGAATTAGATAAATCAGACCTGAAAAAAACTATCCTTTTTAAAGTAAAATCCAAGGACATAGCAATGATGGGACAAAGGAACCACTTAATGTTCTACCAGAAATTTCTCCCAAATGGGTACTCTCCAGAAAAGGCGGGGTGGGGGTGGGGAGGCAAGGGCCACTGACAGTACATTGCATTTGTGTAGGGTTTGCTTCCAGGAAGCTCAAGGTTTTTCCATCACTCTCTGACCCCACCGCCATGTGAAAGATTGAACATCAATATAGCTGGGGTTCCAAAGTTGACTATTTCCACTCACTCTGCATGGGAGAAGGAAGGCAGATGACTTTTCTCATTTTACAGAAGTGGAAAATGAGGCATGGTGACTTTCTGTAGACTTTGTATATTGATGAAAGAGCTGGGAATAGAAACCAATGATTGCTCTGACTCTTAGTCCTTCATTCCGTCTTCTATATCCATGTTTTCCTAATCCAAACTGTTCAGCCCAATTCAATAAATGTTTATCAAGACCTTACTAGGTGCCAGGAACTGTGCTAGGCTCTGAGGATGCAAAAAGAGGTAAAAGACAGTCCCTGCCCTCAAGGAGCTTACAAACCATTCAACATGCAAACAAGTATATACAAAGCAAGCTATATATAGGGTAAATAGTAAATAATTAAAAGAGTCAGAATAAAAAGTAGTTAAGAAAGGCTTTCTGTAGAAGGTGGAATTTTAGTTGGGACTTAAAGGAAGCCAGGGTGAGTCAGCAGTCAGAGTGGAGGAGGGAGAACATTCTAGGCTTGAGGACAGCCAGAAAAAAACGCCCAGAGCTGAGAAATGGAGTGTCTTGTTTGTGGAACGGCCAGGAGGCCAGGCTACTGAATGGAAGACTACATTTATGGGAGCAAGGTCCTAAGAGGATTGGAAAGGTAGGAGGGGGCCAAACAGAATATTTTGTATTTGCTCCTGGAGGCAATAAGAAGCCAGTGGAGTTTATTGATAAGATGATGACATGATTGGACCTGTTTTTGGAAAATCACTTTAGTGGCTGGATGGAGAATGGTTTGGAGTAGTGAGAGACTTGAGGCAGTGTGACCCACCACCAAGATATTGCAATAATCCAGTGATGATGGGAGGACAGAAGGGACAGATATTTTGCAAAGGTAAAATCAATGGACCTTGGAAACAGCTTGGATAAGGGGAGTGAGAGATAATGAAGAATCCAGGATGGCTCCTAGGTTGTGAGCCTGAGGGGCTAGGAGGCTGGTGTTGCCCTCTAAAGTAAGGAAGATGGTAGGCGGAAAAGGGTAAAAACAATGAGTTCTGGTTTGGACATATTTAGTTTAAGATGCAGTTTGATATGCCTGAGAGGCAGCTGGAGAATCAAGACTGGAGGTCAAGAGATACATGAGGACACTAGAGGCAGATTTGAGATCATCAGCATAAAGATGGTAATTAAATCCATGGGAACTGATGAGATCACTAAGTGAAGTGGTATAGAGGGAGAAGAGAAGAGGGCCCAGGACAGAGCCCTGAGGGATGCCTATGGATAGGGGGCCTGATCTGGAGGAGACAGAGAAGGAGAAGTCGGATTGGTAGGAAGAAAGCCAGAAGACAGTGGTGCCCCCAAAACCTAGAGAGGAGAAAGAAGCAAGGAGGAGAGAATGATTAATAGTGTCAAAGGCTGGCCAACAACCAAAATGTATTCATTTTGGCCATGGCAATTCAGGAAGACCGTGATGGGGGCTGGAACTTGCATCAGTGAGGAGAGTGTTTACACCCATGAAACTACAGATTCTTGAAGTATTCAGATAAACTTTATCTTATTCAGTATAGCCCATAAGAAGTTGAAAAACCGACTTGGTCTTCTCTCTGTATCGAACTCTTCCCAATCCTCCTCCTGGTCCACACTCCTCAAGCCCCAAAACCTGAAATTGTGCTGTGAGGAGGGATTCACTGGAGAGAATTTAGACATTTCACCAGTCTGAAGTATGTTACATAACCTCAAACTGGGCCCTCACAGCCGCTAGGCAGTCCTACTAATCACTCCCTTACGGGTCCACTGTCCCACAGTGGCCCTTCCAAACCTTTTCATCTCTTCTCAAATTTCCCATGCTTCTTGCTTTTCCCTCCCCCCATGAGAACCTTGCTTCATATTTTACGGGGAAAAAAGGAGGCCATTTGTGGTGTTTCCTTTTCTCTCCTCTTCCTCATCTCCTATCATTCAGGTGCCTTCTGTCACTTCCTCCTTCTTCACTCATGCCTCAAAAGGCCAAAATAAATATATTTTTGATGAGTGGCCAACCTTATGGTGATGGGTCTCTTTGAACTAACTTAGGCTGGTCCTTAGATGACAGTCATACAATCTCTTCCCAGGTCTGTATTTAAAACCTTTCCAATTTGGTAAGAGCTCCCAGGCCTTGTAATACATTGATATAGCCACAAAAACCTAAGGCCATTGCCATCCTCCAGGTGAAGCATCTATTCAGGCCACTTCAAGAATACTGCATTCTGGCTATCACATTTTAGGAAGGACTGACACATGGAACAGGGCCACTCACAACCATGCTATACACTGAAGGATCTGAGGAGGTAGAGCCTGATGTCAAGGGATTATGTTGCTTCTGCTTGACCCTACAGAGCAGAACTATGTACAATAGGTAGAAATGGTACAGGCACATTTCAATTCAATAATAACTGGAGTTATTCATAGAATATGATGCCTCAGAAGGTAGTGAGCTCTCTATCCCTGGATATTTTTGTTTTGTTTTGGAGGAGGGGGTTTGCTTTTTGGAGGGGGGGAGGTAGGGCAATTGGGGTTAAGTGACTTGCCCAAGGTCACACAGCTGGTAAGTGCGAAGTGCCTGAAGCTGGATTTGAACTCAGGTCCCCCTGACTCCAGGGCCGATGCTTTTTTCACTGCGCCATCTAGCCACCCCATCCCTGGATATTTTCAAGCAGAAATGGGATAATAGCTTGTCAGGAGTGTTGTAGAGGGGATACTTACTTGAGTGTGGGTTGAAACAAATGAAATCCTGTGATTCCAAATTTCTATGATCTAGAAGCAAGGCCCTTTGATAATAAAAGTTATATAGACTGACAAAATTTTATCTGAAGCTGGTGCTTGGGAAAATATTGTCCCAGTGCATGGTGCCAGAGTAGGAATGAAAAAGTACCCCTATATTATGCTGAGGGCCCTCCCTCCGTCTGGGTCTCTCTGGGTGGGATCCAGCACCCTATATCCTGCAGGATGTGATGTATGCTTTCTGTGTGGCCCCCTGGAATTCAGGGCCCATGGGGAGGGGCAGGACCGAGGGGAAATAGCTGAAGAAAGCCACCATTTCCTGTTTGGCACTCAGGCCAGGGACAGCCGGTGAAAACCGGCCTGAAATTCAACACGCTTGGCTGTGGTGGGGAGAGTATTGAGGCTTGTCCTGGCAGTTGTCTGCCCGGACAACTGCCACCTACTCCATTTCTAAGTTGGGCTGCTGATCTTAGCTGGCCCTTCCACTCCAAAGATGTCATAAGAGAAAATAACCCTATTGTAAGAGCTTCAGAGGAGACAGAGAGGCCATCTTGTTTGCCTAGAGTTCTGCTCCATTCTTAGGTTCTGCTAGCTAAGGTTGCTTTGGTGGTACAAAGTCAGAACCCGGGGAATAGTGGCAAGAGAATTAGCCCAAGTCAGAAGGCCTGGATTCTAGGCCCAGTTGGCCATATTCCCTTTGTCAAGTCACTCTCCCTCTCTGGGCCTCTGTTTCCTTATCTGAGAAATAAGGACTTTGGCTTAGATGATTTTTAAGGTCCCTTCCAGTGTGCTCATTTTCTTGTTCTAAGACTCTAGGCACTTCTTAGAAGACAGCCTTTGGTCTTGGGTGAGAGCATAAGAACATTTTCTATGATCCCAGAGCCTTATGGAGACTCATTCCTTCCCTTCTTTTGTGTGCCCCTTCCCTTAAGCACCACACCAAGCACACCTTCCTGACAGAAAGTCAGCAGCTCCCTGGAAGGAAGGTAGCTCTAACACCTTCTTTCTTTTTTCCTCTCGGGGGAGCTGCTCTATGCCCCTGCTCTGTGGTATCTTTCGATGAGAGGCCTTTGATAAGGGGTGAGCATGGGTTCCAACATTATTAACCCTTCCTTTTAGAGAGGGGAGGTAGGAGCTACGGAGTAAGGGAGGCCACCCACCACCTCTCTTTGGTCAACAACCACCAACAGCAGGGGCCCAAACTACTCTTTGGAGGCTGGAGACCTATATATGCCAGACAAGTGCTGGGAGCTGATTTTCACTTATCTATGTGTGGTGATCCCTCCCCCGCCTCACTTCCTACCTCTTTCAGGGGCTATTGATTAGATAAAGCCCGTTCCCTGTGCAGAAGTTCACTGCCTACACATCAGAAGTAGAGGGGTCAGAGCCTTAGTGTACCACTTTTAACTTTCCCAATCCCTGTGGAGGGCTCGCTGGCACCTCCAGACACCATCAGGGGCTGCATTATGCCACGCCCATTCACAATGAAAGCATGCACAACTCATGGAAGAAAGGGCCCATGAGCTGAACCTAAAATTAAAAGAACAAAGTAAAAAAGTGCACAGCAGAGAACAAAAGAAAACTCACAAGGAAGCAGAGACGGTCAATTCTCAACATGACGTGTATTATTGATCATACAGGCTTTCTTGAAATGAAAATATATCATATTTTGAATCGTTTCCTGTTCTGCTATGCAGATGACATGTTTTTTCCTTTCCAACTTCTTATTTAAGTTCCAATCTTTAAATTTATGATATATGCTTGTTTCTCTTCTCTATTCTTTATTTGTGTTCTGGCATTTGAGTCTAAAATAAAATTACAAAAAGCGGAGGGGCAGCTAGGTGGCACAGTGAATAGAGTGCTAGCCCTGAAGTCAGGAAGACCAGAGTAGAAATTCAACCTCAGACACTTGACACTTAACTAGCTGTGTGACCTTGGGCAAGTCACTTAATTCCAATTGTCTTGCCCTCTGCCCTCCAAAAAAACAAACCAAAACAAAACACAAAATAAACATGCTTACCCCTCGATGGCTCCTCAGCCTCTTCAGGCCATGTCAGGAGCACAAGGATGGAAGAGCTACCTATGAGAACCATTCTGGTTAGAGCTTCTACCAATGGGACCAACTGGAATGTTCTAGAGCCCTGAAATGGCTCTAGAACATTTCGCTCCAGCTCTCCTTCCCTGCCCCCAGACATCAGTCAGACTCTGAAGGACATACTTTGATTTAGAAATGCATTTAGGAAATGAAGGGGGTTGTGGAGGACTGGAACTGGTGGGGCTCTCTGCTTATCTCTGCTCATCCCAGACTCCTCTCCCAAAAGGGAACGTGAAAACACCAGTGAGCTCAAGCTTTCAACTATCAACCTTCATGGATAAGAAAGTATTGATAAATCTACTCACACTGATATTAGCTACCAGCCAATGTCTCCAGTAGCGATATCTGGGAGATCTCCTGCTAGGGACATCTGGATCAACCATCATCAATACGTACTTCTTATCCTGAAACAAAAATTTAGAAGAGAATTCAGTGTCATGGGTGACCAGGGCTTTGGTTAGCATAAAAGAAGGCTCTGACTGCCCCACGCTCCATGCCAGCCAAGATACTCTGCTCTCATGGTTGGCACTGCTGACACTGTTCAGTTACAGGATTTGAGGTCTGTTGGGTGGGAGTAGGGAGGCAGGATGCCTGGATCTCCCTTTGATGGAGGAGAATCTAGTAATCCACAAGTATTTACTGAGCACCTACCTTGTACTCAGTACTCTATTAGACACTTTAGGGGACACACAAGACATATCAAATGGGTCCCTGCCCTCAGTGAGTCTGGAGACTGAGCAGACTTTTGCAGATTTAGGAGGATTCATGAAATGATATTATATAATACAAATACTAAAATGTGTATTACAAACTACAAGTGCTTTATATAGTATTTCAGAGATGAGAGTAGGCTGAATTTAGCAGGAAGACTTTAATGAAAGAAGTATGTTTGGAGTGGGGCCTTGGGTAGGACTTAGGTGAGGAAGAGGGAATTGGAGGGCATCTAGGCCGGAGGGAATGGTGCAAACAAATTCAAGATGAGAATGAGAACATTACCATAAGGAAAGGGAAGAGGGATAAAGTTGGGTAGGTAGAAGAGGGTTCAGCTATAAGGTTTTAAAGAGGTGGAATTGTTGATGAGTCATTTTTAGTTGTGTCTGACTCTTTGTGACCCATTTGGGGCTTTCTTGGCAAAGACAATGGAATGGTTTGCCATTTCCTTCTCCAGCTCATTTTGCAGATGAGGAAACTGAGGCAAAGAGGGTGAAGTGACTTGCCCAGGGTCACACAGCTAGTAAGCATCTGATGCTGGATTTGATAGCTAGGTAGCACAGTGGATAGAGTTCTGGTTTGGGAGTGAGGAAACCTTATCTTCCTCTTTTTAAATCTGGTTTCAGAAACTAGTTACGTGACCCTGGGCAAGTCACTTCACCCTGGTTGCCTCAGTTTCCTCATCTGTAAAATGAGCTGGAGAAGGAAATGGCCAACCACCCCAGTATCTTTGCCAAGAAAACTCCAAATGGGGTCAAGAAGAGTGGGACGTGACTGAACACCAATAAGAATTGTCCAGAGGCCAGACTTGACCTGTGAAACCACTTATAGCTCAAAGATTCTGGAATTTCAAATTCAAATCTATAACCCGACCAGTCTATCATTCTGAGTTTTGACTTTATTTGAAAGACAATATAAAACCACCCAGCTCAATCTAACAAACAATTATTACATGCCTCTGATGTCCTGGATACTTTGCTAGACCCTGGAAAGGCAAAGACAAAATAAAACAGTGCCAGTGCTCAAGTCCTTAAGCTTATATTCTGCTGGGGTGGAGGAGAGCCACAAAAATAGTGTTCAAGGGAGATTACATTGGCAGTCATTTACAGGATGCATCTGTGGGGTAAAGATGGGAGGCAAAGAAACCAAGTGGGAGAGAACCATAGTAATCCAGAGAGGAAGTGAGGCACCAGGACCACGGGGGTCACCCAGGCATCTCTTAAGTAGAGATGATCTGGAGTGAGGGAGCATTCTCAGTCCCCCATAGATTCCTAGAGCTTTGCCTAGTTCCAGGGATTGGGGTGGTTGGGTGCTAAGTCAGTTTATATTCAGGCATGTACCCAAGGGCAGGGTTCAGGTTCAAAAAAGATGGGATGGGGATGGGTCCTCCCAAGTCCCCAATCATGACCATGGCCAGACTGGAATGACTTGAGGATGGGAGGCTGAGACACAAAGAAGCATGGAGGGAAGAGGAAGGACAGCAGAGATAGGAATTCTCCAGAGTAGTGTGTGTCCATTCTGACATGGAAATGCATTGAACTCATTGCAAGGTCTGCTGGAACCTCAGTCCCCACTCCAATTATCTCTTCCCCCAGAATCAGTGGCCAGGCAACCTATTCTCATTTCCAAGAGGTGTTTCCTTAACATGCCCCTGGCCCGGCCAGGGACAAAGGCACTCCTTGGTTCTGTGGTGCTGGTTCCCTCTTTGGTGATCTAGGAAGAGAGCTCAAGCTCTCGCTGGTGACACTGAGATGGCTGAGCAGTGCCCTCAGAAAACCTCCTCTATTCCTAAGGTTTGCCCCCGGTCATCTCCTGATTTTGCTCCTAACTACCCATCCCCCTTCAAAGAGCTCAGCAGGAAAGAATGGGCTTTTGTGGTTCTGACCTTCACATCTTTTGTCTCTGTGTGCCTAGGGAGCTGGTTCCCAGCCCTGCCACTAACCACATCCTCCAGCAGGAGCTCCCAAACACCCTCGCAAATGCTGGGGGGTTTCCACCTCAGCTTTCTCCCTCCTACCGGATGAAATGGGGCATGGGGAGTTAACTCCTTGCTCGGCTCCATAGAGTCTGTCCCAGGCTCCTCCGCCCCTTTTTTTCTGATCACTGGAGCCTTTGCTCCAGGCAGGGAAGAAGAAGAGGAAGGGAGTCATTCTTTTGAATAGCCCAGACATATGCAATTGATTTCTGGCAATTCTGACATATCTATGAGCACAGAGAGCATAAGAGCAAAATGTGTGTTACTAAGGCAGGTTGTCTGGTTTGCTCTTCAGAGATTTTTTTGTTAACTGTTCCATGTGAGCTTGTCCTGACTGTTCAACACAGAATGCCAGCCCCCTGAGGGCAGGAGCTAGTCTTTACTTCTCTATGCCACCCAGCACCTAGATGTGACTGCCTCTCCAAATGAATTCTAAAGGAGGGGTTAAGGGACTGTTTGAGTGTGAGCTTGCCCAGAGGCAAGAAGATCAACTCTATAATATCTCAAAATTCTCTTTGAATCTCTTGTTTATGTATAGCCTTGTTGATAAAGTGCTGTGTGCCTGTAGTGTTAATACAAAAGTCTCTAAGTGAGAGAAATCCAGAATTTAGGTTCTTAGTTTTAGTGCTGAAAGATAAAGTAAGATTATGGCTTTTCTCTTCTATTTTTTTCAGGGAAAGAAGCGCAACTCCAAAATGATAATATTTATAGATGATATTTATATAGTGATTTAAGGTTTTCAGAGTGCTTTAGATCTGTAATTCCTTTTCTGAGATGCTTTAGAACCTTGCAGTCAAAATGGTGAGATTGGGTCCCCAGGAGGTTTCTTTTACTTTGAATTCTGGGGTAGGTACCCTGTGGGTCTAGGCTTCAAACATTATAGCTTATGAGCCCCCATTAGTGTGCCTTCCCTTAACAGTTAGGCAGTAGATATATAATGCAAAAGTATTTATTAAGATGGCATAGTAAGAACCACAGCAATGAATCATTCCTCCCATAAACCTGGGTCATTCTCTTTGATAAATATACACTAAGTCTGTGGGACGAGTGGGTAAAAACTTAGGGCTCAGTAGTAATTAGGCAAACACAAGGGGAACATGTGTGTCCAAGGCTATTCACTCCTCCCATATTGTTAGGCCTCAAAGTCCTTTCTTCCCAATGGAGTATCCCCAAAGCTCCTCTGTGGGCATAACATCTCTGCTGGGTTCCCATTATTCCACTCTTTATAGAGCACAATGAGTCTCATAAATCCAAGGTTGATTCTCTTCTCTTCAGCCAGAGGTCACGCTCCTTGAAGCTGCTTTCAGCTTTAAATAACTGCATCTCTGTGTCCTTGTCTATCTTGAGTATATATATGTTTCTGCCCCTTCAACTGTGCCTTAAACTCTCTGAAAATGACTTTTCGACTACTGGAAGGGGTATGTATCTCCCTCTGGATAAGGAGCTTCACAGTTAAGACACCTTGGTTGATAGAGGGAAGAGAAGAGAGAAAATCCTGTTCTTTCCCTTCCTCCCCTCCCCCTCTTACCCCCCACCCCTGAAGAAGAGTTGGGTTCTTCCTTGACTACTGGCTCCTGCCAGGACTTTTGAACTGTTCACTGTCTCTAGAGCTTAGCTATTTAAAGCCTTCAGAGTCATGGCCAATTTTCAGCCCAGCCAATCTGTTGCATCTTCTGACTCAATCAGAGAGAAGTATTCATACTTGTAAAGGGATTATTGAATATTAACACCTTGTTAACAAATCCACAACTCCTCATCTGTGACTACATCAACTATGCAGCCCCAAAAGGCAGTACAATGTATTAGAAGGAGCAATGGATTTAGAGTCAAGAGGACCTGTGTTCAAATCCCCTTCCCCTCCACGTCTAGTATCACTTTTTGTCCTTGTTATATTTTTCCTCTCATTTTACAAATGAGGAGACTGAAGTTCAAAGAGGTTAATGAGTATTGGAGTCAGGATTTGAGTTTATCTCACTTGGCCTGCCCCAAGTCCTTCAAGCTTTCTACTACTCATCCTGTTTTTCATAAGGGAAAGGCATTCCTTTCAGGACCCCTATGGAACATCCAGCACAACAGAAAGAATGCAAAAGTACTTTAACCAACAAGTTTTTTGTTACAATTATGAATGTATTTCACTGAAGGTCATAGAACAAAACAGTTGCAGGTCTAGTCTCAGATGCTGTACTACCCATTCTTGTGCTAGATTCCACTATCAGGTACCCCTGCTGGAAACAGGTAGCACATAAAGAAAGAAGGGATGAAGAAGAGTTCTTGAAGAGTCCTCCCATGGGGCATTTACTCAGAAGTTGGACCCATAATTCCATGCAATTGCTTCAAGCTCAGGATTTTCATGTTTCCAATGTTTTTGAGTTGTTCCTCCTGCCTATCAATCCCATTTTCAGGGGACTCTTCTTGTTATATCTTGCCATGGTTCCAAATTCCCAGGCCTAGTTACTAATGACTGTATGGAATGTAGTCAGTGAATGCATGGAAGTGTCACCTCAGTAATAAGCAGTATGCTCAGATTTTTTTTTTCAATATGATACCTTGATAGCCATCCTTTTGACACAGTCTGTAAAGGTGCAAATGCACAGTTTCTCAGTGTGGATGGTAATTGCAGAGCAGATAACCAGTAGAACATTATCTCCAAAGCTATGTTTAGCCAAGAGTTTAAAGAGGTTGACAGTGGGTGATAGATAAAACAACTTGAGGTTTAACAGAAGATTGGATAAAAGAGAACTATAAAAAGGACATACACTTCAGTGGATATCCACAATTAGCAGAGAGGAAAAAAAAAGAAGGATTACAGTAAGAGCCTACTCTAGGCCACCCGTCCAGAAGGAGAACATGGATAATGAGTTTTAGTAGCAGATCACAAAACTGGCACAAAGAGAGGAAATACATATAATTATGATAGGAAATTTCATTTATTCTGCTGTTATACACACACGTATATATCCTTCAGCTAAGAGCAGAGATGAGAAATGACTGATTTTCTATTTTATTTTCCAGATAGAAATGATCTTCCCATCACTCTCAAACACTATAAAGTACTGAATAGATGAATGAAGGAGGAAAGCACTTATTAAGCACTTACTATATGCAAAGCCTGTGCTAAGCACCTAGGACAGAAATAGAAAGGCCAGGCAGTTGCTGCTCTCCCAAGGTCCCATTGTGACCGGTGAGACAACACATAGGCAAGGTTTCAGCTGAAAGTAGGATGGAAAGGTCCCTTAGTCCTTAGGTTGCTGTGGCAAAACAGATGGGAATAATAACAGTTTTTGATATTGAATCTTTTGATTATACCAAGCATTTTGGTGGCAAGAACTTTCATTTCTGGATCTTCAGTAGCTGTGGCTTTGGCACCTACAGGAGCACTTGCCAGGCTACATCTCCACAGGAGTGGCAGGCCGTGATGATGGCTACAGGCATTGTGCTAGAAGACTTGCTATTCCAAAGGCTCTTGGGTTCAGCATTCTGGACTGTCTTCATCAAGATTTGAAGGTGATGGTCAAGGTGGTGGTGGTGGTTTGAGTTATTTGGGACATACTATCTTTTGTCTCTCCCTCAGGGTGTCTTGCTACTTCAGCTAGGCTGGTTTGCCTATTTTGAAGAGGATTTGATAAGGGGAACTGATATTGTAGCCAATAAGAAGGAATTAGAAAAGGAAATAGAAAATGACTAGAACTTTGGGAAGAAATGCCCATGCTATCACAAGATTCCTGGCAGAAAAGGATGGGAATGCTGGTCGGAGATTGATGTGTACTCTAGACATTATGGGAATGGGTTTCAAAGCATTCAGAGAAAAGATAGGCCAAATTTTGTGTCCTGATTTTCTTTTTTTTATTTTAATTTTCTTTTTTTTTTTTGCCTGAATTTCTTAAAGACAAGCTGATTTAAGAGGATTGGGAGGCTCTCAAGAATGAAAATCTGAAAACATAAATGCAAATTATAATGATGAGAAAGGAAAGGAAGGTCTAAAAAGACTCATGTGACTACACAGGGATTAATCCAGGAGTCCAAATTTTAAAAAGACAAATACAATCCATAGAAGCAGGAAGGTGATTGAAAATGAATACAAAAGAATGGCATGGTCCTATAAAAATAGGAATGTGAAATCCCAAAATCACCCAGGGGTCGTGTAATTTGTGTGCTAAGCCAACAGAAAGAGTGTTTTTATTTTTTCAAAAAGGTAATGTTGGGAAGAAAGAGAAACAAAGAGGAGATGCGCTTAGTGATAGCGTGAATGAGATGATGACAATGGACATTAGAGAGAGTTATCACTTTACCTAAGTGGACCTTTTTTTCAGAACTAGTCTATTTAAAGTGATTTTTATATAATGCAAATTTGCCTGTGGAGGTAGGGAAGGGGGGAAGTAGAAAGGGAGCCATGGTCAAGTGGGGGGGGGCAGTGCCACATGGTTCAAGGACACAGTGGGATTCAGGGACAGAGAAACCAGAGCAAGAGAAAGAACATGCAGAGGCCAGGGTCTGCCACGTGGCCAAAATCGAGGGGAAAAACATGGAAGACAAAATGTAGGGGCTGCATATGGATATAGATAGAACAGGAGACAAGAAGGGGCCAGGGACAAAGACAGCACCCAAGTGTAGATGGAGGGAAGGGGGGGCACAGGGAATGGTGTGGGATGGGGAGTGGGGCTGGACATGTGTGTGGAAGCAGGGGCAAAGAGAGAAAGCACAGTATCGTAAAGTTAACATGGGTGGGTTTTTTTTTTAAATGTGGATTTCTTTCAGAATTCTTTACGTAAAGTTGAATTTCCATAATATGAATTTACATAAAGCAAGAACTATCTGCGATGAGAAGATACAACTACTCGATTCCTCTTTTGTTTCTGTTACCAAGAAGAATGATATTCAGAATGAAAAGCATAGAACAAAAAAATGGTTAGCAGGGAATTGAAATTCAAGCTAAGTAAAGAGCC
Source organism: Pseudochirops cupreus (assembly GCA_028627135.1). Taxonomy (NCBI): domain Eukaryota; kingdom Metazoa; phylum Chordata; class Mammalia; order Diprotodontia; family Pseudocheiridae; genus Pseudochirops; species Pseudochirops cupreus. The sequence goes on from CM053581.1 coordinate 117,862,852, forward strand.
AGTAAGAGAGAATCTAGATGCCCTCAGCAAGCTTCAATGACCTGGCCTAGTGAATTACGAATTCTGTGGCCATGATTGCTAAACCATTGTTGGTGATATTTGAGGAATCATGGAAAATGGGAGAATTGTTATAGGATAAAAGATGGGTAAATGTTATTTTGATTTTGTTAAAGGGGGAAGGAAGCAAAATTTTCCAACTTTGGTTTGATATTGATTCCTGGTAAAAACATCATTTAAAAATGATAGTTAACCCAGGATCTAGCAGCTTCTACATTAAGGGATCAAAGGGCCTGGAATATGATATTCTGGAGATCAAGGGAGCTAGGATTAAAACCAAGAATCACCTACCCAGCAAAACTGAGTATAATGTTTCAGGGGAAAATATGGTCATTCAGTGAGGTGGAGGACTTCCAAGCATTCTTGATGAAAAAACCAGAACTGAATAGAAAATTTGACATTCAAATACAAGAAGAATGAGAAGGTAAACATGGAAAAGAATTCATAAGGAACTTATCAAAGTAGAACTATTTATATGCCAACATGGAAAAATGATAGTTATAACTTATGAAACTTTTCTCAGTATGAGGATAATTGAAGGGAATATAAATGTATATATATACATACACATATGGCTATATAGGAGGGTATATATGTGTAAGAATATGTATGTGAGTGTGTGTATATATGTGTACATAGACAGAGGGCACAGGATCAATTGAATACGATGGGATAATATTTTAAAAGGTGAAATTGAGAGGTGGGAGAGGAATAGTAGGAGAGGAGACAGGGAGAGACAGAACGAGGTTAATCCTCCGATATAGAAGAGGCAAGGGATAACTGTTACATTGAAGGTGAAGAACAGGAAGGCAAAAGGGAACGGGTCAACCTTACTCTCATTGAAGTTGGCTTAGGGAAGGAATGACATACACTCTAAATTGGATATCTTGGCCAAGTAGAGTAGAGGGGAAGGGG
>CM053581.1:117863923-117876471 GCA_028627135.1 Pseudochirops cupreus
GAGGGTAGGGCAGATTGCAGGGGGAGGGTTGTTAGAAGCACACACTTTCGTAAAGGGACAGGGACAAAGTAGAGAATATAACAAGTGGGGGGTGGAATAGGAAGGAGGGAAATATACAGGTACTGGGGTAGGGAGATCCATCTTGCCCTACTGGGAAGTCAGAGGGGTTATGGGGGAGGATATAAGAGAGAGCTGATTGGGGAGGAGATATTCAGTGGCATCGCTGTTTTGGGGTGGCGGGTAGGGGAAAGATGGGGAGAAAATCTGTAAATCAAAATCTCATGGAAATGAATGATGTAAACTAAAAAAAAATAAAAGTTTAAACTAAAAAAAATGATAGTTTTTACATACTCAAAAAGAGATTCAATTATCATTGTGAGATGAAATAGATTCATTAAAACAATGCTGGAGACCAGTTTTGTTTTCTTTTTTTAACAGGGCTGATAAATCAACAAAATGCCATAGATGTGACATATAAATGTAACCAGGAACTTAAAAACCATTTGCATAAGACTCTCCTTATTGATCAGGTTGATAATTCAGTGCTTCAGGACTGTGTGAGGGGTTGGAGTTGGCAAGAGCTTGGGAGAAGAGAGATCCTGGTCTTCTGGCTGCCAGCTTCAAGAGATATATTTTATATTTCCTCCAGGGAGATCCCTGAAGCAAGAGAAAGACTCTGAGAAAGAAGCTGAAGTCTTGAAATGACAGCACTTCAATCATGTCCCTGCCCTTAACTTATCACACAAGAGACTTCAGGGAATTTCCCCTCAGATAACATCTTGATCTCCCCCTCTCTCTGTCTCTCTCTTCTCTCTGTCTCTCTCTCAATTTCTCTCCCCTTCTCTCTTTCTCTTTCCAGTAGGAGAGCTCTTTCACTCCATGCTTTGATGGGTATCCTCATTTGTATAATACCAGATTTCAGTTGGCTATCAGCTTGAATAAATGGGTTTCTTTCCTATTTACTAAGTGTGGTTTTTGTGTAACAAAATTGATGGGAAAGGAATCAAGCTTTGGATATACAGCTGAATGGGCTCCTAGTTACTTGAGGATTTATGCATGGAATATGATAATCTCTCACCATAACCTTGTGGCCAAAAAAGATTTGGCCTGGAGGCTGGAACAGTTAGGTGGATCCAGAGCTGGTTTGCTAGCCAAACACAAAGCATATTGATTACTCTATCTATTAGGACCTGGCAGGAAACCTATAGAGGTAGCTGCAGGATTCTGTCATTGGCCCTGTTTTGGGAAACTTTTTTAAATCAGTGATTTGGATGAAGACACAGATTACATGCTTATCAAATTTATAGATGACATGAAGTTGGCAGGGCTACCTCTGACAGAATAATGTTCCAAAAAGAGCTCACAAGTTGTACTTTTAACGTGGGAAAGATATGGTTAGACAATATTTCACTTGGAAAAGATCTGGGGGTTTTATTGAATTATAAGCTTAATAGAAATCAACAGCACAACATGGCAGCCAGAGAAACTACAGGATTTGAAGCTACCTCATTATAAACACAGAATTACAGAATGTCAGAGTTGGAAGGCTCCTCAGAGGATGTCGAGTCCAAGCCATGCCTGACAAAGAGCAGTGTCTACAACATACCCAATGAGGATTCCACAAACCTTTGTTTGAAGGCCTCCAGTGAGGGGAAACCCACTCTCTTTGGAGACAGCCCAGTCTATTTTAAGGCAGCTCTAATCCTTAGGAAGTTTTCCCTTCTATTAAGCCTAAATTTGCTTCTTTGCAATTTCTACTCATTGCCCTACTTCTATCCTCTGGGAATAAGCAGAACACGTCCATCATTCATCCACATGACACTCCTTCAACTACCTGAGAAGACTGGTACCATACTCTGCCCCTAAAGCCTTCATTTCTCTAGGCTAAGCATTCCTAGTTCCTTCACAGATGAGATCCTCCTATAGCACGTGCTAAAGTCCTTTCATGATTCTGGTCGCCCTCTTCTGGACATGCTTCAGCTTGGCTAGATCGTTCCCAAAAATATGAAGCCCAGAACAATACTATAGTATCAGATGTTATACTTTACATCTCTCCATATTATATTTCATCTTGTTCAGTTTGGTCCAACATTTGAGCCTATCAAGATCTTTATGAATTCTTATTCTTCCTGCTCTGCCTCTTACTAACTATGTGACCTCAAACAAAGTCACTTACTTTTCTGGGTCTTCCTTTGCTTTGGAGCTTGGACAAGATGACTTCTAATGTTCATTCCAGTTTTCAGTCTATGAATTCTGATCGTTATCTGCTGCGTTAGCTATGCCTTCCAGATTCTTGGTACACTGAAGATTTGCTAAGATCATGCCATCTACAGACCTTTGTCAAAGTCACCGACAAAAATGTTAAATAGAGCAGGGTCAATCATAGTTCCTGGGCGTTTTCTTGAAGACATACCTCCAAGTTGATATGAAATCGTTAGTGACTATTATTTGGAAGTGGCCATTCAACTGGCTACAGATTCACCTAATTGTATGAGTTTCTAGCTCTCGTTTTTCCATTTTCTCCACAAGAATAGTACGAGAGACATCAGCATCAAACGCTTTGTTAAAATCTCTTTGTGTAAACATTCTAACTACAATGATGTGAATGAGAAGGACAAAACTCCCAAACTGCCTACTGTCACCATAATTACAAGCTTAGCCCCGGAGGAGAGTTGAGAAAATATTCCTCCATTCTTTTTTTTTTTTTGCAAAGGTGGGGGGATGACTATGGATATCATTAAATATATTGTTAGACACAGTTGATATGTTGGTGGGTTTTGCCAATCTGCTTTTTTCTCTCTTTGTTGTAATTTTTGATACAAGGAATGGTTTCCTGGCAAAGGGTCAGAGGAGGTATATATTGAGAAATGAAAGTGGCATAGAAGCAAAAGCTAGGAATAAAATTAAGATAAAATAAATAATATGCAGGCGAACTATTCTGAGAGCATTCTCCTGCTCTACCATGTATCTAAGTAACCCATCAAAAAAGGAAATAAAGTTACTCTGGCATTACTCATTCTTACTGAACCCATGCTGGCTCTCTGTGATCACCACCTATTTTCCTGTATGTTCTCTAATCATTGCTTTAATGAGACATTCTGGAATTTTTCCAGGAATCAAAGTCAAGCTCACTAGCCTGTACTTTGCACATTCTATTCTCTTCCCTTAAAAAAAAACTGGGGCAATGTTAGTCTTCTAATATTTCAGTCTCTCTCCTGTTCTTCACAATCTCTTGAAAAGGTGGTGACGGTCTCATTCACCCCATCCCAGAGAGGTCATACCTGCACCACAGACTAATGGGCACCATATTTTAGGAAGCATCTTGACAAACTGATACACGCCTAATGGAACATGACCAAGGATAGTGAGAGAAGGTGAAACTCTGTATTAGTGGTTGAAAGAATGAGGACTGTTCAACCTATTGTTTTTCATCTTTGTATTGCTAGCCCATATTTTATTCGATATTTCAGTGGCTTAGGATTTTATCAGAGTGAGTTTTCCCTTCACCCATGAAGGCTATTGATATTCTTCTGATTTAATAGAAAGTCTTCTAGACTGGCTGAAAAATTCACTTCTCTATAATAACTCTGGTGATGCGGTTTGTACCTGGTAGGTGCTTGATAAGGGCTCATTGAATTGAAGACATGGAAGGGAGAGGAGAGGGAGGGAGAGGTATGATAGTGTCTTCAAATATTTGATGGAGGATTAAATTTGCTTCTCCTGGCCCAGGAAGGTAGCATGATGTAATGGATGGAGCTAAACTTAAAAGTCAGGAGTTCACAGTTTCAAATCCTACCTCAGATACTTACTAGCTGGGTGATCATGGACAAGTCACTTAATATCCTTGTGCCTCAGTTTCCTAATCTACAAAATAAATGGGTTGGGTTCAATGACCTCTAGGTCTCTTCTCACTCCTATAAACCCAAATTGCATTGAAACAGATTTCAGTTGGTTATAAAGAGGGCCTTCCCAACAAATAGAGATGTTCAATAGCAGAATGGGGTGACTCATTAGGGAGCAAGTTCTGTGTCACTGGGAAGGGCTTGGCTTTCTGGGGTTGCTATAAATCAGTGGTTCTCAACCTTCCTAATGCCACGACCCTCTAGTACAGTTCCTCATGTTGCAGTGACCCCCAACCGTAAAATTATTTTTGTTGCTACTTCATAACTGTAATTTTGCTACTGTTATGAATCTATCTGATATGCAGGATGTATTTTCATTGTTACAAATGGAACATAACCCACAGGTTGAGAACCGCTGCTGTAAATGCTTCAGGCAAGGGTTGGATTATGTGACTTTTAGTATCCCTTACACCTCTGAGATTCTAAGTAAGGTGAGGCTGGACCAAACAGTGTCAATGTGGGATTTGGCCAGAGAATTCTCCTTTGTGCCTGCAGTTTGTGTCCCTCCCTCAAGCCAGCTCTCAATCCATGACAAAAACATGGGACAACTTGCTTGAATTCTCTGATGATTTAATTTTTTTTTAAACAGCTTTTTGCTTAGGTTCTTACTAAAAGTCTAAATAAATTCTCTCTGGGGCACATGTTTATTACTCCTCAGATAACTCTAGTAGAACATTAAGACATGAGAACTTCTCAGAGAAACCAGGGTTTTAGCTTTTTTCCTCGTCTTCAGGAAGTTAAGCTTGCCATGCCGTCGGAGATCATACTTCTGCCTTGCCTAACATGAAAGCGAGATAGATATACCAGTGTATAGCTCTTCAGGTCCCTCAGGAGCTTTTCCTATAGAGGGGCTAACTCTTTGGCAGTCCTTTGGCACTGAGGCTGTTAGTACCTACAAGTTACACATATTAACCAATTGTTTGAATTTTACCTTTGAATTAAAAATTGGGGTGAAGGATGGGGTGGTAGCTACCCAAGGCCCAGGGATTAATGTCTAATTTGCTGGTTGGAGCTAGAAAATTCCTGTACACTGACCACTACCATCTTGCCACCTCCAACCTATTTCAAATAAATTAAAAGTGGGAATTTCCATTACCTCTTCCCCAGTGAAAAACCAAGGGGAAACCCATACACTGCCTGAGCACTTGCATTATTGCATTCGTGAAGTATGCAAGTAAGCCCCACCAATTCTCTGCCTGCCACAAATACATTTAGGAGACCGCTCACACCTGACTTGGGGGGAGGGGGGTATGTCTTTGCTTTTTCAGCTTGCTTTTAAAAAAAGTTCAACTCTGGATTTCTATTTTCTAGATAATTACTTACTCAAATCTAGTAGAAGACTCAGAAACTCTTGCCTTATTCCCTTGATGTTCTCTCTTCTCCCCCAGGTCCACTCTCCTGAGGACCAGCTGACACCACCCCACGTCTCTGGACAAGAGAATACAGCCTTTTTTGCTTTAATAGAAAGAGCTTAGAAACACAAAGTCCAGTTGGATTTAGTAGGTGGAAGATGGGCTCAAACGAGCTATTTCTAAAGTACTTTAGCATGGTGCCTGGCACATAAAAGACACTTTATAAATTCTTGTTCCCTCCCTGGCCTCACATTGTTCCCCAGTCTGATAAAGGGGAAGCCTTGGATCTCCTAGCCTTCCAGGCAGTCTGACAAGCTGGAGCATTTCCAGTGATCAGAACCACATATGCTCACTGTGCCCTTCCCGGGCTATGACGTGTGTTCATATCCATTCTTACTGCATCTCTATACAGACCTTGCAAGAGAGGTAGGGCAGGTGCTGTCACCTCCATTTAGTAGATGGAGAAACTGAAGTTGGTGGGATTAAGCGATCTGCCTCAGGTTACACCGTGAGTGGAAAGCAGAGTGAGGCCTCCTGATCTGGGGCTCCTGGTTCTCAGTTTGGTGCGTTAGCCTCCCACAGCACTGCTGTTCCATAGGTAAAACAGTAAATGGTGATTTGGAACCTTAGTCACTATTTCACATGCTATGTCACAACAGGCCTGCACAGTGCTCTCATCTCTCCCTTGAAAAGGCTGGCAGCACTCTGAAGTACTCAACCACTCTCCCTGAAGTCTTTAAAGGCAAGGGCACATCCTTTCCCCATTTTACAAACAGAGAAACTGAGGCACCAAGCGGGCCAATGGTTTTCCCCAAGATCATTGGGTGAGTTTTGCAAAGAGTTAGGAATATATCTCAAAAGTCGCTCTTCTGAGGTCCCATCTTGGACTTAACACTTCTCGGACATTTTTTCCCCCAGGTTTCAGTTTAGTTCAGTGTCGTTGGCCAGGAGGTTCATTACACTATCCCCAAATGCCAGTCTCTCTTCCTAGGAACTCCTGACCCTTCCCAGCTGTTAGCCTCACAGGTACCAACTCTGCTGGGAGACAACAGCAACCTCAAGAGACTAAGCCCAGACAATCACCCCCATCTGGCTGGGCTTGGTCACCCCCAACAAGTGTGAAAATACCACCTTTGCAGGCCAGAATCTGAAAGAAATTGGGAACCTGCTGTTAGCTACATTCCCACTCCTTCTCATGTTTGCTGTTATTTTTTAACACTTTTTTTTTTCATAAAAGCACTATCCTCTTCCCCAGAGCTTGCCTGTAGCGAAGGCATGGTCTGTACAACTGCAATTATTTCAGAGAACAGATGGAGTGAGGAGCAGAAAGTCTGTTAATAGTAATAGAAATGCTACATGTTAACCTGGACAGCACATGATGACAGTCCCATGACTACCCATTCTGTTCCTACCAGCTGGGCAGCCAAAGTAGGAATGAGATATTCACAAACAGCCATCAGCCACGTAGCCACCTAAAGTTAGAACTCAAATTCCTTCACACCAGGGGCTTTGGAGACCACAGGGGCTTAGGCCTACAGCAGGAAGGGCCAGGTCACCCCTTGTGCTGGGGTTCACCAAAGGCACCTCAGTCCTGGTTTGTTCTTATGACACCTCAGTTCCTCTGACCACCTCAGACCCTCACACACAGGGAGTTCTGGCTGGGCTGAGGTTTGGGGAAGGGAAGAGTCTGTAGCCATCAGATCGGAAAAGAATCATTCAGGTGCAAACTCAGGGGTCACTTTCATGTGCCTGATTAATATGCTCCCCTCTAGGAAGTTGTATAGATCACAGGAAGACAAGCTAAGTTTAGTTCCTTAGCATGGATCTAGATCCAGGATTCTTAATCTGTTTGTGTATCGATCCTTTGGTAGTCAAGTCTGTGGACCCTTTCTCAGAATAATATTTCATTATTTTATTAATAATGTCTCAGACTAAAGTTCACAGAACCCAAGTGAAGAACTCCTGGTCTAGCTCACTGAATTAGGAGCTGTAGTTTGATTCCCAGAAACCGAGGGATCAATGGGCATCAGTGCCCTGACAGATACACGGTGAGTCAGAGTTAGATACAGACGGCAGTGAAAAAGGCAAGTCCTAACTCACCAGCCAGTCTCCTTTCCCACTCTGGAAAGATTCTCCCCGCTGGGTGTAAAGCATATAGGAACAGCCTACCCAAGTCCTGTGGAAGTGCTCATTATCATGTAACAGACTCCGTATTGATTTTTAGCTAGATGTATGGAACTGAACAAAGCTTCAAAAATTATACCATTTTCTCAGCCTCATTTGGACAGATCTGGAAACTGAGTTTGGAACAGCCCAGAGATCGTCAGAAGCATAACATGAGATTACAACTCATTACCTCTGAGTTTTCTGGTAGGCTGCTGTTGCCCAGGGGCTCTACGGGTGCTGTTAGAAGCAGGCCAGAAAGTGGCTTCTCCCAGCCAGCTTGAGACTGCAGATGCTATGGAGAGATTTCACCTCCCTGGAGAACTGGGTAGCACAATGGCAGAAGGCGTTTGACTCAGAAATACCATTACTTATTGCCAACAAGCAAATCTTTGTAGTCTATATGTTTTAAATTTCACAAATGTCCAGAGATTTAGGCGTGGAGGGGATTTTTGAAATGCAAACAAATACCGTATAGTCAAGAATATAAGTAACTCCAATTTAATTTCTTTGCCTCCTGGGTTCTGCCTGCCCCACTCTCCCTCAATCCAATGTGACACATTTATTAAATGTCTTCCCTTTGCAAGGTATTGTATCAGGTGCTGAGAATGAAAAAAACGAACAAACAAACAAACCAGTTCCCACTCTCAAGGAGCTTATATTCTACTGGGAGTGGGAAAGAACATTTATTTGGATAAATGTAACAATAATAACTCGCACTGAAAGAGTGCTTTAGGGCTTACAAAACACTTTTCTCACAATAATCAGGTGAGATAACGAGCATAGTTATCATTCTCTCCGTTTTACATGCAGGGAGATGTGTCCATGCACGACCCCCAGCTCCCACAAATATTTCATCCATTGGAGAAAAACCTTTTCTCGGTCTATTCCTCCCCAAAGCCTTTGAATGGTCTCTGCAGCCTGGAGCTCTGGCCCAATCTGGATTCTGATTTGGAAACATCAATTTCAAGCTTCAGCTTTAAGGGAGATCAGCATACTCTAGACCAGGAGTTGTTAATCTGGTGTTCATGAACTTTAAAAAAAAATTGATAACTATTGCAATATAATTGATTTCCTTCACAATCATCTGTATTTTATTTTATGCATTTAAAAATATTATTTTGAGAACAGGTCCCTAGATCTCATCAGACTACTGAAAGGGTCGCTGACACACAAAAAAGGGTTTAAAAAAAACAAAACAAAACAAACAACCTGCCCTAAACAGTAGTGTTGGCTGAGAGGAGTCAAGGGAGATCTCTACAATGCTCTATAGTTGTTGCTACGTTGAGGTGCTAACATTTCCTATACTGCCAACTGTGAGGAGTTTCCCTAGTACCTTTCTATGGGTTAACCATCACGTCCCCCTCCTGCCAAAGGGGGAGGATATTTGGGAATGAGTATAGGGAGGCTTTAATACCAATTTCAATTCCTTGATATTATTATTTCATTAAATGCCTTTTGCTTTGAACTCATAAACCACATGGCTTGGTCTAATATAAAGAGATATATCGGTAGGGGCTGTGCATTTGAAAAGACAACTAAGGGTTCCACCAGTACCATAAGACCTAGATGTAGCTGAGAGGTGGCCACCCTGAGGGATCTTGGAATACATATGAATGAAGAAATGACAACCCAGGGTAAATTGCCCAGGGTCATATAGTATGAGAGCTGGATTTGAACCCAGATTTGTCTGACTCCAGCACCAGAGTTCTTTTCCATAGTTTCATGCTGCCTTTAGATAATACTGAGGTAATTTGAAGAGGAAAAGAAAACTAGGAATCAGGGTGAGGGAAGTAGCTATGTGGGGAAGGGAACTCCTGAGCTTAGCCTTAGGTATTTGAAAGGTGGAGATAAGAGGAAGTTGGAAAATATTGTGTCAATGTACAGAAGTGTGAGATGGGATATTGTTTGGGGAAAAGCAGTCCATTCTGGCTGGAATGAACAGTGTATGATAAAAATTCATATGAAATGGGGCTGGAAAGGTAGGTTAGAGCTAGATTGTGAAAGGTTTAAATGTCAAACTAAGGAGATTCTATTTTATTCAAGAGACAATGGGGAGCCAGTGAAGGTTTCAGAGCACAGGGGTCACATTGTCAGACTAATATATCAGGAAGATTATTTTGGCAGCTGCGTGTAGATGGAGAAGGGAGAGACTGGAGGCAGGGAGACCAATTAAGAACCATCTGTCATCTGTCAGTCTCTTCAGATTGTTCTCCAACTAACTCTACGCATATCTATTAATCCACAGGTTTATAAAACGCTTGTTAGTGTAATATACCCAGTCTCTTTGATGAAGAGACTTTTCTTCTCTGAACACCTGTAGACTGTATGACTATGTCTGCGGGTGGTGGGAGAGTGTGATGGGGCGGGATGTCTCTGCCGCCTTTCCCCTCTGGATCTGAGTCTGTGAAATTCTGTTCTTCCAGGCAGCTCAAAGAGCTCCCTGCCTCACTGATCACAGGCACAGACAGCATGATGTAGAGGGAAGGGCAAGAGATCTGGATTTATAAGACTTGGTTTCAGCTTCTGTCTCTGCTACTTAGTTAGGACCTGGGCGACTTGGGGTAGGTCATTTCAACTCAGTTTCCTAATCTGTAAAAAGGAAGGGGGTTGGTCTAGTTAGAACAAGGATTCTTCACCTGGTGTCCACGGACCGCACCCCATCCCCCGCCCAAGGGGTCTGTGGATAAATTTCAGGGAGTTCAGAAACTTGGATGGGGAAAAAAAAATCACGTTAGCATTTCAATATGATTAGTTTCCTTTGTAATACTGTGTATTGCACATTTATGAGAAGGGGTTCTTTGACTTCACCAGACTGCCAAAGGTGTCCATGTACGTAAGAAAAGTTAAAAACCCCTGGAGGCAATCTCTCTGGTCCATTCCAGCTCTAGCCCATGGTCCTATGTGTGACCTTTTTTCCTCTGTGGTCAGTGGCTACAAGGACAATAGATAAAATGCTTGAGTCAAAAAGACTGGCGTTCACATCCACCCTCAGACACTTACTAGCGGTATGACCCTGGGCAAGTTACCGAAACTTCCTCTGTCTCAACTTCCTCAGAAGTTGGTGCTGGTGTAACAAATGCTTTGTTCCCCTCCCACCTTGTCTACCTCACAACAGGCTGGCAAGGCAAGTAATATCAGCCCCACCTGCTATAGAAAGAGACTAAGGCTCATCAAGAGTAAATGACTTATCCAAGGTCCCCCTAAGCATCTACCAAGCATCAGAGCCAAGACTGAAACACAAATCTTCTGATTCTAGGGAAGAGTTCTATTTTACCATGTTGTCTTGCAGTGGCCCAGCCTTTGGCATCTATCCATCCAAGATCTACTCAGAGGAGGCATATTTTCTTAAGCATCCTGAAGTCTGAAGTTAGCCAGTAAGCTGGAAATGGAGAGTTTACCTGTCTACATTAAAAAAAAAAAGTCCTCCCTTCATCTGGCTCCTGATTGTATCACAGCCAGGATCGAGGGACTGCTGTCCAAACCTAAGCTTGGATCCTGACCTAAATAAGCAGCCTCTCCAGGGTAGGAGCTAGGTGTCAGAAGTTAACCTCCCCTCAGGGAGCAGGAAGGCTCTTTGACTAGATTCCACATGCAGAATTTGTTGTAGTGGTGGTTAGCAAATCAAAATACCAACCCCCTCCCTCCCAACACTATAATCTGAATTTTGATACCAGGCAACATCCGAAACTGGTAGGAACAGCGTGATATTTCTGTTAGTTGGATTCAACCTTTTTTTTTTTTTTGGAGAACTCTGATCCTTTAAACCTCAGAGCACGATCCAATCTGGTCTGATCCAATTCAACTCTGACCCTCAGTGGCTGTCAGGAAAAACAATCTTCTCCACTAAGGCTATAACCTACTGGGGAAATACCAAGCTGGAAGCCAGGACATCTGAGCACTAGCCCATGGTATAAGTAGGGCAGGGAGGCTGCCCCAGGGCTCAGCTCCTAAGGAGAACACAGGATTAGACATGTGGAGGCGCAGGAGCTGGAAATGGACCGGGGGAATTGGGGCCACCATTGCCACCCACGCCACAACATAATTTGACTATGGAACCTCTGCCTTGCCAGCTCAGCTAAGTGGCTAATCACTCTTCCCCCTAACAGCCCTTCAATTACTTAGGATAATAGGATTTTAGAGCTCAAAAAGGACCTCCGAGATCATCTAGTCCAACCCCCTCATTTTACAGATGAGGAAACCAAGGCCTTGAGTGGGGGGGATTGATTTGCTTAACCAGGTCTCCTGGCTCCAAATTCTGTTCTCTTTTCACTGGGCTGCAGCTGCCTCCAGCTCTTCAAGGGTAGTTAAGCATTCTCAGTATCGAGCAGTGAGCGATGGAGAATCAAGAAGCTAGTCCTAGAATCCCCTGAGCTGCCTTCCATGTTTGATGGGGCGTAGCCACCTGTGCTGAGGTCCTTGGACCATGTCCTACGTTGGAATCTCAAGGATTCAACCATCTTGCCTGAACTCTATTTAGGATCATCTCAGCTTGGAGCCAGAAGGGATCTGAGAAATCCAGTCCTGTCATGATCCAGACCCAGAAGAGCTAGAACGCAAACCCAGGCCATCTGATACTACTGCATTGCACTGCCAGGACACGGAGCTCTTTTTATTTTTAATGAAATTCTGTTCTTTTAGCTAAAAGACCTGGATTGGAACCCTGACTCTACCACCTATATCTTTTTATGATCCTAGACAAGTCATTTCAACTCTCCACAAAGTGAGGAGATTCCTTTAGGTGACCTCCAAAGTTCCTCCCTTCTCCAAATTACTCTGTTCTGATGGTAGACTCAAAAGCAGCAAGACAGATGAGGCTAGAAAGCCAAGAGCAAATAATGGCAATGTTTATCTTCTACAGCCCAAGTTGGTGGCTTCCCTGTTCCAGGTTCAGTATCTGGAGTAGTGCTAACAACATTCTCTCTCTCTCTCCCCTCTCTTCTCTCTCTCCTCTCTTTTCTCTCCTCTCTCTCTTCTCTTTCTCTTCTCTCTCTCTTTCTTTCTCTCTTTCCCTCTCTCTCCCTCTCCCTCTCCCGCTCTCTCTCTCTCTCTCTCTCTCTCCCTCTCCCTCCCTCTGTCTGTCTGTCTGTCTCTCCCTCCCTCTCTCTTTCTCTCTCCCTCCCTCTCTCTC
>CM053581.1:117876971-117988799 GCA_028627135.1 Pseudochirops cupreus
AACCATGGAAGCTGAGACCAGCTTCAAGTCAAGCTGAAAGAAGACTTTACTTGGATACAGTGCACTGACTGAGAAGATTATGAATTACGGTGACCTAGGGGTGGAGAACTTTGACTTTTGTACTTTGTAATTGAATTAAGGATTTTGTGATTGGCTGAATGATTGTACTTTGTTCAAAACTATGTGACCACTTTGGTGAAAACTATGTGGCCATTTTAGTGATAAGTTGTTGAGTTGTGACATGTTGAATGCTGTATTTTGATTTTCTGTGATACATTGTAACATTATGAACGCTGTACCTTGATTTTCTGTGAATGTTTTGCTCTGATTTGATATGGAATAGAGAGTTCATTATACTGTGTAATCAGAACCTTGAAAAGCTGTTTACAGAAGCAGTCCTCTTGGAAAGCTGCTTATGTGTGGCTTTGCAATGGCTCAGAGAAAGAACGCCCTGGGATTGCCACAAGACAATCTATTTCTTTTTCCTTTATAGAGAGATATCCTTGAATTCTTGGGGAGATAATCTCGTCTTGTCATATTACCTGGAAGATGTCAGTCAGCTTTTCTATTTACAGTAGATCCCCTGCCTAATAGATCTCTTCTAGAATGGAATCAACACCAGGCATTTTGCCACATAAAAAGAGCTTAATGGTATTCAAAACCTCTTCTTCAGTTGAATGTTTTGACTAGAGAAGGATTGACTTTAACCTGCAGTATACAGTCAATGGCTTCATCATTGATTGATGACAGTCTGTTGAGAACACTATGGAAGTGTTCAACTCATTTCTCTACAATTATGCCCTTATCACTAATCAGTGTGGCTCTATCAGCATTGAATAGTTGAGATGCACCATAGGTCTTTGCACCATGAGTGTTTGGCCCATAAATAGTCTTCAGGGCATCATAGAAGTGCTTCAGACTGTTACTATCAGCATAAAACCGAATTTCACCTGCCTTCTTACTGAGTCAAAAATTCTGCATCTCTCCAAGTTTCATTTGCACTTTACTTTTGATGGGGTTAAATACTGCCTTCTTAAAGAAGGACAAATTATCCTGTTGGTAAACCCAATGGAGATCTCGTTTTTCATTTAGTAGTTTCTGAATTTCCCCATAATTTTCCTCAAACCAGTCCTGATGCTTACAAATGTCCTGGCCCAGATAAGTAAATGTGGCAGTGTATACCAGATCTCTGAAAGCCACCACTGCTTTTCTGCTCCACTTGAGTGTGTTGGCTCAACTTTCCCTCCAACTTAACAACAAACTAGAACTGTTGAAGCAGGGAGAAGCTCTCTAATCTGTTGACATTAAGTCTTCTGGTAGCCATCTTGCCTTGGGGCCACCACTTTTGTAGACTGCAAATGTTTTTCTGTTTGTTTGTTTGGGGTTTGTTTTTTTTTTTTTTGCTTTTTTGGAGGGGGGAAGGTAGGGCAATTGGGGTTAAGTGACTTGCCCAAGGTCACATGGCTAGTTTTGTGTTAGGTGTCTGAGGCCGGATTTGAACTCAGGTCCTCCTGACTACAGGGCTGGTGCTCTATTCACTGTTCCACCTAGCCGCCCCTAGATTGCAAATGTTTTGCTGGTAGAGGATAAGTCTATGATGAGACCAACACTCTATGTCACACATCATCTTAGTTACTCTCACATTCAGTCTGTCTCTTCTCCTTACAGTGACATAGTCTATTAAACGCCAGTGTTTGCTGCAAGGATGCATCCATTAAGTTTTATTTTGTTTAGGTAAATGGAAGACAGTGTTGGTGATAAGAAGGTCATGAGATGCACAAGTCTTCAGTAGCAAGTGACCGTTGCTGTTGCTGTTTCTGACTCCGTTCCTCTCGTGGACTCTTTGCCATGCCATGTCTCATAGTCTGTGCCTACCATGGTGTTAAAGTCACCCAGAATTACAAGATTGTCCTTTTTCAGCATATTGAGAATGACGGTCTTCAGATTCATAAATTTTTCTTCTATCTATCTATTTTTCTTCTATCTATCTATCCACCTACCTACCTACCTACCTACCATTTTATCCTCAAAGCAACCCTATGAAGTAGGTACTATTGTTATCTCCATTTAATAGATGAGGAAACTAAGGCCAGATTTAAACTCAGGTCTACCTGATTCCAAGTCCATCACTGTATACACTGTACCAACTAACTGCATCCCTCATTAGATTGTAATCTCCTTGAGGGCAGGGACTATCTTTTGCCTCTTGTGTCTCTAGTGCTTAGCATAATGTCTGGCACGTAGCAGGCACTTGATTTATGTTTATTAATTCTTTGCCTCTGTATGTATCCCCAAAGAGATCAAAGGCAGTAAGAAAGGTCCCAGATCTATTGAACTGTTCATCATAGTACTCTTTTTGTGGCAGCAAAGAACTAGAAATTAAATAGATGCACATTGACCAAAAATTGTACTACAAAAAATGTCACTTTGGTATAAGAAATATTGAATATGAAGAATTCAGAAAAGCATAAAAGACTTATATGGACTGAGGCGGAGAGAACAAGGAAAACAACATATACAATATTGTAAATTGAAAGAACAATAACAACAAAAAACCCTAAACCAAGTGCTGCATAATCATAATGACCAAAACTGGCCCTGGGGAAGAAATGAGACAACACACCCCCATCTTTGAATTATGGTAAGAGGCTATGGGAGTCAAATTTAGTGTGAGATACAGTCAATGTGTTGAGTTTTGCTGAACTATATTTTTTCCCTCCTTCTTGTTGAATCTTTGTTACAAGGGATAGCTCTCTGAGTTAAGGAGATTGGAAGAATATATTTGGAAATGAAAGTAATAAAAACCCCAAAGCCATTAACAACAAGAAAAATTGTTTTAAAGAAAGCCTAAAGGTACAATTCTGCATAGGTCTTTTTCTAATGAGGAGGAAACTAAATCATGAACCCATGCCAATCCATCCTCCCAGAAATAATCGTGAAAGGGAAAATGTGAAGATTTTATTTTGTAGATGATTCTGCAACTACAAATGACTATTTTCCATTCTGGAAGCAAAAGGAAACTATTGTGTAAGCCAGGCTAAGAGGGGCTTGACAGCCAGTTAGGTGAGAGGGGCAGGGGAGGGGATGAGGGAAGCAAAAAAGTCAAAGGTGACTGATATTTTGAGCCTGGATGGCTAGAAGGTTGATTTAATTGAAATCAGAAAACTGGGAAGGGAAAGGTTTGGAGGAAGATGACTTTCATTGAAACACATTGAAGCTGAGATGCTCCCTGAACATTCATGTGGAAATGTCCAGTAGGCAGTTAGAGATGTGGGAGTGACACTCAGGGCTGGACATAAAAATTGCCCTATTCATGTAATCACAGGCTGCCCAATAAGATCCCCATAGCTATGTCTTTTCATAATTTTTTCCAAGATCTCCTGTAATTCTGAGTCTTATTTACCCATTGTCCTATTCAAGTCATTTCCCCAAACTTAGAAAGACTCCCTCCTCTCTATCTTCTCCCTTGACCACTTTGCCCATTTCTGGATACTGTAAGTCCTCATTCCTTAGAAGAATAATGGAATCTAAGTTTGACACAGACTCTTTAGCCTTCCCTGTTCCACCAAAGGCAAGGTACAATTTAGTATGAAAATTGAAGCGGCACTGAAGATTAGTAATGCAGAAGGAACGCAGGACAAAGGAGATGGTCTGGAGATGGTAGATGAAGCAGTGCCCTGGAAGTTAGGAGACCTTTCTGGTTCTGTTTCCTTCTCTACAAACTCTCCTGGTTTATAGGATAGGGCTGTCCCGGTTTATGAAACAAAGCAGTGACATCAACAGCAGGCTAATGCCTGTGCTATGGGACAGATCACATGCCAGCGTAGGGCTTTCTCTCTGAGGAGCTAATGATCACACCTTTCAACAGTCTTTCCCACCAGTCACACCAACTTCCGCCACCCAAGTAACAGCACTGGTACCAGGGGCATGCTGGAGCCAGCTCACCAGGGCCAATTGTGAAATCTTCAGTGTGAGCGCTTACACCTCAGAAAATCGGCAAATGCTACCTACAAAAGGGCCTGATATATTGTTTTGTTGATTGTCTAGAGTAAAGAAAATGATAATTAGGTGAGTTAAACATTAAAGTATCATGTGTTTTCAGGGATCTGGTTGTTAAACATTTACCAACTGTACCCACTGACTGGGATCCCAAGTCTTGGCAGAGAAGGCAGAGGAAAAATGGGGTGATCAGAGGGACCTGGAAGATAAGGATTAAGCAGAAGAGAATGGGGTTCTCTTGTAACAATGTGCTTACACTGTAATGTTTTTTGAAGGAAATATGATCAGTGATTATGAGGACCTATTTTTTCACAAATTTCAAAAACCAAGGCCTTGCAATAGTACTCAAAGGTGGTAATTGCTAAACCCTGTGCAAATAGACACCTCCGAAGAGCTAAAATGATGTTAAATGCCTAAACATTTTAAAACAAACCTTGCAACATTCAGCCTTTATTCATTCATTTATTTATTTATTTCATCCCTGTTCCAGAGCACTTTCTCCCTTTCTTTCTGCCTTTCTCCTTTGGGGGGAATTCAAAAGCCGTTTTATGCCTCATTACCTGCACACTGTGAGTGATGTCTGTCGGTCCGTGTGCTGTAAATACCTTAAATCATGCTTCATTAAGAATATCTATGGTGCTATTAAAGAGCTATAATAGACAACGAGCTAACAGATGATTAAAGATGAACTCCATTTGTGTCAGTCACCAGCCAGAGAGTGAGAGAGTAAGAGAGAGAGAGAGAGAGAGGGAGAGAGAGAGAGAGAGAGAGAGAGAGAGAGAGAGAGAGAGAGAGAACAAGAGAGACAGAGACAGAGAGAGAGACAGATAGAGACAGATAGAGGCAGAGACAGAGATAGAGAACAAAAGAGAGATGGAGAGAGAGAGAACAAGAGAGATGGAGAGGGAGAAAGAGAGAGAGAACAAGAGAGAGAGTACAAGACAGATGGAGAGAGAATGAGGGGGAGAGATGAGAGAGAGGCAGATTGAGAAAGAGAAAAGAAGAAGAGAGAGACCAGAGAGGAGATTGAGACAGAGAGACAGAGAACAAGAGAGAGAGAGCGAGAGAGAACAAGAGAGATGGAGAGAGAAAGAGAAAGAACAAAAGAGATGGAGAGACAGACAGAGAGAGAGTGAGAGAGATGGAGAAAGAGAGAGCACAAGAAAGATGGAGAGAGAAGGAAAGAGAATGAGGGGGAGAGATGAGAGACAGATTGAGAGAAAAAAGATGGAGAGAGAGCACAAGAGAGAAGGGGAGAGAGAGAGAGAGAACAAGAGAGATGGAGAGAGAAGGAGAGAGAATGAGGGGGAGAGAGAGATGAGAAAGAGGCAGATAGAGAAAGAGAAAGAAAAGATGGAGAGAGGAGAGAGAGAGCAGAAGAAAGAAGGACAGAGACAGACAGAGAGATGAGAGAGATGAGAGGCTGTTATGCTTTCAATCAATCTGCAAAAGGGTAGCAAGTTCAGGGCAAGATGAACTTTTGTCATTGGATGAAGGAGTGTGTAAAGGGAATAGAGTTTTTGAGAGAAGAAAGGGTTCAAGAAACAGGAAAAGAGCCTGTGTGTGTGTGTGTGTGTGTGTGTGTGTGTGCATGTGTGTCTGTGCAGACAGACAGTGCTATCAGCCCTGCCTGTTTCCATGAGTACAATCATATTCCACTTTGAGATAATGAAGCAGAGAAAGAGATCAATTTTTGATGGCTGGTACCCAGAAGTAAATAAGGGACAGGGCAGGGACAGTGATGAAGGCGGGTCCAAAACAGAGAGTTATCTGCATGTTGGGAGCAGGAGGGGCTATTTAGTCACCAAGTGGCAATTGTGAGGTGTATATAAAGAAGGATGAGCTCACCTGCATTTTGGGGAAAGACATAAAGGAAAAAACTATCAAGAAACAGTGGGTGTGGTCTGCTTATTTGACAATAACTGCTGGGAAAACTGGAAATCAGTTTGACAAAAATTATGGTTAGACCAGATATATGCCACAATAAGTGTCAAATGGATATATGACCTAAACATAAAAAGGTCATAGCATAATAAAAAATAGAGAAGAACAAAAGGAAGTATCATTTACAATTATAGTTAGGAAAACTTAAAACTAGGGACAGGAGCAATCATAAAAGAGACAATTTCGATTATATAAAATTGAAAAGCTTTCACATAAACAAAATAAATGCACATACAATATGGAAAAAACTAAGTAGAAGATAATCTTTAAAACAATTAATAAAAGTATTCATATACATATATTCATATTCATATACATATATTCATATATGTAAATCTATCTGACCAAAAAAATCATTTCAAAGGCTATGAATGGGCAGTTTTCAAAAGGAGAACTGCAAGATTATAGGAAAACAAATTTTGAATAATTAAGAAGAGAAAAGCAAATTAAAATAACTCTGAGGTTTCACCTCATATCCTGAAAGCTGGCAAAGATGACAAAGAGTGGGAAAAAGTCAATGCTTCAGGGACTATGGGAAGACAAGCACTCTAAAATACTACTGGTGAAATTGTAAATTGTTTCAATTACATTGTATAGCGATGTGAAATCTATATAAGAAAAGTGAGTAAGTGGTTCATACCTTTTGACCTAGTGATACCACTACTGGGAAAATGCTCCAAGGAGATGAGAGAGAGAGAGATCCAACACGCCAAAATACTCCTGGTTGTGTTTTTGTGTGTGTGTGTGCAGTAGTTGTAAAGAACAGTAAATGAAGTGGGTGGCCATTGATTGGGAAATGGCTAAATAAATTATAGCGTATGAATGTAAAAGAATGTTATTGTACAATAAAAAGTGACATATATGGGCAATTCATAGAAACATGGGAAGATACATGTGAACTGATGCAAAACTAAATTAAAGAGAGCTAGGAGGACAGTGTGCACAGCAACTACAAACAACATAAACAAAAAGATCACTGAAAGGAAGTTCAAAGTAATGGAGAAACCCGCAATAGTCCTAAAAAGTCGATTAAGAAATATGCGTCCTTCCTCCTGGCAGAAATACAGGCAACAAGCGGATCAGAGCTTTAGAAACACCTGCCAGAAGCGGTCACTCAACCCAGGATTTTCGATGAAATGTCCCCTCTGTTTCAGTGTAGGATTCAGTTTGGTAGGAAGAACAAGGGAGAGGGGGAAAGGCTGGGGGGTAAGAGTATTTCCAGAAATGCCTTCAATTTAAAGATAAAAATAAATTTAAAAAGACCTTATTTCTAAAAAAAAAAAAAAAAGCTAATAAGGTACAGGACAGGGCAGGGACAGTGATGAAGGCAGGTCCAAAACAGAGAAATATCTGCATGTTAGGAGTAGAAGGGGCTATGGAAATTTTGTGCATCTCTGCCTCACTTCTGGAAACAAGGCAATAAAGCTAAAAAGCAGAATGTTTGGCCTCTGAGAAGCAATGACGAGAAAATTTTGATTTGCTCTCTTTCTTTTTATAAATTGGCAAAATATTAAGAGTATAGAGCACAATTCAGAATTTGTGTCCCCCATTTCATTTATCAGGCACAGTTCAGAATACCCCAAGGGAAAACTCTTCATAGTGGTCAAGGAGAAGAGATGGAGAGGGCCCCCAAATTCTACTCAATCTAGTGTTTCTAGATCACCTTAACTTTCAGTGAGCAATAGTGAAATTAGAACCAAAATAAATTAAAATGTTGTCTAATGGAAAGAGGAAAACCTGGGTTTGAATCCCTCTGGTCCTTACTACCTGCAAGACCCTAGGGAAATCACTTCGCCTCTTGGACCTCAGTTTCTTCACCTATAAAATTAGGAAGCTGGACTAGATGACCTTTAAGTTTCTATGAGTGCTGATGAACTTAAATTTGTTTCCTACAAAGCCACATAAACAATACAAGACTTCATTTTAACATTTCTGAGAAGGGTTGAGTTGTTTTCTCACCCATTCCTTATTTTTTGGATCAGGATTACTTCCTCCATTTCACAGATGGATAAAAAGAGGAACTCAGTAAGATGGCGACTGGACAATCATTAGGTACTTATTGAGCTTGTACCTAGTATGTGCACAAATACTATACTAGATACTTTTTTTTTTTGGCAATACAAAGACATGTCAGACAGAGGTCCTGCCTTCCCGGAGCTGACCATCCAGTGGGATCAACCATGTTGTTTGTCCTTCATTTTCAAAGAAGACCAATGACATCATGGGATGACATCTTGACTCTCGAGTGAGTTGGATTTAGGTGAGGCAGAGATGCACAAAGTTGTCAGACTCACTCTTTCCTCCAGCATCCTCAAAGTCCAGTGATAAGACAAAAGTCAGAATGACTGGCAATGGCCCAGGAGGCAGTGGATGACCTCGGCATTTTCGATGGCTGACCAAGCTCTAAGTAATCCACAGCTCCTGCTGCAGCTGCCTTCTTGGCCACTGGAACAAATTGTTCTCATCTACCCATTCCACAGGGGGAAGGTCTTCTTCATACACTCAGGGTAGACTCCCCCCTAATTCACTAATAGGTTTGAGGCCTATTATTTATTCTCCACCTGGTTTAGTCCATCTGAGAGCTACAGGTGAGAGTCAAGTGCCCAGACAGACACCAAAGGTGGATAAGCAGCCCCAAAAAGGGCTCAACAAGCCCTCCCACCAGAGGTGCTAAAACTCCTCGAATATCCCATACAACTCAAAGGAAAAGCCATAAGCACTGAGGACAGGCCTCACTGAGATACAGGGCTCAGTACTGGCCAGATCTAATGGACTGGTCAAGGAAAGAAAAAACCAATTGGAGACCAGGGGCTGAGGAGAAGCAAGGGGCTTGCAAAATGGCAATTTGGTACCATGCTTCCTTTGTAGGAATCCATGCACTGTGTTGCTTGCGCTAACAATAAGACACCAGTTCTTCTTGGCATCTTTTGACCCAGACGATATTTCCATGCCTGCTGCCAAGTTGTACCAGCTCTGCCTGCACCACTGATGTGAGACATGATGCTGCTCACAGCCCCATGCTGCTGTCACGTTCTCTGACACTCTGCATGTCACCTGCCACCCTGACTCAAACGCGCTGCCTGGCCCGGGGTGTTACTACTACTCCCAGCTCTTCTACCAACTTCTTATAAGAAAAAAAAAATGTGTGTGTGTGTGTGTGTGTGTGTGTGTGTGTGTGTACGTGTGTATGAAGGTTGAGCATTCTTCTGACTTCTTTCACATGGAACCAACCCAAGATACCCACATGCCCATGCCTTTGCCTGCTTTCTGCTCCTTTGGGTTCAAGACATTTGGCTATAGAGCTGGGGAACTTGGCCTGAGGGGACCCTGGGGAGGGAATGGGGAACAAGGTGGTATGGGGGTTCTGAGCATGAAATGAAGGGTTACTCAGAAAGTCAGAGCCCGGGAGAGGGTAGAAGGCTCTCTGCTGGGTTCCCAGCTTGCCTTATTGCGATGATGCAGGCTCCAAGTTTAGAATGGAGTTTGGAATAGACTTAGGTTAAGATTCCATCGGCTCTATGCCATGTCCCACTTCCAGGAAAAGAAATGGGTTTGTTGGAATAAGAAAACAGACTCAGAAAGCATCTTGGGCATCCAACAGTTCTTAGGAAATAGCGTTTAGGCAAACATCATTTAATCAGCAGCACTTGGATCTACTTTCCTTTGACATCTACACATCTACACTGACAAGCTGGACTATGTCCAGGGGAGAGCAAGCAGCCAGGACAGTGAGGGGGCCTGGGGACAATGCCATATGAAGTTTGGCTGAATGACAAAGGGACATCGGGCCTGGATAATACTTAGTGGGGAAGCCGATGCCTTAGACTGGGAGATGTTTGGCATGAATAAGACTTGGGGGGAGGGCATAACTGTGATAGTATTTAAAAGGACACTCAAATGGAAAGATTAGAATTGCTTTCGTTGGCCTGAGAGGTTCCAACAAAGAGCAATAGGTAAAAATTATAGAAAGACAGATTTCAAATCCATGCAAGAAAAAAATTCTTAACAGTTAGAGGTGCCAAAAAAATGGAATGGGTTGCTTTCGGAGGTGATGAGTTTTCCATTAATTGGAGATCGGTAAGATGGCTATGTGCCAAAGATGTCACAGAGACATTTGCATCCCATGTATGTATTTTCTGGTGGTTCCTTCCAGCTCTGAACATCTATCATTCTATTATCTGAAGGCTGAAGAAAGGACGGTTGGGAATGCTGGCAGTCGTAGAAGGAAAACCTTAGGGACAGTCACAGCACCACAGAAATGTTGGCACTGAAAGGAATCTCAGAGATCATTCAGACCAATTCTCTCATTTTGTAGATGAGGAAACTGAAGTCCCTGGATCACCCAGGTTGATTAATGGAAGAGCTGGCACTCAACCTGGGTCTTCTGAGTCTCAGATCCACCAGGTGACCTCACCTGATGATCTTCTGCCAAGCCACTCTCCTTCCAGTCTGGACAGTTTTACCAGTCTGGTTCTCCCTAGGTGCTCTCACACATAGGCTCCCACTGTAGCAGGTGGATTCAAGGATGTAGAGAGCCCCTGGTCAGAAGCTGGCACTTTGGGGTTCAAGTTTACCACACTGTTCCAGTTCCTTCTTTTCTTTCAAGTCTGGTTTACTCTGAAAGACCTCCTTCTGAGTAAATGCTATCATTTCAAGAAAGCACTTTGAGATCCTCAGAGAGCTAGAATACAAATTTCTCTTCACCCTAGGGAGAAAGCTAGACACTACTATTCCCTATACCTCAGTGGGGAGAAAAGCTCACTCTTTGCTTGCTTCCCCACTTCTTGGCCTACAAATCCCTTCCTTCACTCACAGCACCAACCTACCAGGAGAAAAAAAAAAGACCTTGACGCCTCCCTGAGGGCACAGAGAAAGGTGGGGGGATGGGGGAGGCATAGCATGAATTGAGCCTGATAATTGAATCTCCCGGGTGCTGCGAGATGGCTGGGGGGGGGGGGTGAGGGGTTGGGGGGAAGACGTTGCTGGAATGGAGTTAACTGGAAATTGCCATTTCCGTATTGTTAGAGGCCTCCAGGCCTAGAGCCCCTGATCATTTACTGGGAGTGCTGGCACTCCCGTGCATCTGACCCTAGCTCTCTGTTGGGCCACAGGCCACCCGGGATCAGCCGCTTTAGGATAGGGAAAGAAATTAATTTTTGATCCCTGGGGACTGCAGTTTGGTGGTTTAGCTGCGGGAGATTATACTGTTGAAGAGAGAATTGAGACTACCCCTCAGGAGCTGTTATTGAACCTCTAAAGGCCTGAGGGAAAGTGGAGGGGGGAAGAGAAGGGTGGAGGAGGGATAGAGAAAGGTGAAAAGAGACTTTCTTGGTAGTCCCATCACTTCAGACTTAATGGACATTCCCTTTCTGGAGACTTTTGCCAATTTCTCCTCCGAATATTTAATGTCTGGCTTCTGCCCTCCACCTCCAAAGTATCAGTCCTCAAAAGTGGAGAGGCTGCCGAGTTGGATACCTCGCTCTACACTGATGAGAGGCAAGAAATTGCTTTTGCCAATCGGCCTCCCTGTGATGACCCTGACCCCTTGATTATTGGAACAAATTCATCCTGACTTGTCCCCAAACCCCCCACCCCCCTGCCCCTCACCAAGACTATCCGAGTTGTACCCACGACTCCATCTTACCCCCCCTCCCAATCTGCTTAAAAGAAGCCAGTGCTGTTGTCCTCTCCCTAGGTCCACCTTTGGAGCCCACCTTTGCTAGCATTTGGTAAATGGATGATATGTAAAGACACCATACAACGTGCCCAACCACAATGCAGAATAAGTCTTTTGAAATCTGTTTGCTGACACAAATTTGGTTCCTGTAGGGTCTTTTGTGATTGTGAAGAAAATATGAATTATGGTTCCTAGCCATACAAAGTCCTTGATGAGGAGAGAGAGAGAGAGAGAGAGAGAGAGAGAGAGAGAGAGAGAGAGAGGGAGAGAGAGAGGGGGGGGGGAGAGAGAGAGAGAGAGAGAGAGAGAGATGGAGAAAGAGAGAGAGAGAGAGAGAGGGAGAAGGAGAGGGAGAGGGAGAGGGAGAGAGAGAGAGAGAGAAAGAGAGAGAGAGAGAGATGGAGAGAGAGAGAGAGGGAGAGGGAGAGGGAGAGGAAGAGAGAATATGCTACATTTGTTTCCATCTCACTTACTCACATGTTTAAATACATGGATGAGGCATTTACTTAGATTTATTGGGTCCTGAGCAATTAACTGTGGCTTCCTCATCTTTGTGTCCCTCAGAATGCTTAGCACAGAAGCTAGAGCACAATAGGCACTCAATAATAAATATTTATTGAATGAATGACACTCTTCCCCCCCCCCACAACTGCTTTAAATGGAAATAAGGCTGAAAGACACAGACAATGTCTGAAATTCTGCAAAATGTTAAAGTGCTAGTGTTAATATGTTCCTTCCTAGCAGGCTGCATTTCTTTGAAATCTGGGCACTCACTATCTGAACACTGAAGTCCGGCGGGTTCAGGAGCAATGCATCATTAGCGCAGTCAGAACCGAAGCACAGGCCGAGCAATTACCATCCAGTGAAACCTTGGAAGCTGTGAAGAGCTTTCATTACCGGGGCAGTAGCAGGTCATTCACCTCTAGCCCCCATCTTGGGCTAAAACAAGCATTTTTCTGCACTAAGGATTCCAACTTCATTTAAATCAGTAATTGCTTTGATTCCAGTATGTATGGGACATAGAGACTTCATGACTAAGAATTATATTAGTCAATAACTTTGCTCCTTTTATGAATCATTAGTCAGCTCTCTTTTCAGCCCTTTCCCACATTGGGTTGAGACAGTAAAGCAGATTGGACTGGGGTGGGGTTTGTGTGTGTAGAAGACCAGAGAGACCGGACTGTAAGACCACCTATTTGGGGGGAAATTGTTCTGTTCAGGTTTTAGAAGTAAGATTCCATCAGTGGGCTCCAGCAGGGAATGTTTTTTCTGTTTCAGCTACAGAAGGAAGTCCTTATTTGGCAGCTAGTAAGTTTCTTACAGATGCCTTGAATTTGCATATCATTTTAAACTTACAGGATCATAGGATTTGGAGCATATCTAGTCCAACTACCTCATTTCACACAGAAAAAAAGGATTAGGGTCAAAAGTATAGAGACAAGCTCAAAGTCTCCAAGGTAGTGTGGGGCAGAGCAAAGATCTGAATTCAGGTCTTTTGGCTCTAAATCTGGTGCTTATTTCACAAAGATAGTACTGGGAGTAGACAGGAGGTAGAGTCAAGGCATTATATCCATTTTACAGATGTAGAAACTGAAACATAGAGAAAATTAACAATAATACTACTAACACTAGGTGGTATTTTTCTAGCTATAGATAGAATTGTAGCTATAGATTCTTTTCCTGATGCTCTTTCCTCTAAACCAGGCTACCTTCCAGACACTATCTGTCAAGGAAGTTCCGTATAATGAGCCATTTAAGAAGGCTTTGGGGGGCTCAGAAGGCTGCTGCCCCTGAGTGTCCCCAGTGGCCTGGCTGCTTTCTGCTGTAGCGTGCTCTTATGCCCACCATTTTCTTTCTGGATTGAGGGACTGTCCATATAAGCCCTCCAATGGCCATGCCAGTGAGATTAATGGACAACATAAACCTTTCATTTCTTGCAGCAGGTATTAAGCTTGGCTGTTGGTTTGTCTTGGTGAATTTACCAGATTTAGAGTTGGAAAGGACCTCAGAGAAGAAGACCTTGTCAAACCCTCTCCTCTTCTTTTAGGATGAGGACACTGAGACTCAGAAGAAGTGACTTGCCCATAAGCACTCAGAGAGTAAAGAGCAGAGTCAGGATTTGAACCTAGGTTCTCCACCTCCATTCCACTATCCTGTTTAGCTTAGTTCTTTGCTAGTTGGATAAATCTAAACATAAAACAGCAAAACACCCAATATTAGACTGCAGGATTCATGAGACTGAAATATTCTTTAATAGAATGAAAAGAAAATCCTTCAACCAAACTCATGACTCCATGTGACTTCATACAAGCATGCAATGCATTGAAATCCTTGTTGTGAAAAGCATTTCTAAGCATCTGTGCGTAAGGTCCTCATGGGTATTGTAGAGAGGGAAGTGGGCATACCCATTTAGAATTCCCTAGGGAACAGGATTCATGTGGCTACTAACAACGGCCAAGGGGATGAAGGAAATAGATTTATGGAGACAGAACTCATTCTACATAATCTTCTCAAGAAAAGAGAACTGGTGCAATATCTCCTTTTGACTTCCCCCACAGATCCTGGTAGGGTTTCCCTTCCTGCAGGGCATCTGAGATACTTAAATTTACTGACTGCTGACATCTTCTGAGTCTCTGTCAGGAAACAGCATCCTCTCCTCTCCTGGGTAATGAGACTATACCACAGGCTTGAAATAAAAGGGAAGATGCAAATGAAGAATACTGTGGGGCTGACCAGCCTCAAGGATATCTCTTTAAGGGAAGCATCATAGAATGGATGTGGACCTTCCTGACTCCTGTGGTCCTCACTAACATGCCCAGAAAGTGCAAGAGATCAGTGAGGGAAAGGGACCAGCCAGGAGCCAAAGGGGTTAATGTTCTCTTCCCCTCAGCTTTCAATTGGGAAATTTGAATTTTTGATCGAGTGATTTGTCAGGATTGTTGTGTATTTACTGTAATTACAGAACATCAAATGTGCATTGACGTAATTACCATAAATATGTGTAAAGACATGATAACGTGTAATTATGTCATATAATTCTTTAATAAAGCATGTGGAGGAAAAATTATTCTGCACATGCTCAGTGCTCATCTTTTGCTTAATGTTGACACTGAAGAAGGTTTTATTCTCTCCCCCCTTCAAAATTACTGAGACAGTTTTCTTCATTATAGATTAACTAGTGGAAAAGTGTGGTTGGAAAACACAAATACACACAATTATAGGCATGCACACACACAGTTGTGTGCATACAGACACACACACACACACACACACACACACACACACACCCCACAGAAGAAAGACATTACAAAACTCTGCTTTAGAGGAGATAAAACCCCAGGCTTGGAGTCCAGGCTGTTGATTTCTGTTGCTGATGGTGACACACTGGATATCTGAGTTGGCCCTTTCTCACTGTTGCCTCCATTTCTCCCTTGACTAATAGAAGATCGCACCTCCCAAAGTCCGAGGTGGAGGTGGAGATGAACAGGTACAACTTTGAACTCCTCTGAGGTGAATTCTCACTGACCCTGAGAATACAGATTATAGTACCCAGGTTTAGGGAGAAGAATGTCCTGATATGGTCAGAAGGAGCCCCCTTTCCATGGAGAAGGAGGGCTTCTTACTACCCATATAAATCCAGGGGATCATAGGATGTCAGAATGAGAAGGGAACATAGAAGTTATATGGGGGCACAAGATGGTGCAATGAATAGAGTGCCAGGTCTGGAGTCAGGAAGACTCATTGTCTTGAGTTCAAATCTGGCCTCAGACGCTTATCTAACTGTGTGGCCCTGGGCAAGTCACTTAACCCTGTTTGCCTCAGTTTCCTCAGATTTCCCATTAATAAAATGACTTAGAGAAAGAAATGGGTGAATCACTCAAGTATCTTTGCCAAGAAAACGCTACACGGGGTCGTGAAGAGTCAGAAATGGTTAGAGAGGTTATCTAATCCATCCCCCTCATTTTTTCAGATGAGGAAATTCAGGCCAGGAAAGGGAAAGAAGGGATTTGCCTGAGGTGAAGTAGAGGATTGAAACCTGTGGCCTCAAACTCATTCTTTCTTCCACTGCAACGTCCTGTACCTCCCTAAGAAGAAGGTGTAAATCTCTTGCTGGGCCAAAGCAGGTCTTTAAGGCAAACAGCTTCTAAAATGTCAGAACAATGTATGGAAAGGAAGCTGGTGCATCAAATCTACAAATTTAGAGTTGTCTCAAAGAGCTGGAGATCTGGTCCTGACGAGACACCCCTCAGTTCATTATCTCCCTCTCTCCCAGGTCCTCTCTACTCTGCTTCTCTTCCTTCATGCCACACAGGGTCTGGATTACATTCCAAAAGGCTTCTTCTTGTTTCCAGGATTATAGACTTTTAAGCTAGAAAGGACCTTAAAGGCTTTCCAATTCAACTTCTTCATCTTACATGTGAGAAAACTGAGGTTAAGAAGTTAAATGACCAGCCCAACATGAAATAGATATAATTGACAGCAAGACTTGAAACCAGGTCCCCTGCCTTCAAATCCAGTTCTTCCCACTAGACCACACTACCTCTCCAAACACCCAATATAGGCAAATCAACTCACTCTCCAGACCAGTGAACACTGTGGACATTAAGGCCTTTGACTCTTTAGTGAATTCTTGGAGTAGGACAGTAGGAAACTCAGTGACCGATGTGTATTTTATTCCTCTTGCACTAAGTTAGAACCAGAGCCTTGGATGGTACATCAGTTGCCCCTAGAATTCTTCTTTCTATGCCTAGCTAAATCGCATGGCTATTGCCTCAACTTTCTAATTCATAATTATTTAAAGTAATAGCTTTGGCAATCACGTATACCAGATTTTCCAAGATAGACCAATTTCAAATATTATCCCCCATTGTCCCAATAAATCTTAGAAATGTCTCATAAATGCCAAGATTTCAGCAAATGGTTACTGAATGAATCAAGTTAGTTAAGTATAAAAAGAAGTCCAAAAGTCACCAAAAAGACAGAGAATTGAAGGCTGAAGAAAGCCCACATTTAACTCATGAAAACTATGTGTACTATGTGTGCCAATAGCTATCTGCCTAGTTAGAATGCATATGGTCCACGTGTCAGTGGTGTGGTGATAAGCACAATGCACACATACCAGCCAGTATGATAAGCAGCAACTGGTTTCCAAGATTGGTTGACATGTTTCCAATGATAAGATTTACATACACTATGCCTTGTGAAGTAATATAAAGGCCTATGTAGCAGCAGGGCAGATGTGATTGACCTTGGATTTTAACCTTTTGTTTGGAAGACACTACCGCTCCAAGCATAGGACCTGTGATTGTGGCATATACATTTCAATTATCTTCAAGGTGATACCTCACTCAAGCACATCATGAGGTGAAGTAACCAAGGATCCCATGAGATGACATTTCTTGTTGACTATGGATATGTAATAAAACTAATGCCGCCAACTCCTTTATTCATTTCTCTGAGAAGAAACTGTGGTCCATCCTTCCATTCAATCACCACTCCTTTGTGTCCTATGGTTTCATTAATAGCAATATTATCAATGTTGATGTGGTTTAGTCTATCCAGTCATAATTAGTAATAATTAGATGAGTTATCGTCTGCCTTCTCACATTTAGAGTACCAGTGCTCAAATTAATATTTATAGCTGGTTTAACATCTGAATGACTCAACACCCTTTTGTCCCCTTTTCCAGAACTCTGGAATCATCATTGCAGAAACTGAGGTCCATTTTGTATTTTTAACCCTTTTCCTGGGTTGACATTGTCAAAAAATTCTGAGCCTTGACGTCTATAACTATGTAAATCCTTAGACAACAGGTCCGGTTCTTACTTGAAGCCATTCTAGCATGGTAAAACTAGTTAGAGCCTGAGTCCTGTGGGCAGGGCCCACAAGAGCTGGGGGTTACCTCCAGGCCTCCATATCATATCTGGGCAGGATTTCTATGAAAGCTACAGTGGTGCTGCTTAGAGGAAAACCTTAAAGATATAGGTGGGATCAAACACAGGCAAAAATTAGGTATGATGAGAATGTGTGGAAGGAGTAACTATATTAATGAAATTATACATTCAGCAAAGTATTAAGGGGCAAAGGAAATAGGTAGTAAACTAAATGAATGCCAGTACTATGGTCAGGGTGTTAAAGAAGGATTCTTGCTTAAATTCATAGGAACAGTTTCCGTTGGCTTGTCTTAGGGAAGATCAGGGGCCAGGCTAGGTCTAGGGAACTCCAGTTAAGGATTAAGCTAGAAAATTTAGGTATGACTCTGACTAGTTATTAAGTAAATTTCTTTTATATGTAGACATGGGCATGTTCCCATGTAAGATGTGAATTTCCACATGGGTGGAACCTAAAGATGGTTCATAGACAGAATGGATGAACATCTCTGGAATCTGTCCCCTCCCCCCTCCAAGGAGATTTTTATTTCCTGCCTAGAAGGGAGCAGGAAAAAAGCTGTGGCTGAGTGCTTATTCCTTCCCATTCCTTGCCTCTCTCCAAAGGGCTTATCAGGCATCCTTCAGATTTATCTGCACTCCTTCCCTCATGCCAAGCTAATATTGGGACAAAATAGATTTAGAAGAAAAGCCTCTTGCTTGCTCATTCTAAAGAGGGAAGGGGAGCCACAAGCTTATATAAGCCTGCTTAGCTCCTTCTCACCAAACACTGATTACACAAAAGTCCATCTCAAATAGTGACTAGCAAGCAAAACCATCTATCATGCAAATAGCAAAAAGAAATCAGAGAAGTTACGGATTAGAACACAATCATTTTCTCATTATTCATGGATTCCATATTTGTGAATTTACCCACTCACTGAAATTTGTTTGTACCCCCAAATCAATGTTTGGGGTGCTTTCACTATCATTTGCGGATGTGCAGAATGGCAAAAAAAAAAATTAGTCACCTGATGTACACATTTGGGTGTTGAGGCTGAACAAGGAGACTGCTCAGCTTTCTTGGTTCAACTCTTGTACTGTAAACAAGTATCTTTTTCATGGTCTGTTTAGTACCAGGTTTTTAGCATTTTTGTGCCTTTTGTTGGTGATTTTGCTGTTTAAAATGACCCCCAAGTGCCATCTAGTTTTCTTAAGCACAAAAAGGCTGTGATGTGCCTTACAGAGAAAATTCATGAGTTAGATAAGCTTCATTCAGGCATGAGTTATGATGCTGTTGTCCATGAGTTCAATGTTAATGAATCAACAATTTGGCACATCCTGAAAAAGGAAGAAGATATTCTCTGATGAATATGATTCTGGAGGCTGCTCCAGAAAGTGCCAAAGTAAATGTGATCAGAGGCTCACAGAAGCCTACCCCTGTATTTCCTCTAGGAGCAATGGCTCAGTATTTGTTAATTCAGTGTTTGCAGCAACTTTAGAGAGCATGACTACAGCAACTGACAAGAATCAACTACACATCAGAAAATACATAAGAGTGAAGGATTTCTTCTGATGAGAGTGAGATGAGAACTCGGTTTCAACCAAGAGAGAGATCCTGATCTCACTTAAGGAGAAATTCTCTCTCCAAAGACTCTTGAGAGGCAAGCTAGAAATTAGGGACATGTTAAGGAGCCTGATTCCCTTATATGTCTGTGGCTTTTTCATTTTCTGGTTTCTGGGCAATTAGAGGCTTACCTGGAAAGATTCTGGGATTTTGGCAATGCCTGCCACTTTCTTTCTCTCCCAAAGAGTGTGTTGAATCACACATATCCCCAAAAGCTCTGAATTCAGTTCCACCCCTTGCTCCACAGGTTCTCAAGTGTCACATCATTCTCAGCATTTTTTTTCCTACCAATTAGGAATCATGTCTCCATCTGCACGTGCATGTCACAAAACCCTATAGGCTTGGTTGGAAGATTCATTGCTTATGTACCACTATTCACAAGGATAGGAACTGGATTGTGATCTCACTGGGATAGAACAATTATCATTGGTATAGAAACTTCCTGTACCGAGGCAGGTCAGCACCTTCTCTGAAACTTAAAGTTTTAGAGGGTTTCCTAGCACTAAGTCCCTTGTCCAAGGTCATAGAACCAAGAACTCCTAACTCTGAGGCCAGGTTTTTGTCCCCCATACTACATTGCCTCTCATTACTACTAATATTTCAGTACGGTTGCTATTGTTAACACTAATACTGAGCAGGAGTTTTTATTACATAGCACCTTTAAGTTTACAACAGATTTTCCTAACAATGCTGTAAGACAAGGAGTGCAAGTATGATGATCCTCATTTTGCAAATAAGGAACTCAGGCTAGAGAAGAAAAGTGATTTGTTTAAGGTCAAATGCAGTTCTCCTGCTTCTTTATTTCCTGGTCTATTAAATCTGAATTTGTTGTTTTCTTTTCCTTTGTAACTAAAACCTAGAAAATGTTCCACCTTGTTCTCTCTCTCTCTCTCTCTCTCTCTCTCTCTCTCTCTCTCTCTCTTTCTGCAAAAGGGGGGAAAAGGTATGCATCAGGAGAGATGGTGGTAGGACAAAAGCAGATTATTTAGGATTAGGGTACCATGGATCTCTGAACCCAAGGAACTAAGCTCTCTGAGGGATTGGGAAGGTCAGGGAAGGTCATGGTGTCATGAGTTGGGGTTGAGCAATTAGGAAGCTGGACAGCCATTCAGAAGTCCTTCCCTTCCTCCTGCCTCCAATCAGAGCCCAGAGATTCAGAGCACAAGGACCCAAGGCCCTGCTCCTTTCATCAAAAAGCCATATTATGCCTAGAAGAAAAATTTTAGGGGGAAATGTACTTGGAAGAACATGCTCTAAAACACCAATGTTATAAATTCTATCTCAATCTGTGGAGACAATTTAATCTGAAAATCTTCTATTCTCTTTAGGTCTGTAGAAGAAGCATACCACTGCAATCTATCTCCTATTTTACAGATTCCTAAATCCTGATTATCTTATCACCTTAGGTTTCCATCCTAACTTCTGCCAGACATTCATTCTCCAACCCATACCTCTTGTGTCAATCACTCCTACTCCTCATAAATCCCAATCAAGCCCAGTTCATCCATTGCCTAGCTCATTCCACTATGTCCTATGGGACTCCTACTTAATTATTCACAAAATGCCTTCCCATCCTTAAACTTTTCGTCTTTATCATTCTATCTTTTAACTTTAACAGGAAGCCTGGGGTTCCCATGAGTGTACCATGTGGCTTACAATTCTTTTCTACTGATGATCAGTCCTCCAACTAGTCCCCCCAACTCAAAAGGCCAAGAAGTGGTGTTGGCATACTCTTTGATCCTTGCTGCTGATTATAAACTAATATAATCTGGCCAAATCAGGCCTCTTACTCTAGAGAAAGAAGGGAGGGGACAGGTATACAAAAATAGCTAGAATGACTGAAGCAATAAATGCATCCCCTGACACTAAAAGCATCAACTCATGTATATATCCTTATCTAGCTTATTCATGATAGATGTGACTAATCACGCACAAGTACACACCATGCATTCTTTTTTCATGTGTACATAAAGGAGTTAGTCCTTGAAAGTCAAGGACCTAACTTTAGGGGAAAAAAAGGTTATTAACAAGGTACAAACTGCCTACGCCAGGTGTTTTCTTTATGAGATGTGAACAAGTCTCTTGAGTGAGTCAGAGGAAGCAATGTCATCGTATGAACAATGACTAGACATGTTGTTAAGGGATATGGTCCAATAAGTTAGAGGCAGCTGATGCAAGAGACATTAGCTGGGGGAGAGTTCAGCTCTTTAACTCATGGAAGGGAAGAGAAAGATTTTCTCTCCCCAGGGGAGTCTCAGAAAAAAAAATGCTGATATTCCCTCTGATAATCACATTTACCATGGCATGTAGCAGTAGAGCTACTTGGCCAGAAGGAGGCCCTCCATCTAGTGACTGGAGAGTTAGCTCCAGAGATTTCAAGGCACTGATAAGGAAAACAGACAAAGATGCAGAGAGACAGTCACCCGAGGCTAGAAGCAGTTTCAAAGAGTGGAATCTCTGGGAGCAAAGAAGAGAGATGGTTATGGAGTCAGAAGAGAGTTACCCCTAGCAATCAAGAGTCAAGCTGTGAAGACCCCAGGATCCCAGATTAGTAACTAACTAAACAGATATGCTGGGTTCAAGCTGTAGGTTTATGAGAAATCCATTCAAAATCAAAAGGATTGATGCCCTGTATTTTCAGAGTTGAAGTTGACTAGGCCACATGTGTTCCTTACATCTGTGCCTTGCTATCACTATATTCAAAATGTCTGCCAACTTTTCTCATAGGTGCTGTGTGTAATTGCTGGAGAGTGCACTCCAGGTTTCTGGGAGGAGACTGTTTTATAGCCACTATTCTTACTGTGGCATCTTCATAAAATGCCTTTACCAAAAGCTGATTGTGTCTACTAAACGAGTGTTAATGGGAAGCCTACTGGTAGGGGCTCATCAGCTCCACTAGCAGGAGCCAGGACCCACAGACTATACACTAGAACATGAGACTATCAGTCATCTACTGGAGACCCAATCCCAAACTGTGGGGTGCCCCAGAGAGGGTGCTAGAGTTTTACATATGTAAGGGAGGCAGGAACCTGTAAATAGCAGCAGAAAAATGGGAAGCGACCAACCCCATCCCTTCCTGTGTTGCTAAATGCTTCTTTGAGGTTTACTGAAGGTGATCTGTGAGGCTCTGGCACGCGCTGATCAGCAATGGTAGGAACTGCAGAGAGCTTACTCACCCCAATACAAACGTCAGGGGACCCTGGAATAACCAGCTCATTCCTTCTCTGTTCTGAGTTTGAGTCCACTTTCCACAGAGACCCAGCCTGTAGACAGGGAAGACTGTATCTCCAGTTTGGCGGTATGTTTTTGTCACTTCTGTCCTTGCTACATCTTCTCAGTAAACGTGCTTTTGTAAATGCTAATTTATGTCCACGGATTAACTGCTTTGGGGAGGAGTATACTGGATAAGGGCTAGTGAGTATTTGGAATTCTCAATTCCTTAGGGTTGCCCCTAAAACCCTGAGGGGAGCAGAAGTCATCTTCTGGGGACCAAATCTAGTAGTCCATCATCCAGGGGGATACCCCATAAACATCCATGAAAGTAAATTAGAAAAGGAACACTTCCTGAGAGGCTCTCTCTACATTCTGGTGCAAGCCTCTCTGAAATGTCTGAGCTGCATTTCCCCTTCATGCTTCATGCCTGAAGAAGCTGCTAAAGTTGCTCATTTAACCCTCCTGCTGAACTGGGAGAGAATCTTCTGTATGACTTCACCCTGCGGGCAGAAGGTATAGGAGGATAGTTCACCATGTACTCCCAGGGTGCTCTAATGGCTCCAGAACCAGGAAAAGGGGCAGACTAGCCAGCACACTCTGACAGAGGACAATCAATGAAGAGATGCAGTTCTTTCTAAGCACAGTGGAACTGAAAGCTGAATGCACAACAACAGTGACATATGCAAACAGAGGGGTTAGGAGGCCCCCAGCCTAGAGCACAAAAACAACTAGCAAAAGTTTGCCTCTAGAATTCTTTAATTGTTAGCGTTCTGGGACCAAGCCTGGCCAAGTACTAATATCCTAGTATCAAAAGAAGGGGGTAGGATTTGACTTCTTGACAGTATCTATTTTTTAAAAAATTAAAAACAGCCCCAAACTTAGGGATATACGAACAGCACATGGAGGGTGGGGACTGGCACTGCAAACCTCAAACAGGGTACACGACCAGGTTTGGAAACCACGTCCAAAATGTCACCTTCTAAAAGAGGAGCTAAGAAGGATCAATAAATAGGATTAGCCAAACACCACTGTGATTTCTGCTCTTTCTGATTTTATCATTTAATCTCCTGCATAGACTAAGCTATCAGGGGAGAGAAAGTACCTGTGGACAAAGGACTGCTTACAATGTCTTGCCAGATATCTCTCTTACTGTTAAGCTTGTAAATTGACGCTGTGTTTTATCAAAGTCTCATAGAATTCCAACCCCTTCTTCTGTAGAAGTGAAGACTGAGGCCCAGAGAAGAGAAGCGACTAGACCTAGATCCACAGGTAGTAAACAAAAGAACAAGGGTTTGAACCCCAGGGCTCTGACTTCAAATCCAGCCAATTCTTGTAGTTTAGTTAATGAAATCGGCCTCCCAGAATCTAATCACCTTTGCCTGAGTAGACAATGAAATCAGGCTCCTGAAAATGAATCATTAAAGACGAGGGGTCTGCCAGTTTGGGAAGGGAGCCCCCTCAGTAGCTGGGGCCTCTTCGTTATTCCAGCTAGTTTTTAACTTCAACAATCACATGAACTGTGCGGATGGCAGGCCCTGGACTAGCAAATATCCTCTGGAAAGATGTTCTTGGCATTTACAGAGCTTCACAATCTGGCTCAAGCACACATTTTTCAGACGGAATACACACTGCTTTCCTCACTCAGTTTCACAGCTAGAGAGGCCGACTTTCTGTACTTCACATAGACTTGCCTGGAATGAATGAACTCCTTCAAGTCTTTCCTTGTGCCCCCAGCTGCTAGAGCTTCAACCTGTCCCCCTCCCCACAACTAACTTTTATGTACTTTCTATACATTTTGTATTGACTTATCTAAGTACAAGTTGTTTCTACCGAGTAGAATTTAAGCTCCAGAACGGCAGAGTCAGTTTGGATTATGTCTTGTTCTCTGGCCCCCAATATAGTACCAGTCACATAGCAGGCAATTAAATGCTAAAACAATGAATAAATGTGAATGAGCTCAATGAGGCACAGTCTGAGAGTCAATTCCATTTTTGAATGTGTGTGACCTCAAGAGAAGGTTTTATTTTCAGAGGGAAAAAAGTTTGTCATATTTACAACCTTATCCTTGGTTCTAACAGATCTAGAGGCTATAGTATTGAAATCTCTGTTGGTCACATAGGGCAACTAGGTGGCACAGTGGATAGACTGCTGGGCCTGGAGTCAGGAAGACTCATCCTCCTGAGTTCAAATGTGGCTTCAGACACTTACTAGACCCTGGGCAACTCATTTAACCCTGTTTGCCTCAGTTTCCTCATCTGTAAAATGATCTAGAGAAGGAAATGGCAAACCACTCCAGGATCTTTGCCAAGAAAACTCCAAATGGGGTCCCCAAGAGTTGTCCACAGCTGAACAACAACAAGACCTCATGAGATTTCAGAACTACAAGCACAGAAATTATATAAGTGTTTTGTTTGTGTGTTTGATTCCAAGGGAATTCCAAGACAGAGGTAAGATGGTAAATGAGTCCTCAGCTAATTAGAGTGGATTGCTAAAGGTGGGTAGTGGGGAGATAAAGAAGAGGTTAAAGAAGTTAAAGTCTAAAAGAGCTAACTTGTGTCCTTGTGGGAAAGAATGCTTCAAAATTTATACCATAATTACTTGTATTTGTGGGTAAAAAAATTACTTCTGCCCTTTACTCAAGTTTCCTAGTGTAACTTCAATTTGCTCATAGTTTCAAAGATGCTGCTCAGTGAAAAAAGTTCAGAGGTGAGAGACCTTGGCACATGTACACTGAAATGGAATATGGGATTTTAGAATGGTTTGGGCAAACAGATATCTACCCTGGACATTTTGTCTGCTATATGGCTGGTCCCCTCTCCCTACTTGAAACACTACACTCCAGATGAGACCACCAGAGTTCATAATCCTCCTTCCTGGGGGAGTTAAACCATCCAGCTCTAGAACTCCATCCTGAGACTGAGCTATCTTGATGGATAAGTGAGGGAGTGCAAATTCAGCAGGCCCGGACCAGGCTTCTTATCTACCTACTCCAGACACCCCAAACCCCCACCCCCAGCCTTTTACCTTTTTTTCTGAGAAGAGTAATCAGTTCAATAGTACTATTGCTTCTGAAAAGGCTGTGTCAAATGCTCAGTTGAAACAGTTTTCAAAGTGTGGGCTGGGGCCCCCTGGAGAAACCCGAGACCCTTTCAAGGAGTCTACAAGGTCAGATCTATTTTCATAATGATACAAAGATGTTTTAATTTCTAATATAGTAAATATCAGTAAATATTACCCAAATAAACAAAACAGCTAATAGTGTAAAAGAAAGCACGAAAGACAGACTTAAAAAGTCTAAAGGTGACAAAGAAACAATTAAGTACATACAAATTGAGTACATACTGAGCTTGTTTCCTTGTTGTCTCCTCTGCTGGAATATAAGCTTCTTGAGGGCTGGGATTGTTTTGGTCTTTTTTGTATGCCCAATGTTTAGCACTGTGGCTGGAACATAGTAAAGACCAAAAAAATTGCTTGCTTGCTTGCTGAATGACTTTTGGTAGATAGATGGGGTACCATAAGTAAGAAATATTGCATAGGCCATCAGAAGCAGTTTTTCATTAAGTAGGCTTTTCTTTCTTACAAAGGAGGGTTAAATAGGGAAGAGAAGTATGCTAGATAATGATGGTGGTATAAGAAAAGAAGACATCAATAACATTTTTATAACAAAAAAAGTATAAGGTGTGATTTCTAGATCACATGACCAACAAGATGGAAGACTAGACATTTTCTCTGATCTTATCCTCTTAAACTCTTCAAAATAGTTATTATGGGCAAGACATAAAGCAATTTTAACTTGTCTCCACAGTAGGAAATATCAAACAAGGTAACAATTCAATGAACTCATTTATAGAAGAGAAGGCTATTATCTAGGCCCTAATGTGATCTCTTGGCAGTACTTCCTTAACCATCTACCATGGTCTGGC
Organism: Pseudochirops cupreus; assembly: GCA_028627135.1. Taxonomy (NCBI): domain Eukaryota; kingdom Metazoa; phylum Chordata; class Mammalia; order Diprotodontia; family Pseudocheiridae; genus Pseudochirops; species Pseudochirops cupreus. Next base: position 117,903,222 of record CM053581.1, read on the forward strand.
AGCAGGGCAGCCCAAGCTTGACCAATAGATTTTCAGTAGAACTCAACCCTCAACCCTATTTCCTTCCCCCTCTCCCCACCTCAGTTGTGGGAAATCAAAAAGCAGAAGCTTACTCAGGCTGGGAAAGCATCAGAGCAGTACTTTATACAGCAATAGAGTTCCTCCAGAGAACTCAGAAAGAGAGAATTGGGGTAGAATACTTGTATGGGAAAGTGTCCAATATCCAAGTGAGGCTGGCTCTGTTCCCTGGGAAGTCATATAGGGAAGAAGTTGAGGTATGTGAAATGAGGTTCACTTCCCAGAGAAACTGCCATCAAAGAATTAAGCAATAGGAAAAAATAAGAGAAAAAAAGATTGAAATTACCAAAGATCTCAGGAGGAAGAAAAGACCTTGAGCATAAATAGATACATCAACAAGGAAAATATTAATGTAAGGGAATATGGCCTCCAGATCAGGTAAAAGAATCCAGACATCTATGAATAAATATTGTAAGACAAAGGAAAATGAATCAACACCTGATGAGACAGAGAACCCTGTAGCTTCCTAAGAAAACATGGAACCATGGCAGCTTGTTCCTGAATGGTTTAAAACAGAAATAAGAATTGTCAAACCAGAATTTATGGCCTGCACAACAGAAATAATTGACAGAATGGAAAAACTTGAATACATGATGGCAAGTTTCACCAAGGAAACAAAAGAGAATAAACAACTGGGAATGCAATTACGCAGAAGTGAAGAGCAATCTGGAAGAAGAGAAGCTAAAATTAATAACACTAAAGAAAACATCATCTCCATACAAACAAAACACTGATCTTGAAGACAGTATGTGTAGAGACAACTGAAGAATTAAGACAAATTAAGAATTATGGGTCTCCCCAGAGAACACGACCTGAACACCACAAAGCAAGAAATAACACAAAAAACTGCCTAGAACTTGTAAACACGGATAACAGTGCCAATCAAAAGAATCCACAGATCTCCTTTAGAAAAACGAAACCAAACCCTACGCTGCAAACAATAAAACATATAGTGATTAAATTTAACAATCTTAATGATAAATGACAAAGTCTATAAGCGACCTCAAGAAAGACCTTCAAATGTAAAGGGAAGGAAATTCGAATAACCCAAGACTATTCTGCACCCACCAGAAAACCTCAGGAGGGAATAAAATAATGTATTCAAAAGAGCAAAAGAGCTCAAAACGTAACCTAAAACATGACATATCCTTCAGACTTCAGCCTGCTAATGAAAAAAATGGCTGTTCAAAAAAAATAGGCATTGGAAGCATTCCTAGAAAGAAAACCAGACCCAAAAAAATTATTCACTTTTCAAACACCTCAGACAGCAGATATATAAGCAAGGTAAACAAATGTTGCAACCAAGGACGACAACAACAAAATAACCTTAGAGATCATGAAGAGATTTCTTTCTAAATGCACACAAGGAGACAAGTGTGAAAGCAGAAGACAAATACAAGTGATGGTGGAGAAACAAACCTGAAACGTCATCCACTAAGCCTCACAACATCCTGCCTGGAGGCAAATCAGTGTTGTTGTTGTTGTTGTGTTTTTTGGGGAGGACTAAAATATAGAATGGGAGGGCACATAAGGAGGGGAGGCAAGGAAGAATATAGAGGATGTGTTGTACTCTAATCGAGTCAAAGGCTAACAGGGAAGGAAAAACAATTCCCGTAGCTTCTTAGGAAGAAGAATGCTGACAGCCTACAAAAGAATTGGTGAAGAGGCAAGCAGAGGAATTGGTGTGTGTGTGTGTGTGTGCGTGTGTGTGTGTGTGTAGGAACTTGTTTCATTGGTTGAAGGGGATGAATGTTCCCACAGGAGAAGAAAGACATGCTGTAAAGGAAGATGGAGAAATTCCAATGAGTATAATCTGTAGTGATTTGGTGCCTCTGGAGAAGGGGGATTTGAACTCCCGTTGGGAAGTGGGGGACAGGGGGCTGACATTCTGAAGGATGAGAGGAATGAACCCAGGGAGGATATTTCAAGGTAAATTGTATCTATTCATCCATCCATCTGTCTGTCCGTCCATCTATCTATCTATCTAAACCACGGGGAAGGCAAAGGCTAATAATGAATTGTATAATCAGGGTGGGCAACTCGGCAGTGCAGTGGATAAAGCACCGGGCCTGGAGTCAGGAACTCATTTTCCTGAGTTCAAATCTGGCCTCAGACACTTACTAGCTGTATGACCCTGGGCAAATCATTTAACTCTGTTTGCTTTAGTTTCCTCATTTCTAAAAGGAGCTGGAGAAGGAAATGGCAAACCACTCCAATTAACTGTGCCAAGAGAACCCCAAATGGAGTTGTGAAGAGTTGGGTATAACTGTAACGACTGAACAACAACAACAACAATCAGGGTCATAGAGAAATTTCTACCACAGGGCAACATATTCTGGTACTTCTAAGAATGAGGAACTGGTATTTCCAAGAATGAGAAACAACAGAGTCTAGGGTTTTGGAGTCTCAGCACTAGGCTTAACCTGCTGGACTACGTTAGAAAGAGCTCTTCATGACTCCAAAACATTTAGAAAGAATAGAACTCCTAAACCTCTTAAATCTGCCTTTTTCTGTTCCCATGACTAAATCTCTTCTCCTAGGTGGAATCCCCTCCCCAGGGAATGAATGAACCAAGAAGTTTATAATTTGGTCCGGGAATTAGCAAGATATGGAGCTTATAGCACAAAGGTTACATGAAAATATTTAAGGATAAAGAAGCTGGGATCCAAATCACTGGGATCTCATTAATTGTCATTTTCATTAGTGCAGCTGGAAACTGGTCATGTAGGGGAAGGGGCCTGGTAGAAACCAAAGCTCACATCAAAGAAAAGCCCAAAGATCTCCTACAAACCCAGATGGGAGGGCTCTTCCTTCTGCCCCTGGCAAAGTTGCCTGCTCAGATGCCACCTCCTCTTTGTAACCCTTATTGGTGCTTTGGGATTTCTGGAATCTTTATGACACTTTCATAATCTGCTCTGTATTAGAATTACTTGTGTATAAGTAAAATTTATCCTACTAGACTATAAGCTCCCTGAAGGCAAGGACTTTATATCCCCTACAGCTGGAGATATCAAAATCAAAATCAAAATTTTAAAAATCGGACATCAGCAGGAATGCCTATACATCATTACCAATATCAGCACGCCCCCTTTTTCACCTCATCCCCAGCCCCAGTCTCTATCTGATGTGGAACATCATTTGGATGGTGGAACACATCAGATAGTAAAAAATACAGGCTCAAGTCAAAGCAGAGCCTTCCTAGACAGCAACTGGCTTCTAACCCAATCCAACTAGCTAGCATGTATTATTAGCATAATAACAAGAACAAACAGTCATATAGCCAGGTGCTGTGCTAAGTGTTTTACAATTATTATCTCATTTGACTGTCACAATAGCACCTAGGAGGTAGGTGCTATTATTATCCCCATTTTACAGATGAGGAAACTAAGGGAAACAGAGGCTAAATGACTTGGCCAGAGTTACACAGCTAGTAAGAGTCTGAAGTCAAATCTGAACTCAGGTCATTCTGACTCCAGACCTGGTACTCTGTTCACTTTACCATCTAGGTACTCACTATATATAAAGTAATATGGCATAATAGAGAAAAGACTGACCTTGGAATAAAGATGACCTGGGTTCAAGCCTTGCTTCTGACACATACTAGCACATACTTAGACATTCAGTACCTCATACAATTTTCTAAGAGTAGCTGTTCCTGGGGAGTTGCTAATCAGCACATCTCTATTGATTTTATATATTATTAGTTCACTCCCCTGATGAAATCATAAGATTATCACACACATACACACACACACACACACACACATACACACACACACACACACACACACACACACACACACACACACACACACCTGTGGAAGGGAGGAAATACAGAAGACAAAAACCTGAGGGAGTGTGATAGGGTCAAGTGAAGATTTTTTTAAAGATGGGGAAGGACTAGGCATGTATATAGACATCAGGGTAGAAGCCAGCAGAGCATAAGAAATTAAATATTATATTGGAACACTAATGCATTGTTGGTGGAGTTGTGAACTGATCCAACTATTCTGGAGAGCAATTTGGAACTATGACCACAGGGCTATAACAATGTGTATACCCTTTGACCCAGCAATACCACTTCTAGGTCTGTATCACAAAGAGATCATAAAATGGGAAAAGGATCCACATGTACAAATATTTATAGCAGCTCTTTTTGTGGTGAACAAGAATTGGAAATTCAGGGGATGTCCATTGGTTGGGAAATGGCTGGACAAGTTGTGGTATATGAATGTAATGGAATACTATTGTGCTATAAGAAATGATGAGCAGGTTGACTTCAGAAAAACCTGGAAAGACTTACATGAATTGATGCTGAGTAAAGTGAGCAGAACCAGGAGAACGTTTTACACAGTAACAGCCACAATGTTTAATGATTATCTTTGATAGACATCTCTTCTTAGCAATGCAAGGATCTAAGACAACTGCAAAAGGCTCATGATGGAAAATGCTATCTACATCCAGAAAAAGAATTATGGATTCTGAATGCAGATTGAAGCATAATATTTGCTCTCTCCTTTTTCCTTTGTTTCTTCTTTCTCTTGGTTTCTCCCATTGGTTCTAATTCTTCTTTACATGACTAATGTGAAAATAGGTTTAATATGCATGTATATGTAGAGCCTATATCAAATTGCATGCCGTCTTGGGATGGAGAGAGGGAAAAGATGGGGAGAAAATTTGGAACTCAAAATCTTATGGAAGTGAATGTTGAAAACTAAAAAGAAATTTTAAAAAAGAAAATAGAGAGTGGATGGTTATGAAGACAATCTGCTAAGAGAAATGGGAGGGAATAAGATCAAGGGTACAAGAAGAAGGGTTAGTGTTAGTAATAAGGGCCATCTTTTCATCAGAAATGAGAAGGGGAGAATGGAGGATGATGTCAAACAGTTTTGAGATGTTGAACAGGGGAAAAGAGGATGCAAATGGAAAATGGCCTCTGTTTTCTCTGTAAAATATAAGGGAGAAAGAAAGGGAGGCGGTACCATGACAGTTTTGATGAAGGAAGAAAAAGTTTGGAATAGGCACTCTGAGGAATGCATTAAGGAATCAATTAGGGAAGAGTAAAAGAGTTATCTTGTGGTAGTGTGGAGCCCACTAATGACTCACTACAAATGTATATTATCTAATCTCAGTTGTTAATCAGAAATTAATTTTGTAGGGTCCATTGTAACTTAATCATATAATTAATTATATTTGGTCTCCATTATAATTACTCATTGATCCAAGTCTCCTAGTATGACACCTGGGTGGCAGTCCATTACACATCCATAGTGTAGGAGGTGGTGGGACCTTGCTGACCCAGTAACTTCTATGAGCACAGGGATAGTATCTTTCTCTTTTTCCTTTCTCCAAATGAGAAACTAGAGCCAATAAATTATTTACATTGACAGTGTGTACATGCTGGAGCTAGAAGCTGACAAAGAATGGAAGGAAGAAAAGAGAGAGAAAGAAAAGATCCAGAGAAGGGTCAAGAGTGAGTGAAGGGTCACAGTATCCAGGGAAAGAGATCCTTCTACCATACCACAACAGAAGTTTACTTTGGAAATTTTGTCCCCATTTCACATAAGGAAATTAGCACTGAAAAAATGGTGAATTTGAATTTTTCCTCACCTTCCATGAGAAAATGAAGGATATGGAACTGGGGGTCCCATTAGGAACGACAAGTTCAAAAAAGAGAAAGAAAAAACAACAAGGTCTTCTTATCCTCTACTTCAAATGACAGAGATCAGTGGTCCAAGTTGGAATCACTTTTGGAGAATTGGAAAAGCTTCTGCAACACTGAGGATCTATGTACATCTTTGGGTTTCATGCTGGCTCACTTGAATGTCTGTTTTGATTTTCTCCTTTGCTAAATAAAACTTTTTTTTGGAGGGGGGGTAATATTATGAACTGCATACTTGCAAAGGGAGAGTTGGTCTTGGTATACTGGGAGGTACCTACCTACATTTTTTACAGGTATACTGGACAGGGGCCCTAAGCCAGGAGAGTGATCACAGCATCGGGTCCTGTGTCTCTGACACAAAGATTATATTTGTAGTGAGAGTAATCAAGAAAGCTCCGTAATTTGCTGGGCACTTCCTACAGTGTAAGGCATACGTGCTCTGGCTCTGAAAAGAGAGACAGGTGCTTTGGATTCAAACTGAAGGACTTGTACTCTTGTGATACAACAATACTATATTAGTCTCCATGGTCCTTGTCACTGGAGGCTGAGCCAAAGATGATTGGTGGTTGAACCAGAAAGAGTCACCCACTCAGTAAGCTTCAAAGAAACCAAAGTCTCTGCCCTTCTCTTTCTTCCTTTCTTTTGAGCAGGTTGAGGCTCTGGGAGCTCTCTTTTAGACTGTAGTGAGCAAAGGATAGGATTTCTGTCCCTTCCCCAGATGTAGCTAAGGCAGCTTACATGCCTTTGGCAAATGAGAGCATGTGACCCTCTAAGTAAGCCTGAAACTAGATGTCAAATCCCCTAGCTGTCTCTTCTACTGGGTATTTTTTCCCCTGAGCACAGGTTACCAAATATCAATCCGAAGATGGGTGTTTGCAACCTGAGAGGTTCAAAGTCCCTGAGACATCTAGGGGCTGGCAGCAACAGGTGCTTCCTGCTACTATGCTATACTATACTATACTATACTATACTATACTATACTATACTATACTATACTACACTATACTATACTATACTATACTGTACTGTACTGTACTATACTATACCATACCATAACATCCCATACCATATCATACTATACTATGACCACTGCCAGGAAGATGAACCATCTGTGCCTGGCTGGTCTGAAGCTATAGACCTTGAGTAGGTTTCTTAAATGGTGAAGATCCAAGGTAAAAATAAAATGCCTCTTCAACAATCCCACAAGTCTCCCTAGTGCCTTTTCTACCACCTGGGAGAATAGGAGTGACAGGGGTATTTTTTGTGTTTTAATGGGCTACTGTCCACTTAGCTCAGTCCTTATGAGTATGCACAGAGTCCTGCTGATGCAATTGCTCATGTGGAAGAGGTTGGGAAGAGTCATGATGATGTATAAGTGAAATGTCTTGGAGAAATTTGGAGCATATGCAGATATTCTGCAAACTGTTCTGGGCTGATAACCATGTGATAAATAATAGCACCTATGATTGACTGCAGTGGGAGAGCTGGATTTGGGGGTTCCAAAGACTTTGGTCAGCCTCATCTTCTCATTTGACTTTGACTTCTTCCACTCTGGCAAGAGAGAAGACTGCCAAAAGGGAAGAAGCCTCGACCTCCTCAGCCAAAGCCAACGTGTGGCCTGGTGAACGAGTGCCTTGGTTCTTTATCTTAGCATTTGTTCTCTTTCTTAGGTGAAGGAGGTGTCTATGACCTTGTGAGTTTTGAAAAGCCAGAAAAATGAGTCATCTGAGATTCAGAAGGTCCTGTAGTTGAGTCCATGGGAAGTTTTGCAGCCAACACATCTTTGAAACCTCCAAGGACCCAGCCATCAATAGCTGAAATGGGACTCAACCAGTAGGGATACTGAATTTGGATGTGAACATAAAAATGGCATTGTCTGAACCTACTCTCTCCAGAAACCAATCCCATCCTAGGTGTTTGGGAGAAGAAATGTTTGTATTCCTGTTCTTGCTATATGTTCTAAATAAATATCCTTTTATAAAAGCTAATTGATTATGAGGGCTAATCACTGATGGCTAACAATGAGGAGAACACATTTGAAACAGGCTCCAGCCAAGGAAAGCAGAGAAGAGACATCCTAACCCCTCAGGTGTACCTCTGGAACCCTGAGGATAGGCTTCAGCTAGCCTCACAGAATAAGGCTAGAGAAATTTGCTTCAAATATATGTTAATTTGCATTTATCAGTCTTCTGTATCTTGAATGTTTATTTTGTGGTAGAAGAAATATACAGCTAATAAATCCCTGATATTTACTACTTTGTACATTTAGTAACTTTCCTAGAAAGAATTCTGTTAATCCCTTTTGGAGAGATGCTAGACATGAATCCTATATAAGCTTTACTAAAGAAATTCCCACCCCTCACCAAATTTTACTCTGGGAAGTAGTGGTGGTAGTGGTACACAATGAGCCAGAGAGTCCAAGAAAAGCCTGGCTCTCCTCTCTTTGGGAATATGCTCTTTCCAGGACTAATCTGGTCCATGTGAGTCCAGAACCAGGGCTTCCTTATGGGTAGAAAACCACACTTCCCCCTTACCACACGAGACATAACACTTACCTACTAAAAAGGTTATTTTTCCTAAAGATGTCTGTGGCCTGCAAGCTGCATCAGACAATCTTAAGAATCATCTCAGGGTTGGAAGGATCGTTAGAGGCCATCTAAGAGAAGTCATTCAAGCCCATATATATCCCTTACATAAGGAAATTAAAGCCCAGAGAAATTGAGTGACTTAAGCCCATACAGGTAGCATCAGAGCTAGGACTAAAACCCAGGTCCTCTGATTCCAAGTATGGTGCTTTTTTCTTAGCACCATCCTGACTTTATGAGATGGTTAGTATTTCAGCCAATCTGACTGCCTGCTGGGTGTGGCACTGCAAGATCTAAGGTAAGAAAGGTCATGTGATATAGATCTTCAATAGCCTTCCTAAAATGAAGTGCTACGAACTAAACACAATTCTTTCTAGATGTGTTCTGATTAGGACAAAGTACAATGAGATTGTTACCTCTTTCATTATAGACATTATTCCTCTCTTAATGCAGCCCAAGGCCACACTGGCTTTTTTTGTTTGTTTAATTATCATGCTGTTGACACGTTTTGGGGCTTGTGGTCCATTAAAACCCCCATAATTCTAAATTATTGGAGGCAATCAGTGTTAGGTGACTTGCCCAGAGTCACACAGCTAGTAAATGTCTGAGGTCAAATTTGAATTCAGGTCTGTCTAACTCCAGGGTCAGTGCTCTACCCACTGTGACACCTAGTTGGCCCACCACCATCCACTGCCCTGCCATCTTTATCATATGAATTGCTGTCTAATCATGACCACCCTATCTTGTACTTATGAAGTTGGGGGCTTTGGGAGGTGGATGAGAAAAGGAGGGCTCTAGATTAGTGTAAAGAACTCACAGTGGAAAAACTTGTTCCATGAATGCAGATCAACATGATTACTACTTGAGAAGTTGAGGACTTGCCCATATTTCAGAGGTAGGACTCAAATGCAGGACATTTTGACTCTAAGGTTGGCACTCTGCATACTGTGGTATACTCTTTCTTGAAGGTGACTGCAGTATAGAATAGTACATTTGCCCACATTAGCTTCATCTTCTTGTATCTGATCCTTTATATTAGACTGTCAAAATCTTTAAGGATCCCAAGTCTATTGTCTAACACATTAGCTAGTCCTCCCAATTTCATGGTAACTGTGAATTTAAAAAGCATGTTATATATCCTTTTAAACAAGTCATTGATAAAAATATTGAAGAGTACAGGGCCAGGGAATCTATCGTTGAGGCCCTGGAGATTTCCTTTCAATTCAACATTGACCCATGAGTGACTTCTCTTGGGTCTGGTCATTCAATCAATTTTAAATATACCTAACTGTATTACCATCTATCCCATGGCTGTAGAATAGCATGAGAGACTGTCAAATGCTTTGCTGAAATTTAAGTATGCCATGTTTACAACATTGCCTTGATCTGCCAGTTTAGGAATCTTGTCAAAAAAGAAAATGAGGGTTAGTCTGACTTGACCTTTTCTTGATGAAGCCATGATGGCTTTTAGTGATCACAGCTTCCCTTTCTGCCCTGGTTCTGGACCTCCTCTTGAGAGGTGGGGACGGTGGATGAAGAAAAAACAGAAAATTAGGCCATTACCTCTTTACCCACCTAATTCTTTAGCCAATACATGTGCACTGTGTTTGAAATATGTGGGAACGGATGCTTAACAGTGGATGGTTTGAATAAAGGCGAATAAAGCTCCTTCCCTCCAATTGCCCACTCCTAACTGCTTCCATTATTCCTCCCACCTTTCGGGTTTTAAGACCTTTATCTCTTTGGAAAATGGCAAGTGTGTGTGTGTGTGTGTGTGTGTGTGTGTGTGTGTGTATACATACATACATACATACATACATCTCTCTCTCTCTCTCTCTCTCAATGCTGAATATTTTTCCAATTTTCCAGCAAGTTGTACAGAGCCACACATGGAGGTGGAAGATAGGGAATAGTGAGATTTTTCCTGGAAGAGGTAAAATTTGGGATTCAGGCAAGCTAGGAGGTAGAAGGGATGAGGTGAGAGAAAGAGGAAAAGCTATTGAGTTAGAGGAAGTGGTATTGTCTAGGAAAGGAAAATATCACATATAGAAATAATTATGATCCAAAATAATGTTAAGCACATCAGGACAGTACATCATTATGTGAGGTGAGAAAAGTCATTACTTCTTGGGATTCATGGTAGACTTCATGGAAAAGGTAGCATTACAGTTGTTTTAAGGACAAGTGGAAAGGGGAAGAGAGGGCAGTGCAGACATAAAGAACAAGATAAGCAAAAGCACAGAGGTAATCAAATGCAGATAATATTCAAGGGACAGAGCAGTTTAGTGTAGCTGGCACAGAGCATAAGAGGAAAATAATACAAAATAAGGGTATAAAGGCTGAGTGGTGCCTGATTGTGCTGGTCCATCAACGGCAGACCAGAGAGTTGGAACTTCACTTCAATAAGCGATAGGAAGCCATTGATAACTTTCTGAACAGAAGGGTGACATGACCAAATCTATGCAAAAGGAAGATTCTTCTACTGGCAGTATGAATGATGGATTGAAAAGGTAAAAGTATAGGAGGGAAGAAAAATTAGGTGATGTAATCTAGCCTGGTGGCAATAAAGGGGGGGGGGGTGTGGGGATGAAATCCAAAGCTTTCAAAGGGGTAGAATTTATAAGACTTGCTAATCTACTGGATCTGAGAGGTGAGGAAGATTGAAAAGTAAAAAATAACTCCTAGGTTCTGAACATGGGAGACCAAGAGAATGATGGTGCTACTGGCAGAAATAAGGAAGTCAGAAGGAAGAATGGAGTTTCTTCATCTGGAAAAAGAAGGGGCTCCTTCCAGCTCTAAATTTCTATTAATGGCAACCCTGAAGGCTTCTCAATTGCAGGTTTAAGCTATAAGATTATCTTATTCTATTAAAAATGATACTCTTTTTCCAGGAAGAAGATAATAACACATTTCTATAGTGCTTTCAGCTTTACAAAATACACTCCTCGCAATAATCCTGTAAGGCAGTTAGTAGAGTGACAGCATCCTCTTTTTAGAGTTAAGGAAAGGTCAGTGAATTATCCAGGGTCACAAAGCTAGTAAGTATCAAAGCTAGGACTCAAGTGAAAGCTTCTGACTCTAAGCCATGCTGGTGTGTCCCTGCCTTAGACTAAAACACATGCTAAGCTCATAGGGTAGATTAGGGTTCTCTTGATGGGCTGTGAAGAAAGATCATTGACCTCAGAGTTGGGAGACCTGGGTTCTCATTCGGCATCTACCATTGACTAGCTACATAACTTCACTTCCCTGAGTAGGATTCCATTTCCTCATCTGTAAAATGGGGGGATAAGCTAGGAGATCTCTATTGCCCCTTCCAACTTTGAACAAATTACATGATTCTAGAGATCAGGGGCTATAGCAGAGCATGGAATAGTCTATAGTCATCATAGCATCTCAGATCTAGCATCTATTTTGATGGGAAGTGAGGAAAATTGGGAATCTTATCTAAACTTAGCATAAGGTAAAGGAATCTGGTAATGAACTTTAAAAAAAACACAGAAAACCTATAGGCATTTGATACCTCAAAATAATGACAATAATACTGTTATATAATGTTCTTAAATACCGAATGGTAAGAATTGTGGGTGAAATACATACAGAAGAAACCTTTGCTAGAAGTGACAAGATTTATAAGCTCAGGGATCAGAAAAGTCAACCAAAATGATATCAGAAACTACTGCCCCATCCTGTTTTCTCTCTATGCACTTATTTAAGGACATTCATGATCAAAATGTGAGAAAAGGAATAGGCTGGTTTTCAAAGGTGATTTTTCTAGAGCAGTACACATATGCATAAGTACACAATAGAAAATATGAGATCTTACCATACCTATTGTTTGTTAATTAGAAGAAAAAAAGGCATTTGACCAGACAGAATGAAATGTAGTGTTTAAAAACTCTCCTCAGACAAGATGTCTTCCATAAACATGTAAAGGTTAAATGAGATTCCAAGACAAATGCTACCACCAAGATAACTTTGTTCAACTATTCTCCAAGTACCAATATTAATTGAGGCATTTAACACAAGAGATGTATGCTCAACAGGAAGATGCATGCCTCAGTACCAGTGTTATGAAGGATTTCTTGTGAAGAGCTTAAGTAAGAGGGATTTTAAAAGTCTACAACAAGATTGTCTAGTTGCTCGTATTTGCAAATAACATTGTGTGAAATCAATGAAAAATACTACAGGTACTCCTAAACAAGATTCATATTTACTCACAAGAAATTGTTTGAGCCATCCACATTCAAAAAACAAAGTGGATAAAGAATGTGTATTACCAAGATTAAGACGAGTGGCCATTGAATGAATACATCACAGAAAGGTATTACAGATGAGCAACAAGGTACAATGGAAAGAGGGCTGGATTAAGAATCAGAAAACTGGGGTCCAGATCTCAGTTCCGTTACTCATTACCTGTATAACCTTGGCAAATCACTTAAGCTCTCTGGATCTGTTTCCTCATCTATAATATGATCAGATGGGACTAGATGGATGCTAAGGTTCATAACATTTATCATATTATGATTGGGCAAGATTCCATTGGGGAAATTATGCTGCATTTCCAATAATTACAAGCTTCTTGAGGTCACCAAAACCCAAAATTTTAACATCAATATTCTCCTAGTGATGTTATATGGCTGAGAATCATGAGATACCCCTATCTCAGAGGAATCTAAACTGTAAGTCTGGAAAGTCAATGAGGGGGTATAAAAACCCTAACCTATTTCCAGACCTCCAGAATTGCATCACCAACTGCCTATTGGACATTTAAAACTGGATGTATAGTGGACATTTAAGATATCTCCACATGTCCAAAATGGTACTCATTATCTTCCCCCCAAAAAACCTCTCTCCTCTTCTAAACATTCCTGTCACTATCAAGGGTACCACCATTATTCCAGTCACCTAGGTTAGAAACTGAGACTTCTCTCTCTCTCTCTCTCTCTCTCTCTCTCTCTCTCTCTCTCTCTCTCTCTCTCTCTCTCTCTCTTTCACTTCCCATATCCAATCTATCAACAAGTTCTGCAGATTTTAATTTCTCATCAGTATCTCTTGTATATATTCCTCTCCTCTCCCAATCCCCTCCCAACACTGCCCTCACCCTGGTGCAGGCCTTCAGGTGATCCTCATGCTTTATTACTATAGTCTGATGATTGGTCTTCCTATCACAAGTCTTTCTTCCAGTCAATCGTCCATTCAGCTGTCAAATCAATCTTCCTGAAGTGCTGACGTGACCATGTCACCCTCCTATTCACTAAATTCTAATGGCTCCCTATCACTTCCAGGATCAAGTAAGAAAAAATCCTGTTTGTCCTTACAAGCCCTTCACAGCTCTGTCTCTTACTAACTTTCTAGTCTTCTCAAACCTTATTTTTCCCATATACTTGGCAATTCAGTGACACTGAAGTCCTTGATGCTCCTCAGAACAAGATTCCATCACTCACCTCCTACCATCATCATTGGCTGCTCCTTCTGCCTGGAAAACTCTCCCTGCTCCTGGCTACCCTGGTTTGCTTTGAGTCCCAGCTAAAATCCCATCTTGTACAAGAAGCCTTCCTTGATCTCCCTTAATACCAGTGCTTCCCCCCAATGACTATCTGCAATTCATGTTTTATATATATATACACACACATCAAACTATGAACTCCTTGAGATCAGAGACTGTCTTTTGCCTTTCTCTGCATCCCCAGTGTTTAGCACTGTGCCTGGTGAACAGGCATTTACTGATGCTTATTAATTCACTGATTGTAGCATATTAATAAAGGTGACTTGTACAAGATCCACGGCATTAAAAAACAACAATTACCCCAAAGCAAGGGCAAGTGTTACTAGAAAAGGAGGCAGGCCAGTTGTTTGGGAATGGTGGAGAAATACTATCACTAGTGTATGGTACTGGCATCCACAAATTCAACAAATATTGAGTCGGCAATGACTAGGAATACTGTATTCCTAGCATTAGGAACATAGGTCTTGCTCTCAATGAGCTTAGTCTAATGAGGTGTCTGTGTGTGAAATCTTTTTTTAAAATGAAAGCAAGCCCTCTATGGAGGATTTGCTGGGGAAAGGCAACAGGAATCAAGCAGGAGAGGTGTAAGGTGAGACTGTGCAGGTGTGGCAAAGATAAGATTCCCCTGAAGTACCAGGCTTACCTACTGACACAATAAATCGAAAAGCAGAAAACCTTTGACGTAGACCTCTGGTCCAAACCACAATTAGCCCGGAAAAGGAGAAGTAAATATTATCTTCTACCTCTCTCTGCTGGTGCAACAGTCCTGACTCCCGGCAGCTGTCTCCTGTGCTTGCTGCCTTGATGTACTCACTACCAGGGGAAGAAAGGTGTGTTGCTAGGCCAGTCATGTAATTTGTACCTACAAATCTCCCACTACATCTCAGCTAATCTCTAGGTTTTCAAATAATGTGGTGACTTGGTGGCTTTTTAGCTGGAAAAGCCGGTTCCTCCACTGGTGAGTGCAGCCACTTCTCTGCCTCTGCTGCGCCTTCTGAATCAAGTCTGAATCACTGCATCATTAGTTAGATGATTCCATGTGCTGAGGAGAGAGAATTATCTTCAGCACACACTGAGCTTTAACTGGGAGGACAGAAAAAGGAGGGGGAAGAGGCCTGGATTAATCTGCCCCTTCCACCACCACCAAAAGGGCCTCTTTCTGGTCCTTTCTCCAGCAAAAACAAAGACTCATCCATCCATTCAACAAACATGTTATTAATGGCCTCATGAGAGCAAGTCCTTTTGTTAAGGGATATGGGGGGGGGGGGGTGGGGACAGATAAAATTATGTTTGAGACATAGGCCCTGCCCTCTAGACAGCCCTGGAGAGGTCTAACATCTCCTTTATTTGGAGCCCACTCCATGTTCCCTAACCAAATGACAGTAAGTCAGAGAAAAAATAAAAAGTCCTGGACAGTTGAGGGACAGGGGGATCAGTTCTCTCTTCAGCTTGAAGGTGTAAAGGGGTAAGATCCCCTAGAGATGCCTCAGTTTACCCACTAATAAAGGGGAGGAGAGAGAACCCCTATGTAGCCTGCTAGGAGAAAGCTGCCGGTACTCATTCATTAGCATTTGTAAAGGGCTTTGAGAGCTGCAGATGGAGTCTGTTCTGTGACAAGACTAAAAATAGAGCAGGCTGTGTTCGGCACCTTTTTTACCATGGGCTCTGGAAAGGGTGCTGTGGGTGGGGGAAAGAGGCAGACCTGAGGTCTCTAGAACTGGGCAGCTCAGCAGAACCCCTCGGGCTCTCAAGAGGATAACCTGGAGCTGGGAGACACTGAGGTGGCTGGGTCTCAGGGAGGAGGAATGTAAATCTATCTCCTCTCCCCAGACCCAACCCATCCCTAGCAACAGCAGGGGAGCACTCACCTCAGTTCTCCTCTCCAGCCATTGCTCCAGGATATCCTAAAAAGTGGCAGTGGGATGTCGTGGCTGGAGTGCTGGGCTAGGTAGAAGTCAAGGAGACCTGAGTTCAGATCCCAAATCAACAATTTATGGTATGCCCATGGGCAAGTAATTCAACTGTTATGAGACTCAGTTGCATAATAATATCTGTATGACTCACCTCACAAGGCTGGGTAAGGACCAAATGTGATCATGTAAAGAATGGATCCATCAAGAAGCCTTAATTAGGGGCTGGGGCTACAAAGACAAAAATGAAATTGCCCCTGTTCTGCAGCAACTTAAATTCCATCAGGGACGTGGCTTGTGTGTATTTATGTGTGTATACATGTACACATACACACAAAGACATACACATATGCGCTAGATACATTCACACATCTATTCATATGTGCATTATGTATGTATATATGTATATATGATACACAAAATAAATGCAAGGTAGTTTAGGGAGGGCACTAGCATTTGGGGGGATCAGGGAAAGCTTCATGTAGAAGGTGTCTCTGGTGCTGTCTTGGAGGAAGCAAGAGATTGTAGAGGCAGAGGTAAGAGAGAATGCGTCCCAGGTACAGAAGATAATCTATGTAAAGGTATGGATTTGGAGGAGGAAGCACCAGCAGGTCCGGGTAGGAGCGAGGTGGGCGCCAGATTTAAAGCACTTCTGGCAGAGGTGAAATGCATCAATGATCTTACCATGTCTTTGAGGTCCTGGGGCTTTAAAGGCTAAACCGAGGGGTCTAGACTTTACCCCAGGGACAAGAGGGAACCCCTGGAGAGTACTGAATAGGGGAGTGACATTACTCGACTTCGGTGGCTATGGGTGCGAAGGATGGATTGCAGCTGGGAGGGATGTGATGCAGAGCCCAGGCAGGAAGCCAAGGCAAGAGAGGGGACGGGGCCCTGAACTTGGGGCCGACGTGGGAAGCTGTGTCGGAGGCAGAGACAATGGTACGATCGGGAGGCTGGGGTGAGGGGAGGCAACAAGTCTGGGCAACTCTAGGAGATGAGAGTGTATAAGGAACATGAAGTGTCTGTAAAGACACAAATAACGTCACTTCGTTATCGGAGAGCCGCACTGGCCTCCTTCGTTCCCCTCCTGCCCGGGCTGTTTGATCTTCAGGGGTCTCCGATAAACAGGGGGGTTTACAGACGTAGCACTGACGGCTCGCCTACCCGCCGTCCAACAGGGAAACCCTGGTAGGATTTGAACCCGCACCCCAGTCCTCCAGCGCTCCTTCCGCAGCTGACGGACCCCTGTCACGTCCAGGCCGCTGCCTCCCGAGGTACCCGAGGAGCTGGCACCCGGGTCAGGGGGTGACTCACGCCTGACTCAGCGCCGAAGGGGCGGCCCCGCCTCGGGTGTCCCCAGCCGCAAGCCCCACCCAGACTGCCTGCCCCGGGGGCGGGAGCAGCTCGCTCCTCAGCCGGTCTCCCCTCCCCCAAGGCCGCCCTCCCCCGCCTCGCGCGCCTGCCCCACCCCCGCCCCGGGCGCGCGCAGACCTCGGGCACGAGCGCCCCTTCCCCCTCCCCGGGAAGGTGTCGCAGCCTGACGGGGAAGGAATTCCCTCCGCCCCGCTGCAGAAACAGCCCTTCCGCGCGATTTGGGGGGGAGGGAGGAGGTTTTGCCTCTGAGTAGGAGTAGAGGAAGACACGACTCCTTTTCCCTCCCGTTCCCCCACCCCCCCAGGATCCGGGAGAAAAGGGGAGAGGATTTTCCCCACCGGATGCGGTGGGCGGCGGGCTCGTCCTAGGGAAAGAGGGAGGGAAGGAGGGAGCGAGGGAGAGTGCGCGCCGGGCAGCCAAGGACCACGGCGCGGGCGGGCGGTGGAGTGGGGTGGGGCGGGGAAGCCACGCCCCCTGCGCCCGCCCCGCCGGGACCCGGAGCGAGGGCGAGGGCTGCGGCGCAAGCTTGGCCTTGGGGAGGGTAGGGGAGCCAGAGTTGGACGGGAGCAGAGCCCCCAGCCAGCTGCCCTGGGCCCTCCTCTAAGCGGGGATGAGCGACCAGAGCCCGCACAGGTGGCCAGCATCCTGCTCCAGTCCCCGGGCCGCCTCCCCTCGATTATTTTCAAAACCTGCCGGTCGCGTCGCTCCTGATCCTGGCCGGAGCTCCCAACTTTGCATCAGCTTTGCCTTGCTTTCAGCCTCAGCCAATTCTTGGGAAACTCTCAGAGTACAAGGGACTTCTCAATCCTTACCCCGAAAATGACCCCCCTTTTTTCTGAATCAAGATCCAGCAGTAGTCTGACCAAAGATATTCTTTTTGTAATACTTATTTCTTAAAAACACACTTTCCTTGAAATAGGGACAGCCCTAGAAAGTCTGGTCCTGAATGTCTACACTGATTAAAAAACCTGCCCTGAACCCTGCCCGGGGAGGAGGGGAGCAGGGTGCAGCCCAGTCAGACCCACCGCGGCCGGAAACTCCTTTAAAGGGATATTGTGTTGTAAATCTTTCTTTCCTCGGTCCCAGAAAGCCAAGTACAAGGAACAAGACTTTTGGTTCTTTCAGTATATTTGGGTGGGAAGGTTCCACAGCCCTGGTGGAAATGGTCTAGGATGGGCTGTTATGCACATTTTCGTTAATCTAATCTTAGTTTCATAACTCAGTTTTACTCTCTCTGAGATCTGGACCGAAAAGGTATTCAATCAATTGTGCCATTCTACTTTTCTCTCTGGTCTCCTTGAAGCACCAGACCTAATATCAACGTTGGATTATTAAAACACTAGATTCTCAGGCTTTAGCCGCCTGGACCTGGCAGCCAGCCGTGGGCTGCTGGACTGCCCTAGTCCCTGGTTTCCATGCTGGAGTACCTTGGGACATGCGCCAAACCAATGGTATTCACCTCCCTGGCACCAACCCTGTAAGAAATACCCCCCAACTCACCCACCCACTTACCAACTCCCCCCTCCCCTGAGCCTTAGCAATTGGTGCACAGAATGTATAGTAGCAGCTTCTCAGCAGATTCCAAGTTCCAGGCTGGAAATAGAGGGGCCTTTGCTCACGTCATTGCATGAAATTCACCATCTGCCACTAAAGCAGGAGAAACTCAGAGATGTTTAATAGGAAACCATGGTTCTTACTTGGGCAGTTGAACAAATTTGGGGGTGGTGACCACAGCTGGGGCATTAATCTAGGGGTCCAGGTTATACGTGGCTGGGCTCTGATGTGTGGGGAGTTGGTCATTGCTCTCTGCTTTTATTTAAAAAAAAAAAAGCACACACGCACAACACAAACCCCTTATCAAGGACTGGTTCATATTCACTTTTTGTCAAGGGGCTTTCACATAGTCAAGGGAGAGACCACCTGGTCAGGCAAGCATGAGTTGTTAAAGATGGGGACCAGACTGTGTTTTTAGGATCCATAATTGTGGAGTCAGTAGTGATTGCAAGAAGGGTAGGCTTTTTAGCCTTTGTTGATTTGAGTGAAGCAGGTTGGAATGAGAAGACAACTGGATGGAAAGATACATTCATGATTTTTAAAAATACTCATCTTGAGAAAGTGGACAGGTCTATTTGCCTCTAGAAGAAAAAAATGAATTGTATTTTCCTGTTCTCATCTTTTCTCAGTGAGAAATCATGTACTTTTTTAAGCTATTGTGTTTTAATATAAACTGTAAGCAGTGGTGAATTACTCTTTTATGATTCTCCCAACCAATGAGGTCTAGGGGACCTGCTTACCTCAAGGGTCACAATGCCCACTTGTTTTCCACAGACAACCCAGTCTGGCTGTTTCACAACATAAGGTCATAGAGTTTCAAATTTCAAATCCTGTCTTTGGAAAGTGGGGCACAAGTGTCCCAAAACACGAGATTATCAGGCTTCAAATGGTGACTCCAGTCCTTTAAAAAGTCTCCTTATCAGGTGGCTAGGTGGGGCAGTGAATAGAGCACTGGCCCTGGAGTCAGGAGGACCTGAGTTCAAATCCAGCCTCAGACACTTAACACACACACAAATCTAGTCGTGTGACCTTGGGCAAGTCACTTAACCTCAATTGCCCTACCTTCCCCCTCCAAAAAAGCAAAAAAAAAAAAAAGTCTCCTTAGTTAGTGAAATGAGTTTGACCCTTGGACCAACCTGGGTTCCCTTAAAAATCTGTTTCCTTCTCTATAAAGTGAGAGGATTAGACTTGATCTTTTAATGTCTCTTCTAACTCTTCTCTTCTAACATTGGAAATTTCAGAAAGAGGAATCATCACCGAGGGCCAGGTTGGACCCTGGATAGACCCTTTGTTCCTAGGACCTTGGACCTAGTCCCCACAATAGAACCATGAGAAAGACTTCCCTGTTCTATATCTTAACCATGATGTAGTTCTGGTTTGACTTCTGCCTAGAGAACCATGTTCCTCCTCCTCCCGTTTAAGAATAAGGAGAAAACAGAATCCACAATAGAATCCACTGAAAAGCTGCTACTACTGAGAGAGAAGCAAGGAGACTGGGGAGATGATTCCAGAGAGCAAGAATTAGAGCCCATCAGTTGCAAGGAAATTGAGAAGTTGACCTCTTGTTTTCAAGTATCCCTTGCTCCCTCACATCTCCAACAAATCAAGTCTTCAATAAAGCAGTGCTTTAAATTTAGCACGCCCATTTTAAAGAACCCTAATACTCACTTCAGGCAGCTGGGTGGCATAGTGGATAGTGTTGGGTCTGGAGTCAGGAGGAACTGAGATCAAATCTGGTCTCAGACACTTACAACCTGTGTGACTCTGGGCAAGTCACTTAACCTCTGTTTGCTTCAGTTTCCTCATCTGTAAAATGAGTTAGAGAAGGAAATGGCAAGCCATTCTAGTATCTTTGCCAAGAAAACCTTAAATGGGGTCATAAAGAGTAAGGAACAACTGAAAAAAATGACTAAACAACAACACTCACTTGTCTTTCCTACCGGGTGGGTCTTGGCTTCACTCCCACCTCTCATTACTCCAAGAGGGAAGAGGAAAGGAAGGGAACAAGTATTTATTAAGTGCCTATTATGTGTACAGGTACTGTGTTAAGTGCTTTACAGATATTAACTTCTGCCCCTTCTGAAATGAGTTCTGAAATCTTGCCTTTGGTAAAGGAGTTCTGCCCTTTTACTCCATGCCCCTCAAAGGCCTCCTTGACTCTCTCCAGCTACAACTCCTTTGTTGTCTGGGCCAAGTCATCATCTGACCAAATTCCTCCTTCTGACTTCCACTCCCTTTCAAACAGCATTGGAAGATCAAACACAGAAACAGAAGTCAGACAACTCTAGTCAAGGAAGCATAATATAGTGGAAAGAGGGTTGGTTTTGTAGTCAAAGGACCAGGGTTCAAATCCCAGCTCTGCTACTTACTGTAAGAATGTTGGGCAAATCACTTAACCTTTCTGTGTTTCCGTTCCTCTTATGTAAAATGGGGGTTGAATTCCACAGCCTATCAATGCCTTCTAGCTCTAAATCCAATGACCCTCCAAAACATGGACAATTTCCACTTAGAGCACACAAGATCTCACCAGGGCTCAGCTTCCCAACTCTTGAAAAGACTGGGAATAGATGTTGCTTAGATGTGCTTGAGTATAACCTTACCTTAGAGCCTTAGTTCTATTTAATCTTGTTTCTTCACAATGACAGCCATAGAAAAAGGAGAGGGAGGCCAAGTGGGAAAAGGGCTGATTGATAAGGGAACAACTTCTGATTTTTCTGTGTGACTCCCTTTCAACTCAGCTCACCAAGACACCCTTTAAAGTCATCCCCACTAACCTGGGCGGACCAAGCTTTATGGTCTGCTGCATTCCAACAAAGATACCAGGTTCAGATCAGATGAAAATGAATATCAAAGTCTGCCTTGAAAGGGAAAAGAAGGTACAAAAGGGGAGCCTGGAAATCTTTGTCCAGAGGGCAAGGACAGTCCCACTTTGCCTTGGTGATGGTGGGGAAGGGAAGAGGGCTAATATACTGAATGTGTGAGACTGTAACACAGGACAGTTGTGGAAGGCCTTTACATTGAGAGGACTTTTACATTTTTGGTGTCCCAGGACTAAGAATGCCACTTTGGGGATAGAGGAAAGGTGACAGGAAACAGATATCTCACCCTTAAGTGGGGGAATATGAGCTTAAGAAGTATGGCGACAGAAATTCTGCAAAGGCAGTGGCCCCCCAAAAGAAGACCCAGTGAGGACCCAGATATAAAAAGAGGGAGTAGGATGTATAGAGGAGTCCTGGGGTCTCCAAAAGAGCTATATCTATCCACAGATTTTAAGTATTTGGACTTCGTGTGCACTAAAAGCTCGTTGTGGGCTTTGTTTTGGTTCATTTGAGGCAGCATACTAAAGTAAAAAGAATGATGGATCTCATGTTAGAGACCCTGGGTTAAAATTCTGGCTGCTGTTTCCCATGTGACTTTGGGCAAGTCAGCCTCTCAGGGCCTCAGTTTTCGCATTTGAAAAATAAAAGGTTGAACCAAGTAACCTCTGAGATCCCTCCAAGCTTTTCATCTATGATCCTGTGAATTAAATTTGCCTGTGGTACATTTTGTCCAAGAGGCTTTTAAAGAGAGGAGTTGATGATAGCTAGGTTCTGGGCTGCACAGTACAGCTGCCCCTGGATTTTGGGAAGGGAATCAATTAAGTAGAAAGTAATTTTCTGATAGCAACCCAGGTGCTCAGGCCTTTCTGCCCCTGGCAGGTAGTAAGTGTATATGAATCACAACAACTGAGAAGAAACCTTTAGGGGTCATCTGGTCTAACATCCATCCCCTGATGCAGGTATCTGCTCCACATCTTCAGCAAATGGCCATTAGCTTCCACTCAACCTGCTAGTGGTAAGCGAATGATGGACTTTAATGGAAAGAGCACTGGATCAATCTTGCCTCCAGGGACTTGGGTTTCTTCTCACCTCTGACTTCGGGTGTGTGACCTAGGGCAAGTCATTTTGCCTCTTCGAGCCCATTTTTCACCTATAAAATGGGGCTCATCATTCTTATACTATCAACCTCTTAGAGTTATTCTGGGAAAAATGTTTTGTAAATCTTAAAACATCACATAAATATGAGCTATGATTATTGACCCAGGTGTCCCATGTTGGACTGATCTGACTTTTAGGAAGTCCTTCTGTTTATGGGGCAGAAAGTTCCCCCCCCCCTTTTTTTTTCTTACAGCCACTACGCAGCTGCCTGCTGCTAATAATCGAGCAATAACCCTCTTCCTCTTCCAACTCCCTCCCCAAAAAAGGCAGATCAGATTCACTGATGTTAGTGAAGGGTCTAATCATTGAGCAAAAGGAGACAGGCAGCCAGACCAAGCAGAGAATCCCAGATCTCTCTTGCCTGAGATCCCTAACTTGTTCAGCATGTTCCAAGCCTATTGTGCGGCTGCAAGTATGGGAAAAAGTGTAGACCATAGCAATAAGTGCCAACCCCTCTGGGACTGGAAGCTACCGGGTTGAGGCCCAGGATACATGCTGGCTCCGGCTCTCTAGCAGCTGCAGGAATTTCAATTAAAATAAAATAAGGTCAGGACAGAGGGAAGGAAAAGAAGTCAAAAGCTTTTTTTTAAAGTACCTGGGAAAACGAAGAGGCAGAAAATTATTATTTCAATTACTATGAAAATGTATTTTATTAGAAGATGGGGATTCATCATTGACACTCAAAAGCCCGAAAAGCAATATCTAGCACTATAATACCCCTGTCTCCATGCCGGGAGAATGAATTATTAAATCGGAAGATAAATGTTTTGCAGTTCAGTTAACTGCATCTGTTAAAAAGAAATAGTTACAAACTTGCTCTTCATCCTCTAACCGGCCCTGCTAATCCTGCCTCTCCCTGGCCCCCACCACAATGTCTCTTTAAGCACCCTGATTCCCTTCCACGTTTCTATGAGCATTCAAGAGGAAGGTGGGAAAAAACAGACAAATTAAATGCAAAGTAGAAATTTTTTATTATTATTTTAAAAAACACATACACACAGAGAGACCCAGTTGCACATAGTTCAATTGTTGCAAAGTGGCGACAATGTGAGTGTAGTGCATTCTTATGTATAGCAGCTTTTCCTCCGCTCCCCTGGCTGCCTCTGTTCTGCATGAATAAATATGTATAAAATGTAGCGTTGTAAAGAAATAAAATCCGATAACTGAAAGATACCATTTCTCAGACTGGGAGCAACACGCGGCACCAGCTTTTCTGAGTCTTTGCTATTTTATGTAAAGAGCCATTGAAATGATAATGCGGAATTTATTATTTTTTTTCAAGGGCGAGTAATTTTCAACTGTTCATTGAGGTTTTAAGTAAAAGAGGTTCTGGTGGCCGACCTCACCGTTACTTCCCTGGGTGGCGTCTGGGCTGGGACTCTGCCCAAAGGTTGTTGCTGGAATTTCCTCACAGAGGGAGCTGGAAAGGCCTCAAAGATTTAACTGAAAATATCCAACCCCCTTATTGAGCAAATTAACAAACCGGGGCCCAAACTTGCCCTGAGGTCACAATAGCAAAACTAGGATTCAAACCAGAACCTCTACCTCTCAGACTTAAGCTCTTCCCATAAAACCAGACTGCCTTACATTCTACTATAAAACTAAAGGCCTCCCAGGTGAATCCCAAGGATATCATTCATCCCACAGCCTCTAAAACTCTTCTTCCCCTCACCTCGTCTTATTTTGCTCCCAGGAGAGAATCATAGCTCTAGAAGGGATCTTTCAAGGTCACACGGTCCATTTTCCTGCCTCTAGGCAGGACCACACCTAAATCATCCTCAAAAGTGGAGACCAATGTTTTAAGTCTCCAGATGTTATCCTTCCCTTCTTTTAGAAAGAATTAGGGGGATTCCACTTCCAGGGATTATTTGGAAGTCAAGAACTAAGCCAAAAGTCAAGGTTCAAAAAGCAAATCCTCTATGCACTCATGCCAGTATATGTTCATTGGACTTGGTTGATTTAATCATTCGGCACCCTGAAGACAGTAGGAAATCAATCAATTCTCCTGTTTCTAGATGTGGGACTCCATGCTATCTGGCAGCCATAGAACAATGCCTTAATCTAGTTTGGTGCAGAAAGGAATAATGAGCAAATTTCTGGAATTCGAGGATAGAAAGGAATACTCAGATATTGTCTGCCTCCCAAATAAAGGAATGAACAAGTTTTGGAAGCAATAGGTTTCTTCTCTCTGGAGGGCTTTAAGCAGAAGATGGATAAACAACCATGTCTCAGGTATGTTGTAAAAGGGATTTCTGTTGTAGGGATTGAATTAGAAGACTACTGACATCCCTTTCAACTCTGAGATTCAGTGATTCCATGAAGTACAAACTCCTTGGCTCTTCACTCAAAGATATGCTCTATCTGTCCCCAACCTACCTTTCCACTTTGATCTTATAGATCCCTTCCAACTCTAATATCCAGCTGCTATTCACACACCCAATTTTCCAGTTAACCCAGACCACTCAATATCCCCTGGGCACATCCTGTTCCCTGAATCTTTACCTTTGCTAATACCATTTCTGATGTTTGAAATGCTATCCATGCCCAACTCTGACTGTTTAAAATTGTACCCATCCCTCTATGGTTCAGCTTTATATAAGGGAAAATTTTCCAAGTTAACAATTAGAGTTGTCAAAAAGTGGTGTGTGCAGCCTACTAAGGTAGTGAGCACTCAATCATTGAAAATATTCAAGTGGACGGCAGATGACCATGTATCAGACATGTTGCAGAGCAGATCTCTACTCAGGTTTGGGTTGAACTAGCTAATTTCTGAGGTCTCTTCCAAATCTGAAAGTCTTAAAAATGGGAAAAAAGTCATCTTTTCCATGAAGGCTTCACAGACTCTCAACCCCAAGTAAAAATTTGTTTCTATTTCTCCAAACTCTCAGAGCACTTTACAATTCCTCTTATGCATTTTCAATAAGTCAGCCTTTTATTTTAGTTATTTTTGTACATATCTATCAAATCCCCCTTACCAGATTGTAAGGCCCATGAGAGCAGGAGCCATATTTTTTTCATCTTAGTATCTTCAGGGTTTAGTTGAAATCCTAATATATGGAATATTCTCAAAGAATGTTTATTAAGTGAATAAATGAATGAAATTGTTTAGGATTTAGGGATCTCATTTTGTCTTTACAAGATCTTTAGAATATAAAGGTATCAAGGGTACCTTTACCATTCTCTTCTGTTCTTCTCAAACCGGAATTTCCAAACAATTCAGAGCTGGTTTGGACTTTTTGGAACTAAGTCAGTGATGGAGTGGTTTGCCATTTCTTCTTCCAGCCCATTTTACAAATGAGGAATGTAGAGGTCTACCACATCCCTGACATGAGAACAAAAATTTGGATTGACAGGAACGGTAAGGGTAAGAGTATAGCTTCCAACCTTGTGGCTCCTAAGTATCCAATCCTTAACAATGGAAGCAGAGGAGCTGGATAATGGCCTGAGTCAATCTTTCATCAGAGTCCCCAATATTGAGATGAGTGAAGTATTTGGGGAGGACTAGCATTTCTGGTATGAGGGCTTGTCAAGCCCTTTTCAGGGCTGCTCATCCACATTCAGTGCCCACCATCACTCAGCTCTCACCTGTGGCTCCAAGAAGTCATAGTATGCACAACAGCCATGCTCTGGTAAACCTGGCTAAAGGGAACTTCATCAGTGAGTTAGGGGAATGTCTACTCCAAGCAAGTGAAGACTTTCCCCAGCAGAATGGGCAGATGAGAACAATTTGTTTCAATAGCCATAAAGATGACTTCTTTCAGAAATAGTTGCTAGTTCAGTTTTGGTTTGTTTTTTTCTGGTACATCCTCAGGATAGGGACATTGAATTATAAATCTTTGTGTTCCATGAGTGAGTGAGAGTTAGAAGAAATTTTAGTGATTATCTAGAGTCTAGACCAACCCCTTCATTTTATAGACAAGGAAATTGAGGCCCAGACGAGGTCAGTGACTTGCCCAAGCTCATAGGTTAAGTATCAAGAGGATTCAACCCAGAACATCTGACTCTAGAGCCAGTTTTTTTGATCACATGACCTATTATGGTGCATATAACAAAACCTTAGTGATCTGGAATCAGCAGGGAATGAGTCATAGGAATGATAATGTCAGAGCTGGTAGGGAACATGTGGTGCAACCCACTCATTTTTACAGATGAGGAAACTGAGGCCCAGAAAAGGGAAGAATCTTTCTCAAGGTCACACAATGAATTAATGGGAGAACTGGTTGGATACCTAATGTTTTCCTTAATAGTTAAGCAAATCTTATTTTATTTCAATCATTTTGAATGCAAAACTTTTGAAAATATATAGTATTTTCTTCCGTGTTCTTAAATAGACAGTAAAGAACATAATTTAAACCTTTTTTGATAACTCCAGGTCTTTATTATGTACATCAATCATCACAATGGTACAGAAATGTCCTCAGATCCAAGATAAGTAAGAGAGCTTTTTGTCTTGACCTAAAACAGGGGTTCTTAGCCTGGAACTAAAAAAAAAAACAACCTGATAACTGCATTTTAATATAATTAGTTTCCTTGCTGATTGATCCTTTATATTTTATTTTTGCATTCAAAATAATTATTCTAAGGAAAGATCTGGAAATTTCACCAGATTGCCAAAGGAGTCCATGACACAGAAAGAGTAAAGAATCCCTGCCCTACATGCCCCCAAGATGGCTGTGCTTTCTGAATTCTAGTATCTTTTTTCCCAATAGTTTTTTCTTGTTTCTTATCTTACTACTGTAACTACCTAGAACAAATTCTCTTTTAATCTTCAGTGAACTAGGGAATCAGATAACCAAGCTTGTCAGAATTGTGTATAAAATAAGTGTAAAAGACTCCGAGTGAGGATCTAATGAATTGTCTTAATTAATAAAGTGCCCAAAATTGGGGTACCCCATGGCCTTCAGCAATTTATTTCACAGCTTGAAGCCTCAGGCTTCACCTGCTTTGCCAATGTCATGAGGACTATAGTGAGGGTCATGTGAAATAATGTTTCATTATTTTGTTTTCCAATGTTTCATTGGACACCCTTGAAGCATCTATGGAAGGAAGGCATCATTATGAACTCAGATGCATGGACTTTATAATGTCTGTTTTGACTACTTTGAAACCTTGAATTCTTTCCTTTCTGATTCTCAGCTGTTTTCCATCTTCCCATGAATGTGATTGCACCTTACGTTGGTCTGGCAGAGTCCTAGATAGGTCAAGAGTTATATTATACAGACAAAGTGCTACCTTTATCTATGAAAAATCCCAGAAACAGAATC
This sequence comes from Pseudochirops cupreus, assembly GCA_028627135.1. Taxonomy (NCBI): domain Eukaryota; kingdom Metazoa; phylum Chordata; class Mammalia; order Diprotodontia; family Pseudocheiridae; genus Pseudochirops; species Pseudochirops cupreus. The sequence goes on from CM053581.1 coordinate 117,931,132, forward strand.
TCAAAGAAGATTGGAAGCAATCTCAGAAGCCATCTTGTTCAACCTCACCAGGTGATCAGTCCACCTCCTCCTCTTCCAGTCATTCACTCTCTTAATGATATCTTTTACATCACTTTCCAAGGTCATATTGTTGTTGGCAATATGCTACAGCCTCCTGACAATCTATCACGTCCTTCCATTGTCCTATTGTCCTATGTGACTCTGATTTTGACTCTTCTGAGATCATAGTGGTCTGTGATTCACAGACATATTGCATCACTGGGAAAATAATGGTGTTGAAAAATAATGTTTTTGTAGCCGAAAGTATTCTGGGCTGGTTAAAAACACTGGAGCATTTCCCTAATGTGATACAGCCAGCTCTCCTCCCATCCAGTTTTAGGTCTAGCTCCTGTTCATGTGTAGTGTCCGGCTAACAGTACATGCTTATGGACCACTTCAACTGGCTGCTTGGTCAACCACCTGCCATAGTCAGGGCAACCTGCATTCTTCATTTGTGTTGTTTTTCATCTTCGAATGGCTAGGCCAATCTCTTTTAGTTGTCCTGGGTCCTACTAAGAAGCCCCTAAGCCTCTATGCTATTAGCACAATGTCATATGCAAAGAGAGCATCTGGACAACAGACTTCAAGATTTCCATTTGGTCTTAGTGCAGTCTTGGGTGGCAAGCAGCTGCCTCTCGCTTTTGTTCTTTGTTTAACAGAATAAGAGATTCACTGACCAAAGTTATTTCTGTGGCTCCATCTATCAAGGATTCTTGTATGATATTAATATACATGGGACATGGTTCCTCTAAATACATCTTTCCTTTAAAACATTAAAAATGAAATATCTTAAAAGCACTATGTGCAGCAATTTGGGCACACAGAAATAGGTTTCCTCTATTTGGAAAGAAAACTGAGATGAGGAGCTAAGTGGATAAACCATGGCTGTAGGAGGCTTCTAGACCCTCCTGACTTCCCTCGGGGTCTGGAGATGCTTTGCACTTACTGTAAAGTTTCAAGAAAGGGGATATTAGTGGCGACCCTAGGGTTTTCTGGGAGGAGAAAAGAGGAAGACAGCCAGCCAAAGGCAGAAGGCTCTCTGCTGTCTCCAAAGCTGGAGCTGGTGGAGGGTGGGATGGGGAGGAAGGGACTAATGCTTCCTGCTCCTTGACCACTCTTGGAGCTGCCAGCAGAGAAAGCATCCTTTGTGTGTTGACAGGTTGTAAACACACACATCAGACAGCAGGGGGTGAGAGGCTCTCCCAACACTATGCCGAAACACACGCACATACTCTCTCACAGGGCATGTTTCAAGACCTGCTCTACAGAGCAGGAGTGATGTTGGCTCCAAGGCTCCCCTCCCCTCCCTCCCCCGCCCTCTCCCCGCCTCCCCAATTCTGGTTACGAAACCCTGCCGGGGACATCCACATATGTGGGCAGCCGGGGGCTTTCCTCAAATCCACAACAGCTTCTCAGAGCTGCTCAGTAGAACATGAGTAGCTTACATAAACACTGCTTCAGAGACACCTGCAGTGTGGGATGCACAGAGTCAGGGGGTGGCGGGTGGGGGTGGGGGGTTGTTGGGAATAGAGAGAGATAGTGAACAGCTTCACCCCCTGTGGTGGTGGTGCAGAGGGGGACAATGGAATATACATATATACATGTGTATACATATAGATGTTTATATGTGTGTATAAATATATGTGTATACATATGTATCATACACACACATACACACACACACACACACATAGTTATGACTCAAGAGGTTTGTCATACTCTAAGCTGTAATTGGTAGGCAGGGATGAGGTTACCCAAACCAAATATTTCTGATACCTCACAAATCTGAATTCCTCTCATCTCCATCTAAGATACACACACACACACACACACACACACACACACACACACACACACACACACACACACACACACACACACACCCTTCCAAATATAACTTAGCAACAAAAGGGAACTCCAGGATTTTTTTCATTTGTTTTCATAGGAGCGACTAGGTATGTGGAGGTGAAAAGACTGTAGGCAAGGGGAGCTTACTACTACCCAGAGAGTTCTGGCAAAGCCTTCAGGGCAAAAGGAGGGGATTCTTGCTGAGGGTGCATCAGACTTTGGGGTCTCAGATATAAACTCACACAACAAGTTGTATGAGTTCTGAATTCAATGGAGGAAACTATGAGCCATATGGGACTGTGTTCATAGTCTGGGTAAGGGGTGAGGGGGTGGGGAGGGGATTAATTGGCTGGGGGCTGAAAACTCCCTAACAAAGTAGAGGGGGCTGCTGTTGAATACCCGGGTCTCATCCAAGTGGTTTGATCCTCTTCCCTCCTCTCTAATTTACCTGGCCGCCAAGTCAGTGGGATCTCCACCTACCCAGGCTGAGTCATCCAATTGCTCAAATCTGCTTACAGAGTTGGCAGAGGAGCGGAGGGCTTCCCTCTTGCAGACACAGAGCCTTGTCCTATTGGGGGTGGCCAGAGTGGAGTTCTGATTTCCCTGGGGAGGAAAGAGTATAGATCCCTGTATTTCTGGAGTGACCACGGCTTGTGGAGGGGCCCTCTTTAATCCTCTTTTTTGGGAGCTAAAGGAAGGTGTGGGGAAAGAAGGGTAGTCTCTTGGCTCCCTACAAGCTCAAGCTGAGGCCTAAGTGGTTCTTTCTTGACCACCACTAACATATGTTGCTCAAGCAAGAGGCCATGAGCTTGTAAGAGTAGCAGAGCACCAGACTGAATAACTAGGTAGGCAGGAGACTGAGAAAGTACATCCAACCAGTAGTCAAAGTCCCTATGACTCAAATTGTGGGTAATTATGGTCAAAGGTCAAGGCGGGGAGCCCCCAAGAACTTTGACATACACCATAGCCCAGGCTAGAAGGTTATGGAGTCGGAGTAGAGGGTGTTTCCCAGAAATATACTGGTCTGGATTCTCACCACAGAACAGAAGAGATGAAAACAAGAGGCTGGGAAGGAGGATGCCCAGGCTTCTTTCACCCTTTCCCTCATCCTGTCTCCAGCTTAGATGCTAATGAGGCCGCTCTTTCTTCATTCTTTCTCTTTTCTGCCCCTTTGTTGATCTTTCGGCTCCAGAGAACATCTTTAACTATGAAAACTTCTAGATTTTTTTTAAAGAGGCAAATTAGCAGAAAACTATAACTACTGATTACTACGTGGTGGCCTTGTCAAATGGAACACTTATGATTGTATTAGTAGAAATGACAAGATATTGTCATTCCATTTGCCACTGTACCCCAATGACCGGGGGGCTTTTCCATCTGAATCAAGGCTAAACATACTTTTGGTACCATTACTTTTTATTGGAAGGTGAATTCTTTGAGTACAGAGAATGTCTTACTCTTCTATTTATATCCCTGGTGCTTTGTATATAGAAAGCCCTTAATTTTTTTTCATTCATTCATTCATTTTTTTTCATACTACTTCACATTTATACAGTGTTGTAGACTTTTCAAGGCATTTTCATATCTGGCAGCTTACTTGAACCTCACAAAAACAGGTGATCTAGGTTCTCTAGGTCCTCTAGGGCAGCCCTTTGACCGAATCCAAACTTCATAGAAGAAATTTTATCTCTTTGAATTCAATCAAAGGGCCACCCTTGAGGACCTAGAGGGCCACATGTGCCTCGAGGCTGCAGGTTCCCCACCCCTGATCTAGGTTCTAGTTTGAAGTAGGTAAGGCAGGTGTTCCCATTTGGCAGAAGAGGAGTTGGACCCAGAGACATCAAACAAGTAGGCTAAAGAGGCATAGAGCCCAAACCCAAGTTTCCTCATGTCACTGGGGCAACAAGAAGAGAAGAAATGGATGAGAGCACGGTATTTAGAACTGCAAGAGACCTCTGAGGTCATCTAGCTCAGTCTGCTCATTTTTGTGTTTTTCATATTTGTATTGTTTCCATTTATAATTTATATTTTTACACTGCTGGAGAATTGAAGTGACTCGCTCAAGGGTGCAGAGGTAGTAAGTATCAGAACTAGGATTTGGACCCAGCACTGTTTCCCTCAGTCAGTGAAAATGTCAGTGTGTCCTGTTACATGGCAGCAGAGCTTTTGTCCTTAGGTAGAAAGGAGTAGACGTGGCGACTGAGGATTGATTGATGATTACAAATCTTGGTGTACACTGGTGCGCGCGCATACAGCACACACACACACACACACACACACACACACACACACACACTAAAACAAAACGGCATGATTCAACATACATCTCTAGCAGCAATGCAATTATCTCTTGGATTTAAGAATTGATGGATAGGAGTTTTAATTACCAAAACCTTTTCATCCTCCTCCACAGAAGGAAAGGAAAAAAATATTTTTCTGGCATGTTTATTTGATAATAAAATGTAATAAAATTACATGTTAGACAGAGGGGCACGTCGTGTGTGCATAAAGGGGGTGCCATACTCAGCACCGTTTTGTCACCAGAGCCAAAAATATTATTCCTTTCGATCTATCAGACAGAATGCAAACTTGTGGCTTATACTTAATTTAGTTCAGGAGCAGAGGAAGCTTCAACTAGACCTGGGAATGAGCAGCTAGGGGACTGTGGATATAAGACCTGATTCCTTTCTTTGAGGCTCTGCACAAAGGAAATGGGGAGGAGAATAAATAGCCCAGCAAGGATTTGAACCCAGTCTGAGGAGGAGCTAAAGGCTGAGCATTATTGGTTTCTGGGATGCAGGCCATCTCAAAGAAAGGGCCCAGGGGTCAGGAGGATTTAGGTTCTAGGTTTGTGCAATTTTGGTTAAACCATTTTACTATTCAAGGCATCAGATTTCCCACCTGTCAAAGGGAAGCAGATAACCCCACTCAGCCTGCCTCACATAGGTGTTGGTGAGTTCCTGTCAGAGAACAGTGGGAAGGGCTCTGAAAACATGAATAACTACATATGAGAGAAATTTTATCCTGGAGACTTCAAGCAGCCCAGGGTTTCTGGCCTAGACTGGAAGGGGAAAATTATAAGACCAAGGGATGATCTGTAGATTGCTTCCCTCTTTCCTTCCTTTGCCCACACCCACAGCTTCCTCCTGCCTTTTCTACTACTATGGGTCAGAGAGTTTTACTGACTCTCCTTAATGTGGTCTTGCTATATCCGGAGGTACTGGGATTTCTGGCATAGATATTTCTCCCCAACATAATCCAAGTCCTAGACAGGAAAAGCGGTTTGCCAAAGAACTACACAGCAAATGGAAGTAAGGAATTCAATTCAAATCAATAAGCATTTGGTAAAAAAACCAAAATTTAAAAAACCCTCCAACGTACATAGAATCTAAGGATACAAAGACAGAAAAGAAACGGTCCTTGACCTCAAGAAACTTACATTCTACTCGGTAGATCCGATGTGTACACAAACAAGCAAATATGCAAAGTACAGAATGATTTCCAGAGGAAAAGAGTGTCAAGTGGGCCAGGGCTGGCAAATGGCGGGTTAGAGTAGGAAAGGCCTCCTGCGAAGCGGCAGGCACCAGAATTGTGCTTTGAAGGGAGTTAAGAATTTTCTGAGGTAGAGGTGAAGAAGGGGTGCATTCCAGACACTGAGATGGGGGGTAGCATGTCCTGTGTGGGGGGATAGCTATCAGGTCACTCTAATTGAAATGAATAGAGTAGGAAGAGCAATAATGTGAATGAAACTAGAAGTAGGTGTGAACCAGATTGTGGAGAATCCACATCCCTGAACACTCTCCCTCCTCCCCCTCCACTGCTGACCTCCCTGACTTCTAAAACCCTGCCTTCCACCGGCAGCCTTCCCGAACTCCTCTTAATTCTAGGGTCTTCCTTTTGTTAATCATCTCCTATTCATCTTGTATATAGCTTGCTTTGTATATATTTGTTTGCACCTTGTCTCCCCCATTCATTTGTGAGTTCCTTAAGGGCAGGGACTGTGCCTCTTTTTGTACCCCCAGAGTTTAACATGGTGTCTGTCATTTAGTGGGCACTTAATAAATATTGGTTGATTGATTTATCTGGAGGCAATAGAGAAGCATACTTCCTAAGTCCCCATCTAGCCCTCTCCCAAAGGGAAAATGTCCGTATCTTGGAGAAATCTTCCCTTCCTGTTTCCTGTGCTAGCACCCTCAGGCTCACTCCTAACTGAAATCAGAAATGCAAGCAGATGAAGTCCTTGCTGGAAAGTTTTTACACAAAAAGATGTCAGCCAGGAGGTTGGAGGGCTGACAGAAATGCTGATGAGTAATTGAAGGCTTCCCCAATTCTGGAGACTGGCTCCATGCCAAGAATGATGGTCAGCACCTGTGTCCAATTGTACCATTTTCTCTTCCCCATTCAGAGAATCATAGATTGCCTGAGCTAGTAGGAAGTTCAGAGATTATGTGGTTCAGCCTTCTTATTGTGCAAATAAGAACACTGAGGCCCCAGAAGATGAAGTGATTCCTCACATAGTGAATTAATTTCAAGAGTAAGACTAGACTACAGATTCCCTTCCTCTTCCTCAGGGCTCTTTGTCCCCTCCCTAGATGATTGTCTTGTGCCCTCTTCTCTCATTTTCCTTTCATCAGGAAATCCCAGTCTACCAAGATCAAAGTGTGAGGGACAGTCATCATTTATCAAACTGAAGAAACAAATCCTTATGGTAGAAAGGGGAGGGGAAGGTCGTGCAGTCTTAGTGCCAGTGTATCATTCAATGCATTTTCAACCACAAGGTATCTTCAGACAGAGGAGTTGGTGGACTGGGCAGCTGGCTCAACATTTAGATGAAGGTAGAGCACTGACTTCCTAGGGGGGATTCCTTTGGGGACATAATTGTTGTCTTCAAGTATTCCAAGGGCTGACAGGTGAAAGAACGCTAAGATTTGTCTCTTCAGGATAGAATTAGAAGCAATGGGGAAGTTACAGAGCAGCAGATTTAGGCTCACTGTAAGGGGAAGCCTCCTAACAATGGAGGCTGTCCGAAAGTGGAAGGAGGGAGGAAGTCTGTAGTCACCAGAGATCTTCAGGTGAGAGCTAGATTTCCACCTGTTGGGGATTCCTGTTCAGAAATAATAGTAACTGCTGTTTATAATACCCATTATATAGGTACTATGGGTATTACTATTCCTACTTTACAAAGGAAGATAGTATAACTCAGAAGGTTATGTGACGTGCCTATGATTGCACAATTAACAAGTGTCAAGGAGGAATGTTAGTCCAGCTCTCTCCTGACTCCAAGTGCAGGATTCCCTCCAGTAAACCACACTGCTCCTCCGTAGATTTCCCACTTTTCCATAGTCTTCCCCTATCTCCCCAGTAGCTTCCCTTCCCTCTATTCTTCACTGCCTCCTCAGGTGAGTCCTCCCCCACAGCACCTTTGCTCACTCCATTACCGACCCTCATCTTCCCTCTTAACAGGAACAGTATGAATTGTGCTAGCTGATCCCTAAGGGCCATTCCCATTTTGGAAGTTTTCTATGATTCTATGACAACTCAGACCCTGGTCATAGAGTTGGGAGCACATATTTTGGAATGGATAACATGCATACACATGATGTTCCCCTTCCTGTTTGAAGGGATTGGGGCAGAAAATTTCAGTAAAAGGCAGCTCAGGGTCTGGGGCCTGCTGTGCTTCCCTCACCATTCTTCCACCTCTAGTTCATGCCGGAATCCTTGGCAACTTCTTTTCCCCACCCCCTCCACACAACCTTAGTTACCTCTTTGGTCAAAACCACTTAGCATTTGGGAATAGCCCAAATAACCCACAAGGTTGCTAATCACACCTACACACCTAGATCAGTCTGAATCACATCAGTCTTAGGGCTGTCAGCTTTGTGCAACATCACTTAACACACCTGGAAGCTTGACACCAACCTAGAGTCACAGTTAAGCTGAAGCCAAAAGCAGCAGGAGCCCAGACTTTACTGGACCCCCAGGGGCTATGGCCAGAACTTCAACTCCCACCCCTGTATACCTCTCCAGGGAAAGTGGCATGTGTTCATTTAAAAAAAAAACCTTAAACTGAAGATGGCACAAAATTAGTTCCTACGACAGGCAAATTTGCTCCTGAAATACTCTGCCAACCTGCTAATGAGTCGTCTTGAACCTTGCACGGTGTTACCTCTAATTTTGCAGCCTGCTAGGATTTGAGTTTTGTGGACAGCCCCACATTTGGTTCGGAATTATAGGCTGAGCTGCTGTTCACTCCTATTATTGTGCTGTCAATCTTGTATTAGCACATTATAATATGGTACACTGAATGCATCTGTTCTGTATATCACAAGTCCTAATTGTCATTTGTTGAATCATTTTGTCTTATATGATTGTTAAGCAATTATTTCATCTCAGGCAGCTTAAACTTTGATTACTGTATACTATTTACAGGAGATCAAAGAAGAAAAAACCCCACCATCAGCTGCTTCCACCATCTCCCAGCCTTGATGTTCACAAATATCTGGATTAATGTGAAAAGAATAGCCATGATGCCCAGCCACAGAAGGGGCAGAATTTCCTAACCTGGTAGAAGAAATAATCATTTAGCTAAGGGGAGGGGGACGAGGAAGCAGGTAAGTTGGTCTGTTTTGATGCAAGAACTAGAAAAACTGGCAAGATCAGATGAAATGGATGAGAAATGGAGACAGATTCCCTCTGGTCTCCCCACACCCTAGTTGATCCTGCCCTGATACAACAAAGAATTCTCTATAGGTCAGCTTCAACTCTAGCCTCCCTAAAGATAATGTAATTAGTCCCACAGCCTAGGCAGAAACAAGACAAAGGTTGCAGAATCTTGGGTTATTTTTTTTTTTTAGTAAGAATGACCAAGACTACAAATTACAATGTGTTGGGGGAGATGCTATCACTTGATGGAAGGGCTTTAGAGGCCTATCATCACTCTAGGAAATAATGCTTCTGTAAGGGTGGGGGATCAAAACCACCTCATCCCTTTTAGCCCAGATACCTTTATCAGGTGAGAAAATATCTCAGATTTTTCATTAGGTATGAACAATGTACAGTCAACCTAAGTGGAATGGGAAGTTTGTTTGGATTGACAGGTCATTGTCTCACACTCTTGGGTTTACACAAAGTCATTGAGTTAGTTGAAACCGAGGACCGGGCAACAAAGAGGAGAGAATGTTTTCACTAAACTCCTGAGAAGGAACTGGTTGAGGTGGAGGAGCAGAGCCCTAGGCCTAGGCCTCAGTCTTAATTTTTTCTCTCTCTCTTCTTCCTTCTTTGCTAGAGGAGCTTCTGAACTTTGGAGGATCTGGAGGATTTGGATTTTTCCTAGGTATTCTATGGGTCAGAGTCATTGAAACGGCTGATGTCAGTGCCTGCATTGGGAGCTAAGAATGGATGAGACTCAAGGAGGAGAAAAGATTCAGAGCTCTACAAAGAGTTCAGTAGAAAAGGTAAGGGTGAAACATTGAGGATGTTAGCAAAAGGACTTTCAGGAGCTCTGGGGCATCCTTTTTGCCACTTTTTGCTCTCTAAACTTGAGTCCACTTTCCCTTGGATTCTATATATGCATTTGGAAAGAGTGTATAACAGACTTGGGAAGGTGGGAGTGGGGATGTTTTGTATCAACTGTTCTTACTGTATCACTTTAATAAATACCCCTTCCTCAAATGTAATTAAATCTAGCTGACTAATTTATCTTAATGGATAATCATGGAGGGAAGCATACCGGTGGGGGGGGATTTGTGAGCTATTGTACTTGAAAAGACACTCCTCAGGGTTAATCCTGGAGCTCCGAGGGGCTATAGTAGTTGAGCTATATAGCCTCAACTCCAAGAGGATGAAGACCTTTCTGTGAGGACATGTCTTCCATCTCCTGCTACCCTGTACCCTCAGGGTGAGAGGAAGAAGAAAGTTCACGGGGAGTGTGACTTCTGTCTTCTGCCATGCAAGTTCAGTTTCCATCTCCTGCTTCACTGTTTTTTGTCTAATTTTGAGCCTTCAGAGGGAAAAGGAGAAGTGAAACAGGGCCTTCCATCTGTCTTGTGCTTGTAACCTGCCTGATCTTCAACCTCCCCTGGGAAGAGGAGCGGTACCTTTTACTCAGTGATGAACATGCTCACACCTGGTCATCCCTACACATCTCACTGATTCCGAACCTCTGTAGGTAATCACTCATAGACAACAGACTTTTTTTCATCCTAAATCTTTTCCTCTTCCACTCCTCCCATCTCACACAGCTATCATGGCAACTTGGCTCCCCATGGATGACACAGCCACCCTGGGCACCCATTCCAGCACTGTTTGCATTTGCATTCGTTCCCCTCAGCTCACTGGTCAAGGTAGGAGAGTTGGAATACTCTTTGCTCCCCATTTCCACTTCTAGATTCTCCCTCTGTCTCCATCACTCAGCAACATCCCTTCCTTTGAGGTTCATACAAAACATTTCCCACCAGATGAAAGTCCTAGTCCTAGTAGCTGTTGTCTACATATTTTCAGATCATTCACCTTCCTTCCTCAACCAGTTTAGTACCTGACTCATAATTTTTCTCTCCTTCCCAACACCTGCCATCATACTAGGGGACTATAACATAACACAACATAACATAGCATAGCACAGCATAGCATAACAGAATAGAATAGTATATAATATAATTATATAGTATGCATATTGACTCTCCCTCAAACACTCTAACCATTCCGCTCCTCAACTAACTTCCCATGACCTATTCATCCATCTATACATCCACACACAAAAAATGGTTATACCTTTGATCGTGTCATTACCCACAGATGTACCACCTTATCTGCCGTTAATCTATTGGCTTTCCACCTATCCTTCTGCCTTCTTTTACCAAACCCCTATTCTTCATCCACACTGTGACCTCCAATCCCTCATCATCCCTGCACTAGCCACTCTCTCCTCTTTCCTCCATCTTGATCCCATGGTGAACCAGCTCAACTCTATGCCATCCTCTTCTCTTGATCCTCTGACCCCCTTATCATATTGCTGATTTCACCCTGCCAAGCTTCAGCCTTGGATCACTCCACCATCTGCTTTAAGGACACACATATGCTGCTGAATGCAGGTAGAGAAAATCATGCAGTTGTTCTGATTGGGTCCACTACATATTTATTTTGCATAACCTCAACTGGTCCCTTGGTGCTGGTAGGTAATTTTTTTTTTATATATGCCTCCACCATCAACTCATTATTCTACTTCCCAAGGTAGCTCTTCCAAACCTTTTTATCCCCCCTCAAATCTCCTATGGCTCCTTGTCTCCCCAATGCCTTCAGCTGAGAACCTTGCCTTGGAATTTAAAATGTATATATTGAGGTCATTCACTGTGAGCTCCCTTTTCTCCCCCCTTCCCCATCTCATATCATTCAGATACCTTCAGCAAACGTCTCCTTCTTCACCCTTGTCTCATGTGAAGAGGTAGCCTTACTCTTTTACAAGGCAAACCCCTCTACCTGTACAAATGATACCATTTCACCCTGTCTCCTTCAACGGATTGCACCCTCTGGTATCCCCATTCTATCACTTATCTTCCATCTCTCCCTGTCTGCTGGCTCCTTCCCTACTGTCTACAAATATGTTAATATCTCCCCCATCCTCAAATAACCCTCACCTAATCCTTCCATTCCTACTACCATCCTATATCTCCTCTTCCTTTTGCTGCTAAACTCCTTGAGAAGGTTGTCTACAATAGGTATCTTCACGTTCTCTTCTTTTGCTTTCTTCTTAGCTCCTTAAATTCTAGCTTCCTCCTTCATCATTGCACTGAAACTTCTCTCCAAAGTTACTAATGATCTCTTAATTGCCAAGTCCAATGGCCTTTCCTCAGTCCTCTTCCTCCTTGACCTCTCTGCAGCCTTTGGTCCTGTTGATCAGCCTCTTCTCTTTGATACGCTCTTCTTTCTAGGGGGATCCCACTCTCTTAGCTCTCTTCCCACCCGCTCCTTCTTAGTCTCCTTTGCTGTATCTTCTTCCAGATCACCTCTAACCTTAGGTGTCCCATAGAGTTCTCTCCTGGGCCCTTATTCTCTTCTCCTTCTGTCCAATTTCACTTTGTGATCTCATCAAGCTCTCATGAATTTAATTATCATCTCTATGCTGATGATTCTCAAATTGCCTGTCCTTCTCTAACCTCTCTCCTGACCTCCAGCTCATATCTCCAACTGCCTTTCAGCCATCTTGAATTGGAGGTCCAGCAGACACCTTAAATTCAACACATCCAAAACTGCAACCACTATCTTTCCTCATCCCTGTCCCCCTCTAAACTTCCCTATTACTGTAGAAGGCATCACTATCCTCCCAATTTCTCAGGCTTATATCCTCAATTCCTCACTATCTCTCACCAATATATTGCCAAATATTGTCAATATCATCTTTTCAACCGCTCTCCTCTCATGTTAGCACCACTCTAGGGCAGGTCTTCATCACCTCATAGCTGGAGGCCTGCAGTAGCATGTTGGTTAGTCTCCCCAACTCAAGTCTTCTTCCACTCTAATCCACCTTCCTCTCAGTTGCCAAAATGGTTTTCCTAAAGTGCAAGTCTGACCAAATCACTCTTCCACTCAATATACTCTAGTGGCTCCCTATCACCTCCAGAATAAAATGCAAAGTCCATTGATTGACTTTCAAAGCCCTTCAGGGCTCCTTCCCTCAACCTTTCCAGTCTTGTTGTGCCTTATTTCCTACCATATACTCTTTGAACCAGTGACACTGGCCCCCTGGCTGTTTCACAAACAAGACACTCCATCTCTTGGTTCCAGGCATTCCTCAACTCTACCTGCTGACTCCCCTGGCTTCCTCCAAGTCCCGGTTAAAATCATACCTACTACAGGAGGCCTCTCTCATCCCCTTTTAATTCTACTGTCTTCTCTCTGTTTCCTATTTCTCCTGTGCCTAGCTTGTTTGTACATATTTATTTCCTTCTTGTCTTCCCCATTAAACTGTGAGCTCCTTGAGGCCAGGGACTCTCTTTTGCCTCTTTTTGTATCCCCAGAGTTTAGCACAATGCCTAACACATAGAAGGCACCTAATAAATGTTTATTGATGGACTGAACCCACTCATCAGTGTTGCTAAGAGTTGACGTAGTAGCTTAAGAACGTGAGCTATACTTCCTTTTCAAATGGTGGCTATGATTACCTCAGGATATCTTCTCTGTTTCCAGTAGTAGAGGAGCATGACGTGGTGGAGAGAGTGATGGACTTAGAGTCAGGAAGAACTGAATTCAAATCCTGCCTCAAACATTTACTGATTATAAATACGAAGGTAAATTACTTAACTTCTCTGAGCCACAGTTTCTTGCTGTCAAACAAGGGATAAAAATAATATAAAATAATTTATGTAAAGCACTCCAAAAGTTTTAAAGTATTGTATAAATGTTGCTTATTAACAGGATGATACTATGCCTAAGTCAGAATTGAATGCTAGACCAAGGGATGGCTAGACTTGGATGGGAAACATCGATCCAGAATAGTTCTAATAAGTTTCAGTTGATTCGTACTCTTATCAGCTTTTGCAAGAAGAGGGTAGGAAATGGGGTGCTCTTTGGGTGAGCATATGACCCCTCACCCTTATAATGCCTAATAGAGTGAGCCTACCAATAGAGGTTCTTCAGTCATTCTCTTGGCTCCTACCATCCAAGATCTCCTCCAAAATTCACACCTCCCTCTGTCCTTTGCTTCCTCCTCTGATATGCCCTCCTGCCTCATCAACTTTGCTCATCCCATTTCCTCAAACCAAAATATCCTTCCTCTTCTTTTCAAAGTCCTACTCATCCTCCAAGACCCAGTTCAAGTCCCTGTGCTTTATGAAGCCTTCCTTGATCTCCCTAGAAGATGGTGACTGTGGCCTCTCCTGAGTACCTGGAGCTGGTTCTCTTCCTACTTGTCTGAGACCTTCTCAGTCTTCAGGTATATTTCTCCCACTCGGTCCTCTATTGCTCACTCTAGGTGACTTAATCATATCCCATTGAGTTTTTTTTTATCATCTCTATGTTCATGTCCAGCACCTTCCTTGGTCTTTGGTTTTGCATAATCAACTGTCTAGTGTACATTTTAAACGGGATATTCTGGAGTTATCTCAATCTCAGTATGTTTAAAACAGATCTCATCTTTTTTACAAAACCTGTGTTTTTCAAATTCTCTATATGGTTATATATTTTCTATGTCAGCAGCTAGGTGGCACAGTGGATACAGTGCTGGGCCTGGAGTCAGGAAGACTCCTCTTCCTGAGTTCAAAAGTGACCTCACAGATGCTTAGCTAGCTGTGTGACCCTGGGCAAGTCACTTAACCCTGGTTGCCTCAGTTTCTTCATTTGTAAAATGAGCTGGAGAAGAAAATGGCAAACCATTCCAGTATCTTTGCCAAGAAAACCCCACATGGAGTCACAAAGAGTTGGACTCGGCTGAACAAGAAAAACACCATAGCTGTTGAAAGCACCACTGTTCTTCCAACAGATTTGTAGCCTCAGCCTTGTCCTCAGCTCCTCACTCTTACTCACCCCACACATCCAATCAGTTGTAAATCTTGCCATTTCTACCTCTAGAACATCTCTCATATCCAGTCCCTTCTTTGTACACTATCACAGCCACAGCCTTAATCCAGCATCTGCACTCCTCTAATAGATTATTGCAATAGCCTCCTAATTCATCTCCCTGCCCCAATTCTTCCCCACTCTAAGTCATCCTTCAAACAGCTTCCAAAGTGATTTTCCATAAGCACAAATCTGACCACCTCATACCTACTCAATAAACTCCCATGGCTGCTGATTGCCTCTGGGATGAAATATAAACTTTCCTTTTTCACTTTTAAAGCCCTTCACAATCTAGTCCCAGCCTATCTTTCCAACCCCATCGTACATTACTTCCCCTTCTATATTCCACAGTCCAGTCAAAATGACCTTTTCTCTGTCCCTCACACATGAAACTGACTTCTGTCTCTGTCTTCCCCCCGGCTGTCCCTATACCTGAAATGAACTTCCCCTTATCCTTCAACTCATAGAATCTTTTAATTTTTTCAAGACTCAACTCAACCACCACCTTCTGCTCATGAAGCCTTTGCTGATTCTCCCTTCTGTCCATAAGTACCTCGTAACCATCTTATATTTATTACTGTATTTTGTTCTTTTCATATTTACTCTATATTTACCTATACTGGTCTCACCCATTAGAATACAAAGCCCTTGACAGTAGGGATTGATTCCTTTGTTATATTTATATGCCTAGCACCTAACACAAAGCAGTCTATGCTTAATAAATGCTTTTTGATTGGTTGATCAATGTTCTCTCCTTGACATATATTCTCTAGGTCTCCCCTTCTGGGTGACTGGCTTTCTCTCTTTGTATTTCTCTCAGTCATTCAAAACACATATTGAGTGCCTGATCTGTGAAACATACTGTACTAGGTATTATGGGAGATACACCTATAGTAAGTATGCCCTGATATTTATTATCCCGGATCCTTGCTGTACCACTGGCAAAACCTTGGTTTCAGCATTGATGAAGTAAGTCTCTTTGACAAGGTTTAAAGTCAACACTTAGAAGCCTCTATTCTAGCAATGAGCCTCCTTGAGGATACATTCTCATTGCTCCCACTGAAGAGACATTGGTTTTGGTACCGACCATCTTCTTGATAAAATGTAAATTTCTTGTTTTGTTCTGGGTACTTGTTGACACCACATTGATTGAGGATGAAATCTTGACTATTTCATATGCCCAAACTTTACTCTTGGTCTTGGTCTTTAAAAGGGAGCAAAGAAAAAGGCTGAAGAGCTGGAGAGAGGCAGGACCAGAAAGGATAATGTTTATACTGAGAATGAGACTTTCCCTGGCAATGAGAGAGGCCTGCATATCGATGCTGGTACTCTAGGGGAACCACAAAGCTCCAGAGACTGCAGTGAGTGGAGGTAGTAGTGGGCTGAGAAATTTCATGGCCAGGTGGAGGAGTTCCAGGACCAATATCCTGGGCCCAGAGGAGGAGTTATTGGATCCAGAAAAGGAGTTCTTGAACCAAGTAGGAAGTGGAGTGGAGAAATGGTGATTGAACAGAACTTCAGAGTAAACACAGGCTTTACTCTTCACTGATATTGTGAGTTGTGTGGATAATACAGGTCCTCCTCTGGGGAGGAGAGGGTTGACTCTGTATCAATACGGAGTACGGCCCAAGGTAGTAGTGTCACGAATCTTCAGGTCTTTAAAGGTCTCTGGGGATGTGGAGCTTACCAAAGGAGCCGTTGAAACCACTAATGGGTTCAAGTATTGTCCTTTATGTTCTTTGTTAAATGAAACTTTTTGAATATTCAGTGTCATATTAGTCTGAGTGATTATGTGGGAACCAAAATACTTTTCCTCTTCTTGTGGAGACTTAAGACATAAACCTTTCCCCCCCCTAATGTTCTCAGGGAAAAACACTGAGTGGTGGCATAAGCCAAAAGAATAGGGTTATTCCCCAAGACTGAAAAGTATTGCCTAAAAAGAACTATGAGATTCAATGGAGGGAAAAAAAAAACAAATTTAAGGAAAGCTTAACAAGAGACCCAATTAAACAAAGCCACACCAAAAGACACATAAGAATGAAACCCAGGAGAACAACGACTAGATGGAAAATGGAAATGATCTTGTAAAGATTATTTTTATAACAAACTCTTCATATCATCAAGGAGAGTAGAGCCATCCCCTTTTAGACTGTGCTAATGCCCCAAATGTGCTAAATGAATAAGTAGAAATGCCACTGAAGAAAGCAAAGATGAGAAGTACAACTAGATTAGATCAAGTATACACAGAGAAAGTCTGTTCTGGAAGTGACATAATTTTGAGGGTATGGAAGGATTGATTATCAAAGTATTTGAAAGGAAAATACCAAAGGTGTGAAAAAAATTTTCAGATTTTATCTCTACCAAAAGGCAGGGATTGAGAGAATCATTAATTATGAATCCATATGCCTATTTTCCAATTTATACAAAATATTTATGAGAATGATTTACACACACATTGAAGGTATCTTGGATAAAGGATGAGAAAGTTACAAAGAGGCTTTCACAGATGATATTCTAAAACAGACTCTTTCTTTATAGTCATATTGTTGATCGAAAGATGTCGAGAATACAAGATTCTTTTGAACTTATTATTTGCTGATCACAAAAAGAAAAAAAAATGACTAAAGCAAAATGCCACATTAAAGGCTCTCTTCCAAAAAGGTGTCCCGTGCATTTGGCAAAATCAAACAGGATTCCTTGGGAGAAAGAATTGTTCAACAATACTCTTGTTATTAATATCAGGCAAGACATAAAATAGGGAACTTAAGCTTGCCAAAGATGTTTGCTCCTGTCAAGTAGAATTTGCAGCACCAGAGTCCAAATTGAAGAGGGATGCACAATAGATGATGAGGTACTCTATGTATTTTTGCTTAGAGATGACTTTGTGCAGATGGCATCAAATTCTAGAATACTACAGAGCTTCCAAAAGAATATTCATAATCACTCAAAAGAGTTGGGCCATATAGCACATAGGAAAAACCAAGTACATGGAGAATGCCTATTGCTCAGACCATGATAGACAATTGGTTGGGCCCAGAATTTAACAGGAGGAAGAGAGTAGGTTAGGTTAGATTGTCTTTGGGAAATCACACAATTCTTTCATTGACTTTGAGCTACTCCCTGAAATGACCCTCCTGAAAAGGCCCATCATGTAATGAACATATGTATCATGGCTCCTGTTGCCTACAGGATCAAGTCTAATATTCTCTACCAGGCTTTCACAAAATCAGAGCATCTCAGAGGACATCCAACTCAATTGGTATATGAATACTCTAATTATTGCTTGTTATTTGTGTAATTGACAGTATGCCTCAAAGCCCCTTTCAGGCTTTTCACATCTGTATATGAAAGCCCACCAAAGGTGTAGGAAGGTAGAAGACACAAAAATCTTGCCTCTTGATCTTAGGTTTGACTTAGTACCTTTTCTCTGTGCACTTCTCTGTAAGAGAATAGAGATGAAAAACTAGGAAGCCCTCAGCAACCCACCCTCAGCCCAAGACCTATTTCATAGTTATTGGTCAAACAATCATGATCTGGTTTGTAGACAGATTAGCCCTCAGAGTTTGACACTGGGAGAAGCATGGAATGCTTACCATGAGCTAGAGTAAAGTCATCAACAATGATCCCAAGTCCATCGATGATGTTAGATAAAAAAAAAAATATATCCTTCTGAGGGCAACACCAACTGAGTGAGGACAGACTGCATTGTTTATTCTAATGAGCTTGATGCCCAGGGCTGAGAATCTCCTGCTGGGGGAGATGAAAGGTTTTATTTTTTTTTTTCCCTCATAGGAGGGCAAGATCTAAAGTAAGGGTTTCTGTTTTTTCCTGAAAGATTACAGCAGGAAGAATCTGTGGGTTTTAAGCTAAAGGGGCATGGCAGAGTTTTCTTTTCCTTTGAGGAAGAAATAGTCAAAGATTTCAGCTGAGCCAGAAACTGGAGCCTACAGAGCAGAATTCAGCCTGATAGTGTCTGCCAGAACAGTGTCCAGCAGAGCAATACCTGGTGGAGTCAGGAGAGCAGTGGGGAGCAATGGCGATGCTCAGACAGTGATCATAGGCCCAGCAGTGATGGAGGCATGTGTTGCCCCTCCACATGTACACTGTGTTCCCTGTGTATGGCTCTTCTTCTGAATGACAGGTGTGTTTGTGGGAAAATCGATCTCAAGTTTATAGGGGGAAAATTATGTTTCTATTTTTCTTACAACTCAGTTCCACTATTAAATTCCTTTAATTTTAATTACTTGTGTCCTCTGGCCAACTCTTAAAGGTAAACATACTGATAGGGGCTCATGAGCTATGGAATTTGGGGTCAGAGGACAAAAGCTTGACCAGCGATCCTGCCACTGACCATATAAACTTCGGCAAATCACTTCCTTCTTCAGGCTTTAGTTTCCTCATATGTAAAATGGGGATAATATTAGGGCTTAGCTCCCAAGGTGGTTATAAGGATAAAATGAGATAATATTGGTAAAACTTTGAAAACCTTGAAGTGCTATATGCATGCTAACCATTCTATGACCTCTTCAGGCCATCAGGTGGTGTAGCATGTAGAATAGAAGACTGGGTTGTTCAAATCCAGCCTCAGCCACTTACCAGCTTTGTGACCCTGGGCAAATCACTTAACCTCTCAGTCTTGGTTTCCTTCATAGCAGTAGGAACAGCAGCAGCAGCAACAGCAGTAGCATCATATCAATAAAATTAGGGACCACACACAAAGCTCTCTACATCTCAGACTTCTGAGTCTACTTCAGCTCTAATATTTATAACATTGCTTACAGTTTGTTCTTTTAAACCTCAGGTCCTCTTTGGAACTTTCTTGGGACTGACAGTTCTGTGGAAACTGTGCATTTCTATAAGGAATACACTTGGCAGGTAGCCAGGGTCATAAGGACAGAGCTGGGCTTCTCAGGAGAGAGAGGATGAGACTAGGAGGAAGGGTAGACCCTGATGCCAGTGGGCCCCTTGATGCTGGAAGGCAGGGACGGAGAACTGGGGAGGCAATCTGTGGCCCTTGGAAGCAACCAAGGTCCTGCTGGCACTGTCTATTGCCCCCAGGGCGATGGATTATGAGAGTTGAAGACAGAAAGGGGAGAAAATTTAAACCTGAGAGAAACCTAAGAAAGTCATCAAAGCATAGCCAAGAAAACAGAAACCTGAAGAGGAGGTAGAGGGTAATGCCGTAAATTACAGCTTAAAAGCCTCATTTTGGGCAAATTGCTTTTTAACAAGCAGACAAGCTCTATCAATAGCATCTACCGTATGTTTTTATAAAGTACAGAAATATGTTTTTAAAAGGCCAGTAAATAAAGTTCCTATCGATTTGAACTCAAGTGTAATCTGTTTTTCTGTCTGCCACCAACACTGGTAATAACGCAAAATCATGTAATACGGTATTTCAACTAATGTGACTATACATCACTGCACAGACACCCGGCTCCAGAGCGATCTATCACCTTCTGTTGGTATTGCTTAGCTGTAGAATTTATAAACTTGCTCCAAATTGATGCAATGTTCCATTTTCTTTTCCAATTTATTTTTGGTTGAGCCAAGCAATATTGAGGCATCTGAGCAGGCCACAGGGCACTTCCAGATGTTACCTGGAAAACCATATACTTCCTGTGAGAAGAAATTAGGAGACATGCGCACATTCAAATCTGCAGGTGGAAGGAGGTGAGGCCCTGGAAGGAGACAAATTATGGGGGAGCATCCCTGCGCAGGGAGCTCCCAAAGAATTTCTCTTCATATTCTTTCCATGCACTTAAAAAGGAAGACCTAGGAGGAAGAGCTGTATCTAATGAAAAACATAAAAGTTTAAAGTTTAGTAACTTCTTAACATGGGGCTGCTGGGTTGTACAGTGGATAGACTACCAGGCCTGGAATCAGAAAGACTCCTCTTCCTGAGTTCAGATCTATCCTTAGAAACTTATTAGCTGTGTGACCCTGGGTAAGTCACTTAACCTTGTTTATCTCATCTGTAAAATGAGCTGGAGAAGGAAATAACAAACCATTCTAGTATCTTTGCCAAGAAAATAGAGTCACAAAGAGTCAAACAACAACAAAAAACTCTTAAAATGCAAATTTCTGTGAGAAAGAATACTGCTTTTAGCTTTTGTTAGTGTAAATGAGTGTCTGATGGGGGGAGCAGAGAAAGAGAGCATAATTTTCCCAGGGGGAAGGGAGGACCAAGGGCTCAAAAAAAAGTGTCTATGATTACAAAAAGTGTCTATGATAACAAATTTTCTTTAGGGCTTGTGAGGTAGAATTCTTTAATAGCCAAAACCTTCTTCCCCAGTTCTCTCAGTTCCTCTTTCTCATGCCCACAGCCCTGACTCCAAAAAGGTACCAGATCTGAGGTCCTAAGAGAGCCTGTTAGATCTAGGTTCTGATCAGACTAATAAAACGCAGGAACTTGGCAATTTATTAGGAGATCATGTGGTACAGTGGGAGGAGCAGTCGCCTACAAGCCAAGACCTAGGTACTAGTGTCAGCAATGTTTCTAACTAGCTGGGATCTTACATAAGTCACTTAAGAGTCTGAGGCTGGATTTGAACTCAGATCTTCTTGACTCCAGACCCAGTGTTCTATTCACTGCACCACCTAATGCCCTCATCTAGTATGGCCCATAATAGGCACATAATAAATGCTGAAACTATGAGAAACTTGAGAACCCTCATCAACTCAGTGACCAACCAGGACTTCAGAGGACCTATGGTGACACCTGCTCCCCACCTGCCTTTTGACAAAGAGGTGATAGACTTAGGATACAGAATTATACATCGATCTTGAGAAACATCCAATGCTTGTCTCCACATATTTGTTACAAGGGTTTTCTTTTTTTATTTTTTTGTCGCTTGGGAAGGGGGAGGTGGATGGGACAGAGGGAAACAGGGAAGAACAGTCATAGAGCTGCCCAAAGAAAGACAAAGCAAATAAGGTCACTGGAGTATCTTTTAAATGCAAAGAAAAAAAACAGATGGAAGGCCAGAATGAAACACAGATAAACAGGACAGCTTTGAAAGTTCCGTGATGAATTTAGATATTGAAGAGCAAAAGCATGATTTGCAGGTTTGTGTATCATCTTTTTCCATTTTATTTTGAATTTGGAAATGTTCATTTTTAATGCTTTTTGATTGATTGATTGATTGTTTTACATTAAGGTTTCATTTCCTTTGCCTCTTTAGTCAAGGCTGTCTTGTCTCCTTGGTCTCTTCCTCTTATTAAGGTTTCCTGGATTATCAAGATTCCTTTTGTGGGTAAAGGTGGGAGGAGCATGCCTAGATGGGAAACTCTACAGACACCTCTCCCTCGCCACCTCACCTGCCATGGTTTTCTGATACCTGCAGCATGCTTGCTGTCCATTTGTGACTCTGTTGCTATATCAATAACTCTTTATGGTGCTAGCACCCTAGTCAATGTAGTTTCCTGGTGGAGCTAGAGATAACTCTCTCTAGGTCCCTGTGCAGTCTGGCATCAGTGTTTCATGTCCTGATAGGCTATGAGTGCCACCTCATTTCCAGAAGCAGTCTCAACAATCTTCTGGGAATGATAGGGGGGGGGAGGGGAGGTTATCTGAAAAGGATAGAGAGGTACCGGTCATTAAATGTATTTGAGCCTCAGTTTCCTTATCTGCAAAATTATGAGGTCGGATTAGATTATTTCTAAGGACTTCTTAAGTGCTTTGATCTACGACTTAATGCTGGGGATAGGAATAGGTAAATACTGAGTGGTAGCATGTTACAGAGCCCAGGGAGAGGTTTATCCAAAGAAGAATGGTTTAAGGAAGTAGAAAGGAAGAAGAGAAGGCTTAGGAAGGAAAAATGACATCAAACTCACTTTGCTTTTCTCCCAGGTGTCTCTTTGGTATTTTCCAGGGAAATCTAACTCTGGTACTGAGAATTTAGTATTTTCTACCAGGGCAGCCTCTCATACAGAGTATGCTGGGCGAAGTCCCATGAAGAATCAGAGGACAGTCAATGTTTCCATCAAGGCAATTGCTTCTTAACTCCTTAAGCCTAGGGGCAAGTGACCTTGTGGTCCACTGAACAAATCCTCACTTACCTCAAGAGGAGGCCTGTGGGACTGGCCAGAGTTAAGCCAGTCTATGATTTTGCCCATCAGGCTTGAACTTGGCGAGCTTCAGTCAGTTCTTTTCTTAGTGTCTCAAGTGGAAGCACATGCTGAGATTGTTGGGAGATTTAAAAAAACAACAACAATCTAAGGCATCACCCAGAACCAATGGTGGTGGGATAAGACTGAGGAGGGGAGCAGAATGAACCCTAGTTTTCTCCTCTGGGAGTCCTTTGGAATTAATGTGGCTTTCTATGGCTGAATCTCTAACAAATTTTTTGAACCTAACACTGTCAGCTGGGGTCTGGCAAGAGGCATCTTGGTATAATGGATCTTTCATCTCTGAAGTCATAGACTCGTTAACTATTGGAGCTGAAAGGGACTTAAGAGGTCACCTACTCCAACCCTGTCATCTTACAGAGGCTGAAACAGAGGCACAGAAAAGTTTAGCAAGATCACATAGCAAGGAAACATCAGAGCCAGGACCTGCCCGAGTCCTCTAAGTCCAGAAGCTCAACAACAACATTACTTTTCTAAAGGATAAGGCTGAGGGACATACCTCATACAAACAGGTTTCAAGGAATAAAACAAGGCAAAACACAACAAAGCTCCATATTTGCATAGGGTTTTGACTTTTACTTTTCGTGGTATTTTACTTATGCTATCTTACGTCTCCCAAACCACCTTGTATTTAACTACTTTGTGTGTATGTGTACATGTGTGTATATAAGGTGTGTGTTGTTCATATATGTATTATGTGTTCACCTGGGTTTGTCAAAAGTGACTTGAAGGGAGGCATAAATAGATATCTCTGGAATCTTGCTCACATCTTTCCAAGGGAGACTTTAATACTTGTCTGGAGAGAAGCAAGAAAAAGGGGCCATGATGCTGGCCTACCATGAGGTTCAAGTAAAGTTGAATAGAAAGGGAACAGGACGGAGTTTTGGGGGACACAGGTATCACATGTATAAAAAAGGAAACTGGGAAGTTAGGCAGATGGGGGAACCAAGAGAGAGCAGTGTCATAAAAACCCAGAAAGGAGAGAGTATCCAGGAGAAGAAGGTAGTCAACAACATCAAAGGCTTCAGAAAGATCAAAAAAGAATGAGGATCAAGAAAGACCATTCAATTCATCAGAAATCACTGGTAACTTTAGAGAGAACAGTTTCTGTTGAATAATGAAGATGTCAGGGTCATGGGCACGTTTGTAATCAGCAGAGGAGACAATAGATGTGAAGAAATTGAAGATTACAAAGAGAGGAGGATGACCATAGAGACAGTCTACTGTAGGCTATGGAAGGAAATGGAATCAAGGGTGCATGGGAGGTGACCAGGAAAATGGTGGTGGTGATGCAGACACTAAAATAGAAAGATCACCAGAATAGAATAAAAAGAAACTAGAAGAATTAAGGGTAACATAAAGAAAAGAATGATATACATATTTTTAAAGGATATGGAGATGCTCACTCTGTAGAGGACAGGCCTTGGCAGAAGGGACATGATGCCAGTCTTCAGGTGGGTATTGGATGAGCTTTTATGTGGAAGAGGGGCTACATTTCTTCTGCTTGGATGGAGGGACAGCTTCTGGGAGTGATGGGTATAAATTATATTGAGGTAAGTTTTACCTCCATAAATGGAAAAACTGCCTAACAATTAGGGCTATGCCAAGATAAATGGGCTTTCCTAGGAGGGAGTGGATTCCTCATCACTGGAGGTTTTCGAGTGGAAGCTGAATGACCACCTAGCAGAGATGCTATTCAAGAACTCGCTTATGGTTCAGATTACATGATCTCTGAGCCTCTTGCAACTCTGAGATGCTCTGGTCCATCCCATGACGAAATTTTTTAAAGTTTTAGTACTTAAAGCGGTAAGTTTTAGTTACCTAGAAAATTCACTAATGTGGACAAGCTCATTCTCCCCAAGACACAAAACTGTAGAAATGGAGATACTAATACTTGTACTGCTATTGAATAAGGGTAGTGCTTTGTAAACTGTAACCCACTACATACATGTAAGCTCAGGTCACCCAAGTCCCGGCTCAGTGCTCTTTTAATTAGATTACTCCAAGTTCCCTGGCCCATCTGTAACTTACTTAGTTGCCCCCTCCCCCTCAGACAGGGATGCTCACCCTCAGATCTCTGAGGAGCTGGGCAGGGTGCACTGGGGATGGATTTAATATATCCCTAGGATGCTTCAGTTGTGGTTGCATCTTCTCACTAGCCTGCCTGCCTCTACCTAGTCTGCAGATGAGCCTGTTCCCATGTTCACATGGTAGCTTGAATAGTTCTAGCAACTCTTCTGTGCTGAGCTCTGGGGCCCTGGCCAAACCATATGCATTGTGCCTTAAGTCTCTACCAGGCTCCTATTTCCATATAAATGGGGAGGAGGCTCAAGTTTTCCTGTAGGTCAGGAGTACCTCTTTCTATTATGAAATCATATAGGATTTCTTTGACATCAAATAGGAATTCAAAGAATATTGTGGGTTTGTACCTGTATGGATAAACTCAAAAGGATTTTTTTTTCAGGCATTGCTGGCTATGTCTACATGTGAAAGGCCAGAAATTGAGTTAGGTAGGTTGGAGGGTCAATGATGTTGTGCTCTGGGCTTAGCTTTTTATACAATGTGTGTAACTTTTGATGGTTTGTTAATCTACTTGGGAGAGTAGAAGGTTTTGGAATTAACAACAAAACAAAACAAAGCTATGGAATCCTACATTCCAGAGCTATTTTGCAATTATTAGGTGAGTAACCCCATGTGCATGGTCACTGGTATAATTTGGACTTCAGAAACTAAGACTGGTAAATATAAAGAATGCTTGCCAAAAATCATAGTGAAGTTGCCCATAGAAACCTGAGTCCAGTGACTGGGAAATTCAGTCCAAAGATAAGCTTAAGCCAGAGAGCATTGGCTAGGTAGGAGGCCCCTGTTCCATATCTTAAGGAGCTTAGCACCTGGGGAAAAGCCTCTCCCGTGAGAGATAGGCCATTTAGCCAAGACTGGCAAGGAACTAATGAGCCAATATCCATAAAAGAAAAAAAAGGACTGAGAAAGGATTTTTCCCCCTAGGGAAAGCTGTTGCTGGTCATATGGCTGAGACAAAAGGTTGATGCTTTCTAAAAGAGTCATTTTTTAAAAGTTTCTGCCTTTAAACTGAAAGAGCATAGTAGAGTGTAGTCTTCTCAAAAAGGAGAGCTAGCCCCGTAGCTCAGGACTTCAGTTCAAGTTAGAAGCTGGAAGCAGAGAGAAGTTCTACTATCATGGCCCGGTGGACTATGCACACCTGACAGAATCTGCCAGAGGCTTGTGTCTGATAGAGACTAGAGATGCCCCAGGAGGGCAACTGGTAGACTGGCCCTTGGTGGAGATTGTGTGTCCAGGGGAAAAGCATTTAGTAGAGACTGTGATCCTGGTGGAGACCAGAAAGGAGCAGACCAGGCAGATGTGTGCCCTTCCAATGTGTGCCCCTCCACACATTCGCGTTCCCTACTCACATGTGTTCCTCAGTACGTGTCCATTCTCCCCACTAATAGTGTAGATACTTTTGGGAAATTAGTCCCCGAGTTTGTGGGGCTTTATATGTTTTTACTGCTTTTTATTTTTCACCTGATTATTTGTTGGGAGCTTCTGAGGAATGATAGAGGTTTAATAATAAGCACCTGCCGTCTAAAGGATCCAAGAAGATAATGTTACACAGTGTGCTGTGCGAAGCCCTTTACAGTATTCTCTTATCTGATACTTCGGAAGGTCGGTGCTATTATTAATCCCCTATCATCGGTTAAAGAAACGGAGACAGACATGTTAAGTGACTTGCTGGAGGGTCATAGGGTCTAGGAAGTATCTGAGGCCATATTTGAATTCAGGTCTTCTTGACTCTAGGCTCAAGCTCTTCATGCATTGGGCCACCTTCCTCCCTTGGCTCTGAGGCAGTGGTGTTAGTAGATGTGGACTCACAAAATATCCTGACTTTGAGTTAGTCTTCTCTGGAGGACCTGCCTTGCAAGGTGCTACATACATGACAGCCCAGTAAGCAAAGGAAATTTTCAAGAGGCAGATTGCCTATAGGTGCCAGGAGGAAATTTCAATGGGTGGAGTTTCCCCCCAAAGAACACTACTTCTAAACCCAGGAATAAGGCAATTCCACAGGGCGGGCCTGGATCTGACTTGCCAGTTGGTTGGGGACATTAAAGCCTCCCTCTCAGTCTGTGGCATGGTGGTGGAAGCTTTCTAAGCCAATCTTCCATCTGGGAAGCAAGGTTGCCACCCTGACGATGGGGGGGGACGGGGAAGCAGGAGAGGAGGTAGTGTAACGGGGTGGAGACCACTGTGCCAGGTTAGGAGTCAGAATTCTGTTCCCTTTCTGGCTCTGTCACTGACTCCCAGTGGGAGCTGTAGCACATCTCCCTGCTCCCAATGCTTTACCTTTCTCACCTGCTCCATTAGAAGAACCCCATCTGATTTCTAAGATGTCGGCAATGTGGTTCACATTCCCTCTGTCAGTTACTTTGGACTCCTGGAGCAAATGCAGGCGGGGGGCGTCAGAAGGTTTGTAATCCCAAAAAAGCTTGGCTTTTCCCTTATGGGAGGCAGCCTGCAAAGGGTTAAACCCCAAGTGCACAGAAAAACAAGTCCCATCTGGCCCTGGGACCAAGCAACAGCCTGCCCAGCCCCCAGCCCAGCCCCCAACCTGGGCTCCCGCTCCAAGGACACATTGCATTTTCAGATTCCAACTTGTGGCTGTCATGATCTAGAAATCACCCGGTTCCCCACACCCTGCATCTCTGAGCAAGTGGGAGGCTTCATGGCGGGGAAGACTCACATTCCGAGCATCACACCTTCCGCATGATGCTGCTATGGGACCCCCTGATCAAACCATTCCCTTCATCTGTCTAAGCCTCCCATTTCCTCATCTGTAGAATGAGGTTTATGAACTAGATTACCTTTAAGGTGCTGTTTATTTACTGATGACACTGTTCCCCCAGCCACACAGAGACTTTTCTTAATGGGAAACTGAGCTGTCCCAATTCCTAGCCTGCTACACTTTCTCCCCAGGTTCAGCTAACTCCTCTCCTTCACTGAAAAAGGCTGCCAGTTGGCATAGTGTATAGAGTGCTGGGCCTAGAATCAAGAAGACCTGAATTCAAATTTGACCCCAGACACTTACTAGCTATGTGCCCCTGGGTAGTTTACCTTAAAAAAACAAACAAACCCAACAACAAAAACCAAACCCTGTCTCAGTTTCATCATTTGTAAAATGGAGATAAAAATAGTACCTACCTCCCAGAGTTGTTGGGAGGATCAAATGAGATAATATTGGTAAAGTGCTTAGCACAGGGCCTGGTGCTTAATAAATGCCTTTTGGAGTCACACTGACCACAACCAGATGTGCTGTCCTAATTTAAACCCTTCTCCTCCCATCTAACCTTTGCCTTCTACCCCTCAGAGCAGGTCCAACACTCATGAAACTAGAATTGTAGAGTTAGAAGGGATCTTTGAGCTATGGCGATATAAAAAAGAATAAGATTGCCTTAAGGAGTTTACGGTCAAAGGCAAGAGGAGAAAGGCCAAGGACACAAATGGTTATCACACAAAATAGAGTGTAAGTACCATGATAGGTATACACAAAATGATTGAGAGGAAGAGAAAATTGCAACTGGCTGGTGGGAGAAATGGGAGACTTCCTGGAGGAGGTCAAACTGGGTTCAGATGGCAGAGATAGAAGAGAAGGTTGATCAGTCCAAGGAAATCCCTTGTGCAAAGGGGCAGAGGTGGGACAATGAGGGAACTTGTTCAGTTCTGTCTAACTCTTCGTGACCCCATTTGCGGGATCCCATTTTTGACAAAGATACTGAAGTGGTTCCCAGAATGGGTCCCATTTCCTTTTTTTTTCTTTTAGTAATCAAAAAACAAAGCTTTTAATTATCCATTTCCTTTTTCATCTCATTTACAGATGAGGAAACTGAGGCAAACAGGATTAAGTGATTTATCCAGGGTCACACTGCTACTAAGTATCTGAGGCCAGATTTGAATGCAGGAAGGAGGAGTCTTCTGGACTTCAGGCCCTGCACTCTATCCACTGTACTACCTAGCTGCCTATCAGGGAACTTACCAGGAAACAAAAAGTGTAAGGTAGGTTCAGGAAGTAATGGTAATCTAGTATATAGCTTGCCTTATATTTGTTGTATGTTGTCTCTTCATTAGAGCATAAGCTCCTTGAGGGCAGAGACTGTATTTGGACTCTTTTTGCATCTTCAGTGTTTAGCGCAGTTCCTGGTATACAGTAGGCACTTAATAAATGTTTATTGATTGATCAATTGGTAGATTGGAGACAAATTATGGCATGCTTTTGAATACCTGGCAAAGAATCTTGAACTTTCTTGGTAAGCAATTGGGAAATTTTACAGGTTTGTGAGCCGTAGATTATCGTGATCTGAACTGTGCCCTTGCAGGATTAATCTCATAACGGTACACAAGATGGCCCGGAGGAGGGGGAGCCTAGGACAATCATGAGACTGAATAGGTCCCTCTCGGACTCCATTTGCAATTAAACATTGTAGTCAACCCTGGGAAGAGGTGCCTAAAGGCAGAGAGCTTAGAGTTCATTGGCATGCATGCAGCCTTGGAGAGCTTCCATCCAGAAATTAATATGGCCTACCAGGTTTTCCTAGGAAGCGAAAGGCTCAAGAGACCTGTGCTCTCTAACAATTCAACTGAGTTCTGCTCATTAAACACTTTGTGAACAAAGCTCTATATGCGGGGATGGGGTGGAGAAACTCATAAAAAATGGCACATGGACACAGGGTTCGTCGCTGTTTACAGTCTCCGTCTCTGCCTTCTTGAGGGTCTCCAGCCATAAGGCGCTACTCCCCCTATTTTGCGCCTCCCCCCACTACTAAGCAGTTCCTCAAGTACTTGGAGGCTGTTTCTGCTTCACTGCTGCCTTCCCCCCACCTAATCCCACAACTGCCCCTCAGAGGGAGATGCGGCTCTACGTGATTCTCATACTAGTGGGAAAACTGGACTCGCAGTCAGCAGTCCTGGATTTGAGCGCACTGCTTAGCGTTTGGGGTAAGGTGAGCACTCCTATTATATCCACTCTAGACGGCCTGCCCTCGTCCCGGGAGCTCTCCCTTGCTCCAGGGCTGAACTCCGCACCAACACCAAGTCGGGAAGCGATTCACAAAAAAGTTGAGCAATTCAAAGTTCCGGTCTCCACGGCAACCGAAACTCAGACCATTTGGATACATGGAGCCTTCTCTCGAGTCAGCATCCGCTCAGCTGCGGAGTTGGAGGCGCGGGCCTGAGCAGGAGTGGTTGCCAGGGAGACGGGGAGTGAACCCGGGCCTCGCACGCATCCCAGATCCCGCCGCTGCCGCCGCCTGCCCGCGTTGTGATAGATTTTGCAAGTGAATGGAAAAAAACTCCCGAGAAGGGAGAAACCGATTTTCCACAATTACACATGAAGAGAGGCATGGCAGGCGAGACTTGGTTTCCCTCCGAGACGGGCGGGGGAGGCAGCTCCAGGTGTACTGAGCCGGCCAGCGGCACCGACTTCTTTCGGCTCAGCTCATTGGCAATCAAGAGAATTTGATTGCAGAACTGACGCTAACCACCACCCGCTCCGTGCAATGGGCCGGCGGACTGTCTGCTGGCATTGCATGCTACGCTAAACGGGCAGATTCAACCACTGAATGGAAGCTTTTCGTGAGGAAGGTGAAACAAAGGGCAAAGGGAGAAGACCACTGTGGTCCCCTCTATTCTGAAGATGCAGCTCTTCTTGTAAAGCCAAACCCCCCAAATACCAAAGAATTAAGCTTGCTACCAGCAGTCCTCACGTTGATGCTGGTAATTCCAGCTGTCCCAGCTTGGGACAATCCTGCCCCTCACTGAGGGTTGCTTTCTGTCACCAGTGATAATGACAGCTGATGCACACATAGAACCTAGTGGTTACAAAAAACAATTATTTCTATTATCTCATCTGACTCTTAAAGTAAACCTGTGAGGCAGGTAGTAGAAAAACAACTATCCCCATTTAACAGGTGAAAAAACTGAGACTCAGAAAACAAGAGATTCACCTACCCATGAACCCAAAGACTCTAGAAACCAAATGTGGGACTGTTTCACTGTATTGCTTGCCAAAGCTGCCTCTCCTCTGGGCCAGGCCAGATTTCACCAAGTCAAAGAAGGCTCTATGTTGATTTGTCATTGCATACATTCTTCCAAACCACAGGTATTTGTGGACTGTCTGCTAGGTGCCCAGGACTGTGTATTGCCTGCAGAGCATCCATTCCTCCCTATAAGAAAGCTCACTGCTGTTCCAAAAGAAAATACTTCAATCAGCAACCATCACCAAAAAATTCCTTGGCTAAGTCAATAAATACTTAATTGAGCACTTGCCTCTGTCCTACTCTGGCTATTCTCCAACCTGTTAATGTTCTTCCTAAAATGTGGC
Organism: Pseudochirops cupreus; assembly: GCA_028627135.1. Lineage (NCBI taxonomy): Eukaryota > Metazoa > Chordata > Mammalia > Diprotodontia > Pseudocheiridae > Pseudochirops > Pseudochirops cupreus. Next base: position 117,962,087 of record CM053581.1, read on the forward strand.
ACCTACAACCAACTCTCCCTGTGGTCTGAGCAGTGGGATTATCACCTCTGAGCCCTGGACGCTTGACATCTCAATGTAAAAGGGCAGAGGGATTTTATAGAGCGACTGACTGAGAAACAAACAGCAGAAGGGGCTTAGCTGAAGCCAAACAGTGGGGCTTCAGGAGCACTAATCAGCTCTTTAGACTTTTAGCCTAGAAGCCTCTCTAGGAGAGGTCAACAGTTCAAAAGATTTGGAAAGATCTTTGTAGTACCCTGCCATCTTTACCAAAACCCTAGCAAGCTGCCCACAGTGCTTCAGCCACAGGGAGGAAGGGTGGTAGTTCATATGGGAGAGGACTAACTTCAAGAAAAGAGCCTTCTACCCCCAGTCAAAGAAACTCCCTACACACAGAGTGCCAGGGATTGGACAAATAGGCATTTGTTAAGTGTCTACTACTGATCAGGCACTGTTGTAGACACTGTGGCTAGGGGAGTAGGAATTGTTTCATTCTTAAAATTGTAGCAATGGAACAATGTGGATAGACCTGGGAGGGAGGAAGAGGAGAAGTGAAAAGTATTGACTGGTAACTCAACTGCCTCTCTAGCCAGAATGGAATTTTCAGTTGACTATATGAAATCTGCAGCCAAGAAAGAAAACTTGTGGGAAGAGAGGTTCCCAGTTCTGAGGACAATACCCCAAGCAGCACTGTGTAGTGGGTAAAATTTGAAATAATAATAGGTAGTAATTATATGGTGTCTACTATGTGTTTTACAAATACCTGGTTTGATCTTCTCACCTTTATTATCTATATTTTACAGTTGAAGAAACTGAGGTTAAGTGATTTGCCCAAGGTCACACAGCTAGGAAGGGTCTGAGGCCAAATTTGAACTCAGATCTTTCTGACTCCCGGGCTCAGTGCTCTATCCACTGTACCACCTAGCTGCCTTTAAAAAAAAAATATTGCTATGTATCTATTTATGTATATACTGTCTCCCTCACTATAATGTAAGCTCCCTGAGAACTTTTATGGTTGTTTTTGCTTCATTTTGCACCACCTGGTACACAGGAATCATTTAAAAGATGAATGATGATTGAAATCCTGTTTGAGCCCTCTTCAGGCTGTGAGGAGCTATTTTACCTCTCAGGTGTTTCCACTCACCATTAGGGGCCTAGAGGTTTCACCATGCAGCAGGTGCTGGAATCAATATCCCTTTGCCCTCCATCTCCCATTTGAGTAACTGAGGAGAGTAGATAGTTGCCCAATAAGAGGGTCTAGGGTCCAGACTGACAACTGGTCAAGGCTGAGAGGACAAAGAAGGGTTGAGCTGGAGAGGAAGGGAATAATGGCAACCAGGGGGAGGAAAATCAGAAGATTTTTCTTCATCTTGTACCAAAAGATTAGAGAACTTTGAAAATTCATCCCCACCTTCTCTGAGAAACTTTGTTATGGATCTGGGGATCACCATGAGGGACAACAGGAAGTTAGAGAGCAAGACTCAAAGAAATACATCCTCTTCTACCAGCTAGGACTATCAGGCTGAGAAAGGATTTGGGGTTGGGGGAACCCTCATATTTGGGGCTATAAGGGATTCTGATGTTTATGTCTCTTGGGGACTCATAGTTGCTTATTCAAGAATCTCTTTTGTTTTCCGCTTTTCATATATCTTTTCTCACCATAGTCATCCTTTTTCCATTTCCTATATCCCTAGCGTCATCTTCCATCCTATTTTGATTGGCCTTTGTTCTCAGTTCATTGTGATGGTTGGTGAGGGAACAAAGAAATAATGGAGTGGGGGCCAAGAAACATAGGCCCTTGTTCTCAAATGACAACATAGAATTCTAGATCATCAGAGAGATTGAGACTAGCTAGTCCAACACCTTCATGTTACAGATAAGGAAACTGAAGTCTGGAAAGGGGAAGGGGACTGACCCAGCTCTACAAACTGTTAGGAGCAAAGCTAATATTAGACTCCAGGTTTCCTAGTCAAGTGCTTTTTCTATCAAATCTCACTTTAGCTCTATGACTGGGCAATATCACTTCCCTATGAGCTTTCAGTTTCCACATCCATAAAATGAAGGTAGTTTATTAGATGATCTCTAAGGCCCCCAAAGAAATTCTCTGATTCTAATTCCAGTCAATAAAGTCAATTCCATTAGGAAAAGGACTACAGTGTTTTCTCTCCCAAAGTGATATGAATTTTAACATAGGACTCCTGAAAACCCAAAAAGTCTTGCACAGGAATTATACTCTAAAAAGGAAGTATCATCCATACCCTCTGACCCAGAGATTCCACTACTAGCTATATAGCACAAGGAAGTCTTTGATACATCATTTGGGGGGAAAACAAAACGTGGTACATGAACATAATAGAATATTGCTGTGCTGCTGTAATATAGAGAACCACAGGAAGGCCTATTGAACTGATACAGAATGAAGTAAGCAAAGCTAAGAAAAATATACGGTGACTACAGCAATGTGAATGAAATCAACCACCATAAAACAATTGAAAGTCATGGCTACAAATTTACAGAGAACAAGCACGACCCCCAAAGAAGAGACGTAAGAATGAACTTCCTTCTACTCTTGCAGAAGTAGGACATGGAAGTGGTACATTGCATACATGTTCAGGTTGGTTTTTTTTAAATGTTCTGATAATTTGTGTTGATATTTTTGTTTCTTTTTAAAAATATTCTTTTTTAAATGGGATGACACTCTAAGAGGGGGAAAGGACAAAGATGGGGGAAATTGATGTGAAAGCAAAATATTTCAATAAAAATTTATTTTAAAAATGTAAGGAGAAAATATCAGTCAGGAATAGGGGGAAGTGGAGGAGCTTTCCTAGGGAGTTTCAAATTAAGTTCTGTCTACTTGGAAAGTTAACCTTGCCCTTAGTCTTGCTATTATTGTCTTCCACATTATAGAAGTCTACAAGGAAATACGGTCATTCTCATACAGGTACCTTGGAAGATGGAAGCATATTCATGTCGTTCAGTAAGAATCGGGAAACTGAATTTCTCTGCTGGCCATTTCACTGTCCATGTCTTGTTTCCCACTGAAATAGCCAACTTCCAAAGAAACGGAATAGGTCAAAGAACCAGTTCTGGTCGAGTTCTTTAACACGATGCAGCTTTACCGCTCCAGTAGGAGAGAAATGATGTTCAATGAGTGCTCTCTGCTGGCAGCTCTTTGAAAGGCAGCCACCGGAATGATAGAAGGTGATTTGGGGGCTCCTCCCAGGGCTCCTGGCAGAACCATTCCTAGCATTTTTCACACCAGGCGCAAGCTTCAAAGAACATAAAATGTATAAAGAGAACTTGACATTGACCCCATGGGGTGGAGAACTCAAAAGCTGCTCCCCTCAGGGGTCAGAAGGAGGAGCAGGGCAGAATTTACCTGGAGTGCAGCAGCTGAGGTAAAGAATCACAAGCACCAGTTGGTGGCTTCTTATTTTGACTAAATATTCTTGCTAATGAGGTGTTAAACTCAGCTGTTTCTATGAGCATTTTTTCGCTTACCTTCTGTAAGTGCCCTCTAAATTGTGGCACCCTGAGACAAAGCCCCAGTTATGGCTCTGACACTTAAAAGTCAAATCTCCTGAGCTCTACCCTAATCAATACTTCTTTCATGGTCTTCTTTTACATCTTGCATATCATTTGGGGTGGGAAGTGAAGACTGCATCCTGCCTGAGAAACCTCAGGGCATTTGGAATGAAGTGCCCTATCTTGAGGGCAGGAACTTTTTTTTTTTTTTTGGTCTTGGTATCCCCAGGGCCTGTATCAATGCCTGTAGTTCAGTCATGTTCAACTCTTTGTAACCCCATTTGAGGTTTTCTTGACAAAGACTCTGGAGTGACAAAAGATACTCATTTGCCATTTCCTTCTCCAGCTCATTTTACAGATGAGGAAACTGATGGAGACAGGATTAAATGACTTGCCCAGGATCACACAACTAGTGTCCAGATTTGAACTCACAAAGATGAATCTTCCTGACTCTAGTTCTGGCACTCTGTCCATTGCACTCCCATATTGGTGCCTAACATATAGTTAAATGCTGGCTTGTTGATTGATTGCTAGTGGTTATATGCTAAATAAAATACTTCTTGGTGGTTTTGGTCACAGAATCTAAAAGCTTGGAGAGATTGTCTTTACAAGAATTCCCTCTACAACACGCTTGACAAGACATCGTCTGCATTTTTCACAAAGCCCTCCAGTGTGGGCGATAAAGGTGATTGAAGGTGGAAGTAATGCCTCCACTTTCTTTCCTCTCACTCTCTTAACTCCCTTCAGTCTGATTTTTGATCTCATCTTTCAGCCTGAACTCTTGCCTCCCAAGTTGCTAATGATCTTTTGTTTGCCAAATCTAAGGACCTTCTCTCCATTCTCATCCTTCTTGACCTCTCTGCAGCCATGGACACTGTTGGCCACCCTCCTCTGGATTCTCCTGTCTGTCCTGGTCCTGTTCCTGCCTGTCTAACAGCTTCTTTTCTCTTTTGCTGGATTCACTAACCCTGAGTGTCTCACAAGATTCTGTTCTTGGTCTGCTTCTCTTTTCCCTTTCTATACTACTTCAATTGGTGATCTCATCAGCTCCCATTGATTCAATCAATGCTGATGACCCTCAGAACTACTTATCTTGCCCCAACCTCCAGTCTAGCATCTTCAACCAACATCTCAAATTGGATGTACTGTTGATATCTCAAATTCAATGGGTCTCAAACATAACCCTGCTTCCTAACTTCCCCATTACTGTGAAGGGTACCACTATTCTCCCAGGCGCTCACTCTTTCTCACATCCATCTCCAATCTGTTGCCATGGTCTGTTGATTTTACCTTGCAACATTTCTGAAAAACATCCCTTTTCTCCTTTGACACTGCCGTGATCCTGATATAGGCCATCATCACCCACATCTGGACTATCAGCTTCCTATTAGTCTCCCTGCCACAAGTCTCCCCTCACTCCAATCCATCTTCAATTTAGTTGTTAAAGGTTCAGGTCTGACTATGTCAACCCATATTCAAAAACTCTTAAGTGACTCCCTATCATCTCCAGGACCAAATATAAAATCCTCTGCTTGGCATCCAGTGTCCTTCATAGCCTGGGCCCCCACCCACAAGCGTGCTGTCCTAGTCATCATACCTTATGGCCCCACTCCCACTCCATATGCTCTGCAACCCCATGATACTGGCCTCCCTTTGTGTTTCTCACATAAGACACTTTCTCCTCACTGGGCACTTCCCCTGGCTGTCACACATGCCTGGAATGCTCTCCCTCTTCTTCTCCGCCTCCTGGTTTTCCTGGCTTCCTTTGAGTCTCTGAATTCATGTGCCTTCCCTTTCTTGATTATCGCCAATTTATCCTGTACATAATGTGTTTGTACATTGTTTTTTAAATGCTGTCTCCTCCCTTAGACCGTGGCACTTAATAAATTTTTATTGACTGATTGTTGAGAGCGGTGTTAACAATGATGGTGGTAGAAAAGATAAAAGCAGATGTGATCATAATGATAATATAGGAGGTAGCTTGACACAGTGGAATAATCATTGGGCTAAAATTGAGGTCAATATGAGTTCTAGTCCCAGATGACTTCATAATCAACCTTGGGAAAGGCACTTCATTTCTCCATACATGTTGTCCATACATGTTGTTCCCCACTCCCACCTCCCAACAGAATGTAAGCTCCTTGAAGGCAAGAACTGTTTCATTTCCCCTCCTACTCCCAGTGCCTAGCATAGTGTGACATATAGTAGTCACCTAAACACTTGTTGACTGATCGATTTCTCCTTCAGTCTTACCATCAGTGTAATATCTACCTTGCCTACTCCACTGGATCTTAGTGAGGACAAATGAGAGAACGGGTAAGAAAGTGATCAGAAAATTCCAACTGTAAAGGATGACTCCAAGGAAACACTTTGCACTCTTAAGAAGTTGGTGATAGAAGCAAGAGTGGGTGGCCTGTCTGTCTACGCTAGAGCTTTGGCAGAAACACTCAACAAAGAGGGGGCAAATACCAGCAGTGGGGCTGCAGTCGTAACAACAGTGTTGCCAGCTGGCTTCAGCAAATATGGGCAAGATTTTCTTGTGCTGTGATATACTGGAAAGTCCAATGGAAGAGGAGTCAGGAATCATAGATTATCTGATTTGGAAGGAACCTGAGCAGCCATCAGCCATCACGTCCTCTCCAGACTGCCCAAAGAATCCTCCCTCTAGCATCCTTAATAAGTGGGCATATATGCAGTCTCTGCTCGAAGACCTCCAGTCAAGACCTATTGCTTCCTGAGGCCTCAGCTGTACTAGTTTTAGGCAGCTCTAATTGGTTGTTTTTTTCTGGCTCTCAAACCCATTTGATTCTTTGATATTTTCATCTGTAGATTAAAAGAGCAAGTTGAATCTCTCTTCCACATACTAGTTCTTCAAACACTTCTAATTCCACTCCCCCTCCTCATCTCAGTCTTCTTTCTCCAGGCTAAATTTCTCCAGTTCCTTCATTTGGACACCATATGGTGGGTCCTTATCTTGGGTCCTTAACCCAAGGCCCCTAACTGTTTGTGTTGCCTTCATCTGGACATTCTCCAGCTTTTGGGTGTCCTTCTTAAAATGTGGTGCCTGGAACTAAACACATTACTCTAGATAGTTTTTGCTTAGGTTCACACAATAGGTCAATGGTAGGGCCAGAAGTAGGCTCCAGTAAGAGCCAACAGTATGATATAGCATCTAAAAAAACTTATATAATCTTGATATCTTTATGCCTGGAAGCTATACCTCTCTTAATGGAGCTAAGGATCATATTATTTCCTTTAGATGTTGTATCACACTGTTGATTCATATTGGACTCTGAGTTTGGACCTATCATTACCTGTTTGTGTGACCTTGGCAAGGGGGAAGGGAGAAGGGAATAAGCATTCATGTACCGCCCACTGTGTGCCAGGCACTGTGCTGAGCCCTTTAGAAATATTATCTCATTTGATATTCGTAACAGCCCTGAGAGGTAGGTGCTAAACAAGTCACTTGGTCTCTGTACTTCAGTTTCCTCATCTGTGAAATGGGTATATTATACTACCTTCCGGGGGATGTCATGAGGCTCAACAGAGATAACAAGTGTGAAAGTAGGATCCAGGTGTCATAGATCTGGAGCTAGAAGAGGTCTTTGAGGTCATGTGGTCCAATCATTCCATTTCACAGATAGGGAAAGGAGGCAAAGAGAGGTTAAGTGACCTGATAGCTTAAAAGGCAGTACTTAAACCCAAGTTTTCTGAGTCCAAGCCCAGCTTCCCTTCTCCAGACCATGTATCTCTCAAGTTCTTTGAAGATTATAAAACAATTTGCAAACTTAAGGTACAAAATATTTCGTATAAGTGCATATACAACCAGTCAGGTTGTCATTAAATTGATGCTTCCCTTCCCCAACTCAGCACCCCCCTCCCCCCGCCCAGATTCTCATTCAGGTCTGATCTGGTGACCCCCCATGCTTTAGTGGGCGTCCCATAGCATGGCCCATGGAGAAAGAATGCTGCTATTTCAAACCCGAAAGTTAACCCAAAATGACTGTAATGGCCAAATGACCCTGTAAAGCCTCCAGCACTTTTCCAAAGCTACTTCTTTATACCATCACCCTTTTTTCTCTAAGGAGAGAGGGCCAAGAGTCACTTCAGCATTCCCGCCAAATATCCACTCCCCTGTGTCTCATTACAAATGTAGCTCAGTCTTTGAAAAGTCCAAAAAGCCTCTTCCGACATTCCCAGTAGATCTACTGTTACCAGATTCCAAATACGAGAATAACCCCACACAGAAATTTGGCTAAATAATTCTTTTTTTTTTTCCTAAGCCAGGATGTTAACTCACTGAACTCGCCTTTCATGTCTGATGCTCCATCCATTAAACATCCTACACAATTTTTCAAAGAAGCATTATTTGATCTGAAAAACATCTGCAGTAACGGTCAGGGACATGTTTTCCTAGCATTAGAATTTATGCTTAGCATAGGCATGTTGATCAACGCTTTGTTTGTTTGTTCATCTACCTGTCCAGTCATTGATTAACATTCATCATGTATCAGATTCTCTTGCACGGTCCCTTCGTGGACCATGCCCACATTTCTGGTAGGGTCAATTTGAACTCCTTACTGTAAGCTCTTTCAGGAGAAGCTAAGGTCCTTTTCCGCTTTAAATAAATCTATGATCTTATGAACCTTGTCTAACCAGTGCCTGGCAGGCTAAAGGCTCTCAATAAATATCTGTCAGTGATGAGAATTGTGCCCAAAGCTCCACACTAAAAAGCTTAAAACATTCATTCATTTGTTCATTCATTCAGCACTTACTGGGCACAGGGCACACATTCTGCCAAGACCTTTGACAATAGAGTTCACTGCTGTTTTGGAATGAATTGCATGAACACATTTTTTGCCAGCTCTTGGTAGTCAGATAATGAGGACCAGCAAGGCGTTCAATTCAGAATCAGGAAACCAGTATTCCACTAACACCTCTGCTGGTAATTCAGTGCAAACTCTCAAGCAAGCCACTTCTGTCTGGACCTCAACTTTCTCATCTATAGAATGGGGACATCAGATAATTTGGTTTCTAAGATATTTTTCCAGCTCTAACATTTGATTCCTACATCATTACCTGACTCCATTTCCTCATGGAGGTATCAACATTTTGAGCTGGGTTTTTTCATTCCACTAGTGGAGGTAAATTAGAGATGTGTGGTATAGCATGGAAAGCCCCAGGTCAGGAGTCAAACTTCTAGTCGCAACTTTGCCACTAACTTGCTGTGTGACCCTGGGCAAGTCATTGACCTTCCTCTGATTCTAATTTTTGTCTATATAATTAGGGATTACCATTGTGCCCTGTCTTGTCTCCTTCCTAAGATGGTGGTAAAGGATGAAATGAGATAAAAAGTTTTGTAAACTGATGTCTCATCTTTCCCACTTTAGACTCCCTTTGTCTGCAGAAAGACAAGACTAGCCCTAAGACAATGGCTTACTGCAGAGCAACCTCCAGGTGGACCTGAGTTCAAATCTGGACACGGACACTTACTAGCTCTGTGACCCTGGGCAAGTCACTTAACCCTGTTTGCCTCAGTTTCTTCATCTGTGAAATGAGCTGGAGAAGAAAATGGCAAAACACTCTAGTATCTCTGCCAAGAAAACCCCAAGTAGGGACATAACTGAAATGACTGAACAACAGGCAGAGCGAATTAGAAGAGAGGGCTCCCCGGATGTATCTGGTAGACAGGCAAGAAGGATGGGTCCTTCACTTTGTGCCCCAATTTCCTTTGTGGTTCTTCCACTCTATACTCCAACTTCCTTGGACCCCTCAGTTTGTACTTCAATTGCCTGGTGCCCTCCTGGCTCCAGATCTAGAGGAAGAATGCAGTAGCTTAATTAGGTGTTCTCATGGAGGTGGCTCTGGGAAGATCCTTAGCATTGCCTTCCTGCTCCCTTCCTCTAAACTGGTTACCATGAAGGGTCCATCGAGAGATCCCATGGGGTCAATGAACTTGAATGGGAAAAAAAAATTCTATCTTTATTTTCACTAGTTTTCAGTTTCCTTTGTAATCCTATATATTTCATTTTATGCATTTAAAAACATCATTCTGAGAAGAGAATCATAGGCTTTACCAGACCACCAAAAGGGTCCATACCACAAAAAACGGTTCAGAAGCCCTAGTCCAAGGCAACCTTTAAGTGTTTGAGGGCTTAGGTGTCCTGGAGTAGTTATTAGGAAAAGACTTCTGGGTCTATTAATTAAGGCTTTTTAAATAAGAAGGCTTCCTTACGTCTACACCTACCCCATTCAGTTGTTGGTGCTCTCTACCCCTGAAATTACTCTGTATTTATTTACTTTGCATATATTTGGTATTATACTTATTTGAGTACCTGTTGCTTCAACCCAGTAAAATATGGAGTCCTCCAGTGCATGATCCATTTCCTTTTTGTCTTTCTGCCCCCAGTAACTAACACAGTGACTGGAGCATAGTAGGCACTCAATATATATTGGTTGAATTAAAGAGAATTTTTCTATGGGAAAGCCTTTTGCAAACAGAAGTGATTGCTGGCTCTGGCCCAGCTGCCCTTCTCGCCCAGCTACCCTTCTCGCCCAGAACCCCTTGGGACCAAGGGCAGTAGACTGCTGAGGAGTCTCTGGGGGTGGGTTGGCTGAGGTCCAGATTACAAGTCTGGATCATGGAATACAGTTGGCCAGACTGACTCTGGCCTGGGCTGAACCCGTGTCTTGTCTCATTCACACCAAGGTCCAAGATGGAGCCAAAGGAGCCACAGACATCTCGCAATTAAGCTAATATTCAAGGAATAACAATAAGAGCTTGAGACCATGTTGCATCCTGGGTAGAGAGCTGATTTAGGATTCCAGAAGACCTGGGTTCAGGTCCTATCACCGACACATGCTGGCTGTTACCCTGGGCAAGTCACTGAACCTCTCTGTGCTCATCTAGGCAACTCTTATACTAGAAAGAGCTGCTTTGGTAGAAGAAGGCCCTCATAGGAAGCAATTAGCCCAGAACCTGGCACAAAATAAGCTTCATACTTGTCAACTGACTGATTCAAGTCTTTCGACTTCAAGACCAGAGTTTTCTCCATGGCACAGTGCTCTGATTCTCCCAAAATAAATGAAAGAGTATGAATTGCAGAGTCTCTGAATCTCAAACCAGAGTTCAGGTAGTTCTACCAATATCTGAACAGGACCTCCCCTACTTTATCCCCTGCCCCATATCAGGCAAAAGGTCATCCAGATTTTCCTTGAAGACCTTTGGTGAAGGGGAGCCCATCTCACTTTTGGAGAACTCTCATCCTTAGAAAATGTTTCTTTAAAGCAAGATTAATTCTGCCCCTCTCCAATAGAATAAATCTAATCTCTCTTCTACTTGATAATTCTTCAGAATCTTGAAGATAGTTGATGGTTCCCTCTCCTTTGTCTGTTCTCCAAGTCAAATATTCTCCATTTCTTATATTCTCATGGCATGGACCCTAGACATTTCACCCCCCTGGTAGCTCCCCTCTGAATATTCTTGTTTATCCGTCATCAAGCATTTATTAAGTACTTACTTCACATCAGGTACCATACTAAGCACTGGGAAGGCAAAGAAAAAAGGGAATTAGTCCCTGTTCTCAAGAAGCTTACACTCTAATGAATGTATATGAATATAGGCACATATCCGCATATGTGTATATATGCCTATATAGATATATAAAATATACAAAATGAATAGAAAGTAGTTTTGGGAGGGATCTTATTAGTGTTTTTCCTAAAGTGAGATTCACAGAATTAAACACAATAGTCTGGATGTGATCAAACCAGAGCAGAATACAACAGGACTCCCCTAGTCCTAGACATTATACCTCTCAATGCAATCTAAGATCAATTTTTTGAGCTGTCATATCAAACCTGTTTTGGGCTTGGAGTTCACAAAAACCTCTTCACTTGACCTCCTGGCTATCGTTCCTTGCACAGGATGTGCCGTCTCTCAGCTCTGAGCGTTTTCCCTGACTGTCCTCCTCCCCACTCCCCCAGTGCCTGGAATGCTCTCACTACTCATCTCACCCTCTTGGCTTCCTTTGAGTCCCAGCTAAATTCCCACCTTCTGCAGGAAGCCCTTCCTGATCTCCTTCAGTGCTAGTGCCTTGCTCTGAGACCCTCCCCAACTTATCCTTTATGTTCACAGTTTGTATGTACATAATTATTTGGGTGTTGTCTCCCCTTTAGATTGTGAGTTCCTTGAAAACAAGGACTGTCATTTGTCTTTCTTTATATTCTGATCACTTGACACAGTTTTTCTTGAACAAAGTAGGTGCTTAATAGGGGGCTGCTGAGAGGGAGTTCTGGGCCTGGAGTCAGTAAGACAGAGTTCAAATCCAGCCTCAGACATTTACTAGCTTTGTGACCCTGGGCAAGTCACTTAACTTCTATTTGCCTCAGTTCTTCATCGGCAAAATGGGGACATGATGGAGAAGGAAATGGCCCTAGTATCTCTGCCAAGAAAACCCCATGATTAAAGTCCTGGGTTCATGAAGAGTCAGACGTGAATGAACAACAACAAAACAAAGGTGCTTAATAAATCCTAGCTGACCGACTTTCAGATGAAATGTTTTCTAGTCATACTTCTACGTTGTGCTTCTGAGATTTTTTTTGTAAATAGTATTTTATTTTTTCTAATTACGTGTATATTTTTTATAAGATTTTGAGTTCCAAAGTTTTCTCCCTCCCTCCCTTCCTTTCCCCCTCCCCATGACAGCAAGGAATCAGATATAGGTTATACGTGTACAATCATGTTAAACATGAATTTTTTTTTCTGTGCTTTTCTTTGGAGGGGCAATTGGGGTTAGGTGACTTGCCCAAAGTCACACAGCTAGTAAGTGTTAAGTGTCTGAGCTCACATGTGAACTCAAGTCCTCCTGACTCCAGGGACGATGCTGTATTCACTGTGCCACCTAGCCGCCCCCCCCCTTTTTTATGAAATTTATTTTCTGACCCAAATATAAGTCTTCACATTTATACCTGTTCAATGTCATCTTACTACAGTCAGTCTAATGCCTCAGTCTGTTGAGACATTTTTGGATCCTAACTCATCATCTACCTTGTTAACTATCTCTTCTAGCTTATGTCATTTTCTGCTTTTAATAAGTATTCCTTTAGCCAAGCTTTTGACAAAAATATTAAACCTTATAGGAGTCCTCTCTCCTTATTGAAATAGAAGAATAACACAATATAGTGAAAATAGTACTAGGCTTAGAGTCAGGAGACCCAACAACTCCTTCTGTCTCTACCACTAACCTTTAGTGTGACCTTGGACAGGGCATTCAACTTTTCTGAATCTCCGTTTCTGTAAGTGTACAATTGGGCTAATAATCCCTTTCCAGTCTATCCTAAAATAAGGATGATGATGGGGATAATAATAGGAATAAATAAACTGAGACTCTGAATCAAGACCATGACCTCCTCCTCTGGTAAAATCAGTCATAGCCTCTGATGTCTAGGCTTACTCAAGAATATTCTTACTAAATCTGGACCTCATTTTGCCTCCGTCCTTGGTACGGTCCAGAGTCGCTGCTGTTAGACTGGACCTTCCTGTGTTTGCCATAGGATATCTTTTTTTAGCCATTTAGAAAGGACTTTAAAAAATTCATCATTTTACTTGACCCTTAGAATAATCCTGTGAAATAGGAAGGACAAGTACTATTATTCCCATTTTACAAGTGAGGAAACTGAGGCTGAAAAAGGAGTGACTTGTTCCAATTCCCATGCCTCCTAGGATCACCCATGTAGAATTAACCAGAACCTTAGCTATCTAATCCAATCTAGGCCAATCCTCTCATATTACGGAAGAGGAAATGGGCTGAGAGAGGTTAGGTAGGGGGTGGCTAGGTGGCACAGTCAATAGAGCACTGGCCCTGGAGTCAGGAGGACCTGAGTTTAAATTCCGCCTCAGACACTTAACACTTACTAGCCATGTGACCTTAGGCAAGTCACTTAACCCCAAAAGAGCAACAAAAGAGAGAGAGAGAGAGAGAGAGAGAGAGAGAGAGAGAGAGAGAGAGAGAGAGGTTAGCTAGCTTACCCAAAGTAACACTGAGTTTCAGGGTCTTCTGAGTGGGGGGCTTTCTTGACCCTGCCACAGCTTTGTTGTGAGGCACAAATAGGATAATGGATTTGAAAAACTCTTAATTAACTATGAAGTGTTCTTCAAATATATACATACATATGTATATATTTGTATATCTCTCTCTTAGCTATCGCTGTGTTTTCGATAGCTTGCGTTTCCTCTCTCCGTATGTTTCCAATCTGTCAGGCTCAAGTGAGATTTGCTGCAATTTTTGCCTAGCCCTTGAAAAGGAGTCCCTAAGGCAGCTGCTGTAGATATGAAGAGACTCCCTCTAAGCCACAGCACGGCCAGCTGGTGGCCCACGGACTTTACCATGCCTTTCAGCCAGTATTGTCGAAATCTCTGACTTGCTGTGACTGATGAGGCATGTGACAAAAACCAGCAGGCTTTTCCTACACTAGTTTGTCTCTTCACCAGTCAAACTGAGTCCAGGCCTTTCTCCTGGGGGACACAATAGTCGGCAGGACCATTCCCCACCATCCCACTCAGGCCTCTCTCAGAGTCCTGACTGACCTTGAGGCACTGAGTCAAGTTACAAGTATTTACTAAGCACCTGTTACTGGAGATACTTAAGAAAATTAACAAAAAAAACTGTCCCCGCCCTCAGGAAACTCCCCATCTACTGTACCTGGGAGAAGAAATTGAATTGTTCTCCCTTGTTTTCTTCGCTTTTACAGCTGTAATAGCTGCCACCTATTTGCCCTGACTCCAGGGCCCGCCCTCCAACCTCCAGGGACTCATACTGACATTTATCGAGCACTTCTAGTAAGATGCCGTTTCCTGCCCTGGAGAAGCCACTTCTCTCTAGATTCCAGTTTCTTCTTTTGTGTATGATGGGGGATGCGGGATGGGGGAGGCGAGGAGAGGGGAGCAGTCTTCTTGGGAACTACATCCCCCATAAGCCAGTATGGAGCAAAGCAGGTGAGGATGCTACCCCCACAAAGACTTGGTTCAGTGGTTCTCAACCTTCCTAATGCCGCGACACTTTAATACTCGTTATGTGGGCGTATCTGCATGTGGGCGGACCTGCCTGGAGACGGATAGAGGAGCAATTTCTCAGTTCCTAAGACCATCGGAAATATGTTTTCTGATGGTCTTAGGCAACCCCTGTGAAAGAGTCATTCCACCCCCAAAGGGGTCACGACCCACAGGTTGAGAACCACTGATCTTGGTTGGAGGGAAGGTTTGCAGCAGACCTGGTGGGAGGCTGATCCAAGTGGGAAGATCTGAGCAGAGGGACATAGGATGGAGAGGAGGAAGCTGGGCTGCCCTGTCTCTAACTCCTCCCAGCACTAAGAGGTTTTCCCTCTTTCATGCCAGGTAGCAATGGCTCCATCCCTCCCAGCTACGATTCCCGTCCAGAAAAGCCATGACCCAGGATTCCAGTTTCTTGCAGATCTGGTGCTGAGATTTTAAATCTTTCAGACCCAGATGCTCCTGAATGCCAATTGCTGAGCAAATGACTAACCAACACACACCCTTTACCTTCTCCCAGGTTGCCGGTTAAACAGCTATAACTAATGTCCATTCAACTAGCTTATGGTATCTGGCTGATCAAACTCACAACCTACATTGCCCGAAAGTTTGGGAAGTAATTTGGTAGATTGCTCCAATACCTCCTTCTGGTTGGAAAGTATGTGCATTCTGTGTCCAGATCCTAGAGAACCATAGAGCCCATGCCCCTATTTATCAGTCCTGCTGGATGCTTGAGAAGAACCAGGAATCCCAGGTTCTAGTCTCGGCTTTACCACAAACTTGCTTCTCTCTGAAGCTCAGTTTCCTCTTCTTGTAAAGAGGCTGGATGTCCGGCCTCTGTGGTTCCCTCCAAAGCCAAGTTTTCTACGATTGTGTAAATTTTCTCTGCATCCAACAATATCTGGGAGTTCTGTTAAGTGCCAACGTTTGTGTGCCTTGTGCTCAGAAAGGCTTGTGCTGCCATCTAGTGGAAGAATTGAAGGAGAGTTGGCAAGCCGAAGTCACCCGAAGCCTTTGCGGGCAGGGCTGAGGAGGCAAAGCTAGTGCCTGCAGGTAGCTGTGTGTCCTGTTCCCTCAGAGAAACAGGTCACGGTCTCAGTTGCATGAGATGAGCAGGAGCTGAACTAGGTCCCGTGATCCTCCATGATAAAGCATAATCTTTTGGACTTACTGTTAATCTTATTTGCTACATGTTGTAATCCTACCCCTCAAACAAAACCGGCTTCTCCATAGTCTTCCCTTATTCCTTCCAATCTCGACAGTGCTCCCCCCTTCACCCCAACTCATCAGGAGTGATCTCTCCCTTCTCTGAAACCTCATAGAACTTATGGCCCTTGTCATACTGCAACTTGGACCCTAGTTATTTATATACTTGTTATCTCCTTCTAACTAGACTTTTTTAAAAAATCATTTTCCCCCAATTACATGTAAAAACAATTTTTGACATTTGTTGTTAAGTTTTGAGTTCCAAATTCTATCTCTCCCTCCCTTCCTTCCCCTCTCTCTGAGAGAGTAAGCAATCTGACATAGGCTATTCATGTGTAATCATGTAAAAACATTTCCATATTAGTCATTTTGTGGAAAAAGGAAACTTGAACAAAACAAAAAAAGAAAGAACAAAAGTGAAAAATGGTATGCTTTGGTCTGTATTCAGATGCCATCAGTTCTTTCTCTGGAGGTGGAGAACATTTTTCATCACGAGTCCTTTGGAATTGTCTTGGATCATTGTATTGCTGAGAATAGTTCAGTCACTCACAGTTGTTAATCATACAATATTGCTGTTACCATGTACGATGTTCTCCTGGTTCTGCTCACTTCACTCTCTATCAGTTCATGTAAGTCTTTCCAGCTAACTTCTCTGTTGGTTTGCATTGGTTTTGTTTGTGCAACTAACTAGATTTTAAGCTCTTTGAGGCCAGGATGACAGAAAGATGGATAAACAAAGAATACATTAGACTTAACTATGTGCTAGTCCCCGCCTTCAAGAAGTTTACATTCAAATGGGAGAATATAATCCATCATGGGGTTCGTGTTTGCATTCCTTATGCCTTACATGGTAACTTGCGTAGTCCTTATACAGGGAAAATACTCAAGATATATTTAAGCTGAATCAAAATGATATAATTGAATTGAAATGGTACAAGTTGCAGTATGACAAGGGCCCTGTGTTATTTAAGTGCACTTCAGTGCTTTGTTGCTGGCAGATCCAGCGTTCTTGGAACCGGAATGAGCTCAGTCCTTGGTAGCTCCTACCCAGCTGGAAAGGATCAACCTTTGGTTTGGAAAGCCTCATCATTTGGCTGGATGTGAGGTCAAAGCACCTCTTAAAACATATACTAGGGTACAGAGGGTTTGCAGTGCTCATACATCAAGGGTACACCCATCTCAACAAAATCAGGGCTTCTTGAAGGAAGAACAAGGCACAGAGAAGCCACATTTGCTTCTATGCATGTACTCCTACAATTATTTTGTATTAGAACTTCACAAATGTCATCTCACCAGAAATCCAGCTCCCCAAACCCTGAATTCATAAAACTAATTCTACTCTCTGTCTCTGTCTCTCTGTCTCTCTTTCTCTCTGTCCCTGTCTCTCTCTTCCTCTACCTACCCCACCATTTAACTTAATGATGAGCACCTATATATCTGACTTCAAACCCCTCATACCCTGTACTGAGCCCACAACCTCTATCCCTTCCATTATTCCCCTTAGCTGTCCTAATGGATGACCTAGTC
Organism: Pseudochirops cupreus; assembly: GCA_028627135.1. NCBI lineage: Eukaryota > Metazoa > Chordata > Mammalia > Diprotodontia > Pseudocheiridae > Pseudochirops > Pseudochirops cupreus. The sequence continues at coordinate 117,979,392 of CM053581.1, forward strand.
AGAAAGAGGCTAACGGTTTCAGGCTTGGAAGTCCATTGCCCCTTTGATAAGTTGGAGACCTCAAGAGTCCTTAACAAGGTCTAATATGGCTCTTTCTGTGGTAGTCTCCCACCGCACACCAGGTGCCTGTTGCCCCTGACTTTCTCAAGGTCTTTAAATGCTAAGAAAGGTTGCAGGTGGGGGCATTTAGTTGCCTCTTAAAGACTTTGCTAAGGGCATTGTCCGTTGGTTGTGCTGCTATCACTCTCTCTGGCAGGACTTTTGAAAGGGCAGAGCCAAGCTTTGTAGTATTTAGACTTCTGGACTTACTCTCCCAAGGGACAGCTGTCTGGCCACATGGATGACTGAGAGAGAATTTCCAGAGAACATTCCATAGAATTACTGAGTAACAGACACACTTTTCCGACACGTCTGAAACATGGCTGAAAGTGGCTGAAAGACACTGCAAAGAAATGCAGAGACACACTGCAAAGGGCTACATGGATGGCCTAGGGCTAGTAGCTGATACACATAGAGTAGATATAGGGGCAATGATTGCCAGTGGCCACTCAAGGTGGAAGCATGAGTGGCTAGACCACGGTGAAGTGGTGGTCTTGAGATAGAGATTGTTTGATAAAACTCCTTTGAGCGTGTCCATGTCTGTGGTGAAAGAGGACAGAGCCCAAGAGAGGGAGGAGGGGAGTTAGAAATGCAATACCTATGCTCAACAGAGGTTGCAATTTACTTGTGATTTCCATTCAGTAAGTGTATTTAGCATATATAGGAAGCAACTTAATTCTTTGAGGATACTCTGAGAAGGAAAGTGAGAAGGTGAAGAGATCCTAGTGGGTGAGGTTGTAAGCCATAAGAATGATGAGTTATATCTGGATTTATCTGTTAGCCCACATTTACAGTACCCAGGGTACTTTGGAAGGCCGGAGTGTCCAGTTGGCAGTAAGCTGGCAGAGTCGATCTTCAGCACCACCTGGTGGCTTAGCCAGACACAATGCACAGAGCCATGACTCAAAGCCATAGCCTCTAGGTAGGGCTAGTCTAGGCTTCATTCCCATGGAATGCCAAGTGTCCTTATGGGGTAGATATGGAGAGACAAAAAATGTTTCCTATCATAAGCAAGTGTTGCTGGCAAGAGGGGAATAAGTTAACCTGGCCAAAGTTCCAAAAAGCGTCTAGGGAGACATAGGGCTAGAGCTGGGGAAGGGGCGAAGATAAAGTCTTCTCAGCCCCTTCCACGACATATATAAGTAGAATAGATAGATACCACTGTACGTTTCTCATACACAGTGGAGACATTTGACTTTTATGCCTGTGCTAAGTTTGTTCTAATTGAGAAGACTTCATGTTGCTCCTGCCTTTAAAATATCAGAAAGAAAAATATTTGGGCACCTGGGTAGTACGAGATCTGAGTTTAAATTTGGTCTCAGACACTTACTAGCTATGTGACCCTGGGCAAGTCACTTAACCTCTGTTTGCCTCAGTTTCCTCCTCTGTAAAATCAGGATAATAACAGCACCTAACTTCCAGACTTGCTGTAAGAATCAAATGAGATGGTAATTGTAAAATGCTTAGTACGGTGCCTGGCACGTAGTGAGCACTATATAAATGCTAGCTGCTATGATGATGACGATGACGATGACAATGATAGGGATTACACTTGGCTCTTGATTTGCCTATTCTGTGGGGCTGCAAGTCGGTAACTTGCTCTTGATTTTGGACTGTTTCCATTAACATCCTATCTTTTTTTTTTTTTTATCATGGCAAGGAGGTTGTCATGGCTTCAGTTTTCAAAGGCTGTGCCAACAGAGGCCAGGCTCTGGCAAGCTTCCTCTACATTGGGAAGACTGCGCATGTGACTGGTCATAGGTGCCATGTGTGCCAGCCTGATTAGGTTGGGCCAGGATCGTCACCAGGGTGGTCATGGAAAGGTGGACTGAGCGCGTGGGGAACAGGTGCCATGGCGCTCCAAGTCTTATTTGCTGATGACAAGGAAGATGGGGTGTGTGTCAGTGGAGCCAGTCTGACACCAGTGAGACGATACATCCCTTTGCCTAGGGATTTCTCTTAGCTGAATCTCAGTGATCTCTAAATCCTGCCCCAGGATGCCTAACTCCTGACCTTCTTGATCACAAAACCTGCCCCTCAGCTACCTGAGAGCAGGCCTCCTGTCATCATTGTTGTGGTTCAGTCATGTCTGACTCTTTGTGACCCCATCTGCAGTTTTCTTGGCAAAGACACTTGAAGGTGGGTGCTATTATTATACTCATTTTACAGATGAGGAAACTGAGGCAAACAGAGGTTAAGCGACTTGCCCAGGGTCATACAGCCAGTAAATGTCTGAGGCCAGATTTGAACTCACAAATAGGAATCTTTCAGACTCCAGGCCTGGCACTCTCTCCACTGCACCACTTGGCTGCCCCTCACAGACCTGCGGGTCATCTCTAATTACCTAGCTCCATTTCCCACTGTTGCCCCTGCAAAAACCTGGGCAACAACACTTTGGAGGAGCTGCAGCTCTGTGTTGGGGTGAGGAAGACATATGGCTTCCAGGGGTGTGAAGTTCCCCTGGTTCTAAAAGGCCCTTCAGTATGTTCTTCAGACACTGGTAATTGGTAGTGGGGCTTGTTAAGGAGGAAGGCCCCAGTTGTTTGTGCTGGGTCTGAGTGACTGTGGGAGCAGAGTGATTAGTTAATGCGAGGGTATGGAAACAGGAAGTCCTCATTTGACTTCAAGGTGGTACATGCATTGAGGTCATCCCTGGATCACTTGAGGGAACGTTTTGAGCAATGGGGCAAGGATACCCAGCGGGTTCAAAGGGTACCTTTTTGAGGAGTGTGGGAGTGTTGGAGCATTGAGGCAGTGGGCAGAAGCAGACAAACCTAACTCATGTCCAACAGGCTGGCAACACTGAGTCCACACTGGGTCCTAGTGCCAATGTCTACAGAGCAATTTTTGTATTTGGGGTCCATGACATCAAAGTGCTAGCAGATGTCATATAACTGATAAAGTTCAGAGCTCTCAGTAGTTTCTACGCAGAAAAAGAAAATGTCTGGGTTGGGGTTGGGTGTGGAGGATAAGAGCTGACTGAGAGCCAGACTAGAAAATTGAGTGACCCTAGGCTCTAGCTCTTTCTCCCCAGTTTCCCTTTGACACCTAAATGTCCTTTTGTTGGGAAGATAAACAATATAAACAATCAGAAATAGCAAAAAAAGAGATAATAGTTATCCAAAGTCTGTATAAAGGCCTGACTCCCCAGTGTGTGGATCTAGCTTCTAGGACTAAACATTCCTCATGTGAATCCTTCGTCCACCCTGATCCCTGATCTGAGAGTTAGAGGCTGATGATCCCTAAAGACCTCCTCTACATTTGAGTTCCCTTCTTGGACCCAGAGACACAACTGACCAATAATCCTAATCATTAATTTAATTATCCTCAGTGGGGATTCTTTGAGTTCAAAAGGCATTCTCAGACAGATCAATCCAGCATCCAGAGCCCACAATCTCAAACCAGCCCTATTCAGAAAGAATTAGTCTTTAAAGGTCAGTTCTTGTTCATTACCAAACTCTTCATTTGCCAACCAAGAGAAAGATGACGAAATGACACTCAGGAGAGAAACCCAAAGCCGTCACAAAGGTCCCCTCACCACAGATTTCCCAGAAGCATCAGCTCATCTTCCCATTCCCCAGAAACACAATGATATTTTCCTGTATCTCAGTTTCATAATATTCATAGACCACCCTTGCCCCATAAAGCAAGGGCAGTTTTGGGAACAAAATGATGCTACTTCATGCTAAGTCTCTGTGGCAAGAGCAATTATTTTAAGTCCTCATAATGTTTTGGCCTATGTCATTACATTTATGCTCTATATCATATGAGAGCATGGCTCTCATGGTACTGGCCAAGAGTCAAGAATACAATAAACCATGTTGCCAAAGTGAAGAACAGCAATTTCCCATATTCTCAGATTATCAGTGATAGCTCCCTAGGTGGTAGGAACCTTTCACTGGCTAGCCCATTTCTGCTTTCTAGATGCAGACTCTTGGGGAAAAAACTTTGGAGCCCCTAAAAGGTGCATCCAGCCTTCCGAGGCTGGCAAGGCCTCTAATCTCACCAGGGTTTGACGTTGGGAGAAAATGAAGAAGCCAATGGAGAGGGGGGTAGATGGGGGAGCTGGCTAGGAGGGATTTGATTTCCAGAGTATCCATACCACAGTCTTCTCAGAATCCCTCACCCTGGCCTTCTAGTCTAAGAAATTGTGGATGTCTTTGTACCTCCCCTCGATTTGAAAATGTGTCTCTTCCTCCTAACTTTTTGCTGTCCAAAGTTTAAAACCTTCTTTATAATGCAGGAGGCTGGTGTCACCAGAAACAAAATCCCCATGAGCCCCAGAGAGAAGGATTTTCTAGTATTGTTAGAAAGTGTATATGTGGAAGAAGTCCCCCTGCACATTTCGCCCAAGGAGGTCGATGGCTCTACCTGCCTCTATGGGTTTCTAGGAATGCAGGTGGCATCCCGCCATCTGAGACTCCACATTGCTCCCAGCAGAGGTTCAGGATCTGGCTGGTGACAATGACTGTGTTGACGACCTCCTGCATGGTACACTCACCACATCAGCCTGAGAGTATTTGATGGAAGGTTCTGTCCAACTAGCAATCTTCAGCCTGTAGTAGTTGCACTCAGGGAGATACATGCAGCCAACCTCCCCTACCTCTGGGTAGATCACACTGAGGTTGCCCCTGCACAGGAGAGAGAGAAAAGGACATTGAACCTTGGGTTTCCAGAGATGTTAGCAGCATTACTAGGCTTCAGCCTAGGAACCCAAGAATGGGTCTGGGGTCTAAAAACAGGTTCCATTTTCAAACCTAAGGGGAAAAACTCAGCTCTACAAAATAGGTGAGGAGAGAAGGGGATAAGCATTAGTATTGCATCTACTATGTGCCAGGCACTGTATTAAGCCCGCCCTCCTTTTTTTTTACAAATATTATCCCATTTGATCCTCACAATAACCCTAGAAATAGGCTCAATTATTATTTCTGTTTCACGGTTAAAGAAACTGAGGCAAGACCAAGGTTAAGGGACTTGCCCAAGGTCATACTAAGTGTCTGAGGCTAGATTTGAACAGGTCTTTGTGGCTCCAGGCCCAGCACTCTATCCACTGTGTTACCTAGTTGCCTCTACTCATGTTTTTCTTTTCTTTTCTTCTCTTTTCTCTTCTCTTCCCTTTCCTTTTTCTTTTCCTTTCCTTTCCTTTCCTTTCCTTTTCTCCTTCCTTTCCTTTCCTTTCCTTTCCTCTTTCCTTTTCTCTTCTTTTTTGATGCAGGGGTCCCCTAGTAAACTCAAAGAGTGTCTTTAAATGGGATTTGATTGATAAGAGCCTGGTCTGGGCAGGGATTATTTTAGGAGCAAATAAAATGGTTAAAGCAAAGCAGAGAGGCCCAGGGTTGTATACAGGCTCAGAAGGTAGCTAGCCAGCTAGTATGATTTGGGGGTAGGGTGCTGGGAAAGTCTCTTATCCAACAATATTCCCCAAGATGTCTGAAATTACATTCTTTAGGACAAGAGTTGGCTGCTGTCTACTTTCCCTTTTAAACCAAATACTTCTGGCGGGCAAGTAGGTAATAGCACATTAAAACAAGAATGGCAAAGTGTAAATGAATTGTCTTATCAGATTCCTTTCCCCCTTGACATATAGTGATAGGAGTCCTAGGAGCCGCTGTTCCCTTCAACCTAAGCAAATTCACTTTCTGAATTAAAGCTCAGCAGAAAGTAAAGTATCTTTTCCAAAGACCAAAGCCTTGGGGGAGGCAGGAGGAGGGAGGGAGGAGGAAGGGGGGTGGGGTGTTAACACCCCGAAGGAACACTCTGGAGATTCTGTTCTACCAGAGGTTTTGGCCCGTGAAGTACGTGCTGACCTTGCTGAGTTATTTTTTTAATCTTTTAAAAAAAATCCTGAGTGGAGTGCTGGCCTTAGTATTTCAGGGTCGTGCAATATGTCCATATGTCAGTAAGGGCCGGTCTCCTATGTCTACAGCTATGACCCTTTCCCCCGTTTGGCCCTAGGTCATGCCAAAGTGCTCTATTCTCTGGCAAAAATAGTTACTTACTTGTTTGGAGAGAGGAGAGATGATCATGTTCAGGGCCTAATTACTGTCATCTTAAAAAAAAAGCAATCCTCTTATGCAGTGGAAAAGGTTGTTTTGTAGAAAAGTGAGTTTTGTTACAATGAGGGATTTTTGTCTAACTGGTTCATGGCACCTTTCCCCACTCATCAAAGCAGGGAGAAGAGAGGCTGAGATATAAGCCAGCCACTTTCAGAGAACAAACCCTGCTTAGGCCCAGAAAAAAAGCAAGTTGACTCAATAGTACTCTTGGCTAAGGTGTCTCTAAGACTACATCTTTTTCTCTTAGGACTTCAGCCAGGTCACCTAGAACCAGGGAACCTTGCCCCTCATCTTAGGAGAAACCTGTACCCTGGGTCCCCAGAACAAATGCCCGATTCCATCCTGACCCTTCCTTCCTCTCACCTCCACTCCAACTTTGTGGGTTCTACTCACATGCAGAAAACAGCATCCTCTTGGGAGAGCTTCTCGTGGATACATGTTTTATTCTCCTCCTTTGGCAAATGGCCAGCGACCATCACCACCAGGCCCAACGTCAGGATCACTGCTGTTAGCAGCTTCATTGGCACCTGCAACAAGACAAGAACTTAGTCTTTAGAGAGACATTGGTCCTCCCCTCCCAGGGATCCCTTTCCACCTCCTCCAAACCAAGTAGCCAATGTCAGCCCTGGAAGGGATTTAGAATAAGACAAAAGTGACCTTTTCTATGCAGCTCTTAGTCACTGGGGATGTAAACAGTGTAGTTTGGGTGGGTTCCAACCAGGATCCAACTTGCAACACCCCTTCCCTGACCTTGCCTCAGCCCCTGCCACTTCCGGAGTGGAGTTCTGCTGTCACTGTATTCCTGGCTGCACCTCTAGATGGCCAAGGCTCTTATATAATCCGCCGGTACGCCCTCCTTGGCCAGCCCCCATGCTTCTCCTTGGCATTGGGCTGAAGGCTAACATTCCTTGGCTTTCAGGCCACAGAGCATAATCCCTTTTCTTATGACCCTAGAGTGGGTGGTGGGAGGAGGGGAGGGATATTCTCTAGAATAAGGCACTTTCAGCATTTTTTAACTGCTAGTGTTATCTGATGTTGTCATTCCCATTAACCTCCTCCTGCCCCTTTCCCAGCCCAGTGGGATAAAACTGAGTAGACCAAGAATCACCTTTCAGACTTTCCCTTCTCTGATCCATCCTTCATTCCACTTCCAGATTAATCTCCCCCTAATACAGAACTCAAATTACTCCCCCCCCCCCCCCCAACCTTGCCTCCAAAGCCTTCAGTGGTTCTCCTTGCCTCCTGGACTGGAAGTCAGGAAAACCTGAGCTCAAAGCTGACCTCAAAGCTGACCTCAGACACTTCCTTACTGTGTGATCCTGAGCGAGTCTACCTCAGGTTCCTTGTCTGTAAAATGCGGATAATGATAGCACCTACCTCTCAGAGTCGTTGTGAGCATCAGATGCCTTACAAACCTTACAACACTGCAGAAATGCACATTCTTTAGGCTGGCATTGGAGGCCCTTTTCCAGGTTTATCTCACACTGCCTTGTCTCCCCTCCTGCATGCCTACCCGTATGTACTGTTTGCTCTGGCTCGGTGGAGTCCTTTATTCATCAATGGGTCTCTTATTTCCTCAGGTAAGACCTGAGCAGTCGGTTCAATGACAAGCTCTTATTAAATACCTACTGTGTATGAGGCATTGTGCTAGGTTAGGGATATACAGACAAAATAAAAAATAATCCCCGCTTTCAAAGAGTTTGCATCTAGGTTGCTGGGACAGATGAAACATTTACGCAGATAAGCGAATACGAGATCATTTTAGAAAGCTAACAACATAATAATTAAGGGGGGGGAGGGCACAAAGGCTTGCTTTAAGAGGCAAACCTGAGTCGAGCCTTGAAGGAAGTTTTCTAAGAAACAAAGAGATTGAATTGGATTGGATTGTCATTGTTTTTAGAAAGGAAGGGGAGGGAATAAACATTGTGCTTTTATAAATATGATCTCCTTTATTCTTCACACCAGCCCTGGTGAAGAGGTTTCCCAAAGAGGGTTAGGGTTGCCTGAGACCCCAAAATACCAACATGTGGGGTCCTGCCAAAAGAATTCGACTCAAGTCTTCTCAGCCAAAGAAAAGTAAAGTTTATTAAAAGTTTGCCTGTACTGGACACAGAGCAAGTCTGTGCTAGGGCCTTCTGTGGCGCTCTCACACCACATGGAGGGAAGACGGGGTCTTATATACAGAGGAATCTAGAGGTGGTCTACAGGAGGAGTTTGAGGAGGGTCTTTAGGAGGAGTCAATGAGGTCAGACTCCAGTAATGAGTTTGAGGAGGGTCTTCAGGAGGAGTTAATGAGGTCAATGCAAGAGTGGACTGGTATTTTGATAGGCTCAAGGGTGGGAAGCAGATGGGCAATGGAGGGCCAGGCTAGTAACAGAGGTTTGGGCCCAGCCACAATGAAATACTTATGGCCTCTGCAAATGCCTCATCAAGTGGGAAGATTCAATCAGACTTCAAGAGGTTTCCCAGAGCCTGTACCTCAAAGATTCAAGGAGAGCTCAAGTGGGGTCCCAGAGCCTACACCTTATCACTGGGAGGCAGGTGCTGTTATTATCCCTACTTTAAAGTTGAGGAAACTCAGCAGCCAATGATTATAGTAATCCACTGTTCGATAAACCCAAAGACCCCAGTTTTTGGGATAAGAATGCACTATTTCACAAAAACTGCTGGCAAAACTGGAACACAGTATGGCAGAAACTGGGCATAGACCAATACCTAACACCATATACAAAATAAAGTTGAAATGGGTGCATGATCTAGGTATAAAGGTTGATACTATAAGCAATCTGGGAGAGCAAGGGATAGTTTACCTGTCAGATCTGTAGAGTGGGGAAGACTTCATGATGAAACAAGAGCTAGAGAGCATTACAAAATGCAAAATGGATAATTTTGATTATATTAAATTGAAAAGCTTCTGTACAAACAAAGCCAGTGTTACCAAGATTAAAAGGGAAGTGGAAAATTGGAAAAGAATTTTTACAACCAGTGTCTCTGATAAAGGCCTCATTTCTAAAATATACAAAGAATTGAGTCAAATTTATAGGAATACAAGCTACTCCCCAATTGATAAATGGCCAAAGGATATGAACAGGCAGTTTTCAGAAGATGAAATTAAAGACATCTATAAGCATATGAAAAAATGTTCCAAATCACTAGTGATTAGAGAAATGCAAATCAAAACAACTCTGAGGTACCACATCTCACTGGCCAGACTTGCTAAGATGACAAAATAGCAAAATGATAAATGCTGGAG
>CM053581.1:117989299-118004590 GCA_028627135.1 Pseudochirops cupreus
TATATAAAATTATTATATTCTATCTTGTAAATTTATTGTCTCAATTTATTTGTGATTCTCTGGGACTTTCTAAGAAAATCATCATATTGTCTTGCAAATAAGGATAATTTTGTCTCCTTTTTGTCAATGCTCATGCCATTTCTTTCTCTTTCTTACTGGTATTTCAATAAGCATTCTTATAGAGCTATACAAGAGAGGCAAGTTTCATCCTTACTTTACTTTTGTAATTCCCAAGAACCCTTCTCCTGACTCTTGCAAATAAGGCTAGCTTTTTAATTTATATATGTATGTATATGTGTGTGTATATATATATATATATATATATATATATATATATATGTATATATGTATATACTTTTTTTTAGCATATTAAAAGTACACTTCTATGCCTATGCATTTTAGGTTTTTAACATAAATGAATTCTTTTTGACAAATTTTTTTTCTCTATATAACCATGTGGTTTTGATTTGCTTTTCCTAAGATTAATTATGTTGATGGCTTCCCTAATGCTGAAGCTCTTTGCATCCCTGGAATAAATCCAATTTGGTTATAGTATTTTTTATTTTTTTTTAATAATTTATTTATTTTAAGTTTTCAACATTCACTTCCATAAGATTTTGAGTTTTAAATTTTCTCCCCCTCCCTCTCTTTCCCCCTCACCAAGACAGTGTATAATCTGACACAGGCTCTACTTATACAGTCATATTAAACATATTTTCACATTAGTCATGAGGTAAAGAAGAATTAGAACCAATGGGAGGAATTATAAGAAAGAAGCAGCAAAACGAAACAACAAAAGAAAAAGAGAGCAAATAGGATGTTTCCATCTGCATTCAGACTCCAAAGTTCTTTCTTCAGATGTGATAGCATTTTCCATTGTGAGTCTTTTGGAGTTGTCTTAGATCCTTGCATTGCTGAGAAGAGCTAAGTCTATCAAAGTCAGTCGTTGCACACTGTGGCTGTTATTATGTACAATGTACTCCTGGTTCTGTTAATTTCATTCAGCAATAGTGAATAATTTTTAAAATATATTGCTGAAGTCTTTGTTGGAATTTTATTTGAAAATTATGCACATGGAAAGACTCATATGAAATTATGCAAAGTGAAGTAGGCAGAAAAAGAAAAGCTATCTTCACAGTGACTACAACAATGTAAATGGAAAGAATCAACACAAAACTACTGAAAATTAATGTAATGAAATTATACAGAATAACCTAGTCTTCAAAGAAGGAATGAGAGAAGACACCCTTACCCATTTTGTGAGGCAAAGGGTCCCCAAAAATGTGGAATTTTGTATATAATGTCACATTTTTAAATATGTTGATTGATTTTGGTGAATGTTTCTCTTCCTATTTTTCTTTTTTAATTCTATCTTATAAGAAATGGCTCTCTGGGAGAGGAAAAGGTGAAGTATTTAGGGAAAGTCTAGGCAAAAATAAATTTTCTGTTTTGCAAAAACAAAAGATGTCTAAAAATCCATTAAAAATTTTGCATCAATATTCATTAGTGAGATCGATCTACAGTTTTCTTTGTCTCCTTTATCCCTCCATGGTTTAGGTATTAGTATAATATTTGTCTCACAAAAGGAATTCTTTTTATTCTGTATTCTGAATTATTAAAAAATTTGTAACATATAGATATTAACTTGCTCTTTATCCTTTTGATATAGTTTACCTGTAGATCCATCTGGACCAGGGCTTTTTCCCCGTTTGATATCCCTTTAAGACTTGTTCAATTTGACCTTCTTTGGTTGGGCTTTTTTATGGTCTTTACCTCTTGCTTTATTAATTTGGGTATTCTATTTTTTTATGTAATCAATCAATCAACAATAATCATTAAAGCAACTACTAGGAGCACTTTACTAAATACTGATTATATAATCACATTCCTTAAATTCTTAATTTTACTACTATATAATTGTATATAAATGGTTCTAATCATTTATCCTCTTTGATGTAAATTTACCACAATTATTTTTTATTTGTGTAACTTGCTTTTTTTTCTGGGTAATTTAATCATTTTATTCATAAAGCCAGTATGTTTATTAATAAAAGGATGGTCATTTGGCCTCTCTCGGAGACCAAGCACAATCATGATGGGTAGGCTCACAGTTTAGATATACCCTTCTAAAACAGTGGGTATTCAGTGAGGGGCTGAGAGTGACAACATATCACTCTTAGACTGAGAGATTATCTCTATACCCAGACCTCACCCTTGAACAATCTATTCAAAGAATTTATGGCCCACCCAAGCCTGAGCAGAACACAATGGCTGCCCAACTTGGGTTGGATCTGAATAACAAAGCTAGTCCTATCTCATTATTAGCAGTGGGGCATTTAGAATAGAGCACAACCCTAGAATCAGGAAGACCTGAGTTCAGATCCAACCTCAGACACTTGACACACTAGCTGTGTGACCTTGGGCAAGTCACTTAACCCAATTGCTTTGCCTTCCCCCCTCAAAAAAAAAAAGACTGAACTTTTAAAAATCAGGACTTTAGAAAAAGGAGGAAACTCTGGATCTTTCAGTGATTATTCATTAATAATTTCTCTCATCCCCCCATTTGATTCTATTGAGAGGAATGGCCTCCTCAATGAATCATTAACTGATATGACAAACACTTCATCAAGGGTTTCTAACTGTGGGAGGAGGGGAAAAAGGAAAGATGGACAGTGTTTTGACAAAATCAAAGAGGAATATCCTATTTGATAACATTTTGACAAAATTAAAGGGGGCAGTCCCCTTTGATAAGTAGACTTTCAGATCAAAGGCACAAAAGGAAAAAGTAAACAGCAACAGAATTGTGCATTTCATAGACATGTCTCCCTCTGTTCCTCTAGAAATATCTAATGCAGTCCTGTGCTTTGGATATGGTCTCAGAGCAGTTCTTTTCCAGCTCAAGTCACTGGTAGAAATTTTCTTCTCTGCTCAAAATTTCCTACAAAATTGGTCTTAACATGGTTTTAAATTTACTTTGTCAATAACCAGGTCAGGTAATGAAAGTTAACTCAAATCATATGTCTCTATTATGTAATTTGATTTTTTTTTTGCTAAAAGTTTATTGATTTTGCTGTCTTTTCAAACAAGTAGATTTTAGTTTTATTATTTCTATAAATCTGTATTTTCCATATTAGCTATTTCTCTAGTTATTAAATTTTCTCTTATAATTGGGGGGGGGGTTATAAATTTAATTCTGTCATTTTCCTTACATTTTTATTGTATGCTCAGTTCATTAGACCTTTCTTTTTCTACTTTGTTAATGTGTATTTTTAGAGAGATAATGTACTAGTTACATCCCCCAAATTTTGATGCATTGTTGCATTGTTTTTCTTTTTCACATAGCCATTAATTGTTTTAATGTTTTTTTCTTTGACCTGCTTGTTCAGAATATCATTACTGTCTCTTTTTTGGTCTATGTATTCATCTCTGTTCCCTATTTTTGTTGTCTTGTAGCCTGTAAAAATGTGTCTAATATTTCTGCATATTTATATTTAGATATATTTTCTCAATACTATTAAGAGAAGATCTCTTTTTGTAAAGCTACCATTAATGCTGAAGAACATGTATTTTTTTCAACATTTCTGTTCAGAAAATATATCTTTCAAAACAAATTTCTCTAACAGTCCTTTGTGTTTGACCTTGTTAGATTTTTGCAGACATCCTCTGAAGAACATTAAAGTCTCTTACAATTAATATGTTAATTCTTTTATGAATTTAGAAAGTATATGATATAGTTTGATTATGCTTGATTATCATAGTTTCATTGATCATGATGCCTTTAAGAATAAATGTTTTCCCTGTTTATCTCTTCATTTTTCAAATGTTTACTTTTGCTTTTTATGATAGCGTGATCGCAAATCCTGATTTGTGGAAATCCCTTGATAGATGATAAATTTTGTTTTTATTCTTTATGTAGCTTTGTTAAGATATACTTTTTGTATGTAGCAAATTACCGTTTTTCTTATTTTGCCATTCTCTTCTGTTTTGTTAGAATGTTTAATTCATTCACATTTAAAGTTATAATTGCCAAGTTTATGTTTTCTTCCATTATTTTTTGGTTTAATTTTCATCCCCTTCCTCTTTTAAGTCAGTGCTTTTAACCTTAGGTTGTTTTTTTGGGAAAAAAACATTGATTTGATGATAGTCTTTTTCCACAAGTACCTTCTCACCTTCTCTTTACCTGCGTTGTCTTTCATTGTTTGGGTTTTAGTAAGTTAATTTATCTTCCTATTCATTCATTTATTCATTTGTTCCTTAGCTATTTCCCACCCTTCCTCAGCCCTTCTTTCATGTGCAGATTGTGTGGCTCAAAATCCTCCACCCCCACCCCCAACAATCTAAAAGATTTCTTTTGCTCTTTTCTCTTCCTTATTTCTGTCTTCTTCTTGTTATTTTTTTTCTCCTGAACTCTATTCTCTAATTCATGGGCTAAACTCTGATATATCTCTTTGTTTTAAGGTTCCATCTATTTTCATGAGAGGTAGAGAGCTTCTGTAGTACCACATTTCAAATATCTCCTCTACCCTTGTTAGGGTATTTATAGATCTCACACCATCCCATCGTCCACCTTGTTTTTGTAAGACTTTCTTCTGTGCTTTATTCTGGGAAGTACCAGCTCACAAAGTAAGCAGTAGGTGAGCTGGTAGTCACTCTCTAACCTGGGCCATTAACTACGTTCTACCTCCAGAAAATTAAGGTAACAATTTTCCTTTGCTTTAGAATTTATCATGTTGGAAGACTCAATATATGGGAAATATTAGCATTGTAGAAACAGTTAGAATCATGTTCATTCTCACTTGATTCACTTCCCTTCAACTCTACTCTCCTCATGTTTATAGTATGCATTGAATTTCTTACGGCAAACTGGATACAGAAACATTTCTACCAATCTCTGATGTGTCATGCATTCCATATTGACATAAACTCTCTTAATTACAAAAAGGCACCTCCTAGCTATTGGGGAGTCATAACCACAGCATACCAGATGCCCAGGGGGGAAAGGAAAACAGACACAACATACAGCTTCCCTGACTGCCTACTTAGGGGTTGATATATCCAAAGAGAAACAGAGAAATGCTGATAACAGGCAAGGCTCCTGGTTCTCACATGATGCAACCACACCCTTCCTCAATCCTGATGTTTCATTTGATTCTGAGTCATTTTGCCAGAAACCCAAGTTTCCCAAAGGCACTACAGAAAGTGCCAGAGCCACATGTAAATTCCTGTATCTGGGGTAAATTCATTTGAGTGGAGGATGAAGAGGTTGAGGAGGATAATGTGATGTCTCTAAGTTATGAGCACTCCTGCTTGTGGTTAAGGTAGATTGGAGAAGATAACTTAGAAGTTCGAGAGGTTAAGATATTGGGAAGGAGAGGCAAGATATACAAAGGAGGAAAGACTTGGGGTGGAGAAGACTGAGCTCCATACCAAAGGAGGAGAGAATGATGTTTATGTCATCTGTGGTGGTGCATACATGAAAGCAACAAGCACAGGAACAAAATGAGTGAATTTGTTGAATGAATTGAACTCATTTAAGTTGTGTTTTAAAATATACACCAAGGCATCGAAAATAGAAGGAATTAGAAACATGTAGAGAGAAATAAACTCTGAGGCACTGAAGGTAAGAAATGTCAAGGTCGTACTCAAGAGACTAAATTAGAAAAAGGGGTGAGGTTCTTGACAGACTTTAAAATTTGATGCCCCAATAGTAAAATCATGTGTAAAATATGAGATAGTTCAGAAAATAAGTGACTTAGAAGCCAGAAAGATGGGCAAGTACAATTGCGGCATTATGATATGGATGTAAAAGAAAGATTAGCCATTAACGCGAGGGAGAATGCTCACACTTGAGGCAGGGGTATGAGTTGGAATATAGTAGGAGATAGAAGTAGAAAACAATGAAAGGATTTGAATAAGATACTGAAGTCATAATAACATTGACTCCAAGTAGCTCATCTGACTACTGACTCATCCCTTGTGGACATACAGAAGTAGAGGGAATGATTGGAGAAGTAGCCTCATGAAAATCTCATTAGGGCTAACTGTCCCTTTGGTTCTTCTTGCCATATCTCTGCTGAGTTAACCATTGATTTCCTCCATTCAGAAGGAGAGTTCCTCAGCTTTGAAGTCTTCCTCCTGGTGGGAATCCTTTCTGGGATGCTCCAAAGATAATGACTCTACTAAAGGTTCAGGCATATTTTTTCAGTGACTTTTTTTTTTTCGTTTGGGACTCTGCTAAGAGTTCCTATGTCTTATGTCTGTGGGGAAGGGAGAACTTTTGGAAAAAATAAAACCAGTGCAATGCACTTGGAAAGAGCCTCAGTGTCTGCCTAGTATCATTCAAGGTGTGGAATGATGCAGCCTGACCAAACCACACATCCTCCCCATGCCCCTCAGGAAGGAGGGGTTGGGTAGGCACCAGCTTGCCTGAGCAATCCAGGAGCATGGCTCCTGCGACATGAGAGGAACTCTACCAACCCCTGTGTATGTCCTTATTAGCTTACTTGTGATTGGCATCTTCCGGAGGTTTGCTGGGGCTCTGCCCACCCTAGGCTAATGCTTTTGAAAAATGAAGTTCCAGAGTAGTTGATATTACTACCACCCACAACCCCTCCTGCCCTAGCTCCCAGCCATCCCAGAGTATAAGACACTGCTACCCCTAACTGCTGTTACCACTCAGACCCATGTGGACATATTTTGCCTCTCAGAAACCAAAATGGAACAGAGAAGCCAAATGGTTGTTGGAGCTGATTAGTACATGTCTTTGTATCCTTTCCATGGTTAATACTGGTGGTTCAGATATGATCGATAAATTCTGTAGAGTTGGATTTAAGGAATGTTTTTATTCCCAGAAATCTAGGGCTCTACTCAATTACCCAGGAAGTGGAAGAGGCTTCTAACCATTTCTTAAGCGTTTGATTTCACAGATCTTCCATTCAATGACTTGGATGCCTCATGGTGGTATGGAGATGACCCTAGATTCTCAAAGGCCATGCCAGTGGAATGAATACTAGCACTCACAGTTTCTACCAAGCTAGAAAGGCTTCAAGCATGGGCCCAGGACAGGCTATGTGTCCTATGTCCAAAGACCAGAAGACTGGGTTTTAGGAGGCTTGTTACCAAGTTTGGCTACGGGGTATTTCAGGCCCAGGAACTCTTGTTTTTCTTTGGGTTGTGATCTGGGTTGGGGGAGGGACTACCCACACTGATGAAATCACAGATCCTTGAAGTATTGAAATAAGTGATTTCACCAACTCAGAAAATTCCTGGCTTGGATTTGGGAAAAGGTAGCTGAAATCACTGTACCATGGCACCGAAAGTTGTGCATTTGTCTGAGGAACTTGGCACTGCCCACTGGCACATGACTATCTTGTTAAAAAATAAGAAGATTTTTCAGTTCCATGTTTAGTCACATTTTAAAGTACACATGCATGCACATGTATACACACCTCCATCCGTATACACTTGTGATGCGGTGCCTCTGTAACATTTGGGGTGACTTTGTAACTTTGTAACATTGTTGTAACTTCAGTCTGTAAAAATCTCACTTGTGTTTGGGTGCCTATGTATGTAACATCAGTTTGTAACAAGCCTGTACAATTAATTTGTAAAAGTTACACTTTACCCTAGCCATAAAGCATTAACTTTGTCTCTCCCCTGCCCCTGGCCTAAAAGCTCCTTCCCTGAAACCATTAACTCTATAACTATAATAACAAGCCATACCTATGAATCCTTCAAAAGCATTCTATAAACAACTCCTTAGTTAGAGAAATGTATACCTCCTTTGTTCTAGTGGCCAGTTGCAAACTATGAGTCCTTCAATGGATTATCAGCAAGATAACTCCAAATCAGACTCATCCTGAATCCCCAATTAACCCAGCTTCCCAACATCCATCTTGTCAAAAAGAACTTTGATGGCTAACAGGCTGGGTACTTCTCATTCAAATTTGACCACTGGCTGACTTTATGACGTGTCAAGACAAAAACCACACCTTTCCCCTTGCCCCCCTCAAATTTTTCCCAGTGAATTATGGGCAATACACATGTGCAATAGATATAAAAAGTCCATGTTCCTTTAAGCATTGACCACTCCTTAACTCCTCCCTAACTCCACCTTTGCACACCTAGTTAGCATAATTGATATCAGATTTATGGTTTTATTACTATATAATCAGTATCCCTAATTCCTACACTTTGCAGGTTTTCTCTCTGACACCCCCCTGCCTGCTGCAAAGTGTAACATTAAACTTTATAACCCTGCACTTTGCAGGCTTTTTCTATCTCTCCCCTGCCCGCTGGGAAGTGTAACATAAAACTTTGTAACTCTGCCTTAGATCCCTATCAGCTTGCAGGTCTCTTTACCCTCCCCTCTCCTGCTTCAGTGTAACAATAAACTTTTATAACTCTGCCAAAAGACAGCTGAGTCCAGTAATTCTTTTCAGACGACGAACCCTCAAAAGATTTCAGTAGAAATCCCCCTATGTATACCTCTTCACTTGTACATTGAGTGTGTGCTGGTGTCTTACATGAATGTCCTGATGGATGCTCTTCTGGGACAGAATGCAGGGAAAGTGATGACTTTTGTGTATATATGTACATGCCCACTGGGCATGCACAAGTACATACATCAGGGTACAATACATTGGGGTACAAGGAGTTCTTTTGGTTCTGGAACATCAGGTGTGTTGCTCTTTCAAAGCAGTCCAGAGGGAGCCAACTTGGGTAAAAGAGTCATGGGCAGAGAAACCAGCCCAGGGCAACCATGCTTTCTCCCAGAGTACCTACATCAGAACCAGGGAGGGGGTGTATCTTCCTGGAAGAGAGTTGGTGGGGGAACAGGGTCACTTCTTCTTCATGACCCTTATTCCCATGTGGTTATGTGGAGATATGTGGCAATCTGCCTCTGGTTGCCACTCCCAGGGTTTTGTCATCCTGGAACCCCTCCCCAGAGCTATCTTCCCCTTCCCCTCCAAACCCTTATGGATGTGAGAGCCAGGACACCATTTTCCAGGGTGCCCTGGTGGGACCTCACCACACTTCCCTCCCAAATCTGGCTTGTATAAAAACTAAGCATGGCCTATAACATGTTATTTTTCAGTGTATATCTATACATCTTTTTGTTTCTTTCAAAGAGATTTCATCTTATGGATTCAACTTATATTTGAGGATGCTCTGTTATTGAGAGCAATAACACATTTTTTGATGAGGACCTCATTAGAGTTGCTTGATACCTGCATCTAGGCATCTTTTTCTAGGTATGGGAAATCAGGATCTGAGCACAGCTTTCATCACTGATCACTCCAATTCTGGTGCATGCTACCAGGATTCTAGAGCAGCACAGACCTTGACCCTGGATGGATACAGTCACAAGTAAACACTCCGGTGCACCCCAATGATTACATAGAGTGAGAGGACCCAGGACCAAACACCACAACTGGACTGCACCTTCTGGTTATAACTGGCCTCTGCCCTCCCCTCCCCTCCACCCCACTCGAGATTCATTTATCTCCAGTCATAGGCCCATCTGATCCCAAATGTCCCAGCCCCCAATTCCTAATAAGCCCTGGCTCCTCTAAACATCCTAGAAGTACCAGGGAAATCAGCCACCTGCCCCTTGCTTAAGCTATTCATAGAAACCCCAAGCTTGAGGAAGAATCCTAGGAAAACTCTCATACGTGCAGATCAGACCTATTGAATACCCCATGGTGTCTCATTCTTCTATGACAGTCGGTTGGGAGGGTCACAGTTTAGAAGACTCAACTTGAAAACCTGCAGGAAACCTTCATACCATTTTGTTGGTATGGGCCTTGTATCACTGGGATTCTACCAGATTGAAACTTTGAAAGTATTACGGGAGAAGGAATGGTGTTAGGTTCTTGAATCCTAGTGTGATGATCCAAAAAACCTAGAAGCTTATAGGACTGAGACCCACAAGACTCACTTGCTGCAGGCTGCCTCTCCTGTCTATCTTCTGGAAACTTCCATATTCTGTGTTTATATCCCCTATTTTATTCTCTAGGTGCTATCTAGTGTCTTTTTGCCTGTGACATAAGAGATGGAAAACCAACCTGATGCCCTGACTGAGAACCTGCTCGTTCTTTATGAGATCTATGCTCCGGGAGCTGCCCTGTCCATGAATTTTACGATCACCAATCTGTTTTTCGTGTTGGCTAGCAGCACCATTGAAAACATGGTGCTGAGTCTGTGTGTGGCCATTCCAAGGCACCATCACTGATCCCTTTCCCCTTCCTGGTGTGGCCTAAAGTCACACCCTAGTTTCTAGCAATCTTTCTGCTTATATTTTTTCTCTTATGGTCCCTACTCCATAGTCTTAATGACAAGTCCACACACACACACACACACACACACACACACACACACACACACACACACACTCCACCAAAGTGTTTCATTTTAGGCCTTGGGCACTCCCCTGTGTGTTAAAATGTGTCATAATAAAGGCCTATTTACACTTCTCTGGACTGTGATTCTTTTGTGAAAGCCCCTCTACATCCCATAATTTTTATAAAGGACACTGAGGAAGCTTGTCTTCTTAAGGACAAAGGAGTGGTTGGAGAGGCATGATGGCCAGTGTGTACCAACTCATTAAGAGGACAAGCCTTGGAAGGGGGACCCCTTTTTCTTCCCAGTGTGAATCCTTAAGCTTCATCTACACTAGGTTCACCAGTTCCTGATTGTTGGCCTCCCAATGGATACTCCATTTTGTCAGGTTCAGATTTCTGCCAGCCCATTCCATTTATTTTAATGTAGCCTGTCTACTCCCATGGCTGGGATGGAATGACTCCATCCCCTGTCATGGGCCCAACCATCCAGAAAGTCCTTGTCCATGACTCTTATGGCTCCTGGACTCCCTGGAGAAGGCAGAATATTCTAGGCCTGATTCTCCCAGGTTCTAGGTTTATTACGGAAACTGTTTACCTCCCTTCTTTCCCTATTCCACATAAAACTCCCTGTATTGTTTATAAGTTTCTAAGCCTCTTGAACATAATTTTATTCCTTCTTGAACAGTCTAGGCTAGGTTTGTCAGATGGAAAGAGCTATACATTATAAGCCTGCCTCTCATCTGTTTAAGGAAGCTATGTCACATCTCTATAAGCCTCAGTTTCCCCATCTGTAGAACACCCCTTTATCGGCAGCATCTTGAGGAAGGTGAGAGGCCAAATGATATTACCTGCGCTATCTCTTCTGAACTCACAAGGGAGAAAAGTGAGTACAAAATCCAAATAGGACTTTTCCCCCTATAGTAGTATATCTTAAGCACCCAGGACAAGGGAGTGGGAGGGTCTTGCAGGCTTGACAAGGAAAACTGAGCAGTGAAAGCAAACTGTATGAGATAAACAGAATTTTATTTGGGATATTTAAAAAAGCACTTTAAAAAGACCTAGCAAAGTCAGCTTACTTATAGGCTAAGAACCTGACAAGATAACAGTCCACAGAGCGTGCTTCTCTTTTCCTCAGGCAAATCCTGGTCTTTGAATAGATAACAAGACTTCTCTATGATAACCCGGTGTGCTCATGGCTAGCTGGCTTATCCAGAAAAGAATCAAAGTAGGACCTGGAGTAGTAGATCAGGCAACTAACTAAATTATCAGTAAAAGGAACTGTAAATAAGGGGCCTTGTGAGTCAAACGATAATGGAGATGTTTTGTGCAAAGCCAGGCAGTGATAAAGTGAGAGGCATAAGTCTTCAAGGTCAGGAGAATGAGCAAATGCAGAGGAAAAAGACAGCTTACAGAAACGTGGCAGCGGAAGGGAAGCTGGAGGGCCAGCCCAGGTGGTGCTTAATTACGACACTGCTTTACAGGTTAGGAAAGGCAGCCTGGTAGGCCTTTGACCTTTGCTACCTGGAGGCTCTCTGACTAGGCTAGCCTGGCAAATAATATTTTCATGTCGTGAACTGTCTTGCCCAATGGGGGCCTGGGATCAGACTCTTTGCACTGAGGCCTGAGAGATTACAGGCTGCCAGCCAAATCACCAAATGAAATGAGGAGCTAGGGTATTTGGGACAGGATCTGTGTCCACAGGTACTGCTTGGCCCAAGGGCAATTCCTGCTCTCTGGCCCTGAGGGAACTGCCTACGAGCAGAAAGGACTTCTGGGGGAAAGTTCATCCCACTCTGCTTACACAGAGGGAGCTAGAAGTACCCTGTTCAGGACCACTGACTCTGAAATTGGGGAGAAGGTGGAGGCTCTTCTGTCTTTCTCCTTTCGGCACCCACTTCCTCCTTCCCCCCACCTCATCAATTCAACAACAAAGCTTGTCAGTCTGGTTCCCCTTTTAGGAAGCTTTGCTCTCAGTTTCCCCCTCCGTAGTACATCACTCTCACCCACTAGCTAACTCTTAGTGAGTTTATCTCTTCTAAGTGCCTAAAAAGAAGGAGGCCTAAATCTCTGAGTGGTTATTTGGGGGTTGGTGGGAGAGTGGGGCAAAGCCTAAGCAGTAAGAGTAAGGAGAACTATTTCGGCCTCAGTCCCTTGAGGAAGAGAAAGTCTGTGGGATTTTGTGACCTTGGGAGTGAGTGATTGTTCCAGCAATGATGACTTAAGGGCTTGGGGCTTGAAACCAGCTTTCCTATTTCCCAATCCCTTCCCTGATGCTATAACACTGGTGAACAAAAATATTTTCTACTACCTTCAGGACAAGCAAGGTTCAATTCTTTCCTGTCTACCTCTGCTTTCTTTTCCATCTTTCTGCCCTTCCCTCTATTTCTCTTTGTCTCTCTTGAGTCTCTTCCTCTAAATATTTCTCCTTTCTGTATCTTTTTCTGGCTCTCAATTTCTCTCTCTCACACTCTCTCTCTCCCCCCTGCCCCTTCTCTCTCTTTCTGTCTCTTCCTCTCCCTCCAGATCCCTTGAGCAGTATAAGAAGATCTCAACTTGGGCACTTAGGAGAGAAAATGCTCAGAAAACCTATCCACTCTTCTTTTCCTAGTAATTCCAGGTCAGGAGCCTGACCTCCTGACTCTTACCTCCTCTCTCCCCAACCCAACTACATGGATGCAGAGAATCTTGGTAGAATCCTCAGAACTATCTCACCAACGGCCAACTGTCACACAGGTTGTCAGGGGCCTTTCCTCAACATTGGCCACCTGCCTGTCTCTGCAGGCCGACTTTGTCAGTCTGCAGTGGCCCAAACTGTGGTTATCCGTGGTGAGGAGAAGGGTATCCCCACCTTCTCGGGTGCAGGTCCCATACTGACACCAAAGCTGTCCCTCGGGGACCATACTCTTATACTGAATCCCCCCTACCACCACCATCATTCCTCATTCCACTCTGGGTAGGTCATAGGGGTTGTTCTTATCTACTAGCTGAAACTTATTTAGATTCATTCAGAAGGTGGTTGAAATTTTAAAAATTAGGCATCAAGAAATATGACATGGGGGCGGGGGGGGGGGGGCGGGGGTGGCTAGGTGGCACAGTGAATAGAGCACTGGCCTTGGAGTCAGGAGGACCTGAATTCAAATGTGACCTTAGCCACTTAACACTTACTAACCATGTGACCTTGGGCAAGTCACTTAACCCCAATTGCCCTGCCTTCTCCCCTCCAAAAAGACCAAAAAGAAATATGACACAGGGAGCCAGAGTAGGTGCAGAAAAAAATAAGCTTCTATATTGGTCCTTCTAAGCTCTTGTCCTTGAACAGCAAAAGCACTTACGAAATAGTTCAATCTTCCCAAGTTTTCAAGGGTTTTAGAAATATATTTCTGATAGTTGGAGGAAGCATGGTATGGGAGGGGGGGAGGAGTAATGGATCTAGGTTCAAATTCTGTCTCTGCTACTTATGATCTGTTTTACTTCTCTATAGGCCTCAGTTTCCCCATATGCGATGTGATAGCATGGGAGTAAATGACCTCCTATACACATACTTCCTAGCTCCAAATCCTTTGATGTTATTAGGAGCTCTGAATTCTATGTGTTCTTATTTCTGACAGGCTTAAAAAATAAAGTCCCATCTCTTCTCAGTGCCTCAATTTCCCCCTGCACGAAATATGTAGAATTATCCCTAGAGACTCTCCCTGCCTCAGATCTATTTGGAAAAGTGATGATGCCTATAATAAAAGGCCTTGAGTGACTTTGAAAAGAGATACTAGTAAATATGCGACTAGTTTGGGTTAGTAAACTCAATTCTTCCTTTCACAAAGGCCTATAATAAAGCTCAGCCCTTCAGAGACTGGATCAGGGGACAAACGTGTCTAAAAGTATTTCCAAATCCCCACCATATATTTCATCATGATGACCTTGGCTCTCCCTCTCACAGAAGACTATGGATTTAGCCTCAGGCTCCTTCATTTTCTGCAGTCCATGGGTTCATTAATATGGTTTGTAGCTACACAGAGAGTATGCTCAGGTGTAGCTGTTGGTTTCTGGGACATCACTTCTGGGCACATCTGGAGAAAAGAGGCCCGGTATCTTCCAAAGTATTTAAAGCCCATCAGGAGCAGGCCCTGAAGGATGCCGAGCTGCTCTCTAGCCAGAGGACAGCATGACTGAGTACCTACTGCGAAAAAGTCTGCCGCTGAGGATCGGGCTTCCCTGTCAAGGCCACATGGGTTCTTAGCCTTTGGCTCAATGGATCATTTATCCTTTGTAATAATGTCAGTTAGGAGGCACAGTATGCAGAGGGAAGGGAGCTGCTTTGCGCTGAGCCTCTGGAAATTGTGTGAGTGATCTAGCATCCTGGGAAATTACCCCAGCCGCATGATGGAGATCTGATTCTTCCACCCTTCTTTCTGGTCTCCCCATTGTGAAGTTTTGCTTCCCAGTTTCTCCATCTGCAGAACATCCCCTCCCCCACTGGTTAACTTAAACACAGGTATGCAGCTTTTGCTGAATACAAGAAATAAATCCTAGTTTTCATAGGATCCTAACTATTAGGAAGAGGAAATAGACATTTCTTCCTTTAAAAAAACGTTGAAATTGCATTGCTGGCATTTCTCGTTACGATACCCTTTCTCGTTTTTTTTTTACATTTGTGCAGTAGTTTTATTTTTTTGTTTACTTACTTTTGGTTTACACATTCAGTTCCACAGTCCCTTGAGTTTCAGATTTTCTTCCCCTCTCTCTACCCCCGCCCCCAACATGGCGGCATGCCCTCAGATACAGGATCCACAAATATCTTCCCATTAATCATTAGTCAGGTTGTAAAGAAGGATTGTAACTGGTGGAATGATCAGTGGGAAAGAGGAAACAAAACAAAACAGGAAAAAGAAACAGAGCAAGTAGTTTGTTTCAATCTGCACTCAGACTCCCCATCTCTTTCTCTGGATGTGGA
>CM053581.1:118005090-118043478 GCA_028627135.1 Pseudochirops cupreus
GGACTGGCCTATGGGGGAGAAGGAGGTAGTTTTCGGAGTATGTGCAAATATCCCCAGACTGGTTTCAGTCTAAGTGATCATAGGGAAACTTGGAGGGACCCAGTTTAGGCCCATGTATGGCAAAGGTGCTTATTTGGTGACACGACAAAAAGTCTATTTGAGCTGAGACCTCATGGGAAGTATAAGAAAACCTTTAAGAAGACCCAAAATTACTCACTGATCAATACCTACCTATGAAGACAATCCAAGGTTATTTGAGATCCTTAAATGTACAAGAGAAAATTCTATGCCTGGTCAACAATAACTTAGTAGGTCCAAATGGTGGCTGATACACACACACACACACACACACACACACACACACACACACACGAGTGTGAGACTTGCATTAGTGTGTTCACAGGAGGGACATGATAACTTGAGCTGTTTACCCTGAAGGCAAAAGCAGTAAAATATTCTTGGAGGTGGCAAGAATAGACTTTGTGCTTTCAGAAAAATTGGAGCAACATCCTCATAGTTAATGACCACTTTACCTGAAATGATAAAAAGAACAAGTAACATTTATATAGTACTTTGAGATTTGCAAAGTATTTTACAAATATAACCTCATTTTATCCACATAATAACCCTGGGAGGGTACCGTCATTATCCCCATTTAAGAGATGAGGAAACTGAGGCAGGTGAAGTGACTGGTCAGAGTAACATAGCTAACTTTGGGGGACATAATTCCAAATAGAATTCCAGAATAGCTGGACCAGTTCTCAAGTGGGATTTGAATTCAGGTCTTCCTTCGTTGAAGTCCAGTACTCTATCCACTGTACCACCTAACTTATTGAACCCAAGGTGGAATGAGGATATATATACAATGTCTAATGAGGGCAGAGGCTGTCATGGGAGAAAGATTTCTCACTGTCAAGATCAAAGTGTCAAATATGTCTTCACTGTCAAAATCCACTCTAATAAGAGGCAACATGTTACTGAGAGAAGTATTTGATATGGAATGAATTAAGAAACCTAGAACCATAAGTTACCATCCCATTCAGAATGCTTCTATTGTCAATGGTCATGGACCTTTGCTTTTGTTAGGTATAGAAACTTTTGGTGATCATAACCCATTCATACCTTAGAATCTAAGACAGTTGCCTAAAATTAGCACAAAACATATAAGGTCAAGAGTCATTTCCCAATAGTCTAGTGATCAAAAGCTGATAAACAATTGCCAAAAGAAAAAACTTAACTATTAGCAATTATATGAAAGATTGCTCCAAATCACTAATATAAAAAACTTACAAATCAAAACAACTCAATCTTATATCCCAAAAAGATAACAAAAAATGAAATTGTTCGGTGTTAGAGATGTTGCAGGAGAGAAACACATATACATTGAGTGGAGTTGTGAACTGGTCCAGCTATTCTGGAATTCTATTTGGAATTATGTCCCCCAAAGTTACTAAAATGCCCATACCATTTGACCCAGAGATCCCACTGCTAGAAATATATTGAAAGGAGGTCAAAGACAGAAAAGTCTAAACAAATTGTGGTACATCAATGTACGGAATTATATTACAGTGCCAAATCAAACAACAAATATGAAGAATTCAGAGAAGCACAGAAGGCTTATATGAACTGATGCAGAGCAGAGAAAATAAGTATCTCATCAAGTTTCAACATATATTCATTTGTTCGAACAGAATAAGGAAAACAACATCCTAATGTATAATGATTACAAAAATGTAATCAGAAAGAACAGTGACAACCACAAAAATGAAACCAGACCCTATATAATTGTAATGGCCAAACTTGGCTCTCAAGAGTTGAGGAAATGCCCCTCCTCCCTTTCTTTGAAGAGGCAGAAGTATAAAATAATGCATATGCCGTCAAATTTAGTAGATGCCTTGGTCAGTTTTGTTGGTTTAAGGTCATGTGGGCTATAAGCAGCTGAACCATGACTTGACCCCAAGATCTCTGATTTCAAGTCCTGCGCTCTTCCCACTACACCATGGGTCACTGGAAAAGATATCGAATAGCAAATTACTGAGGAACTAGAAAGCAAACCAACCTATCTACATATAGACATATGAAAAAAATGCTCTAAATCATTATTGATTAAAGAAATACAAATTAAAACTTTGACATATCATCTCATAACTATCAAAAGGGCTAAAATGCTAGAAGGAGAAAATCACAAATGTTGGAGGGAATGTAGAAAAATTGGGACAGTACTAATACACTCTTGGTGGAACTGTGGACTGATCTAACCATTTTGGAAAGCAATCTGGAATTATGCCCAAAGAGTTATTAAACTGCCTATGCCCTTTGACCCAGCAATATTACTATTAGGTCTATTTCCCAAAGTGATCAGAGAAAAAGGAAAAGAACCTCTATGTTCTAAAATATTTAAAGCAGCTCTCTTTGTGGTGGCAAAGAACTAGAAATGGAAGAGATGCCCCTTCATCGTGGAATGGCTAAACAAGCTGGGGTATATGATTGAGGTAGAAAACTATTGTGCTATAAGAAATTCTGAGTATGTTGATTTTTAGAAAAACATGGGAAGATTTGCATAAAATAATGAAGAGTGAAATGAGCAGAACCCAGAGAATGTTGTATACAGTAACAGCAATATTGTTCAAAGAATAACTGTGAATGGCTTTGCTACTATGAGTATTATTGATGTTCAAAGCAGCTACAAAAGATCTATAAAGGAAGATGCTAGCCAACTCCAGATAAGGAACTGATAAATAGAAGTATTCCTAGTATGGCACACACACACACACACACACACACACACACTCATTTATTTCAGTGTCAAATGGTGGCCTTCTCTAATGCAGGTTGGTGGAGGGGAGAGGGAGACAGATCAGAATTTAAAATGTAACAAAAAATCTATATAAAATGAAATGGAAAAAATTTAAAAAATAAACCAATCCTCAAAACAGCAAAGGAAAGTTATTGGATCCCTTCTGAGACAATATATCACTTTGTTGCAATTGGACCTAGAGGGGAATTGCTTAGACCACTAAGTGACCATGAGAATAATGAGTCAAGGAACTGGGCCAGCAAAGTCCCATCCATAGATTTCAACCACATCTCTAACTCTGGAGGAAATCCAATGTGGAGGTACCTTGAGCCAGGATTGTCATGAAGATAAGTTCAAATTTGAGTATCTTGCGCAAGGGAATATGGGATGATACTAGAGATAACTGCCCATTCTTACAATTGTCCAGCTAGAATAGAGAAGTTAAATCCATAGGTAGCCACCTTCCATTCAGATCCCAAGGGATGTCTCAGGAAAACACAGGCCAATGGAGGGTAGGGGATTTTTTTTTTGTCCGACCTATGATCTAATAAGTATAGGGAATTTCAAACGAGGTAACTCTCCACCAGAGCACATCAGCACCTAGTATTTCTATTCCTTTTGGAAACATTGAGTTCCAAATTAGTGATTTCATATGAATTTTGCTTGAAGGTAAGTTCAATAAGAACTAATTTGTTTTGGTTTCACCCTATATATATATATGTGTGTATATATATATTGACATAATAATTCTCCTTTCTTCTGGTTTCCAGATTTCCCATGCATTGTGATACGAGTATCTCTAGAATAAGTTCTTCAAGGACTGATGAATATATTACTCTTGGACCTGGACCTCATTTCGCCCAACAGAAAGCATTAGGAAAAGATGGGTTTTGGGGACTGGGCATTCATTTAGACTCCCTAGGGGCTCAAATGCATGTTTTGGATTAAAGGTTGCTCGTTCAGAAGTCTTTTTTTGTTTTTATCCTCATTAAACTTTCCTCTATACTGTTATGAATGCTTACAAGTGAGTGGGATAGTCAGTCTTGATGCCCAGGCATAGCCTTCCATAGGTTTCCTGGGTCAATACTCTGAATCAAAAGAGTGAAGAAACCCCTCCTGAAAAAGTGTCCTAGGACTCTTCATGCTTGTCATAAAACTTATAAATACATCATATGGGTTCCCCTTTGTACTGTTCCCAGAGAGCTGTCTCCCACAGTATTTTCTAATACAGCAAGTTTCAGGCAGAAGACAGAGGAGTGGGAGGGAAGTAGTCCTCCTTAGCTTAAAAGAAGCAATCTCTTCCATCCCAGCTAGGGCAAAAACAAAAGTGACATTGAGGAAATCATCATTAGGAAATACCAAGCAAAGAGAATAGGGAGGCATAAGAGTGACCGCCCATGTCCAGGGGGTATAGAGGGCTACTCTTGCAGCCTGAAAAATTTGTCACACTTACTGGCTGTGTGACTAAGTTCCAGTCACTTTACTTCCCAATTCTCTCTAGGCAACTCTCTAACACTATAAGTTGTACAGAAGATACCTACTTGCTCTGGTGGAAGGAGTTACTTCACCAAGGAGTTCCTTATCCAAATGAAATCAGAGATCCAGTCACTATCTCTGTTATAAAAGGCAAAGGTGGGTGAATCAGATTAGAAGGGGCTGCAAGAGGGTCACTTCATGCTAAAGAGTAAGTTTCCTTCTCTCTCCCTCCTACATTGAATTACCCCCAGGCAAAAAATAGCAGTATTTATATCTAAACAGCTCAGCATCTCCTGACTTCTCACTTTACCCCCCTTCCTCCCCACACACACACCTCTTTTATCTCTTGAAGATCCTATGATTTTCATGTTCCATTAGTGAACTCTCCTGGGGGGGAGAGGAACACATATAGATGGCCTATTCCAAAGTGGCTTCATATGACCACTGTGGTGTGTGTGCATGACCAGTTCTCCTAAGCAATGCTTTGGGTTAGAGGTGACCTTGTCATCCAGAATGTGCTCTGAGTTTGGTCAAGCAGAAGCTGTCTGGTTGAAGGGAGAAGAGAAGGTGGGGCCAAAGAGAAGGAAAGAAAAGAGTTAGGGGAAGAAACTGAACAGTTTGGGAGAAAGAAGAGAAAAGAGTAGAGAGGAGAAGAGGTAGGAGAGAAAAAGAGATTTGTGGGTGAGGGACAGAAAGACCTTCAGGGAAGTATGAGCTGGGGAGAAGATAGCAGAGGGGAAGTGAGGTGAAAGAATGGGAGAAGAAAGAGAAAAATTGGGGAGGGTAGAGAAGAGAAGAGAAGAGAAGAGAAGAGAAGAGAAGAGAAGAAGGAAATTGTGATAGAGAGAGTCTAGGGGGGTTGCCTAGGAAAAAGGAGACCAAGTGATCAGGGGAAAAAAAGAACCAAAAGAGTGAGGAAGAACACCTGGCTTCAGAAAGAGAAGATCTGGAAAACTGCAAAAGAAGTCAAGTCAAGAAGGTTGTGCCAGGGTGACTAGGTGGCACAGTGAATAGAGCACTGGCCCTGGAGTTAGGAGGACCTGAGTTCAAATCCAGCCTCAGATACTTAACACTTACTAACCATGTGACCTTGGGCAAGTCACTTAGCCACAATTGCCCTGCCTTCCTCTCTCCAAAAAGAAAAAAAAGGTCATGCCAGGCACTGTGCCAAGTGCTAGGGATACAAAGAAAACACCTTCCCCTTCTCCCCCCAAAAAGAATGAGAATAGAGAGGGAAAAGGTGAGATGGGATAGAGAAAGGAGGAAAGTCAGGTGGAGGGAGGAGGGAAACTTTTGGTAGAAGATAAAAAGTGGAAGGCATTAGAGATGAAGTGAGGAAGAAAAGAGGGGAGCAGAGGTGGGCTGAAGAGCTAGGAGAAGAATGAGGAGAGAAAGAAGCAAGCTGGGGAATGAGAATGAGGGCTGAAATGGAAAGAAGTGGGTAGGAGAGAAAGGAGAAACTGCATGGGGGGGGGGGGAACAGCTGGCTGGGAAAAGGAAGGGAATACGCATTTCTATAGCACCTACTAAGTGCTTTGGGAATATTAGCTCACTTGATCCTCACAACAACCCTGAGAAGCAGGGGCTGTTATTGTCTTCATTTTACAGTTGAAGACATTGAGGTGGACAGAGGTTAAGTGATTTATCCAGGAACACAGATTTAGCAAGTAAGTGTATGATTTGAACTCAAGTCCTCTCAACTCCAGGTCCAGTGCTCTCTATCCTGTGCCACCAAACTGGAGACAGGGAAGGAAGAAAGGAAGAGAGCTTAGATAGAGAGAAAAGGAGAGCTATGGAAAAAAGAAGAGAGAGAAGAAGGGAGAAGAGAGCTGAAGAAGAAAGGGATCAAAAGTATGGGAGAGAAAAAGGAGAGGTGAAACATAGAGAAAGAAGGAGACCTGGTGGTAAAGCGAGAGAGCCCAGCACAGCTGGGATGGAGAGGAGAACTTGAGAGAGATGAGCTAAGCTGAGAAAAAGAGAAATGGGAGGAGGGCTAGGGAGAAATGTTAAAAAGAGCCAGAGAGAAGAGGACAGGAAAGGAGAATAAGCGGAAGGGACGAGAGGAGGAAGAAGAACTTGTGAGAGAGACAGAGGGAGAGAGAAAGAGAGAGAGAGAGAAAGAGAGATGCATGAAGAGGAGAGCCAAAAGGAAAAAGAGAAGACCTGGGGAGAGGAAAGAAAGATGTGGGAAAAGCAGGAGATAAGAAAGAAGGAGAGGTGCAGTAAAGACAGGAGAGCCTGAGGGGAGAGAGAAGGGATGGCTAGGAAAGAAAGAAAGATTGGAGGAGGAAAAAAGGAGAAGGGATGAAAGGGAAGGAGAATAGGAGAAGGAAGACTAGATGCAAAGAGAGAACTGTAGAACAAGTAAAGAGATGGAGAACCAGAGAAGAAAAATAAGAGTTAGGATAAAGAGAGAGCAAAAGAAAGGGGAACGACAGAGGAGAACTGTGATGGAGAGAGGAGAGATTAAAGGCAAAGTGATCAGATGAGGAAAGGGAGGAGAAAAGTGGGTAAGGAAAGACAAAAGACTGGGTGGAGAGAGGGCTCTTCTGGAGAGAGAATTGGAGAGGAAAGAGGAAGAAAGCTGGGAAGGAAAGAACAGTGGGACTGGAGAGAGAGGAGGCTGACTGAAGTGGAGAGAGAAGAAAACCAGGGAAAGGGAAGCTGCCATGTCAGAGTGGAGTAGAGAAGAGGTGAAGGAGGAGAGAGAAAAACAGGTTTTTGAGCACGAGAATAGGGAGGAAAAAGAGGAGAAAGAGAAGGGGAGAAGAGAGTTGGAGAGAAAGACTAGCTGAGGTGGAGATGGAGCAAGGTATGGTGGGCCAGATTTCCTTTGGTCCTACTTTTCATGTCAGAGTTACATAATACCTGGAGAGACCTGCATTCCCCTGTTCCTCACACCTCTTCTCTTTTGGTGCAGGCTTTCACAATTGCAGCTGCTTCTCAGGGAATGTCTATTTCTGGATGCTGTTTTCATTTGACCTATATTAAGCATAGTCACAAGGCAGAAACAAGTTGGGGGCGGCCTGCTTGCTCTTTGCAAATTTTTTTTTGCGTGCCACCAGCAA
This sequence comes from Pseudochirops cupreus, assembly GCA_028627135.1. Lineage (NCBI taxonomy): Eukaryota > Metazoa > Chordata > Mammalia > Diprotodontia > Pseudocheiridae > Pseudochirops > Pseudochirops cupreus. Next base: position 118,012,432 of record CM053581.1, read on the forward strand.
GAAAGCCAGACTAGCTGGTGCCTACAGCTCAGGATCCAAGGCAATACAGAGGTTGATGGGACCCATCACCCCCTGCCAGAGCAAGTAACCATCAGAGAGACTTAGGCATCAGTATCCTAGGCAGAGCTGGATCAGGCCCCACTTGGCCTGGAGATATTTTTTGCCTCCTTCCTGGGAATATTTCCACTGGGCCCTGACAAAAGGCAATTCCTCATTCACAGCTGTGCCTGCTCAAGCAGGTGACAAAGTCTGGGTTCCCTAAAAGCCTCCCATTTCAGGAGATGGATGCTGGGTACCAACTAGTTCAGGATTAGAATTCATAGGATTATAGATTTAGAGCTGCTTCAAAGGCCATCTAGTCCAAGCCCTTACTAGAGTCTTAATCATTTTTAAGACTTACTAGAGACATAATCCCCTGTTAATTGAACAGGGGAATTTTCTAAGTAATCAAAGTATTGGAGCAGTGGGAATTGGGCTTCTGGTAGCATCCTGGTTCTGATACAAAACAGCAAGGATTTTTGTTTGTTTGTTCATTTTTTAAAATAAAATTTTATTTTTCCCAATTACATGTAAAAATATTTCTTAACATTAGTTTTTAAAATTTTTGAGTTCCAAATTCTTTTCCTCCCTTCCCCCCTCCCTAAGACAGTAAGCATTTTGATATAGGTTATACATGGGCAATCATGCAAAACAGGACAGATTCGCAAGGTTTGAGCTCAGTTTCCTCATCTATAAGATGAAATGGCTTGAGTAGATTATTATGACATGTTTTGGCTCTAGGTAGCGAGTTGGTATAGAGCGCTGAGACTGGAGTTAGGAAGACTTGAGTTCAAATTTGGCCTCAGACACTTAACCAACTGTATGATCCTGGAAAAGTAATTTGATTTCTCCCAGTTTCATTTTCCTTATCTGTAAAATGAGAATCATAACAGCACCTACTTGATAGCATTGCTATGAAGATAAAATGGGATAAGTCTAATAAAACATTTCATAAGTATTTTATAAAAGCATCATATAAGTGTTGTTGTTGCTGCTGGAAGTTCCTTACCTAGAGCTCTCTATCCTGATGAAATCACAGGTTGGGTCCAAAAAAGAAATTCTTTTGTTTGCTATATGACTGTAAACCACATAATACTTTGATGAATGAATGAAGAAGCACCTGTTCCCTTCCTTCCCTTCCTCTCCCTGTCCAGTGACGAATAAGATAGAGGACTACATACTTTCTTTAATCCTCTCAAGTCTCTCTAAAGTTAGTATTATGTACAAGGGATAAAGTAATTTCAGTCATCTCCAAGGCCTAAATCCATCAAGGACCCTAAGGAGGTAACCTAATGAATGAACAGCAGAGAAAAAGAATCCCTAATCCCTAACTTGCTTATTCATCTCTCCCATGTGCTGACAGGGCTGCACACAGAACTCAACTCTCCTCTCCTTCTCCCTTCCCACAACACCATCATGGAAAACCGAATGGCAGAAGCTGGCTCTGACTGAGAATGCAACATGACAGGGCTCTATGCTGCAGCACAGATCAACTAGAGAAGTGAGGAACAGAAGGATGGGAAGGGTGCCAGTATGTGTGTGGTGCTGCATTAGACCTTTAGGTAAGGGGACTGATATCTAGCTGTGGCTAGTTCTAACCCACCAAAAGTCAGTTGGGGCAGAGACTGAGGTCACTGCAAACATAAATTCCACATCATAGGAGGAGACTAAGACAGCATAGTAGGATGTTCCTGAATAGTTTGAGAGAATTAAGAATTGTGAAAGCAGAATTTATGACCTGAATAGCAGAAATGATTAGCAGAATATAAACATTTGAACTCAAAATGGCAAACCTCATCAAAGAAATAAATTAATAGGGAATGCATATAGATAGAAGTAAAGGACAATCTTGAAGAAAAGCAAAAAGTACTATTGTGCTATAAGAAATGAGGAGCAGACAGACTTCATAATAACCTGGAGAGACTTACATAAACTGATGCTGAGTGAGAAGAGCAGAACCAGGAGAAATCTGTACACAATTACAGACACAAGGCATGTGTGGTGATTAAATTTGATAGATGGTGCTCCTCTCAGCAATGTAAAGTTATAAGACAACTCCAAAAGACTCATGATGGAAAAAGGTATCCACCTCCAGAGAAAGAGCTACAGAGTCTGAATGCAGATTGAAGCAAATTACTTGCTCTCTTTCTTTTTCTTGTTCATTTTGTTTCCTCTTTCCAATTGTTCATTCCATCAATTACAATCCTTCTTTACAACCTGATGAATGTTTAATGTGAAGGTATTTGTAGATCCTATATTTGATTGCGTGCTGCCATGGCAGGGGGCGGGGGGAGAAGAAAGAGGGGAAGAAAATTTGAAACTCAAGGGACTATGGAACTAAATGTTGTAAACTAAAAGTAAATAAATTAACAACAAAAAGCAAAAAGTAACAACTTCCAAAGAAAATATGATCTCTATATAAGCAAAACATATTGGCTTTAAAGATAGGATGTTTAGAGACAACTTTTGAGAATTATAGATATCGGGGCAGCTAGGTGTCACAGTGAATAGAGCATCAGCCTAGGAGTCAGGAGGATCCGAGTTCAAATCCAGCCTTACATACTTGACACTTTACTAGCTGTGTGACTTTGGGCAAGTCACTTAACCCCAACTGCCTTGCCTTCCCCCCTAAAAAAAAAGATTAAAAAAAAGAATTATAGATATCTCAGAAGACATAACAAGTCAAAAAAACTTAATAATTCTTTCTAAGTGTAAGTATGCAAGAAATGATACGAGAAAACTGCACAGAACTGAATGCAAAAAAAAAAGTACCAATCAAAAGGCTGCACAGATTGCCTCTAGAAAAAACAAACAAAAACCCTAGTGCAAACTTCAAAACACACTGGTTAAATTGAATAGTTCCTATGACAAGCAAATTCTTCAAGTGACTAGAAGAAAGACCTTCAAATATGAATGAAAGGAAATTTGAATAATATCAAACTTCGATACCCACCCAAATTGCTAGAGGGAATAGAATAATGTGTTCTGAAGATCAAAGGAGCTCAAGATGCAACCCAATGGGACATATCTGAGCCTAGTCATTCATGAAAAAAGATGAGCGATTTAAAAAAAAAAGTATTCAGAACATTCCCAGGAAAAAAGCCAGAACTGAAGAAATAATTTGCTTTTCAAACACCTCAGACAACAGAAGTACAAAAAAGATAAACAAATACAGAAACCAAGGAAGCACAGATAAGGAAATAAATTACCTCAGAAGGCAAAAAAATAAAGATAAAGGATTAACAACAACAATAATAAAATAACAACTGAGAGATCATTAAGAGACTTATTTCTAAAAGTATACAAAGAGATAAGAATGAAAGAAGTCAAATATTAGTGAAAGTAGCAAAACAGGCCTGAAACATCATGACCTAAGCCCACAACTCTTTGCCTACACGTGAATCAAGATTTCAGGGGACTAAATTGCAGAATGAGAGGGCACATAGAAGAGGGAGAGGGAAGAAGACCCTAATTAAGTCAAAGGTTAACAATGAAGGGAAAATAACACCTGTAGTCTCTCAAGAATCGAACCTGTAGTAGAATGGGTGAGAAGGCAAAAGGAGGGATGGAAATACAGCTAAATGATGCAGTGGATAGAGTGAAGATCCTGGAATTAGGAAGATCTGAGTTCAAATCCAGTCTTAGACACTTGCTAGTTGTGTGATCCTGAGCAAGTCACTTAACCCTGCTTGCCTCTGAGAGAAATGATTATCAAATAACAAATTATTGAAAAAACAACTGACCTTTCCCAAACATTTACCCCATGTTGTCTATCTTATCTAGGTGGAGTTGTTGTCTCACCCAGCTAGAAAATCTCACCAAGAATTTAATCTAAGGTGAATTCTGGTCCATTGTGTTCCACTCTGACAGGGGAGTAGATCCTTTGTCTAGACTGTCCAAGGCTGGGGGTGATTTGGAAGTAAATGACATGATCGAAGTCACATCTCCCAGCCCCTTATAAGAATAGGCCACTTCTCATTATAATACTCATTCTCTCTCATTACTTGTTAACCAGTCTGAGTCGATTGCCAGCCACCCTCAGGAACACCCACTCTTCCAAGGGCATATAAGCATTGAGTGGGTTCCATGAGGGGTCTTTGGCATTTAAGAGTGTCACTGACCCCTTTTATTAATGATATGCTAGCATGATTAATAAAATGGTTAATTACCCAGAAACTCTATCTCTTGAACTTTTTGTACAACACACCTCAGTTTTCTCATCTGTAAAATGAACTGGAGAAAGAAATGGCAAACCACTCCAGTATCTTTGCCAAGAAAACCCCAAATAGGGTTACAAAGAGTCAGAAACAACAACAACAAAAACCGAAAACAAACCAACAACAGTCTTGTTTCAGTGGCAGAAGAGCCTATTGAAGTATGCTTACTTGGGGAAAAGAACTATTCTATAAGGGGTGGTGGTGGAACTATTATAATAGGTATGATTTGGTGCTTAGAAAGACCATTCATCCTGCCTCCAGCAAAGGGGAATCAATAGCATCTAGAGCAACTGATATCCAGAAGAGAAGTATATTTATTCTGTAACTAATTACACATGTACTTGTCTTCTCTGTTAAAATATTTGTGAATAGGGATTGTTTCATTTCAGTACAGTGCCTGTCAAATAGTAGGCACCTATCCAATGTGGTGGAAGACATTCTTTTAATATGTTAGGGATACTGGAGCAATGTACTTAAAATATTAAGAGAATGTCCCCCACCACATTGGATAGGTCTTCTATTAAGGATTTATGGAAGAATGCGGACAAGAATCATACAAAATGTAAAGGCACAGTCAGGTTACAATCTATACCAAAGAAGAATATCCACCTTAAAGTAATCTGTAAATCACAAAAGTTTGGAATACAAGAAGTTTTGGAGGATAAAAGAAATCTAGAGAGTCCCAGTTAAAACATCTCCAAACTTCCTAAGCTACTCTTGTAAAGTTCCCTCAAGGTCAAATCTAGTCATTTTAGTTTTCCCTGGGTAAGTGATTCCTTTGAAGCCTTGCTCAATATCTTTTCAGACTATACCCAGAATGGATCTGTGATTAGCCTGCTTGGGCTGTCTGGACTGAAATCATTAGTCCATTCTTTCAATTCCAGGCTTATGTTCAACCAATCAGTATGCTTCCTACTGTAATGGTAGACTTGTGGTGAGCCAATAATAGCATGGCATAATCCCTTAGCTAAGTATATTTCTAGTTTCTCCCAACACCAATGGAACACGTACATGTAAATAACTCTCTCTCTCTCTCTCTCTCTCTCTCTCTCTTTCTCTCTCTTACACACACACACACACACACACATCATTTTAAAGTTTGCAAAGTACTTTCCTCACAACAGCCCTATGAGACAGATACAAGTGCTTTTATCCCCATTGTATAGATGGGGCAACTAAGACACGACACAGAGAAGTTAATATTTTGAGAGGATCTTACAGCTAGAAAAGGCAAGTTTTTTGATTCTAAAACTAACTGCATTCCAATACCACACCAGTTCAACAGTGACTATTTCCTATTTTACAGAACTGGATTAAAAAAATTCATTTGGGGGAACAAAAACTCCAGAATACCAAGAGAAATAATGAAAAAAAAGGTAAGAATAAAGAGGGACAAGCACTTCCAGACCTCAAATTATATCATAAAGTAGTAGTCCTCAAAACTATTTGGTATTAGTTTAAAATGGAGAAGTAGATCACTGGAACAGATCAGAAAAGGGAAAATCATAAATAATGGAATTCAATAACATAGGGTTCGATAAACTTCCTAAATATAAATTGCTTAGGAAAGAACTTCCTATTTGAATGAGAACTGTCGGGGAAACTGGAAGGCAGCTTGGCAGAAATTAGATTTAAACTAATGCTTTATAGAATTTTCTCCAAGAAGTTCAAAATGGACCTGAATATTAAAGATGACATCTTCCCCCCTAAAAAATTAGAAGAGACTCAGATCGTATACTTTTCACAGTTATGGATAGGAGATGTATAATTAACCAAACAAGAGACAGAGGAAATTACAAAAGGTAAAATAGATAATTTTGATTACATGAAATTGAAAAACTTCTGCACAGGTGGATTTCAGAAAAAGCTGGAAAGACTTATATGAATTGATGCTGAGTGAAGTGAGAAGATACAGGAGAACACTGTACATAGTAACAGCAACTTTATGTGATGACCACCTTTGATAGACTTAGCTCTTCTCAGCAATGCAATGATCCAAGACAATTCCAAAAGACTCATGATGGAAAATGCTACCCACATCTAGAGAAAGAACTACGGAGTCTGAAAGCAGATCAAAGCATGCTATTTTCTTTTGTGTTGCTGTTGTTTTCATTTTTCCTTTCTTGTGGTTTTTCTCTTTTGTTCTAATTCTTCTTTCACAACATGACTAATGTGGAAATGTGTTTAATATGATTGTACACGTATAGGCTATATCAAATTGCATGCTGCCTTGGGGAGAAGTGAGGGGAGGAAGAGAAAAAAATTTGAAACTACATCTTATAAAAGTAAATGTTGAAAACTATCTTTACATGTAATTGGGAAAAAAATTTTTTTTAAAGAAAAAGAAAAACTTCTGCACAAACAAAATTAATGCATATAGGGTTAGGAGGGAAACAGTTGAATAGGAAAAAATATTTGCATCAGATTTCTTGGGTAAGGGCTTGGTATCCAAAATATATACATATCTATCAGATACATATAAGACCAAGGGTCATTTCCCAATAGATAGATGATCAAAGGTTATGAATAAACAATTCTTAAAAGAATTGCAAACTATTAACAATCACATGAGAGAAGGCTACAAATTCCTAATATTAAGAAAAATGTAAATCAAAACAAACCTGATGTTTCACCTCAAACCTTACAAATTGGCAAAGATGACAAAAATGGAACTAGTTAATGTTGGGGGTATTGTGGAAAGGCAGGCATACTAATGAATGTTGGCGTAGCTGCAAATTGTATAATAGCCCAATTATTTTGGAAAGAGATTTGGAATTATGCAAATAAAGTAACTAAAATGTGAGTATACTTTGGCCAAGAGATTCCACTACTGAGCGTATGTTAACAAGGGGGTCACTGATAAGAAGAAAATCCACACACACACACACACACACACACACAAATATTTATAACATCACTGTCAGTGGTTGCCAAGAACCAAAGTAAATGACTATTGTTTGGGGAATGACTAAACAAATTGTGGTACATAAATGTAATGAATGTGTTGTAAGAAATGACAAATAAGATGAATACAGAGAAGCATGAAAAAATTTACATGAACTGAAGAAATGTTAAAGCCAAGAAAAATACACACAATTAACAACAACATAAATGGGTAGGACAACAACTACAAAACAATTAAAAAAAAACACAACAAATGTGTGTTGCAAAGTTACAAAGAACAGACCCGGTCCCAAAATACCCATGGATGTGTAACATTACATACATCGTCAGACTTTTAAAGAAATGTACTGACAGGTTTTGTTGACATTTTTGCTTCCTCTTTTAAAAAATTCTGTTATAATATCGAATGGCTCTCTAGAAGAGGAAAGGGAAGGGAAGGGACGTGGGAAAATGTGGGCAATACAAAAACAAAATATATCAATAAAAATTTATTCAGTAATAAAACCAGTGACCATAACTTCACAATCAGAATAATTCAAACAGATACACATTAGTGTAGGTTAAAAAATATCCCTTTGCTTCTGGAACATGGTTCATTCTGACATTACTCTCTCAGGGCCAGGACTGCTACGTCTCCAGAGTTCAGCCATGTCCTGGGGGTTTGGCATGTCTCTTTTCTCTGTCATTACCTGGAACTGGCTGTGTTCCCCCCATTGTTACGGGGCCAGTCACTAACTCCCCAGTTCCACTCAATCATTCGTTAGGTAGTATTTACTTCTATGATATCAGCAGAACAAAGTACAAATATTTTTCCCAATGGCTAAGGGACATAATCCGCCCTATACCTTCTTGGTCTCTTAGGGAGGATTAGGCTCACAACTTAGTTCCTACATAGCATTGGTCCCACAAAGTTCATGCCCAGATGTGTCCTTTCACTGGACTGGAGTCTAAAAAGTTGTTCCTAAAGATCACTCCTTGCTCCCTGGGGTATCAGTGCTGTGCTGAATTCAGCCTGGGCTCAGACTCTCAGCTTCCTATGGTTTGCTCTCTAGACTCTTCAGAACTCCCCAAATCACCTGAAAAAGCTTTAGCCTAAAAGGGCCAGGGTCTCCCATTGCATCCTGAGTCATCTCCAGTCATCCTGATGAATATTTGGTCCCTGGATCCAGATGGCTCTGGAGGAGAAAAGTGAGGCTGGTGACCTTGCACAGCCCTCTCTCACTCAAATCAAAGTTAACTGCAAGTCATGTCATCATTTCTCCGATGCTATGGTCCTCTTAGAAAACAAAGGAGAGGGGCAGCTAGGTTTCAAATCCGGCCTCAGACACTTAACACAAAACCAGCTGTGTGAGCTTGGGCAAGTCACTTAACCCCAATTGCCTTACCTTCTTCCCTCCAAAAAGCAAAAAAATAAAATAAAAAATTTAAAAAATAGAAAACAAAGGACAAACACAAAATCCCTTCCACCTGATGTCATGAGTGAAGGAGACACTGAGATTTTACAGAAGCAAATCAAGCATGTGCCTCCACAGGCTGTCAGAGCCTCCTCTTCAAACACATATATAGTTTGCTAGCTGTAACCAGTTACATAATGTTTACGCCTGCTCTTGTCTCTCCAAGGCATTCCCCTCACATGTCCTCCAAATTCTCCAGAACGCAATCTCCCTAATGTCCTCCAGGTGGAGGGGTCTGGGCGTGTACCTGACTCCCACCCAGACCCCCATTACACTTACAGGGAGACAGCAGAGATACACAGACTATTCAAAGAAGAACTTGATAAAAGTCCAAGGAGACGTAAAAACAGGAAATGCTCTAGAATAAAGACAAGAGAGAAACAGAGGAGAGCTTGAGTGTAAGAAGGTGAGATTTGAATTGGGCTTTGAAGACTGGGGAGGTGTGAACTTAGTTCTACTGGCTTACCCAACCTGAATTGGAGAAACTGAGGTAAAACCCAAGCTTTGATATTTATTACCTGTATGGCCTTGTGCCAATTACTTAACGTTTCTGTGCCTGTTTCCTCATCTGAAAATAGAGACGGTCTCTATCCCTTCCATCGCTAAATCTTATTATAATACTACTATCCTACAGTAGGGAGAGAAGTCCAGGCAAGTACAGTTTTTGTTGTTTAATCATTTCAGTCATATCTGACTCCTTGTGACTCCTTTTGGGGTTTTCTGGGCAAAGATACTTGAGTGGTTTGCTACTTCCTTCTCCAGCTCATCTGACAGATGAGAAAACTGAAGCAAACAAGGGTAAGTGACTTGCCCAGGGTCACACAGTTAGTAGGTGTCTGAGGCCAGATTTGAACTTGGGAAGGGGAGTCAGCCTGACTTCAGGCCCAGCACTGTATGTACTATGGTGCCACCTAGCTACCCTATTGCAGTGCAATATCCCTGAATAAAAGTCTGGTTTATTCAGAGGCTGGTGTGGAGGCCATTGGTCTGGTTAGAAGAGGAGATGGATATTGTGGGAAGAGTAATAGGAAGTAGCTTGATGCCGGGTCTTAAAAATTCAGAGAGGCCATTCTCTGTTCTCTGTTCTCTTCCCTCTTCTGCTTCTCAGCTCTAACATAACAAGGTTCTCTTCCTCCATGCCTTGCTTATAGACCTATAGGGGGGAAGGGTGTCTCTCCCAGCTGACCTCATGAGAAATCCTGTTGGGGTGGGAAGCACATGAGAAGAAAAGGGAGGCACCTTGATCCAAGGAAGGTTTCTCTGTCTCAAGATTCTTTTTAGGTTACTTTTCCATTTGTCAACGGCCCAGATGAATTTCTTTTTCCTCCTTCACATTGCATACTCTATTAATTTTCAGTATGCCCTTATTACAATTGCCTACTTCAGCTGGTGATCCTGGCGATCCTGCCTCTTTACCATTAGAATCACTATGGACCTACGTACAGACCAATTTTCTCTACCCCACCTCCCTCTATACAAAATGGCAGAGCCCATTACTAGAGAGTCTGAGACATTCACTCAAGCCTGCCCAAATATACCAGAACTGCTAGAGACATGAGTATGAATGATGCCCAAATCTAGGTCTGGGCTTATAAACTCAGCTTTCTAGGGCACTAGCTCCTTCTCTCACAGCCAGTTCAGGGTCATTGCCTTCCATCCTAAAGCACACATTTTGGGGTGGGGTGGGAGGTTGCCTTCCATTCAGCCTTTTCCATCTTGAGCTTCATAAAAAGAACTTTCTAAAATTCCTGTTCCCCAACTACTAGCAATGTACCTCATAGTCCTTGAGCCTCCTTAGCTTTCTGGCTCCTGAGGGAGTTTAGATATCTGTATACCAGAACTCTAATTATTTAATCACTTCTGCTCCAGTATCTGGGTGCTGGTCCTAGTACCCAATTTCTTCCTTACCTTTGATTATCTGGCTCTACACACTTGAAAAAAAAATAGAAAAGTGGGCCTTCTAGGGCTTATTTAAAAAGAAAAAATATATAAATTCAGAAATAATGCAATAGGATAAAGTCACTAGGAGTAAATGTAATTACCATAGTATCAGAATAAATGGTTCTAAACTTCATAAACTATAAATTATATTCAAGTTTCCTTAGGCCTAACCTGGACATTATGAAGACTCATCAGCAAGCTGCAAAGCTTTCAGACAAGAATGGTCTCTTCTTCTCAGAAGAGAACCAGGCAAAATTTGGGATTCACCTACTCTATGCTCTAGACAGAACTCACTGGTCCATTTTTCTAACTCTAGGTCCCTTACTTGGGTTCCCCTTGATTAACTTCCTCCTTTCCCCCCTAAGAGACAAACGAATAAAGGACAAATGATTCGTATCAACTTAAAAAACAACCCAACAGATAGATCATTCCCAAATTCCATAAAAGTTGTGTGTATATATATGTATGTATGTATATGTATATATATATATATATATATATATGTATGAATATGTATATATATATTCACTTATTTATAAAAATTCTTTGGGGATAAGGGTCAAATTGGTCAAGAAAGAATTTGATTAATTTGGTGGGTTCTCCAATTGAACTGATGAGATTACACCAAGTGAACCATTGTTTGACAGCATTTGAGGGGCAACTTCCCAGACCCACTCCAGAATATGGGCCTGACTACTTGTGCCTTGCCAAAAGAACACAAGGGACTCAAAGATGTTTGACTGAGATTCAGGGAGTTGAATCACATTAGAAGAGCCATCCCCTCCACAGTATTACAAAAAAGAGCTATGACCAGTTAGGTTTTTCTGTCTTCTTTCCCTTTGGACCTGGAGAAGACAGTTAAGTACACAGCAGACCTGGCCTACATTCAAGGGGGAAGGAATCTGTCACCATGTACAGTCATCTCCCTAAGAACCATTAATGGTGATTAGTAGAAGAAGTTCATGGTAAGCTTCATGCACCTGTCCAGTTGGCTTGAGGCAAGAGTTTCAGGACCTCATGTTCTAGGCCCCTTCGGACTTTCTGTGTCATTTTCTGAGCATGAGTCAGAGACCTGATAGCAATTTCCCCAACTCGAGAGATAGTAGCAGCCAGAGCAGAGAAGGATTGTCTGCAGAAGCACAGGACAAAGGTAGCTGTGTGTTTATCCATGGATGGAAAATGTAGTCTGTAGAAAGTTCCCAACTCACCATGTCGAGGAAGGGAAATTCTGAACTGCCCAAGTGGTGTGATCCTGGAATCTATCTGTTTAGCCAGAGAAGGAGGATTTCTTGGGAAATCTCTTGTAGGTGAGGACAACTCTAAAAGCAAGGGTTCTTAACCTGGCATCCACAAATCATTCATGGAAAGATTTTGGGGGGCTGTTAATTTGAGTGGAGGAAAAAATTCCATCGTTATTTCAATATATTTGGTTTCCTTTGTATTTAATTTTTCCTATGCATTTTATATTAAACATTGAAAAACAACATTCTGAGAAGAGGCCCATAGGTTTCAATCAGACTGCCAAAGGGATCCATAACACACAAAAAAGATTAAGAATTCCCTGCCTTAAAAAGAGAAGGGGAAGTTTCTGTTGTAGCATGCGCTTTTGAGAAAGAAGAGGAGACTCCACAAAATTCTGCCATGGCATCCTACGTGGAGAACAGAGCCTGGAAATTATGCACACAATTTAGATGCAACAAAAGAAGGGATTGCTTGTTTAGTACTGCCCAGAAGAGCTCATTCACTCTTGGGTATTTGTCTGTTACGGTCTAATCTAGATATCTTCTCCAGTTACTATTCCCGTTTTATTTGGACAAATGAGTTTGCTCACTACTTACTATTTGTGACGGTCTTTTGCGTAACCTCTGTGTTTGGTGGAAAGGGTCTAAACAGAGGGATGTAAGCTTACATTCTCCCCCTTAAAGGATAGCAACCAGGCAAGCAGCTTTTGTTCAAAACCTATTTAACCTCTAGGGGCAGCTAGGTGGCACAGTGGTTAGAGCACTGGCCCTGGAGTCAGGAGGACCTGAGTTCAAATCCAGCATCAGACACTCAGTAGCTGTGTGACCTTAGGCAAGTCACTTGAGCCTGATTACCTCAAAAAAAAAAAACCAACAATAAAAAGCCTGTTTAACCTCTAGACCAGCAATATTCACCTAAACTTAGATATAATTCTATTCTAGTATACCTCCCCTCAAAGAGTGGAAAGAAGAGCACCCAGCTTCATGGCTAAATTCTCCTGTGACCCTCAAGGCAGGTATCACCGTTTCTCTTGGAGAGAAGTGGGTAAGACTGCAGATGACTATCAATTCTTTTCACAAGCTACATTTAGATAACCCATGTGGACATTCATAACCTACGTGAAAAACAATTGTATGCATTATTATTCCAGTTGCTTATCTGATGCCCCTCAGATCCCCCAAAGAATTGCGAATAATCACCAAGGGTGGTCAGAACTGAAAAGGGAACTTTTCTTGGCAAACGACAGAACCTGAGTATCCCTCTCCTTCCTAGCTAGCTCTCCAAGGTCCTGGTTTCCTGATTAAGCGGCTTTTTACCCTGAGAGGCTCCTAGGCACTTCTAGTTGCAGAGTAAGTTAGAACGGTTAGGTTCCCCTCAGTCTGCACTGGGCTCCTTTTTTTTATGCATATATAATGACCTTCCTGATGGTGCTGCCCAGCTGCTGTGGCTTAATCTACCTGTTTTCTTTTCTCTTATAAGTGAATCAACATTCTCTTGAATTGATTTGTAACTAACTCATCAGTATACAAGTTGTCTTCCCTGGTAAGAATGTAAGCTCCTTGAGGGCAATCTGTTTCCTTTTTCCCCTTTGTCTCCCTATTGTTTGATACATTATTTGGCACAAAGTGGGCACTTACTGTTGATTGATTGAATCCTAGATCAAATGATTTGCAATTTTATTCTCCTGAGCACCTCCTGTACTGAGGCAGATTGTGGTCCCTCTGGACTTTTGGAGACAGCTTTCACGAGTCTCTATGTATTTATAAATAAACCCTGAGAAAACACGTTCCTGTGTTCTGGGGTGTTTGGAGACAAGGGGAGGAAGGGAAAGAAGAAAGGTGGGACTGAGACCAAGGAAGCTATAGGCAGGAGCAATGGCAGGAACAGAAGTGGGGCAAGCGGAAGGAAGAATAATTAGAGCTTGGGAGGGGAGGCAATAAGCAGGTATATAGCACCTACCTAAGCCCTTTTTACAAATATTATCTCATATGATCCTCCCAGTAATCCTGCAGGATGAGTTTTGTTATTATCCTCTTTTATAGTTGGGGCACTGAAGGCAAACAGCAGTTGAGTGACTTGCCCAGAATCACACAGTTAGTGAATGTATGAGGCTGGATTTGGGCTCAGGTCTCCCTGACTCCAGGCACAGGGCTTTATCTACTGGGCCACCTGGCTGCCCCAGCAGGTTCCTTAAAACCAGGGAACCGAGCCAGCTTGGGGACCCAGGAAAGGTAGGAGGCACAGGGGCTCACGTTGGGGTTCACCACTGGAAAATTTAGTAGAGAGTGAAATCAATCAACAAGCATTTATTAAGAGCCTCCTATGTGCTAGTTATTAGGCACAAAGTTATTGCTTGCAAGGGTTTACAATTAAGCCCAGGGAGCCAAGGGGTGTGTGTGTGTGTGTGTGTGTGTGTGTGTGTGTGTGCGCGCGCGCGTGCCCTCGGCTGTCCCCCTCTCTGGTTGTTTTGAGTTTTTTTGGAGGTGGGAAGGCAAGGCAATTGGGGTTAAGTAACTTGCCCAAGGTCACACAGCTAGTAAGCTTGTCAAGTACACGAGGTCAAATTTGAACTCAGGTCCTTCTGGCTCTTTTCACTATGCCACCTAGCTGTCCTGTCTCCTGCTCTGTACCTTATGTTACAGATAGACCCAGATAGACACCAGTGGTGGAGCATTAAGCAGTTTGGGGGATAGAAAAGGCTTTGCCTAGAAAGTGGTGCTTGGACTGAGCTTTGCAGAAAACTGGGGGTTCTAAGGAATGGCGAAGAGGCGGAAGCCCATTCCAGGCATGGAGTACCACCAGGGCAAATGCATGAATAGGAGGAATAGTAAGGCCAATTTGGCTGAACCATCATAGGCATAAAAGAAGTATGTAATGAAGCCAGAAGGATAGGTTGGGGTTTTGAGAGGCTTTAAATGCCAGAGAAGTTTGTGTTGAGAAAAGAAATGATGTAGTAGATAGAACACTAGGCTGCAAATCAGGGAGACCTGAGTTCAAATCTTGCTTTAGACATTTATTATCTGTGTGATCCTGGGCAAGTAAGTCACATAAGTCACAGTTTGCCCATGTGTAAAGTGAAGGGGTGGGACTCATTGACCTCTAAGGTCCTTTCCAGCTGTAAATCTAGGATCCTATGATCCCTGGTGTAATAGGGAAAACAATAACAAATGCACATGCTCACAAGAGAGAAAACCCTGGGGCTTTGAAGGGCTCTGACAGAGGAGAAGGAGGTGGTGCCAAGTTACTGAGGACAGTGCTGCCTCAGGTCTGAATTTCCATACATCCCTACTTCTCCTCCAGCTCAGCAAATTCAAACACACAGACTTAAATCCCCCAAGTCACGGCAGAAGGTCCTCTGACTTCTCATTTTCTGCCCACAAAAATATCTATTTCTATTCCCTATTTTACCACTAGAGGGGGTGGACTCTGAGACATTTGGGAAAACCACACCTAACTCTTTTCCTGAGAACACATAGCAAATGA
Source organism: Pseudochirops cupreus (assembly GCA_028627135.1). Lineage (NCBI taxonomy): Eukaryota > Metazoa > Chordata > Mammalia > Diprotodontia > Pseudocheiridae > Pseudochirops > Pseudochirops cupreus. The sequence goes on from CM053581.1 coordinate 118,027,712, forward strand.
GTCAGGGGACAGATTTGCAGCCTGTTGATACAACTGGGATCCCAACCCCTTTCACCTTATGTATGAGATAAGCCCATAGGATCATTAGCCCTCCTCTCCCTCCTTTGTCCAGTTCCTTCCTCCCTGAGTTTTTTTTTTTAAGGTCTTTTGAAAAACATTCAAATATTTTTGTTAACATTTTGAGTTCGGAGTTGTCTCCCTCCCTCCCAACCCCGCATTGGAGATGTCAATAGATAGACAGACAGACAGATACAGATATATGTATATAGATATATATTGAGAGAGACACAGAGAGACAGAGGCACAGAGAGAGAGAACCATATAATACATACTTCCATATATCAGTGCTTTCTCTGGAGGTAGACATCATTTTCTTTCATAAATCCATTATAGCTAATTTGAATGTTTATATTACTCAGAATAGCTTAGTCATTCACAGTTACTCTTTGAACAATATTGTTGTTACCATATACAGCGTTCTCTTATTTTTGCTCATTTCACTCTGCATTATTTCATGCAAGTCTTTCCATGTTTTTCTAAAATCAACCTGCTCATCATTTCTTACAGCACAGTAGTATTGTGTCACAATCAGGGTGGATATAGAAGGGAGGCAATCATTCTCCAATTGATGGGCAGCCCCTTAATTTCCAGATCTTTGCCACCAACAAGAGAGCTGCTATAAATATTTTAGAACATATAGGTTCTTTCCCTTTTCCCCCTGATCACCTTAGCAAACAGACCCAAAATAGTGGTAATGCTGGGACAAAGGGTATGCCCAGTTTTATAACTTTTTGGGAAGAATTCCAGATTGCTCTCTAGAATGATTAGATCAGTTCACAACTCCACCAACAGTGTATTAGTCTCCCAATATTTCCACGTTCCCTACAATATGTCATTTTCCCCTTCTATCACCTTACCCAATTTGATAGGTATGAAATGATATTTCAAAGCTGTTTAAATTTGTATTTCTCTAGTCAGTAATGATTTAAATCATTTTTTCCTATGACTGTATATAACTTTGATTTCTTCTTCCAAAAATTACCTGTTCATATCCTTTGACCATCTATCATTTAGACTTGTATTCTTATAAATTTGACTCAATTCTCTCTTTATTTGAGAATATGAGGCCTTTATCTGAGAAACTGTTAGTACTTCCCCCCTCCCCAATATTCTCCATTCCTTCTAATCTTGGCTCTAATCTTTGTTTTATTTGTATAAAATCTTTTTGATTTAATGTAAAGAAAATTATTCATTTTTTATCCTACAAGCCTCTCTATTTCTTGTTTAATCACAAATCCTTCTCCTATCCACAAATCTGATGGGTAATAGGTTTCATGTTCTTCTAATTTGCTTATGATCTCTCCCTTTATATCTACATCATGTATCCATTTTGAACTTACCTTGGTAAATAGTGTAAGATATTGATGTACACTCAGTTTCTGCCAGACTACTTTCCAGTTTTCCTAGCAATTTTTATCCAAGAGTGAGTTCTTATCCCCAAAGCTTGGATCTTTAAGTTTATCAAACACAAGACTACTATAATCATTTATTACTGTTTTGGGTACTTACTCTATCTCACTAATTTATCATTCTGTTTCTTGGCCAGTACCAGATAGTTTTGATCAGCACCACCTTATAATACGGTTTAAGATCTGGTACTACTAGACCTCCTTCCTTTACATATTTTTTCATTAATTCCTTTGATATTCTTATCCTTTTGTCTTTCCAAATGAATTCTTATTTTTTCTAGCTCAATAAAATAATTTTTGGTAGTCTAATTGGTATGGCACTGAATAAGTAGAGTAGTTTAGGTAGGATTGTCATTTTTATTGTATTGGCTTGATCCACCCATGAACAATTAATATTTCTCCAATTATTTAAATCGGATGTTATTAGTGTAAAAAGTTTTATAATTATATAATAATATTATATGATATAGAATTATATGTGTGTATAATTATATTAATTATTAATAAATTAATATGCATCCTAGGTTTCTTTTGGCAGATATATTTCTAAGTATTTCATATTGTCTATGATTATTTTGAATGAATTATCTCTTATGATCTCTTCTTGCAGGGCTCTGTTGGTAATATATACAAATACTGATGATTTATATAGGTTTATTTTATATCTTGCTACTTTGCTCAAATTATTAATTATTTCAACTAATTTATCAGTTGAATCTCTAGGATTTTCCAAGTACGCCATCACATCATCTGCAAAAAGAGATAGTTGAGTATTTCCTTTCAAGCAGTGATTAACTTAGTAAATTTAACCAGCTCTTAGAGAAAGAGGAGCATTTTTTTTTCTATCTTTGTTTTAAAGAGAAACTAGATTCATTCTTCTTTGCGGGAGAGAGAGCAAACCTAAGGGTCCATGGGTGAAAGCTGCAGAGAGCCTGATTTAAGTTTAATATAAGGAAAACTTCCCAGTCACATCCTCTGAGTACATGTAGTGTTTTTCCTGGTGTATACCTAAGTGGGAGTTTGACGAGCCTGCTCTGGAAGTCTGTGATGATGTGGAATGGAAAGGGGCCAGGCTCTCCCCTTCAAAGCATGTGTAGATATCATATGACTACTTCTTGACAAATAATGATAATAATAACAGTAATAATTATGTTGATACAGTGCTTAAAAGTTTGCAAGATGCATTGGATAGGTTATCTCATTTGAACCTGATAACCACCCTTTGTTGTTCAGTCCTTTCCAACTCTTTATGATCCTGTTTGGGTTTTCTTGGCAAAGATACTACAGGGGTTTGCCATTTCCTTCTCCAGATCACTTTACAGATGAGGAAACTGAGGTAAACATGGTTAGGTGACTTGCCCAGGGTCACACAGCTAGTAAGTGTCTGAGGCCAGATTTAAACTCGGGAAGATGAGTCTTCCTGACCCCAGGTCTGGCACTCTGTGCACTATGGCACCACCTAGCTGCCCCCTTTGAAGTCGGTGCCATTATTATTCTCATGTTACAGATAGGGAAGCTGAGGCTGAGATATGTGGAGAGACTTGCCCATCTTCACACAGCCAGCTAGAAAATGCCTGAAGCAAGATTCAAACTCAGGTTGTAGCAGGGGTATGATAGTAAATTTTAACATCTAGCTTTGGGGGATGGGGTGGGGAATATACTTATGGAACACTTTAAGTTTAATCTGCATTTAAATACATTTTCTTCATCACTCTCTTAAGTCTAGACATTCAACAAAACTATAATAGATTAAGCTGTGATTTGTAGCGATTTGCTTGTTTCCAAGGTGTAAGTGTTTGCATGGAGAATTTAACAATCAGCTCTCTCTCAGGATCCCATTAGAGCCAGCTCCAGCACATAGCTGAGTCCTCTGGATTCTTTCAGCTCTCTGGAGACCTATGGCATGACCTGACTTAACTGCTTTAGAAGACAGTATACTGATTAGCTGCTGAGCTGGAAGTGACTACAAACAAAACACTCCCCCAGGGACAGCTTGAACCTCTCTTCCCATTCTGATTGTGTCCCAGTGAGAAAAGTGAAGTCCTGTCAACCTTCATGGGGAGAGGAAGATCTTAACTTGGCCATAGCAGGCCTCAGGGGTGGGGCACAATTGTGTCTACTCTTTTCCTGGTCTTAAATGAGGGAGCACTCACTGGAGACAGAATGCTACTGTGAGATTTGAAAGGTCAGAGGACCAGAGATCCAGGGATGACTGGTACTCCAAACCAGAATTTGACAACAGCTGAAGCCAGTTTGCCAGTTACAGCCCCAGTAGATAACTACAGGATATAGCCCTGTAGAATAGAAAATGGAGATGTCAGTACGACATTAACCTTCAAGGAAGGGAGTGAGTTGTCCATTGCCTAAACCCCATTGGGAAGTGTACTTGGTGAGGCAAATGCATAATGATGTGTGGGACAAAGATGACCCTTGCCCAAAAAAATAAGCAGAGATATCTCCAAGTAGAGACAGGCAGGATTTCTTTAATTATTTCTTCTTGCAAAAAGGGCAGTCTCGCTGTTAGAGGCAGTCTAGTAGGAGAGGCAAAATACAAAATGCAAAGCTTGGTTATATACCCAAAAGACCACCCTTTTCCCCCCTCCCTTGTTCTATTCTGTTCCCGTTAATCAGGAACTGAGGTAACCACAAAAATTTGCTGGCATTGCAGGTAAAATTTCAGTAATATCAAAAAGCAGAAGGTACATGTCTAGCAGACATGAAAACAGACAAAATATGTCATCAGTATCAACTTAAATGTGAAAGTACACAATATTTTATGAATCATGGGGTTTTTAGGGCATGGTGACCTGCCTGGAGTTCCGCAACAGGATTTCCAATTTTATATTTGTGCAGGTCAGATGGTGGTCAGTGGAAACAAGTCTGGAATATCCAGGCCTGTGATCAGATTTGCAGTCTGTGCTTTCCCCTCCTACACATTAGCTAAGCTTGGCAAAAACTTCAACTTATGACCGGGGAAGTAAGGCAAAGGTTCCAAGCTCCCAGCCCAGGTTACTGAGTCTTTGGTAATTTATTACAATTCTGTTTAGATTTCTGGAATGTTACCTGAGAAGTTTTCACTTTTATTCCATTCAAGGACATCTGATTTAAGTTGGAGCCCACATGTCCCAGGGACAAGGTGGCATAAGGGACAGGTGTGTTCCCATTGGAGGGATGTGTTTATGCTATATTTCCTCAGTCAACATACCTTTGTAAAAGCTAATTAATGTTAATTGCATTATAGTGAGGCACTAATCAAAGGTGGTTGATTGGTTGATTGTTGTCCTTTGTTCTCAAAGAGAACCAAAATGACCTCACTATGCTGGGGTCAAGATACAGTGTATCTGACTTTGGTTAACCCGACCAATTTAAGCTGGGAAGGCATAAACAATCCAGTTGAACATTTGGAGTGGAGATGTCTTAAAAGTTTCTTTTGAGCTGCTGCAATACTGTTTTGCTCACAGAGCACAGTACGTTCTTTTATGTGGGTACACCATGCTGTGCCAGTGTCTGCCATGTCTCACAACTGATTCTTCAGAGAGACCTTGAGAGTGTCATTGTATTGCTTCTTCTGACCTCCATGTGAACACTTGCCTTGTGTGAGTTCTCCATAAAATAATCTTTTAGGCAAATATAGTTTGGCATTCAAACAACATGGCCAGCCCATTGGAGTTGCCCTTTCTGCAGTAGAGTTTGAATGCTTGGCAGTTCAGCTCAAGAACGGACCCCCGTGTCTGGTGCCTTATCTTGCCAGGTGATCTTCGGAATCTTCCTAAGACAACTGAAGTGGAAGCGATTCAGTTTCCTGGCATGGTGCTGGTAGACTGTCCAGGTTTCACAGGCATACAACACGATGAGGCCAGTACACCAGTTCTGTAGACCTTCACTTTAGTAGGCAGCCTAATACTTCTTCTTTCCCATGCTTTTCTTTGGAATCTCCCAAACACTAAACTAGCTCTGGCAAAGTGGTAATCAACCTCATCATCTGCATGTACATCTCTAGAAAATATATTGCCAAGGTAAGTGAACTTATCCACAGCACTCAACATTTCTCCATTTGCTATAACCGAGGGTTCTACATATGAATGGTTCAGTGCTGGCTGGTAGAGAACCTCTGTTTTCTTAGTTTTAATTGGTAGGCCAAAATTAGTAAAAGCAGCAGAGAATTGATCCATACTTTGTTGTGTCTCAGCCTGAGAGGCTGCAATGAGTGCGCAATTATGTGTGAGCAAAAAGTCATGCATCAATGCTCCTTCCACTTTAGTCTTGACTTGTAAGCTTTTCAAGTTAAATAATTTACCATCAGTGTGGTAGTTGACCTTGATGCTATTTCTGTCTTCAGTGAAGGTGTCCTACAACATCACTGAAAACATCATGCTAAAAAGCATGGGAGCAAGCACACAGCCTTGTTTCACTCCATTGGTGACTGGGAGAGTACTGTCCATTACCCAAAACCCAGGCAAGTGTGCCATCCAGAACTGGTATATAATAATGATGAACTTCTCCAGGCAACCAAATTTTGCCATAACTTTCCAGCCTCATTATTAATGATAATGAGGAAATATTAACTGGTCTTAGATGATATTGAAGAGATTGTAATTGAGAGAAATATACTGGAATGGTGGCTTAAGCTAGTAGTATTGGAAAGATACCCCACTACCCCTCAGAAGTACGTACCCCTAAAACCCTTAAGAGAAAATGTTGTTAGCCAGCCCTCTAGAGACCCAATTTATCAGTGGGAGTGGGAGGTGGTGGGATAAGGGGGCTCCAAAATTAGTGAGGCTTCACTAAGAATGAAAGATGTTAAAAAGAGAGCTGGTTGCATTCACTAGAGGTATATAAGCCAGATAAGAAGCCATCAGGGCATGGTTGATGAGGTTCTTACATGATTTCTGAGGTTCATTCCAGCTCTGAGATTCTAAGATGGGAACTGTCTGATCTTCCTGTTGTCCTCATGTCCCTTGAAGATATTCAATTTGAGAAATAATCTAGGTAGCTAAATGACTCCACATATTCTTTCCATGCCCTGACTAGCTGGGAATGAATTTGTAATGGAAGAAGGGACTTCAGTCCAGAGACTGGTGGGCAAATCTCATAGTCAGCTTGCATGGGTCTTAAAGAGAAAATGCCATTCCAAGGCCCAGAAAAGTACAGATGCAGGGGTACCACACCTGTTTAGTCATTTTTAAGTCACATCCCACTCTTTGTGACCCCATTTGGGGTTTTCTTGGCAAAGATACTGGAGTGGTTTGCCATTTCCTTCTCCAGCTCACTTTACAAATGAGGAAACTGAGGCAAAAAGGGTTAAGTGACTTGCCCAGAGTCACACTGGTGATAAGTGTCTGAGGCTGGATTTGAAGTCAAGAAGATGAGTCTTCCTGACTCCAGGCCCAAGGCTCTATCCAATGTGTCACCTAGCTGCCCATAAGAATGAAAGCAGCAGATAATTAAGGGCTTAAAAGCAAGATCTCAGACTGGGCTGATACCCCAGAAGTTTACATAAAGAACCAAGGTCTAGGGCTATATGTTTGCATCTTTACATTGTCCCAGATGGTTTCCTGCTCTTGCCCACCCACTCACTATGCTCTTTAGGCCATCCCCAACTAAGAGGGCAGGAGACTTAGGAGCAACTGAGGACAATTTCTTTAAGCAAAGTCATATTTTAGGGTAGGCCCAGATCAAAAAAAAATTGTAAGATTTGTTAAAAAAGAAAAATTGTAATATCTTTGGGAACTTTTAGCCTGGGAGTTCTGAGCCCTTTCCTATTTCTCAATCCCTTCTCAACAACTGGACTCTCCCAGCTTCTCTGTTTAGGGGGTAGGGCCCAGCAACCTCTAAAGTTCAATTTCTTTCTCTAGCATAGCAGTTAAACTTGCTTTTAGATCCTTATCCTCCATTCACACTGAAGTAAGGTGTCAGAGCAGAGCTGTGACCCTCTCCTTTGCATCTTAACCAAGATAGAAGGCTTAAGTTAAATGGATAAAGTTCTGGCAGTAAAATTTCTTCCAGTCAATCCAGGATATGGTTGAGAAGGCCTGGAAACAATCTGGTATACTTGGAATTAGAGAACGGTGCCCTGATTCTGGCTCCTGCCATTCTGTCAAGTGTGATCTTTTGGGTGACCACCTGACCCTACTGAAGCCTCAGTTTCCTGAAGGGAATACCTGTATTACCTACCTCCTACTATTGCTGTAAGGATAAAGTTAGATAATAGAGTTGAAAGATTCTAATCCATTTATTTTTATAAGCATTTTTTATCTCTCTCCAACTGCTTCCCAGCCCTGCTGAATAGTAACAAAAACAAAAAAGAAAACCTCCATAACAAATGTGCATATTTATTCATGTAATTTTTTCTTTGATTTTTATCTTGTGAGGGGGAAACCTGGACTGCAGAGAGGATGATCTCTGAGAGTTCTGTGACCTACAACTTAATTATTCTTTGGCCAGTCTGATGATCAACTACTTATGAACTTAATTACCTAGTCCTTTGAACTTTACAAAAATGAATCATTAATTATAGATAAATATTATGTATAGATACATATATAATACAAAAACAGTATTATCTATATACACTTCCTTTCTCACCTGGCTCTACTCTTGGGACTTGTTCTGGGGTCATTATGCCCCAGGAACCTCATCCCTGAGAAATTTCATCATCCTATAAGACAGCGGTTCTCAACCTGTGGGTCACAACCCCTTTGGGGGTTGAATGACCTTTTCACAAGGGTCACCTAAGACCATCTGAAAACACATATTTCCGATGGTCTTAGGAACCAAGACACCGCTCCTCTATCTGTCTCCAGGAGGGTCCGCCCACATGCAGATATGCCCACATACGGTATTAAAGGGTGGCGGCATTAGGAAGGTTGAGAGCCACTGCTATAAGATCTAATCAGCCTCGGTACTCCCACCTCATCAGTACTTTCTGCCCCTCTGACTGGAGGACAGAGCCATGAACTCCAAAACCTCCATCTAAGGAGGGGCATCTCTCCTTAATTTAAAGGAGAGGCTGACCCAGGCCAGCTGTCTCTTCATTTCCCACCTGGCTGAACTCTTTTGGACATCTCCATCACGGCCCCCATCTCCTACCCACCTTCTCCTTTTCAGCTTCCTTTGGTATGTTGTCTACCCCCATTAGAGTGTAAACTCCTGAAAGGCAAGTACTATCTTTCTTTTTCTTATCTGTATCTTAGCACACAGTAGGTGCTTGTAAATATTTGTTGACTGACTAGCTGACATTGCCTCCTTTGGGGATTCATGGGCCCAGACATAGATCCCCTTTTCCTCTATGTTTATTTCTGGGGCCTCATTAATACAAAATTATTGCATGTGACCTGGAGATCTTGACCTGAGGATGATATTGGTGACTGGGGTGCTGTGCCCTCCAATAAACAGTTAATTACAACAAGAACTCATAACATCAAATAGGTATAGAGCAATGGTTCTCAACCTGTGGGTCACGACCCCTTTGGGAGTCAAATGACCCTTTCACAGGGGTCGCCTAAGACCATCGGAAAACACATATTTCACATGATCTATGGAACCAAGACACCGCTCCTCTATCAGTCTCCAGGCAGGTCTGCCCACAGGCAGATACGCCCACATACGACTATTAAAGGATCTGGGCATTAGGAAGGTTGAGAACCACTGGTATAGTGGATTACATGGGGATTCTCTTTTTCTTTCCCTAAAGGTATATATAACTCAGAGATACTGGGTGAGAATGGGCTGGGACCTGGAGGAAGAGGATGCTTGTCATTCTTCAATTCCTTTACACAGTACCTGGGACTTAGGAGCTGCCTAATGAATAATAATGGCTAGCATTTATATGGGACTTTAAGACTTACAAAAAAGCAGTTCACATGGGTTATCACATTTGATCCTTATAACAACCCTGTGAGATAGGTGCTGCTATTATCCCCATTTAACAGATTAGGAAACAGGCCAAGAGAGATTTCCCGTGATCTCACAGTGAGTGCCTGAGAGAAGATTCCAGCGTGGCACCTACTGCTTCTCTGGAATAATATATCCCATTCCAATAAAATGGTCCTTGAGTGATGGGTCGATTCACTTCTATGCACTTTCTTTCATACCTCTTGTCTATCCTAGTCCATAGCAGGCCTAACCTGTAACAAGCAGTTGACTACACTGTATGATTTTGAGTACTCACACATGGGGCACTGGGACAACACAGTTCCAAGGGTTTCTACCTCCGAAGGGATCATTTATATATCAGCTTATAATGGAAGATGAGCTCTGGGGACTTTCAAACCTGGGTATCCTGGGACCAAGTCTTCTCTCTGCTAGTATATTAATCTGCTTCTGGCCTAAAGGTGTTGCCAGACCTAAATTATTGAGGCCATTAGCTCACTTGATCCTTTTGACAACCCTGTGAAGGAGGCAGGGCAAGTAATATCTCATTTTGTAGACAGGACAACTGAAGTTCATAGAAATTAAGTTGCTTTACCCAAATTAGTGGCAGAAGTGGATCTCTATCCTAGCTCCCTTAATAGCTAGTCTAGCATATTCTATTTTACCAAATTGCCTCTCGACAATCCATGTTTCAATTCCCTAGAATTTCTGTGGTACCCACTTTTCAGAGGGGTGAACTGAGGCCTTAAGTTTTCCCCAAGGCACATAGTACACCAGTGGGAAGTCTAGAAATTAAAAGCAACTACCCTCTCTCTCAGCTGCTCACTTCTGCTCTGAATATTTCCCAGCAGCCTGCTTTCAGAGGTCCCCCTGTGGGGCTTCCCAGGTTCCCAGGGGTAAAGAGAGGGCAGACTTTCACCTTATCAAGCAGCCCAGTCTTCCAGAGGCCTCTCCAGGTCAGGTAACTAGAATAGCTCCCTGGTGGCAAAGCTAGAGGGAAAGAGCTTGTTCCCTGGAGTGGGGGCAGCCTCCCAGGATGTGCGTCAGAAACAGCCCAGCCTGGGAATGAAATTTCAATCTGAGTCACAGAGACAGAGAAAGAGAGAAGCTGGGGCAGAGTCAAGGTAAGAGGCCAGGGCAGTCTGAACACAGCTCCTCTTGGGGTCCCCACTTAGGAACTGGGGATATAATCAGGCAGTCATAAGTTCTCTCTTGCTTGTTCCCAGCACAGCTCCCCAAAGCCAAGGGTGGTGGTGGTGGCATCACTGAGTACAGCAAAGCCAAGGAGGGGAGGAAGCTGACCACGTTCTCCCTAGGGGGCAGGGCCTCCTAGTCACACCCCTAGTTACAGTAACCAGGATCTCAGCCTGTTGGACTCATCATAGGCTGTGCTGGGGATTCTGGTCCTTAAAAACCAATGTTACCTACTATCCTCTTGTACTTTCCTGCCCCAGGTACCTCCAGACAGGGAAATGTGTTAGGCTGGGCCAGCCTTCTCCGAGAATCAACAGGTAAGCTCCCCAAATAAAAGGAGGGAAACCCTAAATTTGTTTCCTCTCTCCCTGACACACATAAACCTATTAGCTCTCACTGCTCTGAGGACCTCCCCTAGACAGTCAGATCATTTCATTCATATGCATGGAGGTAGGGATCAGTTTAGGGAGGGGGCACAGGGAGAGAAGAAGGTGGAGGAGATAGAGAAGATAGAGGGAGGACAGGACGTGGGCATGTTAGGGAACTAGGAAAGGGACACTGAGTCTGTAACCATCGGCAGCAACATTGCAGAGAGCAGCAAGTGGAGGTGTGCAATTTGAATGTGGGTCTTGAAGGATAGGGAGAGACAGAGACAGAGAGATACAGAGAGAAAGAGAGAGACAGAGACAGAGAGACGGGAGGGGGGAGAGAGAGACAGAGAGAAAGACGGAAATACAGAGAGAGACAGAAAGAGAGAGGCAGAGAGAGAGAAAGAAAGAGAAGTAAGGATAGGATGGAGGTGGCATCTGTCAGTCCCAGGCTTATGTGCCCCTCTGAAGTCTGGATACCAGTACCTTTCATCTCTGTATGAACCCAGCACATGATGGGGAGATGGTAGGAGGGTCCTGGATTAAGCTCTAGTCACCCCACTAGCCAGTTTAATCCTTATTAAAGTGAAAGATCATTGTCAAGGGTCTAGCATAGCAACAGCTTGGTCATGGGCAAACCCACAGCTGTGTGCCAACAGCTCTGCCCTTTCCTTTGTTTCTCTCCCCAACCTGGCTATTTCCCTCATAACACCTTGCCTCTATCTGCTAACGCTATTGTTTGAATACCTACCCCTTGCTTTCAGTCCCCCGATTGCCTCATTACTAACTCTAGTCCCAGGAAAGAAAGAACCCCCATGTAATCTCTCCCACCCCCATGAGTGACAATAGCCTGTTTCTCCAAAAAGAATATTGACTCTCTTCTCACTCTCTCCCCCCCAAAGCTGGTTTTCCTTGGTTATTCATATCCCTCATGGACCCATGAGTTCCCAAGCTTTTCATTCAGCTCCATGAAACTCTTTAAGAACACCATGAATTATGAACACAGCTTTGTGTTCCTTTCAAAGCAGGAACAGAATCAGGGGATAGGACTCCAAAAATAAAGAAGCCAAGGCTGAAGGTGCTCTTGGGGCCTAGTGTTAACTCATTTGGACAGGAGGAAGCTGGAGTGCTAGCTGGGTCTGAAGTTTGGGTAATGAGATCATTGGCAGCGGCTGGGACGGGCACAGCGCTTAGTCTGGCTGCTAGCTTTGTTGGGACTGCAGTCATGCCTGGGTCTATCCATCGAGACATTCCAGCTGCCTAAGTGTGTAGTCAGCCTCTCTACAGGGCCTGATGGGATTTGGCCCTATCCCATAATCCTTCCCTGCCCACTTCCCCTAAGAGTAGCATTCCATCCTAGACAGTCAGGAATTTTTCCTCTGTAGCCCTCATGATACACCATCACCTTCCTCTTTCTGCACCCTACTGCCCCCACCAAATCTCCTGGGGAAAATGTCACCATTACACTGATGCATGGAAATATTCCATGCCCCCTGACTGCAAACTAGGAAAGATCGCTATTTCAAAGCCAGAGCATCTCAGCGGCTCTGAATCATGAGCTTTGAATCATGACTTGCTCCTGAATACCCATGATCATGGGAAGGATAATAACGATAACAGCTAACCTTTATAGAGCTCCTAAAGGTTTACGAAGCACTTTACAGATGTTAGCTGTCTCATCTGATCCTCACAACAGCCCTGTGAAATAGGTGCTATTGTTCCTGTTTTTACAGAGAAGTAAACTGAGGTGGAAAGAAGTTGTCACTCACCCAGGGTCAAACAGCCAGTAAATATCAGAGGACAGATTTGATCTTGGGTCTTCCTGATTAGCACTCTATCTATTATCCTATCTAACTGTCTACAGCAGTGGTTCTCAATCTGTGGGCCACGACCCCTTCAGGGGTCAAACTCACAGGGGTCACAGGGGTCGCCTAAGACCATCGGAAAACACATATTTCCAATGGTCTTAGAAACTGAGACACCGTTCCTCTATGGGTCTCCAGGCAGGTCCTCCCACATGCAGATACACCCACCTACGAGTATTAAAGGGTCACGGACTTAGGAAAGTTGAGAACCACTGGTCTAGAGTCAAAGGATATTATAGGTGGGAGAAACAATAACGATCTAGTCTAGCCTCCTAATTTTATAGATGAGCAGTCTAGAGAGGGGAAGGAACTTGCTCAGTCACCTAGCCAGTTACTGGCAGAGCTGGTCAAGAGCTCAAGAGTTGACCTGCTGTTGAGGAACTATTATTGACAGTTAGTAATAGTATTACATGTTCTAGCACAATGTCTTTCCTGTAGTAGGCACTGAATATTTGTTGAATTGAATGATAGCACAGTCATGTAACAATGTATTAAAATGGTGTGTTAATAGTGATGATCACACTCATGTTAAGACCAAAAATAGATTAATAATCCTGTTTTGAGATCAATAACCTGCATCTGGTGCTTTATTTTCCCCCATATACTTTCATATCCATTGTCCATTTTCCATTGTCTTTTTGGACACTTTGCACTTTGCTCATTTCTTTGGGGCTCTTGCCTAGTTTTCCATAAGTCTTTTTGTCCAGGACCCTTCTTATCTTATGTGTGTGAGTGGGAAGGTAGGGGAGGATGTTCCTATGTATTTGTCTCCATCCGCAGTTGACAGCAGGGATTGATTTTTGGCTTCCCTCTGCATCATGGCTTCATTTCTCATGGCTGTAGAGCCCTCAACAATATCACTGGCCAGTTCTATCCACCCTAACTGCCATTTCCACAATGAGCATACTCTCCCCAAGGAATGAAGACCATCCAAGAGAGACCTCATCTTTACCCCCCAAATCCATCTCTCTTCTGAACCTCCCTATTTACTTTTAGGGGTACTACCATTCTTGCAGTCATTCAAATTTGCGACTTCAGTATCATCTTTGACTCCCTATTTTTTTCCAGGGCCCCAGATCCAATCAGCTGTCAAATCTTGTTGACTCTGCCTGCACATCTCTCTCATCCACCCCCTCCTCACCATTCACATGGCCACCACAATGAGGGCCTTATCACATCACTCCTGGACAATCACAATAGCTTCCTAATTGGTTCCCCTGCCTGAATGCTCTCTCCAGTTCAATCCCTCTATCACCCACATGCCCAAGTGATAATACCAAAGTGCAGGTCTAACCATAAACTCTAGGTGCTCCCTATTATCTCTAGGCACAAAAACAAACTCACGTGGCATTTAAATGTAACCTGGCTCCGACTTACCTCTCCAGGCTTGATTTACTATATATTGTATCCTTTTACAATGCTGTGTGGTCCATCCAGCCAACCTAGGCATCTTGTTCCACACTCCATCCCTTCTCTCTTTGGTCTTTGCACAGGCCTCCATGCCTGGAATGCACTCTATCCTCAATTTGCTTGCTAGCATTTCTAGTTTCCTTCCAAGCACCAATGCCACCTTCTATGTGAGGCCTTCTTTGATTTCCCCCATTTGCTAATGCCTCTCCAACAGCATTATTCCGTTGCCTTTGTCTGTGTATACCTATAACTGTACATGTTGTTTCTGAATGTAAATGCCTTGAGGACAGGGAGTGTTTCATATCTCTGTATCTCCAGGACTTAACACAGGTTGTAACCCATAGAAGGATCTAGATACTTGCTGATTAATAGTACTTCTGTTCTATCTGAAAATGATAATGCAGCCCTATTGACTCAGCTTATTCCCTTTTAAAAAACTTTCCTGCTACCTTTTCTTTTTTACGTGGCGAGCATTTCCTACTACTGTCTCCTGTCTCTGAACCCTCCCTTTTAACTAAGAACAACAGTTAAGTACAACTAACCAACAGTGACTGCTTCTGGCAACATGTGTAACATTCCGGTCCCCACAGCCCCTAACTTTCTACCAAGAAGAGAAAAATGCATTTCATTTTCTGTTCTCAATGGCTAAAGTCAGTCACATCAATTTTTCTGAGTTTGCCTTTCGTGTGAGACTTATTTTACTTTATTATTAGTATAGCCATTGTATATTTTCTTGCCTTGGTTCTGGTCAACTCCATTCAACATCAGGTCATTTGTTTCCGTGCTTCTCTGAATCCCTCATGTTTGTCTTTTTTTTCCTTACTGCCCGACAATGACATTCCATTTTATTCAACACCATTCCCCAATTTGTTCAGCCATTCCCTAAACCAGTGGTTCTCAACCTTCCTAATGCTGAGACCCTTTAATACCTGCATGTGGGTGGACCCGCCCAGAGACAGAGGAGTGTCTCGGTTCCTAAGACCATAGGAAATATATGTTATCCAATGGTCTTAGGTGACCCCTGTGGTGACCCACAGGTTGAGAATCGCTGCTAAATTATGAATACTCCTTTAGTCCTTACCCAGGGCTGGCTGCAGCCAAACAAATGGAGCAGTAGATAAAAGTGTTGGGCCTGGAGTCAAGAAGACTGATCTTGAGTTCAAATGTGATCTCAGACATTTCCTATAACCCGGGACCAGTCGCTTAACCCTGTTTGCCTCAGTTTCCTCATCTGTAAAATGAGCTGGAGAAGGAAATGGCAAACCACTCCAGTATCTTTGCCAAGAAAACTCCAAAATGAGGTCACGAAGAGTCAGACACGACTAAAAAGGGATTGGAAAATGTTGGCCACAATGTGCCACCTGTTGCTGCCCTCAGTGTTTTTAGTTGTTTCCTTCCTCGCTGACTCATCAGAGACTGGAATGGGCTCTTTACTGAGGGGGCTTACAGAATTCTCTCTTGTAGAGTCATTTAAAAGCAGGATTGGGGGGGGGGGCGGAGCCAAGATGGCGGCGTAGCAGCAGCAACATATCGCAGCTCTCACATAGCCACCCCAAAATACCCATAAAATAGGACTCTAAACCAATCCT
>CM053581.1:118043978-118090176 GCA_028627135.1 Pseudochirops cupreus
TTTTTTTGGCTTTCTTTTCTTAAAATAAATTTTATTGATGTCTTTTTAAAATATACCAAATTTAAGTATACCAAAATTCCTTCTCTCTTCTCCCAAAGAACCATCCCATGTAACAAATGATATTTTAAGACAAAAAAAGAAAAATTTGAAAACTCAACAAGAAGTCAGTTCTAGAATTTTACTTAATTCTGCCCCCTCCCCCACCCAATATTCTTAAGTGAAGACCAAACCAGATTAAAATGTTATTGGGAAATATTTAACAAGATAAACAAAAATATAGTAGAACATAAATAATGGTAATATGTGGTTTTCTCAGCCAATATGTAGTCCACATATTAGAGGCTTAGTGGCCCCCATTTCTATTTGAGTTTGATATCATTGGTATACAGAATTCACTTTCCCTCTTTGAGAAGTGCTGGATTTGCCCTTATTCAGTCTTCTGCTATCCTTCTTGTGGTCCATAATTCTTTAATGATCCTTGTCAATAGTTCCTTGATCTAGGTTGTTCCAGTATCCCAGGATGTAATTGACCTAGACACATGGTATGAACTCATTTAGAGAAGCTAGCTGCTCCCTTAATTGTCTCCACACTCATCTTTGATTTTCAGACCCTCTCAAGGCACCATTTGTTGTTCCCTTTCCAGTCTGGAAATCCTCCTTGACAAAGAAATTGGAAGCAAAACAGCCGTTGAGTAGCTAGTTCCATTTTCTCTTTGTCATCTTTTAAATATTACAGCGTCCTCACCAACTGCTGGCCGAGATCCTCCTTGTTCATTTTGCACCTAAACATACTCTTTCAAAATTTTTTTTGTTATACGCAGCATTTTTATTTTCTGCAAGGCTCAGCTTATTCTCACCTTAGCCTTCCTGCTACCATTCTTACAGGATCTTGCCAGGGTTTTGTTTTTTCCCTTGACTATGTGCCTTTTGCAACTCTCTCTGTCTCTGTCTCTGTCTCTCTGTCTCTCTCTGCCTGTCTTTCTCCCTGTCTCTGTCTCTCTCTGTTTCTCTCTCTCTCTCTCATTCTCTCTCTTTCCCTCTCTCTCTATTTATATATATATATATATATCTATATCTATATCTTTTTTTTAACCATCATTTAAAATCTGAGCTAAACTAAAACATCTTGTGAAGCCAGACTGGTCTCTCTGGAGCTCTTTCCTTTTTCCTATTCCTTTTTCAGTTAGCATATCATCCTGTATGTTCTTCGGTCCTTTTTGAGCTGTGTTCTCAGGACTTCGCAACATAGGGTAATAGATTTAGAACTGGAAAGTACTTCTGAGGTCATCTGGTCCAACTCTCTCATTTTACAGAAGAGGAATCTGAGGCCCCAGACACTTGTCCCAGATCACATGGCTGCTGAATAGCAGATGCAGGATTCGAACCTAGACCCTCTAACTCTGACTCCGACATTCTGCTCAATGCACCACACTGCCTCCGTAACAAGATCAAGTATTTTGCTGATTGAGGCAGTTTCTTGGTTCTTTTGATTTTCTTGTTGTGGTAACTTTTTCACATTGCTTAAGCTTCTGTAAGAAATTATCAGCACCCTTATTGTTATCCATTTCCCATTTTTTAGAGTCAGTGGCTTATTTTGGTTAGGTTCACATTATAATAGACCTAGAGCTGGAAGAGCCTCAGGTATCACTTAGTCACACACACACACACACACACACACACACACACACACGCGTGTGCGCGCGTGCGCGTGCTTCTCCCCCACCCCATACCACCCCCCCATTTTACAGAAGAGGAAAATGAGACCCAGGAAATTTAAATGACTCACCTGCCTAAGGTAATAATCAGAAGTGACCTTTGAACCCAGGTCCTCCAACTCCAAAGGCAGTGCTCTTTCTACCGTATTACTCTTATAATTACATCATATCTTCTTTTGATACTTGTAGTTTTGGTGTTGGCATTTCATTCACTTAGTAAACATTTGCTCCAGGTGAAAATTCAAAGACGAAAATGAAATAAACCCCTGCCTTCAAGGAGCTTACATTCTACTTAGGGAGCAGATAATATGGACATTATAAAATTGCTTCCAAAAATACATATAGAATAATTTCTAGATTTTGACCTTTGGTAACATAATAGGAAGATGGGACTCATTGGAAAAGACCTTAATGTTGAGAAAGATTGAAGGCAAAAGGAGAAGGGGGACAGCAGAGGATGAGACGGACAAGTAGGGTCATGGAAGCAGCAAACATGAGTTTGGAGAGACTTTGGTAGAGGGCGGAGGATAGAAGGGCCTGGAGTGCTGTGGAAGAATTGGATGTGACTGAACAACTGCAACAAATAATTAGTTGATAATACAAGTGTATGTAGACAACTTGTAGGACTCCCAGAGGCTTCTCATTCTCTTCTTGGAGAGATGTACTTATGATACAAAAGCAGATTTCTGAGCAGTTGTCAAGCCTTTGGCCTCCTTTATTTCACAGAATTTGAGTTAGAAAGAGACCTCAGTGGCTCTCTAGTCCGATCCATCCTTGAAAAGGCTTGGATAAGTGGCTGTCCAGTATCCGTTCCAGGGTCTCCACAGAGGGGGAACCCGCCACCCCTCCAGGTAGCCCATGCTCCTTTAGGATGACGGTTGTCTTTCCTGACATCAAACCTGAATTAGCCCCTTGGCAGCTTCCACCTGTTCTTTCTGTTTTGGCCCTTTGGTGCCAAATGGAACAGGCCTCATCCTTGTTTCACATGACAGCCCTTGAAATGCTTGAAGATTCTTAATCACAGATCATATTTTTTCCAGTATGCTTTTTTCCAAAAGGTCCAGACCAAACAAAAATGTGGGGAGGGCCTTTTGAATCACTGTATGTCAAGGTATATATTGACTTGATTTAGAAGCTCGTTAAGTCCTTAGATTTTCTCTACCTTTTGGTCCTCTGTGAGAAGATGGTCTCAGGAACCCTGCAAGGGAAGACAAGCTCACGTCAAGTCAACAAGGATTTAATAAGTACCCTCTGTGTGCCCAGCACTGGGTTAAGTGCTAGGGATACAAAGAAGGGCAAAATGGTACCTGTCCTTGAGGAGCTGATAATCTAATGGGGGTAGACAAAAGCAAACAACTACCTACATGCAAGATGTAGAAGGGATAAATTCGAGGTAATACTTGGGGAAAGCAGTTTTAGAAATTCTAAAAACACTAGAATGAAGCAGGATTGGGAAAGGCTTCTTGGAAAGTTGGGATTTTAGTTGAGAATTGAGGGAAGTTAAGAGGCAGAGAGAAGATGAGAGAGAGCATAGGGGAGAGCCAGTGAAGAGGTATGAATGGTGATATTGCCTTGTCAAACACAACGATTAACTCAACCAATGGCTATATTTGTATCACCGTGGAAGACTTTTGAACCCTCTTCTCCTTTGGCCACAGCTTTTCCGTGCCTTCCTTTTACATTGTATCTTTTCTTCACATTCTTGGAAACTTCTCTTGATGCCAGTGGTGAAAGTGAGATGACATGCCCTCCTCTGCTGGCATGTAGTCCAAGCTGATATGGTCACTCTCTCCCAAGAATCCTCTTGCTTGCACTTCAGCTCTGTTTTCCTTCTTGGTCTGGATCGAGTTCAGAAGAGCAATCCCCTCTGTGCTTTTCACTTCTTTCTTAAAAATGAAGTAGTCAAGTGGTACTGTCAATATGATATTAGATCCAGTATCAGGAAGAACTGAGTTCAAATGTGACCTCAGACACTTTGCTAGTTGCATGACCCTGGGCAAATCACATAACTTCAGTTTGCCTCAGTTTCCTCATAAACTAACTACATTTATTTCCCCCCCCTCATTGGGAGGATAAAATGAGGCAATATTTGTAATTAGAAGTCTTAAAGTGCTATGTAAATACAAGTTCTTATTATGAAATTGGTGATCAGGAATAGAGATGTACCTGGGGTATAGGAATTGGAATACTTGTCAAGAGCCTTAGGCTTTGGAGGGCCTTGTGTATTTGGAACTGCAAGGAAGCAGCCAACAGTAGAGTTGAACATAAAAAAATAATGGGTACAGATGGTATTAAAAAGCCTTTGGCCCATGTATACAGTAAGCAGGTAAAGGGAGCTAGGACCAGATGCCTGGCAAGAACACTTGTCTTCCCACCCCATTCTTCCCCAGTACTACGTTAGGACTTTTAGGATTTTCTTTTGTTGTAAAGGTTGCCCTTACTCTTTGTTTTACCCTGTCAAGGAGTTCAGGGGAGCCCTAAACAGTTTGAATTGTTCAGGCCCCACCCCCTACTTCCAGGATTCTCTAGCTGATTTGTAGGTGAATCCTAAACAGCTTCTCTTTTCCTTCCTCTCGAAGGTGCTGGAACGTTCCCGGGATGTAGTAGATGATGTCAGTGTGTCCCTTCGTCTCTGGGACACCTTTGGAGACCACCACAAAGACCGGCGTTTTGCTTACGGGAGGTAGGACTAGCCCCTGGCTGCCTGCAGGGAGCCAGGTGGGTGGGATTTTCCCCCTTCACTGGGGAGTGGGGTGGAGTTGAGCCACCTTAAGCTTCAGTATTCCAAGGAGAGAGGAGGGACTGGACTATCAGAGTTCCCATAGGGTAACTATGTCTCGGTACTCATGTCTGATGGTCCTGTTACAGATGTGCCTACAGAGATTCTGCTAAACATGTTCTCTTTGTATAGAGCTTAAATTTCTCTGCATTTTGCATTTGTGCATATGTGCATATATATACATCTATATGTGCATGCATGTGTTACACAACCTTTATTCCTGAGAAAGGTGACCCCTTAACAGCACCGATTTCTTTGTCATCCCCACCTTCAGATCCGATGTTGTGGTTCTTTGCTTCTCCATTGCTAATCCCAATTCCCTGCACCATGTCAAGACCATGTGGTACCCAGAAATCAAGCACTTTTGTCCTCGGGCTCCTGTTATCTTAGTGGGATGCCAGCTGGACCTACGCTATGCTGACTTGGAAGCCGTCAATAGGGCCAGGCGCCCTTTGGCCAGGTAGAAGGGCTGGGGCCTGGAGCCATCTAGTATGGGAGGATAGGATTGTTGGCTTCAGGGACTTTCTCTTCTGAAAAGAGGCAGCCTCAGAAAGAATCAAGAGAGAGGAAGCAGGTGGGAGAGGAGAGAAGGGGTCTGGAAATGGAAGTCAAAGGAAGAAAATAAAATATGCCCCAAGGTGAGTAGAGGGGAAGGTAGAATAGCAAGGTGGTCTGTGCTTCATCCTATGAGGTCCTTATCTCTGAATCTCCTTTGTATCAGCTGGAGTTGTAAGCTAAGATTTTACTCAGTCCAGTTGCACGTGCCCTCATTCATTCAGCAAATGTTTATTGAGCCAGCATTGTGTTAGGAAGTATGGGAAATAAGAAGGATCAAGGAGATATATTTATTACCTCAAGGATCTCAAAATCTAGTTGGGGAAATCAAGATTAAACACATCTGAAACAAATAACAATTTGGGGTAAGTCAGTGGTTAGGTATAGACACTGAGTGTCCCAAGAGAAAGGAGAATAGCACTATGGGCTATCATGGCCAGCGAGTGCTTCATGGAGGAGGATGCTGAATTAATTTTAGTGTATAAGTTTAGGTAGGACTTGGGATGAACCTTAAGGGGATAGATAGAATTTGGATAGGTCAAAGAGCAGAGGGGAACAGCCTGAGCAGAGAGTCCAGGTGGAGGAATAAGCATGGCCTAGGTAAGGTTCTGTGGGAGGGCCTACCTAACTGGATCTGGACCTTAAGCAGACTTCTTGGCCTTTGAGATGAGTTTAGAGGAGGAGCTACCTCATTCTTTCTTCTACCACAATTCTGTTTTCCTCTATCTTCCCACCTAGGCCCATCAAGCCAAATGAAATCCTGCCTCCTGAGAAGGGCCGGGAAGTGGCCAAGGAGCTGGGCATCCCCTACTATGAGACCAGTGTGGTGGCTCAATTTGGCATCAAAGATGTCTTTGACAATGCCATCCGGGCAGCCCTCATTTCACGTCGTCACTTGCAGTTCTGGAAGTCTCACCTGCGCAATGTCCAACGCCCCCTGCTCCAGGCTCCATTCCTCCCTCCCAAGCCTCCACCTCCCATCATTGTGGTTCCAGATCCCCCTTCCACCACTGAGGAGTGTCCTGCCCACCTCCTGGAGGACCCTCTCTGTGCGGACGTCATCCTGGTGCTGCAAGAGCGGGTGCGCATTTTTGCTCACAAGATCTACCTCTCCACCTCCTCCTCCAAGTTCTATGACCTGTTCCTTATGGACCTGAGTGAAGGAGAGCTGGGGGGTTCCTCTGGGTCAGGGGGCCCCCGATTAGAAGAACCCCAAGGTCACTCTGACCACCACCACCACCATCACCACCACCACCACCATGGGCGGGACTTCCTGCTGCGGGCAGCCAGCTTTGATGTGTGTGAGAGCACAGATGAGGGAGGGGGTCCTGGCCCAGCAGGGCTCCGGGCTTCCACTAGTGATGGAATCCTTCGGGGCGATGGGGCTGGCTACTTGCTTGGGCGTGGCCGGGTACTCTCATCCTGGAGTCGTGCATTTGTTAGCATTCAGGAAGAGATGGCAGATGATCCCCTCACCTACAAGTCACGACTGATGGTGGTGGTGAAAATGGATGCTTCTATTCAGCCTGGACCCTTCCGGGCTGTGCTCAAGTATTTGTACACTGGGGAATTAGATGAGAATGAACGGGATCTCATGCACATTGCCCACATTGCTGAATTGCTGGAAGTGTTTGATCTGCGCATGATGGTTGCCAACATCCTCAACCATGAGGCCTTCATGAACCAAGAGATCACTAAGGCCTTCCATGTTCGTAGGACCAACCGGGTCAAGGAGTGTCTAGCCAAAGGCACATTTTCAGGTATGGGGAACAAATTGGGTATAAGGGTTGAGAACACCTGCAATAGAAATAGTGACAGTGGAGGGATTTTCTTCACTTACATTACCGTTGGGTGTTGGTTGGTTCGTGGTGGCCCTTTGGGAGCTTGGTTGACTGACTTCCTTCATGATGACCAAAGGGGAGGTTAGCACTATCCCAGTCTCACCTGGGCCAGTGTATGAGTGAAAAGTCAATCACTGCTTGGCTTTATCTAAGCAGAGCCTTTTTCCACCTGTGCCTTAGACACCTTCTAACCATTAAGAGATTATATGGTTCCTATCTGATGGCACTATTCCCAGAATTTTCTCTTTCATTTCCTGTTTCTTAGCATCTCCCCTCCTCTGGAAGGTGGGAAGGCCAAAGAAAAGAGAGATTTGGAATGAGAGTTTTGCTGTTAAGTAACTGGGACACTAGTGTCTCATGCTTGTATCACTGTATTATCCAATCCCCAGGCCTTGTCCTAAAAGAATCATGGGTCTCTGGTCTAAGAACTTGGGTACTATGGAGATGGGAGCAAGGAAGTGCTCACAAATCTTGGAGGAGGTGCAGCTTTAAGTTGACGCTCTGTTGGCAAGTCTGTTCTAGCAGCCCCAGAAAGTAGTCTTTGTTTTAAAATTAAATTTTATTTATTTTCAAATAAAGATCCACCTTCTCTCTATCCGGCCTCCTCCTCCTCCTCCTCCCATCCCATTGAGAAAGCAAGAACAACAACTGTTATAAACACGTATAGTCAAGCAAAACAATTCTTCCATTAGCCATGTCAAAAAAATATATCGATATTGATATCTATCGATATCGATATCAATATCTATATCGCTATCTATTGATATCGAGATCTATATCAATATAGATCTCGATATCGATATCGATATGTCAAACTGCCCTGAGTCCATCCCCTCTCTTTCTGTAAGTGAGTAGCATTTTCCATTATGAGCTTTCTGGCTGGTCGTTGTATTGACCAGAGTTCTCAAGGCTTTCCAGTTGGTTGTTATCTTTGCAGGACCATTGTTGTTGTATAAATTGTTCTCCTGGCTCTGCTCACTTCACTGTGCCTGGATTTATACAAGTCTCCTGGGAAGAAGTTCTTTTAACCTCCTTCCTTCCTCTCCTCCCCTGCAGATGTGACCTTCATCCTGGACGATGGGACCATCAGTGCCCACAAGCCGCTACTGATCTCCAGCTGTGACTGGATGGCTGCCATGTTCGGGGGGCCATTTGTGGAAAGCTCTACAAGGGAGGTGAGGCTTTATGGAGGTAGGGCATGAAGGGGAGAGGCTCCTGTCTCACCTGTGACATCCCTTAGCAAGTAATTCTCAGGTGCCTACCATGTGTCCACATTGTGCCTAGGTATGGTGGGGATATCAGATGGTCCCTTAAAGCAGTGGTTCTCAATCTTCCAAATGCCACAACCCTTTTATATAGTTCCTCATGTTGTGGTGACCACCAACCATAAAATTATCTTCGTTGCTACTTCATAACTGTAATTTTGTTACTGTTATGAATCGTAATGTAAATATCTGATATGCAGGATGTATTTAAATTGAACATAACCCACAGGTTGGGAACTGCTGCCTTAAAGAATTAGGCAAGTAGGCTAGGAGAGAGACAAGACAAAAAACATAGGAAACAGCTAGAGGAACCTCAGTGAGTCAAAAATAGAAATAATCCCTTTTCCCTTAAACCTAACCCTTTTTTCAAGTTCTTCATTTCTGTTGATGGTATCATTATTATTCTAGTTACCCACACTTGAAACTCTGGTGGGCTTTGAATTTTTCCTTTCTTCTGTCCATTTAGACAATGAGACTTAATCCATTTTTCTTTGGAAATGTGTCTTGCATCCATTTTTTCTTTTTACCTCCTGAAGTACAGGCCCTCATTACCAGTCTCACCTACACTATGACAGCAACCTCCTAGCACATCTCCCTGCTTTCTCTCTCTTCTCTCCAAATCATTCTACATTCCCTGCTGTCAAACCAGTCCTTCCCAAAGCAGCCACACATGGGTCACCTCCTCATCTCAGAAACCTTCCCCACTTCCCCACTGCTGATGGGATCAAAGCCAAAGGCCTTCCTGGCATGCCAGGCCCTCTTCCAGCCCTGCATCCCTCCCTCTGCAGCCCTAGCTCCAACCCTCTATTCCAGTCAGACCAGTAGTATTCCCTGAAATGGGCTCAGCTCAGTCTCAAAGCCAACTCTTTGCCCCTAATAATAGTTGCATTCATATATAGATTTGAAGTTTACACAGCAGCCCTGAATGAAAGAAGTGGTGTAGGCATTCATATTTTACAGCAAACTGGGGCCCTGAACTGGGAGAAAGCAGTTTTGAAGGTTACATTCATTCCTGTGGAATGCTAAAGTTTGCAAGGCATTTAAAAAAAATTTGGTCCCATAACCACCCTGTAAGGTAGGTAGACAGTACAAGTATTATTCTTGTTTTACAGATAAGGAACCTGAGGCACCCTGCTCAGATTTGCAGGTGATGCCAAGCAAGGAGGGGTGGCTAACCAAGTGAATGACAGTCAGAATCCAGAAAAAAGCCTTGGCAGTCTGGAACTTTGGGCAGAAAATGTACCAAGATGAAATTTTAAGAGGAATCGGTATATAGCCTACCATTTAGGTCTGAAAAGTTGGCTTGCAAAGTAGAAGATGGGGGAGGCATGGTTAGCAGTTTGTCTGAGAAAAGATCTGGGTGTTAGAGTGGATGGCAGAACTCGGTATGAGTCATCAGGGTGAGATGGCAGCTAGAAGAAAGTTAATTTGATCTCAAGATGGTTAAGAGGGACATGGCTTCCAGAAATAAGGGGCTGGCTATCCCCCGGCTTCTGCTCTGGTCACATCACATCTGGAACATTGTGTTTAGTTCTTATGAAGAACGTTGGTAAGCTGGAATGACTAGATGGGAGGGCAAAGGAACATGAGTTTATGCCATTATGAGGATGGAGAGATGTTTAGTCCGGAAAAGGGAGACATGTATTTGCAGGGCTGTCATGGAAGAGGGGGCAGCTAGGTGGTGCAGTGGATAAAGTGCCAGATCTGGAGTCAGAAAGCCCTGAGTTCAAATACTGCCTCAGACAACTTGTTAGCTGTGTGACCCCAAGCATGTCGCTTAACCCTGTTTGCCTCAGTTTCCTCACCTGTAAAATGAGCTGGAGAAGTAAATGGCAAGTATCTTTGCCAGGAAAACCCCAAATGGGGTTGATAAGAGTTGCATGTGACCGACACAACAAAACAGCAGATAACAACATGGGGAAGGGGGCATTAGCCTTTTTTCTTCAGGAGCAATGAAGTCATGAAGAGGGTCTGATTGTTCAGAAGTCTCCCCTTGGGTCAGTTTGGGGTTGCCTTAGGAGGTAGTATGTCCCCCCCATCATTGGAAATCTTCAAACATCAAAAAGGAATTTTCTTGTTAATTTTGAATCTTGGAGGCTCCATTGAATCTTTCTGCATCTCCACCATCCGAATAACTCTTTGCTTAGCTCCAGAATTGGACAGCAAAGCTGGGTAGGACAGCAGAGTCTGAAGTCCCTTCCAGGTCTGATATTCTGGGATTGATTGCTTGTGACTTGTATGTGGTCACAGTGCTCCCATGTGTCAGGGCTTAACCTCAAAGCCTGCTCTTCAGACTCCAAGCCCAGGGCACTTTCTCCTCCCATGCTCTCCTTCTCACTCCATGCCTTTCCTCTTGTTCTCTCTCTGTCGTGATGATAGGCCCCTCCCCACCTTGAAGGCCTGGCTGAAGTTCCACCTTTTCCTTCAGGTGTTGCCCAGCTGTTTCAGGCCTTACTGAGTCAAGCCCTCTCTCCTTTGCACTCCAGTAATACTGCTATGTATCCTGCTTATTTTGACACTGGATTTTAGAGGGTCCTCTTGTGTCTGTCTGTCCCTGAGGTTTTGTTACTGAAAGGAGGTGTTCTCAAAAGAGTCATAGAGACTGGTAGCATTTAAAGCAACAGACTTTTATTATGACCTTCACACAGAGGAACACTTAAGACCCAATGTGAGATGCCTGGAGGCACCAGCAGTGATATTCAAGGATATAATCAGGGAAGTTGCAGGATGCTTGGATATGGCAGTCTTCAGACAACAGCATGAACAGAGGAAGTCAATAGTGTTCCTTCACGAGGACTGGTGGATCCAAGTTCTGCCAAACTCTTGTCCCTCTTCCTAGTGGCAGACACCAGGGCCCTTTGTCTCCTTCATACCATCATGACTCAATGATACAGGTTCAGGCCATGAGTTTTATAGAGAGGGAACAGGTTGTCACCCAAGCATATCTCATGGATTTCCTATCTTCAGTGTCACAGACAAGGAGACACCATGGGGAGCTCTAGGCAAATAGAAGTAGAAGTCCCTACTATATAAGCTCAGACCACGGGAAGTCTGCTAAAATTTCCAGAGTGTGAGGCAGGAAGAAAGGAGGTGTGTCAAGAGCAGCAGTAACCCACTGTAGTCAAGTCCCATGGATCTCAGAGAAGCGAGGTTTTTTAGACTATTGTGGTAGACTTTATGTGTTCTGTCTCCCCAACTAGACCATAAGTTCCTTGAAGAGAGAGACAGTGTCTTATATTTCTTTTTTATTCTCTACCACACCAAGTCATGGTTGGGCACATAATACATTCTCCATAAAGACATGAGAGACTGAAAAAATAACCCAAGACAGTCGTCAAATGTTAGGTTATATGGTGGAGCCTCTAAGTGCTAAACGTCATCAGGGAAGGGATAGATCAGTGTAGGCTAGAGTTATAATTACAGCTAACATTTGACTTTTCCCCCCAAGTGTTCTTTTATTTATTCAACAACCAATGGAGTAGTTGTGGAAAGCTTCATAGTAGGGCATAAATTAGGCTTGAGGGGATGAGTGGAACTTGCAGGTGGAAGGACTGTTGAGAAGGGCCCATGACTTTGCTCCACTCTCTGCTCATGATGTCATAGAAACTGACTCGACTCCAAGGTTCTAGCTAGTTCCCCACGTAGCTCTGAAGGAACATGTCTGATGAGAAAGCATTTTCAGTTGCTGCACAACTCTGAAGTGATTTCATGGGCCAAGGGCTGTAGCATCACAAGCCAGAGAAAGGATCCAGCTGGCACGAGGTTCGCCCTTCCTTGTTCTTTGTTCCTTGCAGTAGGCAAGAGGCAAGCAGACCTGGTGATAGAAGGTATCTGAAGAAGGTCTCCAAAGCTTGTGAATTAGAGGAGGAAGACGAGTAGGAGACTGGAGGATGGTCAGAGCACAGGCTTCTGAGCAGATAGAAGACTTGGGAAGGGGAGCCACACATGCAATCTGCAGATAGGGTCTTTGTCAAGGCCTCCATCGGAAACAGATCTTTGGGGTCCCATGGAAAAAGGCAGACAGGATATGGGAGCAGTTAAGTCAGGCATTTACTAAGCAACTACTGTGTGCCAAGCACCATACTAAGGGCAAACAAAGCAAGACCAAAAACAAAACCTGTTGTCTAGGAGCTCACAGTCTAATGGGGTAAACGGCATGTAGACATCACACACACAAGATATGTTCAGGATAAATTGGAGGTGATCAACAGAGGGAAGAAGGTATTAGCTTTTTGCAGAAGATAAGACTTTAGCTGAGCAGCATGGAAGCTGGGTTATGCCACCCTCTGGGCCAGCCCGAGGCAGGTGCCCCTCACGGCAGAACTTCATACTATTCCTGGTCTCCTTTGCTTCCCCAGGTCATGTTTCCTTACACCAGCAAGAGCTGTATGCGAGCTGTGCTGGAATACCTCTACACGGGCATGTTCAGTGCTAGCCCTGACCTGGACGACATGAAGCTAATCATCCTTGCTAACCGGCTGTGTTTGCCTCACCTGGTTGCCCTCACAGGTAACTTGGCTCATCAGGGACACCCCCCCCCCCCCACACACACAGAGGCCAGCAGAAGGATCTGCAGAGCTTTGGATGCATTCCCCGCTCCCCATCCCCCAGCACACACCTGCTTCTGGAATTATGGCCCATGAGTGCACTGGAGCATGTGTGTTAGTGCATCTGAATTGGTGGATGTGTGATGGTGCTTGTTACTTTGTAGATTTGGGTTTGCAAAGGCAGAACTTTGTTACAAAGGCTTTTTATTTCCTACTGTGTTTCTAGTTTCTGGCAGGTGCTACAAGGTGAGAAGTAAGTAGCATTTGAATCATGGACTCATCCTTTTGTCCACTAGGTGGCGTCATAGTGCACAGATTGCAGGGTGTCAGGCCGTCAGGAAGTTAGGAAGACTCATCTTCATGAGTTCAAATGTGACTTCAGACACTTTCTAGTTGTATGACCCTGGGCAAGTCACTGAACCCTGTTTGCCTCAATGTCCTCATCTGTAAAATAAGCTAGAGAAGGAAATGGCAAACCACTCCAGTATCTTTGCTAAGAAAACACTAAAGGAGGTCATGAAGAATCAGACGCACTGAGCAACAACTTGTTCTTTTGTAACAGCTATACTTCCAATAGGCATGACCAAATGAGTTTTTAAAAAATTAGCACTAGTTAGTACTTTTAAAGTGCTTTACAAATATTACCTCCTCTGATCCTTACGACAACCCCAGGAGGTAGGTGCTATAATTATCCCTACTTTATGGATAAAGAAACTGAGACAGAAAGAGATTAAGTGACCTGCCCAGAGTCACACAGGTAGTAAGTGTCTGAGGCCAAATTTGACCTCAGATCTTCCTGATTCCAAGTCTAATCCTCTGCCTCAATTTTGTTTTTTCTATAAAACTGGAACTTACTAAGATGAATAACATAAACATTTACTAGGATTATTTTTTTAAAGGATCATGTAACACAATTTAGCACAAGGTTTAAAGAAATATAAATACTTAGGTATAATTTAAGTAAGTATATCATTTGCTAATTTGCTGCTGCTATAATATAATCTTGGTTTCCTCCTAAGTTTGAGTAGATTTCAATAGATTTCTCCGATTCCCCCCCTTTTTTTTGGCTTGTGAGGTTTTGTTCTTGGCTTTGGGACCCCAGCTCCCTTTGCTGGGTGTCTAAGCCCTTACAGCCTTTCTCCTTTTATAGATCTAAAAGAGAGTATGTAAGAGCACTTTGGCACCTCTTACAGCCTCATAGACAATGCATGCATTTGTATGAGTATCTGTCTATGGATCCATTGCCCTGACTGATTCCTGTGATGTGTTTGTCACAGAACAATACACAGTGACTGGACTGATGGAAGCCACGCAGATGATGGTGGACATAGATGGAGATGTACTTGTGTTCCTGGAACTGGCTCAGGTAGTGGGGGCTGGGAGAGTGCTAATTACTCAGCCCTACTCTTCTGAATTGGGGTCATCCATGCAAAGGGTACTCAGAGCTGGTAGAGTGGTATGGAGGAAACAAACCCAAAGGCCAGTTTGGTTCTCTGCAGTGCCCCCTACCTGGTCCATCTCCTGAGCCCATACATTCACTACGCCTGGCACACAGCATAAAAGGAGCCCTCCCAGAGGTAGGATAGACAGAGGCCTCAGTCTTGAGAACTTGATGGATGGGAAGTAGGGTCCCCCACCTTTGGGGGGCAGGCAGACTAACTGCATGTACAGTGTGCCCTGGAAGTAACTTCCCACAAAACAGTGTCTGAAATACACCTATTGGGATTAGTTTCTTTGGGTTAAGGCATTAGATGTAACATGCCAGCCCATGTCATCAGCAACATCTTAGCATACATTAAATAGATCCCTTTCCAGTTTGATGATGACTGACATAAGTGGGGTGATTGGGGGGAGGGTGGAGAAGAGAAGGAAGGGATTGAGAATGTAGGCCATGACTGGGGAAGGCAGGCCTAGGTCATTGAGTCAGTAAGAGGACACTTGGTAGTATATGTCATATAGAGAAATCAAGGTGATTTTGCCCAAGATGGGGAACCCTTAAGATGATGAGGAAAGAGCATAGATTTCAAGGCTCCCATGATCTCTTTGCTCCTTGTCCAGAAGGTTTACTTTTGAAGACAGGCCCAAGAGCATCTGTAATGAAACCACTATAGTATCTGGTAAAAATTGTTGTGTTCTGTTCAATTCTCAGTTCCATTGTGCGTACCAATTGGCTGACTGGTGTCTCCACCACATCTGCACCAACTATAACAATGTCTGCCGGAAGTTCCCCCGGGATATGAAGGCCATGTCTCCAGGTGAATGCTTTAGGTCCCAGTTCCCCACCCTCTTACCCCTACTTTGTCCTTCCTCTGTAACCTAGGGACCATTAAATTCATGCCCAAGCCTCTATTCTGGTCCCAGGAACACTAGAAAACAGCAGTCCAGTCTTAAATAATAATAATAATAGTTAGCATGTATCTAGCACTCAGTAAGGGCCAGGCACCAAGCTAAGTGCTTTACAATTGTATCATTTGATTTTCACATGGTAGGTAGGGTGCTATTATTATCTCCATTTTACAGAAGGGAAAACTGAAGCAAACAAATTAATGACTTGTCCAAGGCCATACAGCTAGTAAGTATCAGGCTAGACTTGAATGCAGGTCTTCCTTAGTCTGGGCCCAGTACTTTATCCTCTGAGCCACCTTAGAGCACTTAAACCACACATACTGGCTATATGGTACAAGGGGTCATTGGATCCTACAATTTTGAGTTGGAAGGGACCTCTGAAATCTTCAAATCTAGGAGCTACCATTTCTAAATTGAGAGTGCCTGTTTGTGCTGGAAAGGTGGCAGGTAGCAGAGCCCAAGACCCCTTTCATATTGCAGGAGTGCAGTCCATTTCAGACTAGAGGTTCTAGGGGTGCTCATGGGAGAACATCCTAAGAAGGGGAGGTAGGAATGGGAGATGAACTAGAAAAGAAGAGCAAGAGACCAGGGCATGGCCTAGTATGGGGGAGAGTGGAAAATAAGGTAGAAAATAAATATTCTAGGATAAGTTGTTCATTAGGACTTTTGTGGCTGGTACACTGCCCAGGGTGATGTAGTAGAAAGATCATAGAAATTTTTTTTTTTGGAGGGGGAAGGCAGGGCATTTGGGGTTAAGTGACTTGCCCAAGGTCACACAGCTAGTAGATGCTAAGTGTCAGGTCCTTCTGACTCCAAGGCCAGTGCTCTATTCACTGCGCCACCTAGCTGCCCCAAAATCATAGAATTTTGAAGGCTAGAGCACTAGGTTCAGGTCTTGGCTCTGCTACTCATTTATTTTTACATCACCTTGGACAAGTTATTTCTCCACTCTGGGTCTTGGTTTTCTCATCTTCACAATGACAGCATTAGACTTAGGCAATCTGCCCAAAGTTCCTTCTAGCTCAAAGTTCTAGGATCAGTTCAGACCTAATTTAATAGATGAGGTCCAAAGAGTTAAGACTTGCCCATGGTCACCAGCTATTAGGTGTCTGAGTCAGGATTCAAACCTGGATCTTCCTGACTCCAAGTCCACTATACCAGATGGCCTCCTAAGGCATCCTTCAAGGTTAAGTACAAACTTTACCTGCCCAATGAAGCCTTCCTTGGTTGCCCATCTTGGAAGCACTCTCATCTTCTGAACTCTGATGGCAATGCTGTCTTTCATTTCCAAGCTGCTTTGCATATAGTGTATATGTTTTCTTCTAGAATAAGAACTTCCTGTAGGCAGGGACCATGTCTGTTAGTCAGTCTGTTTCCCCACAGTGTCAGTTGCACACCCAGGAGACAGACAATAATGGTTGATCACATCCCTTGAGGGTCTTTCGGGAACTTTGAAGGGATATGTTTAGATGTCAGCTGGCTCCCGGCTTTCCTTTTCTAACTTATCTCCACTGTGTTCTCCAGAAAACCAGGAGTACTTTGAGAAGCATCGGTGGCCACCTGTCTGGTACCTGAAGGAAGAAGATCATTACCAACGAGCCCGGAAGGAGAGGGAGAAGGAGGACGAGCTGCACTTGAAGCGGCAGCCTAGAAGGAGGTGGCTCTTCTGGAGCGGCCCCTCCTCGCCTTCCTCCTCTGCAGCCTCCTCTTCACCTCCCTCCTCCTCCTCAGCTGTCGTTTGAGACTTGCCTCAGCCCTCCCGGGACGACCCCACTGCTATTCTGTGCTAGCCCCCTGTCCTACTCCCTCAGTCCTCCTCTGTCTGCATTTGCCCCCTCTCCCCTCCCCAGGGACAAGAGGACCTAATCAGCTAGGCCCACGAGGGTGGAGCAGATAACACCAGCCAACCATCTCAGTGGAAGAAAGCCCAGGCGCTGGTGAGAGGCACGGGAACTCGCTGAGGATGGGAAGGAGCCAAAGCTTCCCAGGACTCCCCAAATGAGGCATCAGGGAGAGCCAACGCCTCACTCATCCATCCTCTTTCTTCCCATGTGGGATGTAGAACCCTAGTCATGGCTGGAGATCCATGAGCTGAGGGTATCCAAGACATCTGGGTTTACAAGAAGTTGTGATTTTTCTAGAGGGCTTATTTTTTGATTGGGGGAGAGGGTCCTAAATTCCTTGGTGAGGAGAGAACAAGGCTTCTCCCAGAACTGACTGATGTTTTTCCAAAGGACTCATAGTTCAAAAAAGCATTGGGGGAAATTTCACTTGGGGCCAAGTCAAGCACCGCAGCCCCCTTGCCCTTATTTGTAAGCCACTGTAGGACTTGTCCTCACTCCATCACTAGAGCTTCTCATTTTGAAGAGTGTCTATGAGAGGAAGATGGCGAGAGGGCTAAGAGGGCTTTCTCCCACCTATCACCCAGGCATTTTACAGGTGGTTTTGTAGACTGGGCAAGCCCCTGGAATCTGAGTAGACCTACAGCTGTTCAGGCTAGAAATAGTGATGCCAGTGAGAGACTCTTTCCTGCTTACCTTCTTCCACAAGGCTGAGAGAAAACTTACTCACTGGACAGAACTCAACAGGGATAGGTAGGAGTAGG
Organism: Pseudochirops cupreus; assembly: GCA_028627135.1. Lineage (NCBI taxonomy): Eukaryota > Metazoa > Chordata > Mammalia > Diprotodontia > Pseudocheiridae > Pseudochirops > Pseudochirops cupreus. The sequence continues at coordinate 118,061,632 of CM053581.1, forward strand.
CAAGAAAGGAAGGTAGAAGGGAATGAGGGTCTGTGTTCAACAACTCCCAGTTCACAGGACCTAGAACCAGAAAGGGCCAGAGTCCCATTTCCTAATTTTATAAATTAGGAAACAGGTCTAGGGAGTTTAGGTGACTTATCTAAGGTCACATAGGCAGACTGTGCTAGAGCTAGGATTCAAACCCAGGTACTTTGCTACTACATCATATTCTTCCCAATCTCTGGTCAGAGAGCCCAGCTTTTTTTGGGGGGGGGGTTAGAAGGGGAGGCAGAGATAGCTAAAATTCTCCCTAAATCCCCCACAAATTCTACAGAATGAAAAGCAGAAAAAGATACTTTATGTCCTTTATATTAAACCAAACAAAAGCCCCTGAGGCCAAGATAGAAGGTTGCTGGGGAAGAAAAAGGATTGGGTTGTGAGAATAGCTCTGCAGCCAATTCTCCAAGTGGAAAGGGATTCACCTCTACTGTTTCCTGACTTTGGGGAGCCTTGGAGTCACTGACTGGGAGGAGGAGTGGTTCACATGGGCTGGAGGTGAACTCTTGGCTCTTCGAAGCCCAGTGATTGACACTTCTGCCCACAATAGTGTCTGTGTCCTCCCAGGCTGACCCTTTGGTTTTCCTTTCCCCGAAAGAGTGAAAAATCACACACCTGGTCTTTACTGGGTGGTACCCTGGGGTATTTTGTGGTGTGTGTGGGGAGGGGGATGTTGAATTGAGAGGAGTTGGGGAGCTGACTTTCCTTTAAATTTATGCCATCTCCCCCACATACACACATACCTCAGTATGGGATAGTAGAAAAGGGATAGTGTCAAGATCAGGACCAGGAGGCCATCATTCTGAGAAACGGGGCAAGGTTGCATTCTGGTGAGGGGAAGGGGGTGACAAGAGCACCTGCAGCCCCTGTGGGGCAAAAGGAGGGCTGGCAAAACTCCTTTCTCAATACTCCTTTCCCTGACCCCTTTCCTTAGTAGCCTTTCTTTTGACTAATATTTTTGGTAGCTATAAGTTTTAAAACGGGGCCTAGGAGGTAGGTGGGAACCCTTCAGAGACTGACTGCCCCTTCTGGGCGGCTGTAGGAGGGGCCTGCCTGGCAGCCTGATGTCTTAGTCTAGTTCCTGGCTTCTGCAGGGCTGATGGGGAAAAGGAAGCCCACAGATGTCAGAGTTGGGCCTAGTCCAGAAAAATGCTAAGAGGTTGGCTTTACTGGTCTGTGTGGCTTATTGTAGAGTAAGTCTTGTCCCAGACGAACAGACGGGGACCTCTAGAGCTCCGTTTTCCATGTATACTATCTTCCCCAGGGTCCATTTCCCAAGCCAACTGGCCACCTTGGTGATGTGCTGCCCTCCGCTGGCCTTCTCTTCTCCCTGTACGCCCAGGTACAGGGGGATAAGGCTGGTGCTATGTTGACAAATGCTGCTTTACCCGTCGTTTCTCCTTAAAAGAAAAAGGGCGAGTACGGTTGGGTGTGGTTATAAGCCTCCCTTCATAGGGGCAGGGTAGAACTGATCTTCACAGGGTCTTCATGAAGCCCACAGACCCCCATGGCAGAAAGGGAGGGGGGGCAGGATGAGGGCTTGCCCAACACAAGATGAAAGGGTAGGGGGCTCTGGAAGACCTCTTTGTGTCAGGGAGGTTTCCAGAGTGTTTAGGTCTGTTCAGAGTAAGAGGGTAGGGAATCAGTTGAGGGAGAAAGACAGAGGTCCAGCCAAGTGATTGGAGTTTCCTGTTTGGAAAAAATGACTTCTTCCTTCCAAAGGCTCTTTTCCTAGGTAGGCCTGGATAGAGCCTAGGAAGAAGAGAGAAAAAAAGGGAAACAATGCCCAGGGAAGGACAGTTACTCCCTCAGGGATCCCTCTCCCCTTCTCCCTGCTGTGCCCTCAGAGCCAATTTCTGTCACCCTCTGGTCCAGTTTGTGGCCTGGGGTGCCAACCTAGCTGAACTAGCCCTTAGAGGGTGGACAAACTCTGACCCCTAGCTGCAAAGCAGATATACCTCTCTGCTGGGGGAAGAGATGGAGACGTTGCCCTCACATCTCCTCGGGCCTTGAGACGAATTCCAGGAGTCGGCAGGAGTTAATGTAACTCACCCATGCAGGGCATGGTTGACCGAATTACAGAGGCAAAGAGCTGATGCTACTCATTGGGAGGTGGGAGGGAAGGAGGAGAAAAAAACAACAAAACAACCCTCTTTTTATACAAGGTTTCATATTTAATTTGATCATAAATTCATAAATACATAACTATTTTGTACACAATGCTGTTGTTATTGTTCTTGCTCTTCTGGAAGGATTTTGAGTTTCCTGGACCAATTCTGAGAAGACAGAAATGCAAGAAAAAAGATGTTCCTTCCATTTACAATTGTACTTCATTGGTAACAGCATTTTCTTTAATTCTACAGTGTTAGTGCATAAAACGTTCCCATTTTGTAGATGAGGGAACTAAATTCAGAGTCACAGATGTTCTCTGGCAGGATCAGAATTCACAGAGATGCCCTAAACTTGAAAGAAATTATTCCTGAGATACATGTAATCCCTTACCAGGCAGTAGGGTCTGATTTTGCAGCAGGGCACGATTTCAAATTTCTCTGTAAAAGCAACTTAGTTATTCAGGGGTGGAGGCCAACCCCCACTTGCTTTTTCTTTCATTACTCAGCACTTTCAACTAACATTTAGGTAAAATTACTCACATTGTAATGGGACAACAGAACATTCATCAAGGACCTGATGTGTGTGTTCTAGGCACAGGTTTCCAGCCATAACTAGCTGTAGTGAAGTTCTTACTACGGTTGAGGAATATAAGGTTTGGAAATTTGAAAAACATAACAGAAATGTCCAAATACCAACATTCTTGTTCCACACAGTCACAATGAGACCTCTAACCAGAAACTAGCCACCTCAGCCATATAAATTGGGGTGTAAGGAGAGCAGAGCTGATACTCAAAGTGATTGAATGCTGGTTAAAGCTGATCTGCCCTTTTCTTGAAGAAACAGGCCCAGAGTAAAGTGACTTGTTCAGAGTCATTTACTGAGTACTAGAACCTGGTCTTGAAATATCTACCAGACCACAGTGAAATAATACTTATTGAAGTAAAAAAAAAAAATTTCATTTTTTACAGCAGTTTTCAAGTGCTTTTGCATGTTATCTCACAACATGTATGGTTAAAAGAAGGGGCATATATTATTGTCCCCATCACAAATTAAAAAGCTAATGATCAGATAAGTGAAGTCACCTGCCTGAGGTCACACAATACTAGATCTGAACTTGCCTCCACAATCGGTGCTTTTCCCACTGCACAGGACAGTAAAAAATGCTTTTTTTATACTCCTTTTAAAACATTCATTGAATTTAAAAAATTTCTAATTAACTTTTAAAACATTATAAAATAAAATAACCACTACTGATAACCAACCACCTGTACTATATTTTAAGTCCTAACTTAGACCAGCAAAGATTACATGAGAGCAGCACATTTATAATACTGTAGTCATAGCTACATAAATAACAAAAGTAAAAAAAAAATGTAAACATATGAAAAACTCACAGGTTGTCAAATATGGCAAATTGACTTTGGGAGATGGAAAGCAAATGTTGCCTACCTATTTCTAGAAACTCATTTCCCACCTCTCTCCTTTCATTGGTTTGCACAAAGTGGTTTGGGACACCACAAAGTGGTCTAAGAGCAAAGTGGAGGCCAAGAGAGTAATTCCTTCAGTGCACAAAACAGAAGACTGGCCAGAGAGATGTTTGGAGATTTTTTCAGTGTTCAAACTGTTTCCCTTTTTTGCAACTGATCCCCCACAACCAACAGACTCTTGGTTTTACAAATGGGGAAAACATTTCAAGGTTATTCACACTCACATCTTCAAGACCTCAGCTGTATCTGTCCCAAGAAAGTCACTGGGTATCCATAGGATAGAATCCTCGGAGGTCAAGTATCTGCCTATCTTCCATACCTTCTATACCTTCCATAACAGACCCTCTCCACCCTTATATCAGACTCTCAGCTTGGCTTCTCATCCTCCCTTTTCTGGTAATCATAGAGCTTGTCACTGATGAGTTTGTCTTGGATGATTTCTCTGGCAGCCCTTTGGTGTATCTTCTCCAAGGTCTCCAGCAGGAAGTCCACGGTGGCAGCCTTTCCAGTTTTATTCAGCCACGTCATAAGCAAGCTATGTGGCTGGTCCTTGACATTACTCTCATTCGCTTTGGCTTGTAGTATTTCGTTGTCGCTCAGCCCCAGTTGCCTCATATACTGGTTCCAGGATTCCCAGGGTACCACCTCTTCAAAGATAAAGAAAGACTTCTCCAAAGCTAGAGAAGAAATAAAGTTATGGAGGCAGCTATTAGGAGTGTGGTGTGTGTTGGAGGGGTGGGGAGGGGAGACAGGGAGAAGACTTCCTGGGATATGAAACAAGAGTCAATGAGGCTGGCTGACAAAGGGACTGCCTACTCTGATATAACTTGCCTGTTTCAGGCCTACTTTCCTAATCAATCATCGACAAATACTTTGGCCATGTTGGAAGGTAGGGGGCAGGGTATGCTAAAGGGGACTGAAAAAACCCCACTTAAAACAATGTTTAAGACATAGCTACTCTTCTCACAGGGCATACAGCTTAGCCAGGGAAAACACAGCATTCTGCTATGGTAAATGCCCTTTGGTAAATGCCAAATGAATGCTATACACTGTGAGTACTTCAAGAATTCAGGGGTGGGGGCAGTCATTTTGTGGGGTGGCATGGATTCAGACAGGAAAGGCGTGGAAAGGAGTAATGGAAGAAAGCTACAAGAAACATACTGAACTTTTCTGGTGTCTTGTCAACTTTAGTTTCAATAACTTAGCAGCAATCATCACCACTCGACCCCTGCACATTCATTCCTTCAGGATCCCACCCCAGCAGCACTGGGTGAGGTGAAGTGGAGAAACTTAAGGAGAAGGTGTCAAACACTCAGCCCTTGCAGACCACAACACTCCAGAGTCCAGCAGGAACCAGATTAAGATGGAATTGGGAAATATTTAATAAAATAAATAAACATAAAATCCAACATAGATAACCTTACATTTTGAAACTAAATTAATATGCAGCCCTTAGGGATCCTTACATATGCTGATGGTGTGTTTGATATCACTGGTTTAGGGCATCCTCTTCAGGCCCTCTGCTCCCTGGCACTCATCCCATGCCCAAGACTTTTAAAAGAAAAAGAGAAAAACAAACTTACTCTTGATATGGTCACCATCAACTGGAAATAGTGACTTTGGAGCGACCTGAGGGGCCATCGCTTTTGCCTGTCCCTGCAAGAGAGAATGGGAAAAGCAAAGGAAGTTGGGAGGCCTGAGCTCCCACTTCTGTGTACTGTGTGGCATTGAAGAAAACATCTTTGGACTTCTCTAGGACTCAGTTTCCTCAACTGTGAGACAGGGATAGTTATACCTATCCTGCCTATCTCAAAGGGGTCATGAGCAGTACCAGAGAAATGTAATATTAAGCCTGCACTTCCATAACTAATTCCTTTTCCCCTCAACTCCTAGCTAGTCCTACTATAAGAATATCCCATCCCTGCAGGAAAGTCAGTGCAGGTCCATTCCCCTCATTCTTGGGGGACCTTGTCTGCCCACTAATGTGACCACTATGTTACCTGAACATATAGGGAGGGTGGCAGTCTTTACTTCAAAGGCACCATCTAACAGAGAAGCCACAAGGCATGGTACAATGAGATGCTAGGGTCTTGAAAATAGGTTCTACTACTTACTAATAATAATAGCTAATGTATTTATATAATAATACATATAACAATATATTATAATATATAATAATATAACAATATACAATATATTATATAATAATTATATAATATATACAATAATATATTAATATATCATAATATAATGTAATGTATAATAATAAAGTATTTATATAATACTTGAGGATTTGCAAAGTGCTTTACAAACATTTATTCTCACAACAACTCTGGGAGTGGGGGGAAGAGGGAATGCTACTATTATCACCCCCATTTTACAGATAAAGAAACTGAGGCAGACCGGGATTAAGTGACTTGCCCAGGGTCCCATAGCTAGTAAGTGTTGGAGGCTGCATTTGAATTCAGGTCTTCTTGATTTCAGGTCTAGTACTCTATTCACTGAGCCATCTAGCTGCCCTGTGTGACCTTAGGCAAATCACTTAATTTGCCCAGATCTCAGTTTCTTCATCTGTAAAATGGACGGGAAGGGAGGGAAGGAGGGTCGAGGGCAGACGAGATGACTGCTGAGATTCCTCTTTCAGCTGTAACTCTCTAATTTGATGATTCTACTTACCAGATGACCGCCATTCTGCATTAAGGTTCTAGGACCGGTTATGACGTCTGTCAATAGCACCTGATGTTCATCTCCTTGATGTTCATCTCCTTGCTTCTCAGGGGAATCTGCTTTTCCCTGAAGATCATTCTCCTTCTTAACATGTTCATTATCCTGGGCCTTGGGATGCTGTGGGTGGTAACCATTCTGTAGGAGGGATAGTAAATATCCCTTACCACAGAAAAGGACGTAGTCAGATTTCAGAAGCCATAGGTCCACAGGGGTTGGGGAGAGATTCTCTATAACTGCCCCAAAGTATGAGGTTTTCTCTCCTTTTTCCCTCATCAGGAGCTATGCATGCCTAGCCCAGGATGGAGTACAGAGGGCAGGCAGGGAACACTCAGAAAGTATCTGGTGTAAGCTCTTTGGTACCCTGGGGGAGCTTCTTGGTCTAGATTACAGTTATACTTCCAAAGCAGGGAAAGGGGAGTTTCTGGGGGGAGGAGATTGGTGTTACCAGTGACAGGGCAAAAGATATGTAGGTGTCAAGGAAAGAGTGAGGAAGAAAGGAAGTTGAAGCTCTCAAAAAGGCCCATGTGTCACCTCTGGCACCATCCCAGAGACTGAGGCTCCTACTTGGGAACCATTTACAAAAAACCTTGAATGTTCAGTGGGCTGACCCAGCAATGTGACCCCCCAAGTGAGTCTGCCTGAGGCAAAATGGTCAAACAAGAATGCTGAAGAAATGTATACAATTTTGGACCCTAAAAGACGTGCACCCCAGATGTGCCTCAGTGAGTGCAGGGGAGGCATTCTGCAACCCATTTACAAATAAACACAAACGTAACTGTCTCTCACCTTGAAGTCCAAAGGATTCCTGGGAGATAAGTTATTAGCTAGAAAGGAAGGAGAATGTGTCTGACCAGGGGAAAGATCTTCATATTTCCAATAATATCCCACCAAGGGTGCAGGATGGTACTGGACTGGGTATAGAGTGAGCATTTGATAGCCAGCTATCACCTAATTAAGCAAAGAGGGGCAGAGGACAGGGGACAGGGTCGCCCTTCTAGTTCTCTGGATCCAATTGGGATGTGGCGGAAAAAAAAAAAAAACAGATCTTAGGAGCAGCTGAAATAGTTTAAGGAGACTTATCCAGTCAAAAGGAGGTAGTCAGATTTCAGAAGTCATAGGCCATGGGTGATGCTTCCATATAACCACTCCCAAAGGGTGAGGTTTTCTTAAGCAAAGGGAGAGATATTACCCAGTAAGGGGAGAGACAGTGACCTCTCCAGGCCCAAGTTTCCTCATCAGCAAGTTCAGTCAATCAATCAAACACAAAGCTTTTCATTGATGCCTCCTACCTGCCCAGCGCTGGGCTGGGCTGTAGGGGGGGAGGGGGCCAGAGGAGGAGGAGGAGGAAGGGCATAAATTAAAGCCTAGTCCTTGGCTGCACATAACTTAACTGGAAACACAAAATGGGCCAGTATAAAGCAATTAGCAAATGATAAGAAATAATGAACAAAACTGTGTGGCCCAGTTGTGGTTTGTTGTAGGAACAGATGAAGAAGAGATGAATAACAATTGGTTTACAAAGCACTTTACAAACACTGTCTCAGGGAAGTTGCATAAGGATCCTGTAGGATAGGTCTGATAGGTTACTATTATTCCTATTTTACAGATAAGAAAACTCATTATGTGGCTGAACAAAACTGCAAAGGCCACCTCTATGGAGGTGCTGGAGTCAGTGTCTTCATTTGACTGATCAGGAAAGCGAGGCCTTATGTACTCTTTCCCGTTACCACCCTGTCTTTACTCTAGTCCCGAGGCCTCCATCCCCAATACCTGGCCTGCAGATCCGGCAGAATAACCGATGGCCATCGGCTGCCTACCAGAGGTAATCACTTGCTCATGGCTACGTAGGTTATAAGCATCCTAGGGCTGAGCTGAGTGTCCAGTCCATTAGATCACCTGACTTAATAAAAAAGGGCTGGGAAAAGTTTCATGAAGGTGGCAAGGCTTGAGAAATGGATGTGTTGGATGTGCACAGGTAGAGAGGTAGGTATGTGTGCTGAAGAGGAGAGGAGATGAGTTGGGAGGGGGCTGGGGAAACAATAGACATGAGAAAGGGAACTCAGCCCACTCCATACTCTCACCCCAGGGCTAACTCCCTTACCTTCAGAAGCAGCACAACAAAAATACCGGGAAAATAAAAAAAAGCTCAAAACAACCACGACTACTATTATTATCAGCAATGAAAGTCTTGTCCAAGGATTTCTTGTGTCTGAGGAGAGAAAAGAAAGAGTGAATATGTGTGCTTGGACCACCCAGTCCCCACCCACTATTCCTCCATACTGTGTGAGTACCTGACGGCTGAGGGTAGGCACACTTCAAGTCACTCCAGGGGCTGCAAGGGCTGATTTTGACCATACCTTTGGGGCATCTAAGCACAAAGAAATAGGAAGGTCTGAACTAGATGCAGGTGCAATCATCAAGAAAAGGTAATGCCAGGCCAGATTCCAAAGATGGGCAAGGAGAGGTGCTGAGGCTGGGAAAAGCAAGTCATGCTAAATTGGTTTCAACCGTCAGGTGAGATCTGAGGGCCTTCGGGGTAGATATACCCTCCCAAAGCAGAAGAGTGAACTTGTTTTGGGAAGAGAAACAGAGTTTATAGATGAATAGCCAAACCCAGAAGTACTTGAAGAAAGGGAGAGAATGATGACTATTTTCAGGGAAGAATAAAGAGGAAAAGGGACTGACAGGAAAAGATTTTTTTCTTTGTCTCCTACCAGTAATCCGAGAACCCCATCCAGTCCTTACTTGGATTTGCACTTTTTGCAGAACTCACAGGGATGGTCTTTTGGACAGAAGGTGCCAGCCTTGCACTGACACTGGGTGTTCCGGGTGGTGTTACAGGGCATCACCTCTTCCTGGTCTAGGGACACAGAGAATGAGTTATATCTGGAACATCATCCAGATTTCACAATCCATGGCCAGTCAGCTCCAAACTTCTCTACCTCCTCTGCTATTCCAGGGCAATTCAGTTTAGCCCGAGAAATCTATTGACAGTCTTCTATGTGTCCAGTATCAGGCCTAAGGATTAGACCCTGTGTGGCATTAGAGATAGAGAGAGACCCCAAGGGAAGTCTAAAGTACAGCCTGTGCCGGAGAGGCACACAACTGGACACAGAGAGGGTCAGCTAATCAGACCCTGCTTTATGTTTATTTTTCAAGGGCAAAGGGTGAATGGCATAGATATAGAAGGTCATTGGCATGGGATGGAGTAACTGTGGGAAGGTTTCATCAAATGGGGAGCCCTTGATCTGGGTCTTAGAATATAGGTAGGGTTTGGGCACTTGGAAGAAGTGTGTCCTGAGGAGACATAAAATCGAGCAGGATTGAGTACAGGATACTGGCTATTATACTGTTGTAATGTAATACATCAGACACATACACAACACATACAAACACGCATGTATATAATATGTTGTATATTCATATATAGTATGTATTATATTTTATGCATATACTATATAATAGACCATTTAATATATTAGGTGAATAATATATATTATATAAAGCACAATCCTTGGCACACAGCATGTACCTGATAAATGTTCTTTCACCTGAGCTCATTTACCAGTTGGTTTTGATACAAGGAGTCATATCAAAGTTAGTTGTAAGCGTTTTGCACACTCAAAGGACAGATGATAGGGGGAATCCATGTAAAATCAGGATCATCGCAAAATATACTCATTTTCAAAAAAGGAAGTATGGAGAAAAGCCAGACTCCTCAAATACAACATGTGCTACCTCAAACTCCATCTACGCTTGTTTGCTGAGCTATCAATAGTTTCTTCAGATAGAGTGCTATTGGTTTTTTAATCATAGGAACCAAGTTCTAATGCTCAAAAGCTGTTTAGATTTAGATTCTCCCTCTGCCCTCTACTGGTTAAGGGTAGAAATGATCTTGTAATTCAAGTTCCTTAACTGATGTTCCCTGAAACCCCATCCCTCCCTCTCTGTCTCCCAGCTCTCTTAGAGCCACACTGTTAGGCCTGGGAAAGTCTATCCCGCACTCAGTGCTGCTCGAGTTTATGTCTCCTCAGGACAGTCTGCCGCTTCTTCCAAGCACCCAAACCCTAAGAAATCACCTAAGTCAGTGTCTTCATTTGACTGATGAGGAAAGCGAGGCCTTATGTACTCTTTCCCATTACCACCCTGTCTTTACTCTAGTCCTGAGGCCTCCATCCCCAATACCTGGCCTGCAGATCCGGCAATAAATACAGAAGGGAAGTTGATTAGGGTACTCCGTAAAGTTTATTCCACTGTGGCAGGGCTTACACACTGCTGTTGTGTTAGGGGTTGAAGCTTTCTGAAGGTATTGTCCTAGGAGACAAAAAGAGTAAGGTGTGATTTTTTTCTATGGTTCACTCAAATAGGACTTAAGAGGTTCGAGTTATGAAAGCAGGAAAGAGTCATTGTCAAAATCAACTCTGAAACACTCACTTTCCTCTAATCATTCCCCCTAGGGGACAGAGCTTCCCCCACCACCCCCTGCTTTTCAGCTTACGTGTTTATCTTCTCTTCCCCTCCTTCCCCCCCAACTGTGATGGGCAGGGATTGTCCTATGCCTTTCTTTGTATACACAGCTCTCAGCACAGAGCTTGGTTTTTAAATATTTATTGACTCTGACTCTGATGGACAAAGGGCTTAGAGCTCCCGCTGTGTGCCCAAGGCCCTAAGCATAGGCAATGAGGACAAAGGACAGAGAACTACTTTAAGACAAGCATCCTCTCTCCTCTTCCAGAAAATGAGGGAAAAGTGGCAAAGAAGTAAGAGACTTTCACTCAGAACACCTGCTGGACACTGGCCATCCAAGCCATGTCTCTGGCGTTGTGGGGTGTCTGCTTCATGGTGAAACACCTCTGACAGAGCAATGGCAGCACAACCACTGAGGAACTGTGGAGACAGAGAAACAAGGATTGGCATGAACCCAGATCTCCCGTCTTCTTCTCTGGACCATCCCACTCTCCATCCCTACATCAAGCTTGGAATGTTAAGTTCAACCAAGTTAAAATGCTATAAAAATATCAACTGAACTGATGTTTAAAGGTTTGTTTGTTTGTTTTATTTTTGTTAATAATGAAGGTCTACACAATCTCCTTAGTCGGCAGCAATAGTGTCTCTTAGTTTTGCCAGTTTGAAAAGCAAGCCCAAATATAAGCAGATCTCATCGATCTACCAGTCAACCAATCAGATAAAGACTGATACGAAATATACTCATTTTCAGAAAAGAAAGTGAGGGAAAAAGTCAAACTTGTCTATTGCAGCTGACCGGGGAACTCTTGTCTATAATCAGTCTTGTTCCCTGTGCTTCATAGTTTCTGCTCCTTTTGATAGTTTTCATTGCCAGGGACATACCCACCCCTCCTCTCTCTCCTTCAAAAACCAACAGGAGGAAGCCTGTCAGCAAAGCACACACACTGAATCATCCTTTCTTTGCTTGCTAGCTAAATAAATAAATGAATGAATGAATAAACAAAGAAACAAATAAATAAGTGAGAAAGTAAATATGTCGGCCAGTCTGCCCCATTAGATTCTGAGTTTCTTGAAGGTAGGGACTGTCTTTTGCCTCTTTTTACACCCCCAGTACTTAAAGTACAATGCTTCACATGTAGTAGGTGCTTAAATAAATGTATACTGATTTATTGATGGATTGAAACACAAGACCTGCATCCCACAACACTCCTGATTGAGCCCAAACCAGATTAAAATGTAATTGGGAAATATTTAACAAAATAAATAAAAATAGAATAAAACACAGGTAACATTTCATTTTAAAAACAAGTCAACATGCAGCCCACAGCGGCTCTTTTAGGTACAGACTGGTGGCCCCTGTTTCTATCTGAGATTAATACCACTTCCTTAAACTATGCTGTAATGAAGACATCAAAAGGGAAGTACTGAGATACTTGAAACACAGTGACTTGTGAACGCTCCAGAAGCAAGAGAAGAAAATATGGATGGAGAGATGCTGAAGAGACAGTGGGCCACCAAACCCAACACAGAGCAAGAAAACATGAACAGTTAAAAGCTATAATGACCAATCTTAGTCCTGAACAAGAGTTGAAAAAGTATACTTTCCTTTGTAAGGAGACTATGGCTATACAACATTGCATGTACAGTGTACAGTCAGACACAGATGCTGGATGGTTCTGTTGAACTTTTTTTTTCTTTTTAAAATAAGGAATGGCTTACTGTGGGGGGTAGAGGGAAGGAATATAATTGGAATGAAGGTGATGTTAAGACAGATACAGATAAAAACTTAACCCCCTCCCCAATTTAATCACAATAATAAAAAGTGAAGACGAGGTTTGATGTGTCTAGAACAGCAGTTCTCAACCTGTGGGTTATGTTCAGTTTGTAACAATGAAAATACATCCTGCATACCAGATATTTACATTACGATTCATAACAGTAGCAAAATTACAGTTATGAAGTAGCAACGAAAATAATTTTATGCTTGGGGGTCACCACAACATGAGATTAAAGGGTCGTGGCATTAGGAAGGTTGAGAACCACTGATCTAGAACATAGCTCCAATAGTGAGAGACCCAACCAGATGGAGAGAAAACATAAATCAGGAAAATAATCAGAGAAAGCTCAACTGATAGGCAAGCATGATATAGCCATCCAGATGGCTGGAGAACTCCTTTCTTGCACAATCAAAAAAAAAAAAGACAAAACTAGGATTTTTAAGCTGCTGAGAAGAGGCAGACTCAGAGCGACCTGGTTATTACAAGGTTTTGTACCTATGGGTCTTGCTTAGGAGAGACTTGACACTAGACAGATTCTCTTTGCTCCTAGACACTGACACTGCTGATTCCTGGAAAAACTTCATTTTTGTGCTTACATCCTCTACTTGGTTCAGATAAGGACCCCACTCCTGTCAAGTGATCCTGATGTGACACCCATCCCACTTTGAAAGAGCTTTAATCCCTGTCTCCATTTAAAATAATTATTAGAAAATTCTCTCATGTTTACCATTGTTGAAATACTCAGTAATGCTTTGCTGAGTACTGGATTACTTTGTAACACTAGCAGACTATAGGTTAACTGATCGAACTATAACAAAGGGAGGGTGATGGAGGTTTTGCCACAGGGCACTGAAATTTTGAAAGTGGTAAGAGCACTAGTATTGCTTAGGTAGGCAGAAATGACAGGTTGAATGGGTATCAGGCACCCAGATGTGCTTCCTGCCTGAGGACCCACTGTCTCTCTACCTCAAAGTCTTTTGCTGGTCCACAGGCATAGCCACCTGTATCTCCAGAGTGACCATTCCATCTTTATTGCCAGGATCCTGAGGCTGCTATCCCTGATAGCTGCAGTCTCACTCCTCTTCTGGGACCTGATTGTTGCCAGATCTGTTGGCAAATCCTCCTGCATTTTGGGGATGAGGGAGGAAATGAAGCAACTACCCTACCTCCTACTCTGCCTCCTCATAGGGGTAGTATTGGTGGCATTGGATGCAAGCCAGACCTCCCCCAGCAAAGACTGTCCTCAATGCAATCTGACTACAGTCATGCTGTCTGATGTGAGATCACGGTCACGTCCTCTCTAAGGGAGGTTAGAACTGAATGGGAAACAAGGAACAAAAAAATTTAACGTGTAAATAATTGCCACCTTCACCCAACAAAGCCCATTTACTCAGGAAGGTGGGATCCAGCTCAGAACTGTTACTCTCAAACCTAATACTCTCCTTCCCCTAGCAATGATCTCCCCATAAGAAGCCTCAAGTCTCTCCCCTACTTCTCCTTCTCACCCCCCCACCTACATTGATTTAATAAATTGGCAAAGATGATAAAAAGCAGAAATAGTGTTGAAGGGATTGTAAGGAGAAGGGCACATTACTGATGGAACTGTGAATTGGTTCAATCATTCTGGAACATGGTTTGGAATTACATGAAAAAAGTCACTAAATTATTCATAAATTCTGACCCAAAGATACCCCAAATACAATATAAAATTCCTTGAAGGCAGTGACTCTTACATTTCTGCCTCAGTGCATGGCACAATAAATGCATTTATTAAGCACCTTGTTAGATGCTGGGGGTACAAAGAATAAAACAATCCTTGCCCTCAAGGAGCTCTGCATTCTAAGGGGAAATAGAACAAGTATATCTCTACACATATACAGAATAAGTATAAAGAGATTAAGTACAAATAAATATAATAAAGCAGTTGGGGGGGGAAGGGAACAAGCACTTATTAATTGCCTGCTATATACCAGGCACTATGATAAGTGCTTTTCTAATATTATCTCACTTGATTCTCACATCAACCCTGGTAGGCAAATACTATAATCATCATTTTACCATTGATGTAACTGAGGCAAACAGAGGCTAAGTGACTTGCCCAGGGTCACACAGCTAGTAAGTGTCTGAGGCCACATCTGAACCCAGGTCTTCCTGATTCCAGGTCCAGGGCTCTATCTACTGCACCACCTAGCTACCTCCAAGGCAGCTGTGGGGAGGGGCCCTCGAAGTTGACCCCAAGGAAGTCACAGATAGAAAGAAAGGTCTCATTTATGCTCAAATATTCATAGCATCACTTTTGTGGTAGGAGAAAAGCTGGAAACAAAGTGGGTACAAACTAAAGAGCCAATGACTGAACAAATTGTGGCATATAGGAATAACATGTATTGTTCCCCTTTAAGAAGGAACAACTATAAGGAATTCGGAGAAATACCAGAAGAGTTGTATGAACTGATACAGAGTGAAGAGAACAGAATCGGGAGAAAAATATAATAATCCTGATACTAAAAAATACCCACTGCAAGAGAGACAGTTGAATTCTTATTGATTTGCAATGGCCAATCTTGGTCTCAGAGAACAAAGGAAGAAATACTCTTGGTTCATCTCTGGGAGAGAGGTAGGAGGCTACAGCCACTACAGGGGGTGGAAATGTGCATATACTATCAGAGGTGGTCACTTAGTTTTGCCTAAATGGTTTTCTTTGTTACAATGGAAGGTTCACTACAAAGATGTAAGATATCCACATTAAGGAAATAAAGATTAAAAAAAAGGAAATAAAAATAAATGAAGTAAAGATAAAGCAATCTCATTACAGAAAAGGAAACTGAACAAGCCACAAGGGAATTTACTGTTGATGGAACTGTGAATTGGCCCAATCATCCTGGAACACAATTTGGAACTTGAGAAAAATCACTGAATTATTCCTAAATTTTGACCCAAAGATACATGCAGTATAAAACTCCTTAAAGGGAGGGACTCTTTCATTTTTGTTTCTATAGTCCCAGTCCTCAGCACAATTTTTTTGTTGTTGTTGTTCAGTTGTTTCAGTCATGCTGACTCTTTGTGACCCCCCTTTTTGGGGGTCTAGTATCTCTTGGCAGAGATACTAGAGTAGTTTGCCATTTCCTTCTCCAGTGCATTTTTCAGATGAGGAAACTGAGGCAAGTGGGATCAAGTGACTTGCCCAAAGTCACACAGCTAGTAAGTGTCTAAGGTCAGATCTGAACTCAGGAAGACTCATCTTTCTGACCTCAGGCCCAGTATTCTATCTACTGTGCTACCTAGCTGCCTTAGTACAATTAATAAATGCATTTATTTAAAGACTTACTATCTGGCAAACACTATGTTAGATGTTGGGGATACAAGCCCAAATAATGAGAGGGATAAGGACTACCAAAGAATGCAATGAAGGATTGGGGGAAAGCAGGCCCTGATCCAGATGAATTTACAAGTGAATTCTTTCCAAAGTTTAAAGTGGTATACCTATGCTGCACAATTTATTCTCAAAAAATGAGAAAGAAAACACTGCACCAAACTTCTTTGATGAGACAAATATAGTTAGTATTAAAGTATATGTTGACTTAATTTGGAGGTTCTTTGTAGAATTCTTTGACTTCTTCATCCTCTGTAACAAATATTCATGTGTAAACTGCAATTACCTTCATAACAGCCTTTTTGCAAAAGTGCATCAAAAACACTGAAATACAACATAAAGAAATATCCCACAAAACGATCTGTCTTATCTTTGGATGCGCAATAAAACCAACTCTGCCAACTCCTTTTTTTTTTTCCTCACCTCTCTGAGAACAATCAGCAAATCATCCCTCCATTTAGCAGCAACTTTCTTTTGTCTTCTAGTTTCATTTATATCATGAATGTCAAGGCTGGTAACAATTCAGCAACTCCAGGATTCCATCGGCTCTTTGGTCAATGGGGGCCCAGGTCACTATTTACGTATCTGGTACAACAGATAATGCAGAGCCCCAAAGTTCAAACAAACAGTCCTTTTATCGGAATCACATTCCAGTACCTTCATGTAGAAGCAATTATCTAGGTGTTTAAAAAGCAGTTTAAGAAGATAAAAATAATCAGAAATGCTGGCAAGGAGATTAAAACAGTCAACAAGTCAACAACAGGCAGCTAAATGGTAGAATGGTCAGTGCGCTGGACCCTGAGTCAGACAGGCCAGAGTTCGAATCCTACCTCAGATCCTTGCTTGTTGTGTGACCCAGTTACTTCACCTTGCTCTGGCTCAGTTAGTTGCCCCATCTATAAAACAGGGATAATAAATTATCTTTGCAACATCCCTGGAATAGGTCCCCTTCTTTCCTGTGACACTGCTATCACCCTAGTGCACACCGTCACCACCTCGCACCTGGATTACTGCATTAGCCTGCTGGAGTGGGCGCTGGTCTCCTTGCCACAAGTCTTTAATATTCCAGTCTGTCATCCATTCAGATGTCAAAGTGATCTTTCTAAAGCACAGGTATGACTATGGTACCCACTCTAATCAATAAACTCCAGTGGCTCCCTATTTCCTCCAGGATCAAATACAAAATCATCTGTTTTATGTTCAAAACCCTTCCTAACCTGCCGTCCTCACCCTCACCTTTCTATTCATGCTGTTTAACTTAGTGTTGGATAGATACTCAACACCTTCCCAATTCCTTCAGTTTCCTCAGGATGGGACACTAAACTCCTCCCAAAGCTTCCCTTTATAGAGGGTAGGACCCTGAACTTTCTAGTTCATTCCACTGCTGCTCTCCTTGTTTTGAATTCCATAGAATAAAATGCCCCCAACTGGGTCCTCCCAGGTAGGACCTCTCCTGCTTTCCAGCATCCTTGCCCTATTAGACTGTAAGCATCTTGAGGGCAGGGGCTATCTTTCTTGTTCTTCTTTGTATCCCCAGAGCTTAGCACACAGTGTCTGGCATACAGTGGACACCTAATAAATGCTTGCGAATTAAAAAAAGTCCTCACTCCTCACACTCCCACATACTCTGTGGTCCAACTGACACCAGCATTCTCATTGTTCCTCACACAAGAAACTGTATCTCCCAGTCCCAGGCATTCTCCCCAGATGTCCCCCATCCCTGAAATGCTCTCCCTCCTCACTTCTGTCTCTTGGTTTTTCTGGCTTCCTTCAAGGCCCAGCTAACATTCCACCTTCTACAGGAAGTCTTGATTCTAATGTTTTCCCTCCGTTGATTATTTCCAATTTATCCCGTATAAAACTTGTTTTGTATGTAATTATTTGCATGTTACCTCCCCCATTGGACTGTGAGCTCCTACAGAATAGGGGCCACCCTTTGCCTGCCTTTGTATCCCCAGTGTTCAGCACAGGTACTTAATAAATGCTGGCTGACTATCTCCCAGGTCTCTTATGAGAATAAAAATGGGGCAGGGGGACTGCGCAGAACTGAGAGCCATCTTGTATTTTTCTTTTTTTATTATGGGCTATTACCACACCAGATAACTTATCACCAGTGGTTGACCTTGAAAGGCTGTTCCTCAGAAAGAAGACACAGTCTAGAGCCAAGACCAGAGTCAAATCTTTCCCGCCTCTTTTAGTGCCCTTACCCTGGCAGGGCCTTCCTTCTCCATAGGCCATACTACTGAGGAGAAATTTCAAGAACAGAGACAGAGGTAAAGTAATCCTTTCCTTCAAGAATCTACCTCCCCCTTTTAGTCCATAGATACTTTTTCTTGCTTCTGTTTCCATATAAGATCATCTGCCACTCGATCTGTGCAGATGAGGCCTGGACATGCACTGAGAGTCGAAGGGCATCGCATTCTATTGTCCGTTGGTATCTGAGCCAGGTCCTAACTGGAGTCTCAGCCCTCGGATGGCCTGACCTGGTCCTTGAGATGCCTTCATCTCTCATACCCTGACCACCTACAACAAAATGAGGCACTGGCAGAGATGTTGGCAGGGGGAATGTTGTAATGATAAAGCATAACATTTCTTTTTAGAGTCTTTATTTTTCTTTTTGAAGGGGACAACAAGAGCTAGGATCCCTTGCAATATGTGTTCTTTTATCATATCCTCCCTAAACCTCACCTTAAAAAAAAAAGTTTTTAAATTTTAAAATATGAACCCGTTTACCCAAGTTACTCTCCAAGAAATGAAATATTTGAGGTTAGACAATTTTGAGGAAGGAAAGCCTTCCCAGTGACTATTTTCCCCTTCTCCAGTTCCTTTAGCCAGTTGGAGTTGAGGGCTGGAAGAAAAGGGATACACAAAACATTAGCTATCGTTTATTAGTTAGCACTTTAAGATTTACAGAGCACTTTACAAATACTGGTTTCATTTGATCCTTACTTTGATCAGTTCTGTGAGGCGGGTGCTGTCATTAAACCCATTTTACAGAAGAGGAAAACTAAGGCCCTGTGGTGAAATGACTCAGCCAGGGCAACACAGCCACTAAGTGTCTGAGGCAGGATTCAAACTCGGGTCTATTTGATTTCAAACCCCACTGCACCCCCTAGCTGCCTACTGATTCTATATTATTTAATATCATTTATCCAACCATTACTTATGGTAACATATTAGTGATGGAAAAGTATCCAAGAGAACTGAATTTTGATGATGTTTAGTTACATTCTTAGGCTTCTTTGCTAATTTACGACACCAACTTAACCAAATGATTTCAGTATAAAAGGCAGTTTTGCTTGTTGGCCTATCTGATTAATCGACCATTTGAGATGCTTTTCAGTGCAATGGAAGAGCAGGTGGAACTGGAATCTGGGTAAATTTCTCACAGGAAGAACAAATGAGGAATATATCATCCACCTCCCATCCCTCACTTTAGCAAGTGGGTTATTCAAAACCCACTTGCATGCATTTGCTCAAGACACTGGCCATCTGTAGGTCAGGATGCCAAGTCAAAGGCATCTCCCCTAGATATCCACACTTAACTACACAGCCACCTCCAGTCCCTCCGTAACACCAACACTGTGGCCTGCTACCAGCAAGAGATGTTCTTTTTCTACGGCTAGGAATAAATTTGCCCTGCATAGGGTGATATGGGCAGAAGAAGAGAGATGAATGCATTCCAGTGATCAAGGAAGATGTCTGAGAGCTGGGACTCAAGTAAGTACCTGGGTGAGGCACCATTGGACAATGCAATCCAATGTCCTTCTGCAATCTCCAGGCCTCATCTATACAGCCCAAATGGCAGGTTCTCTTTATATGAAAACAGAAGCAAGGAAAAGTATCTGGGAACTAAGAGGTGTAGGGAAATTCTTTCTTAAAGGAAAGACCTCTGTCTCTGTTCTTGAAATTTCTCTTCAGTATTATGATGTTAGTGACTTTTCAGTGGTTTCACATTTTGTGGTTCAGTCGTTTTCAGTTGTGTCCAACTCTCCATGACAGCATTTGGGATTTTCATGGCAAAGATACTGGAGTGGTTTGCCATTTCCTTCTTTGGCTCATTTTACAAATGAGGAAACTGAGGCAAACAGTTAAGTGACTTTCCCAGGGTCACACTGCCACCAACTGTTCTGAGGCCAGATTTCAACTTACAAAGATGAGTCTTCCTGACTCCAAGTCCAGTTTCATATTTTACTCCACTCATAATGATTTTAACTCAATAATTGTACCTTTTTTTTGAGGGAAAGGCAAGGCAATTGGGGTTAAGCAACTTGCCCAAGGTCACACAGCTAGTAAGTGTCAAGTGTTGGAGTGGAGGCCAGATCTGAACTCAGGTCCTTTGGATTCCAGGGCCAGTGCCGCCTAACTGCCCCTGATAAATGTACTTCTGGGGAAAAAAACATAAGGTTGAACACGACTTTCCCACAGGGACAATATATATAGTATGAGAGGAAGTCGCATTTCTAACCAAAGACTCAATATCCAACTTTTTTATAGAAATAACCACAAATGCCACATTTAATCAGTTTGAAAGGGCACAAACGAAACTTTGCGGAGGCTTTACACAAGATTGACTGCCAATTGTGGCTCTTCTCTCCAGGGCTTAAAAGTCCCATTTCCAGCACAGACACACAGAGTATCTCTTCAGAGTGAGTCTGTGGAAGCTTGGATTTGGGTGGCGCTTTATCTATCTATCCTCATTTCACAATAACCTTTTCTCTTTGGAGCTTATGCTGCTTATACCACACTTTCCCACAGAAAGGTCCTAGAGACACCCACATATCCACAGCAGTACTAGTAATAAACAGAAGGACAAAACTAGAAAAGTCAGTGCTCTGTGACTGGAAAATTAAAATTGTGGTATAGGAATGTCATGGAATATTACTGTATTGCAAGAAATGAAGAATATGAGGAATTCAGAGAACCATAGGAAGACTTGTATAAATTGATGCAGAGAGAAGAAAACAGAGCCAGGAGAACAATAAAGACAATTATAGCAATTATGTAAATTAAAAAACCATTAAAAGGCATTACAATTTAGATTAAATATAATAGCTAGTCTTGGTTCCGTAGGGCTAATGGTAAACATAATACCTCCCTCTCCTTGGTAGAAGAACAGTTGGAATTAGAGTATGTCAAAACAACCCTGAGGTTTCACCTTACTCCCAGAAAATAGGCAGACAACAAAAGATGGGAATAGTCGGTGTTGGAGGGGCAGCGGAAAGGTAGGCACAGTAGAAGTTTGTTGGTGGAGCTGTGAGTCAGTAAAGCCCTTTTGGAAAGTAGTTTGGGACTATGCAAATAAAAGGACTAAAATGTCCAACCCTAACCCAAAGATTACACTACTAGGTATAAACCCCAAGGAAGTCAATGGGAGGAAGAATGCACCAAAATGTTTAAAGCAGCACTTTTTGGAATGGCAAAGAAATGACAACAATGTGGTGCAGTGAATAGCATGCTGGACCTGGAGTCAGTGAAACTGAGTTCAAATCTTGCTTCAGATATTTACTTGCTGTGTGATGTTGAACAAGTCACATAACCCTGTTTGCCTCAGTTTCCTCATCTGTAAAATGAGCTGGAGAAGAAATGAAAAACCACTTCAGTATCTTTGCCAAGAAAACTCCCCCAAAATGGAGTCATTGAGTTGGACTGAACAACAACAAATGACATCTATTAATTGGAGAATGGAATATTACTGTGCTATATAAGAAAAGATAAATATAATGACTACAGAGAAGTGAGGAGAGCCTTACGTGAACTGATGAAAACTGAAGTAAGTGGGGTCAAGAGAACAAGATAAACAATGATTTACAATTTAAATGGAAAGAATTACTGGATTTAAAAGTGAATATTACAAAATTACAAAGAACAAGCACGATCCTAGCCAAAGAAGGGAGATGGGAAACCACCTCTCCCCACTTCTTACAGAAATGGGATATCTACAGGTATGGTACAATGTGTATATTTTCAGACTGTTTTGATGTATTGATTGGTTTTGCTGTTTTTTTCTCTTCTTTTCCTTTCATTTCTTAAAATAAATTAATTGTTATATGGGATGGATCTCTCAGAAGGAGAGGAGAAAGAGGGATACAGGGGGAAATATAGGTGTTGTAAAAATAAAAGATCAATGAAAATTTACTTTAAAAAAAATTAAGCCATTTGATAAGAGCTCCCTAGGTTCCATTTTTCAAATCTTCTCTGTCATTGCTCATCCTTTCCTCCTTCACTTTGGTCATGGAAACCTTATCAAGGATAATTCCTGTACCTGTGCCCTTAATCACACTCCCTGCCCACCTCCTACAGGACTTTGTGCCAGTAGGCTTCCTTTCTTTCTCATGCATCTTTAATCTTTCTCTCCCTGGTTTTTTCCCATTTGCCTATAAACATGCTTAAATCTTTCTAAAAAAAAAATTTAAACCCTTTTGCCCTGTGGAGCTACTATCTCTCTTCCCCTTCCCTGTTAAAGTTCTTGAAAAACAGTCTATACCCAATGACCTCATTTCCTCTTTATGGATTCTCTCCTCACTCATCATGTGAACTCCTTTCTGCCTCTACCACTCCCTGAAACTATTCTATTAAAGGTCATGAATACCTTCCTTTATACCTGAATACCTTCTATTGCCAAATGCAAAGAACTATTCTTAGTTTTCAGCTTCTAACATATCTATGAGCCTTTTAACATCACTGGCCACCATTCTTACTCACTTTCTTTCCCCTCATCTTCAGAAACACAATACTCTCTTGGTTTTCCTCCTACCTCTAAAATCCAAATTTTGATCCTTTGCTGGTTCCATCATCTCCCCTTGAACTATTTGTGAGTATGCACCAAGAATCTGGCCTTGGAGCTCTTTCCTCTTTATGCTCTATCCCTTGTCAATCTCAATCACTCCCAAAACTTCCACTGGCACTTATCTGGAGTGATTTCTAAATCATTATTTGTAGTCTTGACCTCTCTTCTGAGCCCTGATCCTGCTTATTTCACTCAATTCATATATGTCTTCACATTCTTCTCTGTATTCATTATATTAGCTTTTTAGAGCACAGTGATGTTCCATTACATTAATGGACCACACCTCATTTAGCCATTCCTCCATCAGCAGGAATCTACTTTGTTTCAGTTCTTTACTAGGAAAAAAAGTGTTGCTATAAATACTTTGGTGTATATGTGACCTTTCTTCTTATCAATGACAACCTTAGAGTATGTACTTAGCAATGGAATCTTTGGGTCAAACGTCAGTGGACATTTTGGTTACTTTTTGTTCTGAAAACTCTTTTTTAACCTGTTAAAATAATTACATTATTCATATCACATTTCAGAGGATAAGACTGTGATGGTGAACATATATATTTCCATATGTCCAGAACTGGTTAGTCATTTTTTCACTTCCATGCAATTTTACCATTTGTACAAGCAACATTTTAAAAAATATATATTTTTAGGGACTCATGACAAAAAACGCTACCCACATCCAGAGAAAGAACCGATGGAGTCTAAATGCAGATCAAAGCATACTGTTTTTCACTTTATTTTTTGCGTTTTTTTTCTTTTTCAGTATGTCTTCTTTTACAACATGACTAATATGGAAATGTGTTTTGTAAGCTTGCACGTGTATAACCTATATCAGATTGTTTACCATCTCTGGGAGGGGGGAGGGAGAGAATCTGGAACTCCAACTTTTATAAAATGAATGTTAAAAATTTTCTTTTAATAGGGAAAACTATGTTGGGGGCAGCTAGGTGGTACAGTGAGTAGAGTACCGACTCTGGAGTCAGGAGGACCTGAGTTCAAATTTGACCTCAGACACTTAATATACTTGCTAGCCATGTGACCTTGGGCAAGTCACTTAACCCCAATTGCCCTGCCTTCCCCCCTCCAAAACAGAAAAGACCAAAAATTTTTTTTGATTCTTGTTCCTCTTTCAATATTGCCTACAGAGCAAGCTTACTAGCCAAATAAGACAACTGGCCTTATTACTTTATAATCAATTACAACTTTCTTCCACAGACACCTTTCCTTCCTATCTCCTTCCCCTTTAGCTAACTCTAAGCCCTTCCTCTCTACTGTTTGAACCACACAAAGGCTTTGCAGGTATGAGCAAAGAACCAAACTAAAGCTAAAAGTCTAATAATAGACAGGAAGATGAACAGGACGAATCCAGGAATGGGGCCGATGCAAGTTCCTTCATGAGTGGTGTCATGGGTGATGTTCATCCTTTGTTTTCTTCATACTAACATAAAAACAGAAGCAGATAGGTTTTTCTGAACTGGCATCTTACTGGGCTGTTTTGGCTGCCAGACTTTTTTCTAATGTGGTTAGTGATTTAGATGGTAAATCACCAGAGCAAGAAAAGAGTTAATAGACCCACCCTAGCCCTTAGGTCTCTTTTAAAAACACCCAAAGACACAAAAAGAGGGTGTGGTGTGTGCCTGGTGCCTAGCTCCACTCTTCCTGGACTTTGTTCTTCAAAAAAACCCTCTAAACCACAGAGTTATAAGCCCTCTCAGTCCTAGATTTGCAGGGAAATAAGAGTAGAGAAAAACAAAGACAAGAACAGGAGACAGTGGTTTCTCAGCTTTACCACTGTCTTTTCTAGAGACTTCAAATGTAATGAAGATAATAGCTAACATTTACCGAGTGCTTTAAGGTTCACTAAGCATTTTACATGTTCTTTGCTTCTAAGAAGGAAAGTGTTATTATTATTCAGATTCTAGAGGAGAGAAAAGAGGGGCTCAGAGAGGTTGCATAACTTCCCAAAGTTATACAGTCAGAGGTGGTTTTGTGGCTGGTTCAGCCCTGTGACTCTTTGTGACCCTACTTGGGGCTTTCTAGGCAAAGATACTAGAGCACTTTGCCATTTCCCTCTCCAGCTGGTTTTAAGGTGGGGAACTGAGGCAAACAGGTAATAAGCGTCTGAGGCCAGATTCGAACTCAAGAAGTTCAGTCTTCCAGGGTCCAGGTCCAGGCCTGGCACTCTATCCACCGCACCACCTTGCTGTAGGACGTGGAGATAAAACCGAAACTTGGGTCTTTATTTCCTTTCCAGCACTCGGCCCCGGTGTCACCTAGCTGTTTCTGTCAATACGTATTTAGATGCTACAATGCCTCCTGGGAGAGAGAAGGTGGAGATGAGCAAATCCCAGTTTGGAAAGCAGCTTTAAGCAATGTTTCTGAATGCCTTTGTTTTCGCAGACGCGCTTTTGCCGGCAGGGGGATTTCAGCCTTCTCATCTTGGCCACTTTTGCCTAGGGCCTATAAATCCTCCATATTTTCTTCTAGATTTCTTGACACTGCATGGATACCAACAGAACAACACAGGTAGTTGATATTATTATTCTTCCCATTTTATAGCTGAGGAAACTAAGGCAAACTGAGTATAAAGTGACTTGCCTAAGATCACACAGCTAGCCTCTATCTGAGGCTAGATTTGAACTCAGGGCTTCCAGTCCAGGTCCAGTCTCTTATCTATTGTGCCATCTATCTGTCCTCTCCTCCCAATTCACACAGCCAACTTTCCCAGTTCAGGCCATTACCACCTCTCACCTGAATTATTACAAGAACTTATATCCCCATTCCAATCCATCTTCCTAACAGCTACCAAAGTGATTTTCCTAAAGTGTAAACTGTGTAAACTACTTCCCTCTGTCTCCCCAAAACTCTAGTTCCTTACTGCCCCCAAGATCAAAAATAAACTCCTTGTCTTGGCATTTAAAATGCTGCACAATTGGGCACCATTCTGTCTTTCTAGTCTTATTACACATTATGACTCATATTCCATAACCTGGTGAAAGGGGCCTTCTGGAAGATCCTCACACACATGATATTTCATCTCCCATCTCTCCCTGATGTCTGGATTGGATTCCTTTTTTGTTTCTGCCTCTTGGAATGCCTGTTTTCAAGGCAGCAAAAGTGGCAACTTATGCATCAGTCTATCCCTGGAACCTAGGCCCCTCTCCATCTGTCTCCTCTCCCTCCCTCCTTTAGCTGAACTCAAAAAAGTAGAGGATAGTAGTCAGATACTGCCTCAGACAAGGCAATACCAAAAATAGACTTAAAAGGAAACCTACATTTTGCTAAAAGGTATCATAGACAATAGTCAATTTAAATATTTAATATATATGCACCAAACATTTAAATACTCAAAACAAAAGCTAAATGAGTTATAGGAAGATATAGATAGTTACCCAATAATAGTTGGGGACTTTAATGTACTCCTTTCAGAACTAGACAAATCTAGCAAAAATTAATGAGGAAATTAAAGAAGAGCAGAATTTTAGAAAAAAATTGATAGATCTCTGGTGATTACTGTCATTCAGTCAATGAATATTTTTTATCATTATCGTTAATAAGTGGAAACAGGAAGGATTATTCATATTTCTTATCTGTGTATGGCATCTTTACAAAAATTAACCACATATTAGGGCATAAAAACCTTACAAACAAATATAGAAAAGCAGTAACTTTAAAAATGTAATAAAAATAATATTCAGTAAAGGATCTTCAAAGAAAGAATTAAAAACTAGCTGGACGGGAATGGAGCCAAGATGGCAGAGTAAAAGCAGGAACTTGCTTGAACTCTTCCCCCCAACCCCTTCAAATACCTGTAAGAAAGTTACTCTAAACAAATTTTAGAGCTACAGAACCCACAAAATGACAGAGTGAAACACATCTCCAGCAGAAGACAGCCTGGCAGGCTGACAAGAAGGGTCTATTGCACAGGCTAAGAGAGAAGCGCAGTCCCACATGGGCCATGCCAGCACAGACGCAGCTAGAACAGGCCCCAGGGAATTGAATCACTGGTGGCTATGGCAGTTTCCAGACTTCTCAACCCACAAATGCCAAAGACAAAGTAAAAGGTCAGTGGGGAAACTCTGCTGGATCTGGTTGAGAGAAGAGCACAGTCCAGCTCCAGCCCTAGGGTGGTGGAGGTGGCAGAAGCAGCACCAATAGCAGTGGCTTTTGCAGCTCCAGTCCCACAGACGGTGAGGAGATCAGGCAACTGATCAGAGGGCAATTGCTCTTGCTTTGCCCCTCTTGGATCTGGGTCTCAGTCTTGGGTGGTGATCCTGGGATGAGGAGGAGTGCTGGTATGGCAGAGCTTGTGGTCGCAGTGGAGAGGGAATTCTCCTCACAGTTCTAAGGCAGAAAAGAGTGCCTGTGGTCACTTACAGACCAGAGAACAGACGGGGGAGGAGTAAACACTTCTCCTTTGATCATATCACCTTAGAAGAACTGAAAATTCACAGGTGCCTAGAAGTAACTCTGACGACAGCTGCACAAAACCCCAGAAACTTAGGACAAAGAACTCTCCACTCAGAAGCAGAGTCCTACTTTGGTAAAGAGTTCAAAAGTCAAGTAATTGGCTGGGAAAATGAACAAACAGAAAGGAAAAAATCAGACTATAGAATTTTTCTTTGGTAATAAAGAAGATCAAGGAAGACTACAAAGTCAAAACTCCTGCATCAAAAGTCTTCAAGAAAAATATGAATTGGTTGCAGGTCATAGAAGGGCTCAAAAAGAATTTTGAAAATCAAATAAGAGATAAAGAGGAAAAACTGGGAAGAGAAATGAGAGTGATGCAAGAAAATCATGAAAAAATGAGTTGACAGTTTGCTAAAGGAGACCCAAAAAAATACTGAAGAAAATAACACCTCAAAAAATAGACTAACTTAAATGGCAAATGAGGCCCAAAAAGCCAATGAGGAGAAGAATGCCTTAAAAATCAGAATTGGCCAAATGGAAAAGAAGATCCAAAAGCTCACTAAAGAAAATAATTGCTTCAAAATTAGAATGGAGCAAACGGAAGCTAATGTTTTATGAGAAATCAAGATATTATAAAAACAGATCCAAAAGAATGAAAAAATAGAAGACAACATGAAATATCTCAGATTGGCTAAGATGACAAAACAGGAAAATAACAAATGCTGGAGAGGATGTGGAAAAATTGGAACACTAATGCATTGTTGGTGGAGCTGTGAACTGATACAACCATTTTGGAGAGTAATCTGGAACTATGCCCAAAGGGCTATAAATAATTGCATACCCTTTGACGCAGTAATACCACTTTTGGGGTTGTATCCCAAAGAGATCATAGAAGTGGGAGGAAGACCCATATGTACAAAGATATTTATTGCAGCTCTCTTTGTGGTGGCAAAAAACTAGAAATTAAAGGGATGCCCATCAATTGGGGAATGCCTAAACAAGGTATGGTATATGAATGTAATGGAATACTATTGTGCCATAAGAAATGAGGAGGAAAGGGACTTCATATTTACCTAGAGAGGCTTATACAAACTGATGCTAAGTGAGAAGAGCAGAACCAGGAAAAATTTGTACACAATCACAGACACATCATATGCGTGATGACCAACCTTGATAAACTGGACTCTTCTCAGCAATGCACAGCTATAAGACAACTCTACAAGTCTCAGGATGGAAGGAGATATCCACATTCAGAGAAAGATCTAGAAAGACCAGAGTTTAAATGGAGACTGAAGCAACCTACATGCTGTCGCTCTTTTCCATGTTTGGTTTTGTTTCTTCTTTCCCATTGTTCACTTCATTGGTTAC
>CM053581.1:118099265-118206199 GCA_028627135.1 Pseudochirops cupreus
AAGGAAGGGAGGGAGGGAGGGAGAGAGGGAGGGGGAAGGGAAGGATGGAGGAAGGAAGGGAGGAAGGAAGGGAGGGAGAAAGGAAGGAAGGAAGGAAGGGAGGGAGGGAGAGAGGGAGGGGGAAGGGAAGGATGGAGGAAGGAAGGAAGGAGGGAAGAAAGGCTAAATCAATAAGCAATTATTAAG
This sequence comes from Pseudochirops cupreus, assembly GCA_028627135.1. Lineage (NCBI taxonomy): Eukaryota > Metazoa > Chordata > Mammalia > Diprotodontia > Pseudocheiridae > Pseudochirops > Pseudochirops cupreus. The sequence continues at coordinate 118,099,452 of CM053581.1, forward strand.
TCTTACTACGTGCCAGGTATTGTGTTTAGTAGCATCAAAAACACAAATACAAGCAGACAGTCAGTCCTGGCTTGAGGACGTTGCAGTCAATACGGAAGGACCGCACAGCAAAGGAAGCTGAAAAGGGAAGAAGATGGGGGTGGTGGTGGAGCTGAATGGCACAGAAAGTCAGGAACAGAGCCTGGAGAGGAACGCAGGCACATCTGGCTTGGACATTGCCATTAACATGGAGGTTCTGGGAGGAAACAGTCAATCAAAAAGGTCCACGAGAGCGGAGTGTACTTCCACTGTGAAAAGCCTAGGATGATGTAAATTTCCAAGCGAGGAGGCTTCTGTGGCGTGGTAGAGAAAGTCTGGAGGTTTAGAGGAGTGGAGCCTAGAAAAAGAGAGAGGAAAGAGAAAGAGGAGTGAGGGAAGAGAGAGGGAGAGAAACAGAAACAGAGAAAAAAGAGCGCTGTATCACATAAGCACAGTCAAGCAAAATATATGCCCACATTGGTCACATCAAGAAATGTTATTTCTTAAAATAATTTTTAAAAGTTCTTTTAACTACAAAATTTTTGAATTAAAATTTTAAATCTTATTCTACATAAATAGTCAATCATCTACCTGTTGCAAAGAAGGCATTATCCTTCTTTGTCAGTCCTCTGGAATCATGATTGATCATTTAGTTGATCAGAAAAAGAAAATGACAAATGTTGGAGGGGCTGCAGAAAAATGGATATATTGGTGAAACTGTGAATAAGGTTAACCATTCTGGAAAACAAATTTGAATTATGCACAAAAAGTTGCTAAAAAGTGCATGGTGTTTGACTTACCTGTCATTGCTGGGTCTATATCCTCAATAAGGTAAAAGAAAAGAGGAAAAAGTCTTGTATTTACAAAATTATTTATAGCAGCTCTGTTTGTGGCAGCAAAACCCCCTAGAAACCAAGGGCATGCCCATCAACTGGGGAATGACTGAACAAATTGTGGTAGAAGGATTCAATGGAATGCTATTGTGTTGCCAGAGACAAGGAAAAAGATGATTTCAAAAAGACATCAAGAAATTTGTATGAATTGATTCTGAGTGATGAGAAACAGAAGAACAATGTAGACTGCTACCTCAATATTCTCATTATACCCACTACAGAGAAGAAAGCACATTCAGAGAGATGAAGTGATTGGAAGGCACTCTGTCCTCATCCCTGAGGCTTAGAGTCCCTCTCTCTAGGGTCAAGTGCAACTTTTACCATGAAGACTTTCCAGATCACCAGCTGTTAGCACTCACCCTTTCCTAAAATTACCTTATATTTACTTGTCTTGTGAGCAGATGGAACATCATCTCTTTCCTCTCCCACTCCCAGCAAGCTACCTAAGGTAGGATGCTAGTGTTTACAGGAATTATCTAGTAAGTAGCTTAGCCAAGGTCAGAAAGAGGTAGGAAAGAGTGAGGGATAAAGGTCTTCTAACTCCAAAGCTGAGGCTATTTCTACCACTTTATGCTGCTTCAGCATGTCCCCCACGATCTTCCTTCTAGTCTATCCCTAGCCCACTTGACAGTCTCCAATCCCACTCCCAGATGAATTTAGAATAAAAGGAGAGAGGGCAGCTAGGTGGCACAGTCAATAGAGCACTGGCCTTGGAGTCAAGAGGACCTGAGTTCAAATCCAGCCTCAGGCACTTGACACTTACTAGTTGTATGAACTTGGGCAAGTCACTTAATCCGAATTGCCTTGCCTTCTCCCCGCCCCCAAAAAAGAATAAAAGGAGATGGAGCTGTCTAAGTAATATGGAGTTTAGGCAATTTCCCGCCTCCATAACTTTGCCTATATTATTCTTTGTGCCTGAAACACCACTTCCCTTCCTGTAGAATTGGGATACCTCCTCTAAAGTCTACCTTAATTATCTCCTTTCCTGATCTCCTCACTAGCATGAGAGGAGGTCTCTTTTTTAACTTGGGTCACATAGAACATTTTCTGTACCTTTCTTAATATGCTTATTATATGATGTGCAAATCTAGAGACATCTCCAACCAAATTGACTAATTGTGCCTGACCCGTGGTAGAGCCTTCCAAGTTTGTACTGGCCTAATCAGCCATAGTCAAACACACTGGACTCTGACCCCAACACTGTGATGTCATTTTGGTCATCTTCGAGTATGAAGGACAAATAATAATAATATATGTATTATGGGGGGGTGGCTAGGTGGTGCAGTGAATAGAGCACCAGTCCTGGAGTCAGGAGGACTTGAGTTCAAATCTGGCTTCAGATACTTAACACTTACTAGGCATGTGACCTTGGGCAAATCACTTAACCCCAACTGCCCTGCCCTCCCCCCTCCAAAAAAACAATATGTATTATGTATTTTAATAATAATGATATACTTTAATACACATATATACCATGTAGGCAGCTAGGTGATACAGTGGCTAGAACACCACACCCGGAGTCAGGAAGATCTGAGTTCAAATTGGACTTCTATACGTACTAGCTCTGTGACTCTGGGTAAGTCACTTAACTTCTGTTTGCCTCAGTTTCCTCATTTGTAAAATAGAGATAATAATGGCACCAACTTCTTAGGGTTCTTGTGAGAATCAAATGAGACAATAACCGTAAAGTCCCTAGTACATAGTAAATGCTATATAAATTTTAGTTTTTATTATCTTAAAAATAATATATATATCAAAGGATTTGAACAGGTAGTTTTCCGATAAACCAAAACTATATGTACATGTATGTAATATACATGTATTGTATATGTGTAGTCATATGAAAAATGCTCTAAATCAATACTGGAGAATTGCAAATTAAAACAACTTTGAGATATCATTTCACATCTATCAGATTGGTTAAGATGATAGAAGAGGAAGATGACAAATGTTGGAGGGGATGTGGAAAAATCTGGACATTAATGTACTGTTGGTGGAACTGTGAACTGATCCAACCATTTTGTTGAACAATCTGGTATTGTGCCCAAAGAATTACAAAACTGCCTATACCCTTTGACCAAGGAATAACACTATTTTGGGTCTATTTCCCAAGGTGATGAGGTAAAAAGGAAAAGAACCTGTATGTTCTAAAATATTTATAGCTGCTCTCTTTGTGATTGTGAAAGACTGGAAATGGAAGGGATGCTTATTAACTAGGGAATGGATAAACAAGTTGTGGCATATGATTGTGATAGAATACATATACCGTGTTGTAAAAAGAAATGATGAGTTGGCTGATTTTAGAAAAACACAGAAGGACTTGCATAAAATAATGAAAAGTAAAATGAGCAAAAACAAGAGAACATTCTCTACAGTAACAGCAATACTGTTGAAAGAACAACTGTGAACAACCAAATTATTCTAAGTATAAATACTCAGATCAACTACAAAGGACCTATAAAGGAAGATGCTATCCCTCTCCAGAGAAAGAACTGATAAATAGAAGTACACATAGTATGATTTTACATATATTTATAAATCTGTGTCAAATGGTGGTCTTCTCTAGTGTGGGGAGGGGAGGTAAAGAGAGAGATAGTTTGTTACTTAAAATGTAACAAAAAAGTTTTTAAAGAAAAAAATATACATATTTAATTTATATCACCAAATATGTATAACCTTTATCAAATTGCTTCCCTTCTCAATGAGGGGAGAGGTAAAGGAGGGTGGGAAAGAATTTAGAACTCAAAAAAATGAAAGTTAAACATGGTTTTTACATGTAATTGGAAAACATTAAAACTTTTTAAAATGATAATATACCAATTTAACAATAATAAGCTTAAACTTACTGGCTATCTGATCTTGGCCAAGTCACTTAACCTCTGTTGGCCTCAGTTTCCTGAACTGTAAAATGGGAATAATAATAGTATCTACTTCCCAGGGTTGTTGTGAGGATCAAATGAGATAATATTTATAAATTGCTTAGCATAATTCCTAGGACATAGCACTATATAAATGCTAGCTTCTATTCTTATTCTTATTATTGTTCCATAAGTTATATTTTAGGAATAACATTCCCCTAGTAGAATAAGTTCCATGAGAGTGGGATCTTTGGTCTTTAACCAAACTTTTTATCTCCCTCAGTGGTCCTTACACAGTGTTCTGTATTTAAGAGATATTTGTTCAATTAAATTCACTGAGCTGGGGCTGAAAGACCAGAAGGGGCCAGTGCTGTTTAACATTTTTTTTTCTTATCAATGACTAAGTCTTAGAAAAAAGGAATAGATGGTAAATTTGTCAAACTTGCATATTATGTAAAACTAGGTTAGAGGTAGTTAATATGCTTGCATCACAGAGCTGGGGTCTAAAAGGATCTATTAAGATGAAATCTGAATAAATGTAAAATTCTGCATTTGGTTCTAAAAAAATTCTCCACTAAAAGATACAGTTAGTATGACTGGGGGTACTAATGGATAGAAATTTCAATATAAATCAGTAATGCAACATGACAGAAAAAAATAAACAAAAACCTTTCAAATCATGTCCCTTTACTCCCTCCACGTCTTCTCTTTTCCAGGCTAAGGTTCCTTTAATCTATTTTCATATAGCCACATCTTAAGACCCCTCAATCACCCTTCTCTGGACCCTCTCCAGATTTTTAATCCTTTTTCATCTAGAACTGAAATCAACACCACAATTATGGTCTCACCAGGGCAGAATATCACAGGATTATTGTTTACTTCAGCCTAAAGCTGCATTAGTTTTTACTTCTAGATAAAGTAGGGTCAGGAAATAATCGGCAAACAAACCACCACGTGCATATCCTGCTCTGAGTGTCTTCTAAACCAGATACGGACTGCTCTGCTAGCTACTCTGAACCTCTCTAAGGGAGCAAAATCTCAGCAGTGTTCCCAGAAGTCGCACTAACAGCTATATACCAACTTCCATCCACCAGAAAAGATTGGGATTGTCTGTCCATCTTTTATCCTTCCCTCTCATTGTGTGAGTAGCCCACTGACTTTTCCAGAAAAATATGACTAAGTCTTTTATATTCCTTCTGAACTACTTTTATTATTTTTATCTAACTCTAACCTTATTTTTATTATTTTTAGGTGTCTTAACTTTGAGCTTTTTAAGGTCTTCTCTTTCCTTATCTGGAAAAGACTGCTCATTTAGTTTTTCTAGATTCATTTTTGTACAACTTAGAGGAACAGTTCCTTTCCCCAAGTCATCCTACACTATTCAAGCTGCTGCAAAGGAAGGAATATCCTGTGCCCATCCTTTCCAGTGCTCATCTTTTTTTTTTTTAGTATGAGCATTCACACCTTGAAAATCAGCAAATGCTACAGAGCCAGGCTTGTTTTATTGTTCGTCGATTGTCTAAATTTAAGACAGAGATGGAGAAAATGTTAATGTAGATAAAAAGTGTGCCCTGCATACAGAACCAACTGTTAAACATTTCCCCGAATGCTGTGGCAGCATAGGAGCAGCTCACATTAGCACTTTATAGTTAACTAAGGAGTCTGTCTTTACCTGGGGCTTCAAAAAAAAAAACTTTTGTTTTGAGATCAAAGGATTTCAGATTTAGAGCTTGACAGGACTTTTGACATCATATCATTCAACTCCCTCATTTCACAGAGCAGGAAACTCCAGGAAGGTTGAGTCACTTGCCCAAGGTCACACAGGCAGTAACTTTCAAAGTTGGGATGTGAACTCGACTTCTTACTGAACTTGATTCCCCTCCCTCACCCATTAATGGAATCAAGTTCATTTGTTCTCTAGGCACTCAAAAAGAGGACCTTTTTGGGCCTTCAAAATGAGGGCATAATTGAATCAGTGATTGTAGAATAAACGAAGTTCTTTGAAGGCATGGATTCTTTTTGATTCTATTTTGATTTTGCCCTTTGTGTAAATGTACACACACATATAAATATCTTATCTATACATAATTATTTACATAGTTTCCCCTATTAAAATGGGAGCTCCTTGAGGGCAGAGACAGCAATTTTATCTTTCTATATATCTCCAGGGCTTGGCACAGTGACTTGAACTCAGTAAACACTTAATAAAAGCCTGTTGGTTGATAATTTCTAGAAGTGCTCATCTTCAACCATAAAAGAAACTCCTCAGAAGTATTTTTATACTTTTCATAAATGTTTTAATAAATTTTATCTTAGAAACCAATAAATTTTATCTTAGAAACCACAGGTCCAGCAAAAGAACAACAATAACAAAAAAACACTCTTTTAATTAGGTACAGGTATTCTTATCCCCACTTTATAGGAGGAAATTGCGATTCACCTAAAGTCACACAACTATCACTGATTATGATTTAAATCCAGGTCTTGCTGGCTCCCAGTCTGGCACCTTTATCTCTTCCCTGGCACAGCAAGTGTTCCAAAATTCAGAACTTGGGGCAGAAAACACTGCCACATTTTTCGGTTTCTCTGAGCATGTTTCCAGCCCTTCAGGAGTCATTTTTTTCACCCAATGAATCATCCTTTCTCAGGAGATAGATTACGAAAATCCTGGGGCACTTTCACCCTCCCCCATCTGCTCTGAAATGAAAAGCTGCAGGCATACTTGAGTAAGTATGGGGTGGGGAATGAGAATTGGTGGAGAAAGAGTAGGGGAGTGAGTCAAGATTCTTTGAAATCACAACTGGGAATTGGGGAGCTGTTCCCTCCCTCAAAAATTCCCCTAAAGGAACCACCTGACCCTCGATCCTGCTAAGAGAAGAACCCTTCCACTGGAAAATCCTAGATCGGGTATTGTCGGAGACTCGCGACACTATCTAGCTCCACCCTTTCAGAAATTTTACAAGTGAGGAAACGAAGCCTAGACGGTGCTCCAAACCCAGCGCTCTTTCCAAGAAGCCACCAAGCCTTCTCCACTTCTCCACCTGGAGTCACGAGAAGTGGCTACCCCCACCCCACCCCCGTCCCCATGTTCCCCCACAAAGGCGGCAAGGTTTTCGGTCACATCAGCCTGGGTCACCAGGAGCGCGTTATGCCTGGACTTGCCCTGGATGGAAGGATGAGGATAAAGACCGGGGGACACAAGTGGAAAAGAGAAAGGGAAGCACTTGCGGGCACAGACCGCTAGCGCTGCACCTCCCTCCGCCCAGTCTAACTTCTAAGTAACGGACTTGCTGCTCCGTGAGCCCTGCTCACGGAAGGAAGGGGAGCGGGGAGCGTTAGTTGACTCACCAAGTACAGGAAAAAACAAGGTAGATTCCTAGGGACCCAACATAGCGAAGCCGTGGTGTAACTCATCCCCCTGGGATGGAACTTTTCCAGGGGCTTCAGGTGACGCCCAGGCCGACCACTTTCGATTCTATCCAAGTGAGCAACCTGCGCCCCACTTGCGTTCGGCAGAGCAGCCTGGAACCCGCTAGCCTCAAAAGCGCAAGCCAGAAGACTTCTAACCGTGTACGGAGTCAGTCTAGTGCGAGCCCAACTAAATCTTCCCTGCCAGAGTTACGTCACCAAGTAGGAGGAGTCGGAATGGATTGAAGCAGGAGCTTCATTGGACCAGAACTCATGAGGAGGAGGGGTTCTTTGGAAATTCCCTAGGTTTTGCGGAAGGATCTGTGTGACACTTCAGCATGCTTTCTGAGACTCCGGGTAAGTTAGAGAAAGGGTTTAGAATTTGACAGGTGGAAGATACTCTACCAGAGTGGAAGCCCCAAAGTATATGTGCTTAGAAAATATGTTTGTCGTATAGAGAGAGTGTGCAATTTGAAGAAAACCAAGTCAAGAAAACAACATACGATTGTTTTCCTATCTCGAGGAGGACCAAAATGACACCACTATTTTGGGATCAAGGTACAGGGTGTGTCTGACTGTGGCTGATGAGCCCAATAACAACTTGGAACGATCAAATAGTTTATGTGGATAAACATTTGGAATAGAGATATTTCTAAATTTGTGCATTTCACATTTCTTTTGAACCACTACAATTTTTTTTTCTTTTTGGAGGGCAATTGGGGTTAAATGACTTGCCTAAGGTCACAGGGCTAGGGTGTGTGTGTGTGTGTGTGTGTGTGTGTGTGTGTGTGTGTGTGTGTGTGTGTGTGTGTGTGTTTTAAGTGTCTGGGTCCTCCTGACTCCAGGTCCAGTGCTCTATTCACTGCGCCACCTAGTCCCCAGGAACCACTGCAATTCTTTGCTGGTAGAGCACAGCACCTTCTTTGATGGAGGCACAACTATATCAGTGCCTCCTAATTCTCACCATAGATTCCAGAGTTCTTCAGAGAGATCTTGAGAGTGTCCTTGTATCGCTACTTCCGACCACCGTTTGAGCACTTATCTTGTGTGAGTTCTCCTTAAAATAGTCTTTTAAGCAAACTTAGATTTAGCATTCAAACAACATAGCAAGCCCATTGGAGTTGCACTCCTTACAGTAGGGCTTGAATGATTGGCAGGTCAGCTCCAGAAAGGGCCTCAGTATCCTGGCAGTATCTTGCCAGGTGATCTTCAGAATCTTCCTAAGAAAATTCAAATGGAAATGATTCTGTTTCCTGACACAGTGCTGGTAGACTGTCCAGATTTCATGGGCTCTGTAGACCTTCAGTTTGATAAGCAACCCAATACCTCTTCTCTCCCACACTCTTCTTCCAAGCCTCCCAAACACTGAGCTAGCTCTGGCAATGCATGTGTCAACCTCACCATCTATGTGGAGCCACCTCTATGTGGACATCCCTAAAAAGTATACTGCCAAGTGCTGTAGATACAACCTTCACAATTTCTCCATTTGCTGTTGGTTCCACATTTGAGTGGTGTTGTGCTGGCTGTGTTTTCTTGGTGTTAATTGTTATGCCAAAATAGCACAAGAAGCAGAGAGTCGATTCATACTCTGTTGCACCTCAGCTTCAGAGGCTGCATTGAGTGTGCAATGATATGCAAACAAAAAGTCACAGACCAAAGCTCCCACCTCTTTTGTGTTGACTTGTACCTTTTTCAAGTTGAATAATTTGCCATCAGTGTGGTAGCTGGCTTTTATGGCATTTTTATCTGAGTTGAAGGTATCTGACAACATCACTAAAAACATTGTGCTAAAAAGTATGGGAACAAGTACACAGAACTGCTTCACTCCAATGGTGACTGGGAAAGCATGAGAGCATCATCCATTATCCAGAACCTGTGCAAACCTGCAGTCACAGAACTGAATTACAATACCGATGAACTTGTCCAGTCAACCAAATTGTGCCATGATCTTCCACAAGCCCTCATGACTGACAGTATCAAAGACCTCAATCAAATTGACAATTGTTGCATACAGTCACCTGTTCTGCTCTTGGCATTTCTCCTGGAGGCAGCAAACACCACATTGACTGTTCCTTGGCTTTTCTGAAGCCACACTGGTAGATGACTCTCTTCCAATTGAAGGCTCAGTCTATTAAGAGGGACTCTGGCAAGAATCTTGCTGTCAATGACTAAGAGTGAGAACCCCTTAAGATTATCATAGGACAACCTATTTCCTTTTCCTTTTTGGAGATGGATGATGGAGGCATCCTCTTGCCATATAATCTGCAAGATTTCAGTCAGCTTTTCTATGAGCAGTGGGCCCCATGCCTTATAAATCCTAGTTGGACTAGAATCAGCACCAGATACTTTGCCACATGAGAGGAGCCTAATGGCATTCAGTTGGAAGTTCAACTAGAGAGAGATTGACTTCCACCTGAGGTATATGGTCAATGGCTTTAGCATTGGTTGATGACAGTCTGTTGAAAATACTATGGAAGTATTTAGCCTTATCTCTCTAGGATCACTAATCAATGTGGCTCCATCAGCACTGAGCAGTTGAGAAGTACCATAGGTCTTTGGCCCATAAATAGCTGTCAGAGCATCATAAAAACACTTTGGATTGTTACTATCAGCATAAAGCTGAATTTCATCTGTCCTCTTACTAAGCCAGGAATCCCACATCTTTCTAGATTTTGCACTTTACTTTTGATGGAGTTAAATGCTGTGTCTTAAAGATGAGTGAACTACTCTACCAGCAGAGGAACTGTGAAGTTCTTGTTTTTCATTTAGTAACTTCCTCCCCGTTGTTCTTATCATACCAATCCTGTTCATGATGTTTGTGAGTGCTCTTGCCCAGATGAATATATACAGTGCTATACAACAAATCTCTGAAGGCTGCTCTCTCCTTTTCTGCTCCTCTGTTGCCTACTGTTGGCTTAGCTTTCCCTCCAGGTCAGCAATTAACTGTTCTTGGTGGGAGAAGTGCTATAAACTGTTGACGTTGTCTTCTGGTAGTCATCTTGCACTGGGTCCACCAATGCAAATATTTAGCTTGGAGAGGATGTCTATATTCAGCATTCTGTACCACACATCACCTTTTTCATTCTCAATCCTATCTTTTTTTCTTACAATAACATCATCTATTAAATGCCAATGTTTGCTTTAAAGATGCATCCATGAAGCTTTATTGTGTTTAGGTAAATGGAAGAGTATTGGTTATGAGAAAGTTATGAGATGCACAAGTCTTCGATAGTAAGTGACCATTGCTGTTGTTTCAAACTCCATTCTTCCCAAGGACTCCCTGCCATATCTGGTAGTCTGAGCCTACTCTAGCCTTACAGTCACCCAGAATTATAGGTTCTTCCTCTTTCAGCACATTGATGATGAGTCTTCAGTTCTTCATAAAAATTTTCTTTGATCTCATAAGGGTTCATCCCGGTGGAATCATGTACACTGATGATGGTATTATGGCACTTTTCTGCCATTATCATGAGCCTGTTGTTCACTCTTCTTGGGAGGCATATAAGTTTATTGACTAGATTAGATTTGATTCGATTCTGAAAACTATGCCAGCTTCACTGTGGCCACTCCAGAAAGACATGAATCTGGCTCCAACTTTGGTAAGCTAGCCTTCATCTGCCAGCCTTATTTCACTCAGGGCTGCTTTTTTGGCTACAATATCTAATGAATTCTCTCACAACAAGAACTATTTGTCTTTCAGGTCTACTGGATTATTGGATTTCTCCTGGAATTCGTGTTGTCTATAAGTGCACATGCATACCATGTACCAATGGTACATGGAATCATCTTTGCAAAAGTTGTGTGTGTGTGTGTGTGTGTGTGTGTGTGTGTGAGAGAGAGAGAGGGGGGGGGGGGGGGGGAGAGAGAGAGAGAGAGAGAGAGAGAGAGAGAGAGAGAGAGAGAGAGAGAGATCCTCCAGGGTGGGATCCCCATCTGACTTAGTAAACAAGGTTTCTTCATGCCAGGAGGTAAGTAGTGTGGTCCTTAGAAAAGACTGTTCAGACATCCAGGGAGCTGCCAAATCCCACTACTGCTTCAGTCCAGTGACAAGATAACCCCTTAACCTGGGCCACCTGTGTGCAGGGCTGTGACTACAGCTCCCAGTGTATCTGCACCTGTTGCATCATCACTTGCTTATTGCCATAGTGTAGGGAGCCAAGGAGGCAGAAACCAGGACTCAGATAAAGATCTCGATAGTGTGCCCTAATTAGGACCTTTCAGTGATGCGCCTAGCAACTTTTTGCATAAGGCTGGCTCCCTGAGGACCCCCTGGGGTTACACTTAAAAGGACTTTTGTTTGAGGTCCTGACATCAAAGTCTTTTTGCCCCCAGACTTCAGGCACCAAAAAAGACATGTCCCTTATCAAATTATCCATTCTGTGTTGGTTCCAGGACACAACAGACTAAAGACAATGATTACACCTAGATAACATATTCCTTATCAAATTGTGTTACTTCCAGGAACAGGCTTAAGATAATGATAGTAAAACTTGAATCCTTTCATCTTTCTGTATAAAAATATAAAAAGCCAAAATACTTGATTTTGGGGGTCAGTTCTTATGCAGATGTCTTGGAGAAGCACTTCGGCCTAGACAAAACCTAGATGCTTGGGAGCCTGCTCTCTTTGCATACTCTTTGTTATGCCTTTAAAAAGGCTAACTGACTGGTCTGTTGTTTTTTTTTTTTTTTGCTTTTTGCAATTGGGGTTAAGTGACTTGCCCAAGGTCACACAGCTAGTAAGTGTTAAGTATCTGAGGCTGGATTTGAATTCATGTCCTCCTGACTCCAGGGCCAGTGCTCTATGTACTACGCCACCTAGCTGCCCCAAGTGATGTCTTTTCACTTGGTGTATATATTGGATTTAAATGAAGCAGAGCTGCACCAAGTCATTGGCCAGCCTCACTCTCTCTTCCAGAGTCATCAGAGACCAGTGACAAGACAATAGTCAAGATAACTAGTGATGGCTTGGGATGTAGTGGATGGCCTTGGTGTCTTTAATGTCTAAGCAAGATGTAAGTGCTCCACAGTACCTGCTTCCACTGCCTGCATGGCCTGTTGGAACAAATTGTTCACATCTATCTATTCCACTAGCGAAGTCTTAACATGCTTGGGGTAGACAAGCCCCTCAGTTACCCTTATCCTGGTTTAGCCTGTCTGCTGAAATGGTTTCCTAGGATATGGTCATCATGCATGCTACTGCTTCTTGGAACCACAGGTGAGAGTTGGGTGGCAGGTAGACACCAAAGATGGAAAGCAGCATATAGCAGAGCTTCTAATTTTCCCTGAACACTTGTATACCCATACATACTGACAGCACATGCAGTAAACAAGGAACTGCATTGAGCATCACCTGGGAGAATGCTACAGTGACAACAAACCTAATTACATACACATAAATTTCAGAAGTTCATGGACACCCATAGTGTACAATAGTCAAGAATGACTAACAAAGTGAAGCTAGCTAGCTATGATGATAACACTATTGATAGGCCTATATATAAAATACAATTTAACTGTTAACAGTAACTTACACAGAAAACAATTAACAGACATTGCTATAGCATGAACAGAACACAAAAGAAGCCAAATGAACATCACAGCAAATTAAGAAATAAGTCTATTCAAACATGATAATTCATATTGCAACAATAAACATGAAATTGTATGCAAAGGACTTTTCTTTTTTTGTTTGTTTTTTATTTTTAGTTAATCTTTTATTTATTTGTTTTTAGTTGTCAGCATTCATTTCCACAAGATTTTGAGTAACAAATTTTCTCTCTGTCTTTCTCCTACCCCCACCCCAAGATAGCAAGCCTACTGAATACCCCTTCCCCCAATCTGCTCTCTCTTATATCTTCCCCCATTCTCCCCCCCTAACTTTCTAGTAGGGCAAGATGGATTTCCATACCCCAGTGCCTGTCTATCTTATTTCCCAGTTGCATGTTAAAAACTATTTTTTAAATATTTGTTTTTAAAACTTTGATTTCCAGATTCTTTCCCTTCCCTCCTCACCCACTCTCACTGGGAAGACAAGCAATTCAATATAGGTTGTACATGTGTAGTTATGCAAAATGTTTCCATGGTAGTTATATTGTGAAAGACTGACTATATTTCCCTCCATCCTATCCCCCCCTTTATTCTATTTTCTACTTTGATCCTGTCCCTTTTGAAAAGTGTTTGCTTCTGACTACCCTCTACCCCAATCTGCCCTCACTTCTATCATCCCCACTCTTATCCCCTTCCCTTCTACTTTCCTGTAGGGTAAGATACCCAATTGAGTGAGTATATTATTCCCTCCTTAAGCCAAATTCAATGAGAATGAGGTTGACCCATTCCCTTTCACCTTCCTGTTCTTCCCCTCCATTGTAACAATTTTCTCTTCTCTCTTTTATATGAGATAATTTACTCTATTCTATCTCTCTCTTTCTCCTTTTTCCATTATATTTCTCTCTCACCTCTTATTTTTATTTTTAAGATATCATCCTTTCACATTCAACTGATTCTGTTCCCTCTATGTATACATGTACACACATATACACACATTCACATATGTATTTATACACACTTACACCCTCCTATACATACATATATATGTATGTATACATATATATTCCCTTCAACTATCCTCATACTGAAAAATGTCTCATGAGTTACAATTATTGTTTTTCATATAGGAATGCAAATAGTTCAACTTTAATAAGTTCCTTATGATTTCTTTTCCTGGTTTACCTTCTCATGCTTCTCTTGATTCTTGTATTTGAAAGTCAAATTTTCTGTTCAGCTCTGGTTTTTTCATCAAGAATACTTGAAAGTCCTCTATTTCATTGAATTACCATATTCTCTCTTGAAACTTTATACTCAGTTTTGCTGGGTAGGTGATTCTTAGTTTTAATCCTAGCTCCTTTGACCTCTGGAATATCATATTCCAAGCTCTTTGATCCCTTAATGTAGAAGCTGATAGATCTTGTGTTATCCTGATTGTGTTTCCACAATACTCAAATTGTTTCTTCCTAACAGCTTATAATATTTTCTCCTTGACCTGAGAACTTTGGAATTTGGCTATGATATTCCTAGGAGTTTTCTTTTTGGTATCTTTTTCAAGAGGTGATTGGTGAATTCTTTCAATTTCTATTTTGCCCTCTGGTTCTAGAATATCAGGGCAATTTTCCCTGATAATTTCTTGAAGGATGATTTCTAGGCTCTTTTTGTGATCATGGCTTTCAGGTAGCCCAATAATTTTTAAATGACCTCTCCTGGATCTGTTTTCCAGGTCAGTGGTTTTTCCAATGAGATATTTCACATTGCCTTCTGTTTTTTCATTTGTTTGGATCTGTTTTATAGTATCGTGATTTCTCATAAAGTCATTAGCTTCCATTGCTCCAATCTAATTTTGAAGGAATAATTCTCTTCAATGAGTTTTTGAAATTCCTTTTCCATCTGGCAAATTTGACTTTTTAAGGCATTCTTCTCCTCATTGGCTTTTTGGGCCTCTTTTGACATTTGAGTTAGTCTATTTTTTAAGGTGTTATTTTCTTCAGTATTTTTTGGGTCTCCTTTTGTAGGCTGTTGACTCACTTTTCTCTTTTTTTTGTAGGGGGTAAGGCTGGGCAATTAGGGCTAAGTGACTTGCCCAAGGTCACACAGCTAGTAAGTGTTAAGTGTTCGAGGCAGGATTTGAACTCATGTCCTCCTGACTCCAGGGCTGGTACTCTGTTTACTTTACCACCTAGCTGCCCCCATTGACTCGATTTTCATGATTTTCGTGCATCATTCTCATTTCTCTTCCCACTTTTTCCTCCACCTCTCTCTTACTTGATTTTCAAAATCCTTCTTGAGCTCTTCCCTGGCCTATAACCAATTCACATTTTTCTTGGTAGCTTTTGATGCAGGAGTTTTGACTTTGTTGTCATCTTCCGGTTCCATGTTTTGATCTTTTTGTCCCCTAAAAAGGATTCTATGGTCTGATTGCACTTCCTATGCTTGCTCATCTTGCCAGACAATTACTTGAATTTTGAGCTCTTTGCCATGGTAGAACTCTGCTTCTCGAGTGGAGACAGCTGTGTCCCAAATTGCTGAGGTTTTGACAGTTGCCAGAGCTATGAGGAGGGCACCCTCTCTACAGCTACCACAAAGTCTGGCACACTGGTCATACACCCCAGGACCACCACCCCAGACTGCAACCTAGATCTCAACAGGGCAAAGGAAGAGTGATTACCCTCTGGATGGTCACTTAGTCCCCATATAATCTTCAGGCCAGGCCAGGAGCTCTGGAGGCAGGCACGTGGCAGCAGCTGCAGCCACCATGCCCCAGGGGCAGGGGCTGGACTAGGATATTCCATCACCCAGTTCCAACAGAGTTCCCTACTGACCTTTTACTTTCTCTTTGGCATTTATAGGTTGAGAAGTCTGTGTAACAGTAATCAATTTGGCAGATACTTAGCCCTTAGTAACTTAGGGCTAAGTATGGAAGGTGTGAGCTCTGTCTCCTATTGCTGAAGTGGCAGGAGGGGATTGGCTGAGACAGGAGGCCAGTGTGTGTATATAAGAATAGTTCTAGAGACAGAGAGACAGAATCAGAAATGTTCCTCCTGGTGGCTCCTGGTGGAGGAAACAGGATTGTCCCAGCATCTGGGAGCTGGGCCTGCTGGACTGAGAATTGAGTTGGAGTTTTCTATGAGACCAGAATCTGGTGAAGGCTTCCTGGAATGCTGAGAGGACTACATGGAAGGCTGCCTGGAAGGCCGAGATTTCTCCTGGGTCCTAGGGCCAGCCGAACTTCTGGAAGACTGAAGAAACATGACCAGGATGCTAAGACTTTATTTGTTCGTGGCTTGGGGGATCCTTGAGTTCCTGGCAACAGAAGTGGTGGAGGGTTTGAGATGTGCTGGACCCTGTGAACTTCAGTGTGTAACAACAATGGCTCCGAGGACTGGACAAGGAACTGGGAGCTGTCTGCCTCTGAATCCAGGTGACTGTCTGGTGGATTCAGAAAGGAGCTGGGACCGTGAAAGGGAATCTAGGGAATCAGAGAGACCACCCTGAGTCAAGATGAAGAAAAGGCCTCTCCTCAGATATAGAATGCCTGATGAAATTGGAGTTTGCTGGACATCGAGGGGTGGAGGGTTTGTGTGGTTTTCTAATGATTGTATTTAGTGACTGATTGCTAGATAAGTGACTGATTAAGTTAATCTATGTTTGCCCCATGAGTGGAAGATTGATTATTGTATTGTGAATTGATTGAATGATTGAGTATTGATTATTGTATTGTGAATTGATTGAATGATTAAGTATTGATTATTGTATTGTGAATTGATTGAATGATTAAATAAGGAGGGTTTTCCCCTTCGGGAAACCAGATGATTATTCTTTGGTTCTTTGTTCTAAATATTGTAGCCACTGTAGTGAAAATTATGTGGCCATTCTAATGTTAAGCTGTTACGAACACTATATTGTGATTTTCTGTGATAAGATGTAATGTTGTGAATATTATATTATGATTTGTTGTGAATGTTTGCCTTGATTTGTAATGGAATAAATGGAGTGTTCACTATACTGTGTAATCAGAACCTTAAAAGCTGTTCATAGTAGCATTCTCTTGGGAATCTGCTTGTGCATGGCGTTACAGTCTGGAAACCACTACAGCTGCTGGTGATTCACTCTCCTGAAGTCTGCTGTGGCTGGTCTGGGCTGCTGGTCCGGGCCTGCGGCTTATGCAGGACTGTGCTCAGCTCCCAGTCTACTGTGATAGACTCCTCCTGTAGGCCTTCAGTGGGAGATTTGTTATGGATTGTTAGGTTCTAAGGAAACTAGAATAACATCTGAACATAACAGGTGATACAGATAATATTTACAGTATAAGTTCTGAAAAGGGAAAGGCTGCCTTCAGTGGGAGATTTGTTTCTCTTTGTCACTTTGTGGATTCTGTAGCTCTAAAATTTGTTTAGAGTCATATTTTACAGGTATTAGAGGTAGTTGGAGCAGGAGCTCAGACAAGTTCCTGCTTTTTATTCTGCCCATCTTAGCTCCCGAGGACTTTTCACATGGGCAATCTATAATATTGTTACCTAGATACATCTGGAACTCTAACTTCAGGTTTACCTGTAACATTATAACTTAGCCTAGTGACTGTTCTAATAGTCCTAGTTGTCTTGTCACTGACCAATCTTTCTGCTCCTACACTTGAGCGGGTGTTTGATATCAGCTCACCCTCAGTATCATTACTGCCTTGTCTACACCTTGTCTGGCAGCCAAGTTAGGTGAAGGAGGTGATATAAGCACTCACTGTGTAAAGTGATATAAGCACATCCCTTAGTTGAAGGAGACTGAAAGGGAAAACTGAAAGAGAAGGTACCAAATAGCCATAGCTTCAGCTCAGATCAGTGACAAGAAAAAAAAGATATGATGATGCTAGGATATGATGTCAAAGACTTTCAACCAGAAGAGAGAGTTCTATTGAGAAAACTTGGTATTCAAGGGGCTCACAAGTTAGCTGACTCATGCATGCAAAGTGATCTAAAGACTAGCAGCTTGCCTGTTTACAAAACAGCCCCAGAGAATGGAAAGGGCCCTATTAGGATTATTCACCACAACCATGCATTGCCATAGGAGAGTTAGTTATACTTTCTAATGATTAGGTAAAGAGAGCTGATGAGAGACACTTTCTTAGGCATAGTCTAAGAAAAAGAGATGGACCACCAGTTGTACAAAAACCTTCTGACCCAGATATGGGGGCTGAAAGGGACTTGTCCAAGGAAGGAGACTGTATGAATTATTATAGGGCAGGAGGACTAAACCCAGAGGCAACCTCTTTCCTGCCCAAAACTGCTACAGTTACTCCTAGGGTGCAGATTCAAACCACAGAATGGGAATATAACATTTATACAGATAAATAAATGCAAGATGGATATGAAATTAAAAATAATTTCCAAGTGGGTGGAGGGATGGGGATTGTTTCTATTTTTTCTTCCTAGTTGAATAGCCATCCTTTAGGCCAGGGTCTAACTCAAGTCCTGGGTCTTCTTAAAGGTTTCTATGAATAGCCATTTGCCCAGGGCACCTATGATTAATGAAGTCAACAATGGTTAGATGAGAGAGCCTCTAAGGCCCACTTTTAAAGCTTTGCTGTTTCTATGATATTCCATCCTTTATCAATCTTTCCCTTTTCAGAACTTATACTGTAAATATTACTTGTATCACCTGTTATGTTCAGCTGTTATTCTAGTTTCCTTAGAACCCAGCAATCCATAAGAAATGAAATATATTTGGATTATTGTAACAGCCTACTTAAACACCTTCCATCGAGGCAGTTTTTTTTCCTTTTTAATAGTGTTTTATTTTTCCTAATTATATGTAAAGACAACTTTCAACATTCAGTTTTTGAAAGATTTGAAGTTCTGAATTTTTTTCACTCTCTCCCTTCCTTCCTGCCTCCCCAAGATGGCAAGCAACCTGATATAGGTTATACATGCACAAATCCATGTAAAATATATTTCCACATTAGTCATGTTGTGAAATAAGAAACAGAGCAAAAGGAAAAAAACAATGAAAAAAAAAGCAAAAAAAGTGAAGATAATATGCTTCAATCTGCATTCAGACTCTATTAGTTCTTTCTCTGGATGTGGATATCCATCATGAGTCTTGAAATTGTCCTAGATCATTGTATTCTGAGAAAAGTTAAGTCAATCATGGTTGATCATTGTAAACTGTTACTGTTACTGTTACTGTGTGGAATATTTTCCTGGTTCTGCTATCTTCACTCAGCATCAGTTCATCTAAGTCTTTCCAGGTTTTTCTGAAATCTTCAAGGCAGTTTTAGATTTAAACAAATGAATTGCCAAATTTCACAGTTGGAAGAGACTTTAGGAGTCATCCAGGCCTCCATCCCAAGTTCTATTTTAAATCATTCCCTTTCTTGTAGTATTCTGTTGAACCAAACTGGCCTTGTTGCTATTTCTCACACTTGAAATATCACCTCCCAGTTTTCTAACTTTGCATTGGCTGGCCTCCATTTCTGGGATGAACTCCATTTTTCCCTCTGCTGCTTAGATTCCCTTATTTCTTTCAAAGCTTTGCTTGTTCTTATATGAAGCCTTTTTTGATCCACACAGTAGCTAGTGCCTTCCCCACTAAAATTGTCTTGTATTTATCTTGTGTATATTTCATATTTATACATATACATGTTGTCTCCTGGGTAGATATAAAGGTCCTTGAAGACAGAGACTGCTTCATTTTTGTCTCTGTAATCTTGATTCCCAGCATTTAGCATATTGCCTAGCACATAGGAAATGCTTAATAAATGCTTTTAACTTCTGTACTGTTTCAGCACAGTAACTAGCAAACTGGAAAGAACTCTGACAGTTCATGAAAAGGATATAATTGGCATCTCTTATCATCCCCATAAGAATCTGATTGCTATCTACAGTGAAGATGGGTTCTTAAAGCTCTAGAAATCCTAATTACGTGATTTCATTTTTACTAGCCTGAGAATATGCAACTTAAATGAAGAGACATTTAGGTGTTGCTGTTTTATTTAAGGAGGAAAATTGCCTAAATGTGCTATGAAAGTAATTTTTGCTTAATTTCACATTTAAGTAAAAGTTACCCTTCTTTGTATATCTTATTTTATTTTTGAAAGTTTTATTATAACTGTATTATAGATTTTTGTATATTTAAAAAATATTAGATGATCTGCTTCTGAAGAAGCAGACAATTAGTAGGTAGTAAGTTTTCAGTAATCCTACACCTGAAGAGTAAAATGATGTCATTTCCATAATGGGTTCCACTCCTTTTGATAATTTGTAATGCTGATTAATATGTACTTTCCAAAGTGAAACTTGTAAATAATAAGTCAGCTCCAATGTCCCATCACTGTTAATTAACCATTTTCAGTTTCACTTTGTTGCCTTGAAATGCTTTGATAAATTTTACTACCTGAAAAAATTTTTTAAGCTTCATTTCCTACATGCTTGTTTTTCTGAGTATTTTTACTAATACATCCCTTCTACTATCCCCTCCCCCATTAAACAATTAAAAAAACCCCAAATCCATTAATATTTTCTTCATAGTCTGGCAAAACAAATTACTCCATTAGTTTTGTCTAAAAATGCATAGATTTTTCTGAATTCTAAGTCTATCACCTCTATTTCAGATGAATATTGTATTTAATCTTCCTTTGTGGTTTATCATTGCATTTATCAGAGTACTAGAATCTTTCAGAGTTGTTTTCCTCTATAATGTTCTTTTTCATTGTATAAATCGCCCCTTAGTTCTGTTTACTTCACTCTGCATCAGTTCATAAAGGTATTCTTAATTTCCTCTGAAATTGTCCATGTCATCCTTGATTATGGCACAAATATATTTATATATCATAAGCTATTAAGCCTTTCATTCATTCCATAAACATGTATTAAGTGCTGTGTGCTAGGTACTGTGTTAAGTCCTGGGGATAAAAAAAGAGGAAAAAACAGCCTCTGACCTCAAGTAGCTTATAATCTAATTGGGAAGACAACATGCCAATAAATATGTACAAAGCAAAGTGTATATAGGAGAAAGAAATAAATAAATAAAAGAGAGAAAGCCCTGGGATTAGGAGGGGTTAAATAAGAGAGCCTCCCTGCAGAAGGTGGGTGTTCAGTCGGGACTGAAAGGAAGTCAGGGAGGTTAGCAGGTGGAACAAAAGTTAGAGTTCCAGGCTTGGGGGACAGCCAGAAAAAAATTCCTGGAGCCAAGAGAGGGAGTGTCTTGTTCCTGAAACAGCCAGGAAGCATATGTCACTGCAAGTAAATTGGGGAGTAAGATATAAGAAAACTGGAAAGGTAGGAGGGGGGCTAGATAATGGTGTGGATTGAATGTCAAAAAGAGCATTTTGTATTTGCTTCTGGAGGCAGTAGAAGTCACTGGAGTTTATTATGGGGTGATGTTGGGCAGGTCTGCTATAATCAGATCTGCATTCTAGAAAAATCAAAGGGAAGACAAAGTTCCCCTTAGTTTTCAATTTTTGGCTACCATGAAAAGAAATGCTATCAATATTTTACAATATAGATCCTTTTACTCTTTCTTTGATTTCTTTGGGATATAGCCCTAATAATGGTATATCAGGGTCAAAGGGTATACACAATTTCTTAACTTCTTGGGCATAGTTCCAAATTGTTTTCCAGGATGACTTCCTATTCACAGTTCTGATAGCAGCCCATTGGTGTAGCTGTTTTCCTGTGGACCTTCCAACATTGGTCATTTTCCTCTTTCATTATCTTTGCCACTCTTACAGGTATGAGGTGGAACCTCAAAGTTGCTTTAATTTGCATTTCTCTAATTATTAGTAATTTAGAACATTTTTTTTATCTGATTGCTGACAGTTTGTATTTCTTTCTTTGAAATTGCCTATTCATATTCTTCGATCATTTTTTTATTGAGGATTGACTCTTATTCTTATAAATTTGAATCATTTCTTTATTTATCTTAGAAATGAAACCTTTATCAAAGAAACTTGTTGCAAAGATTTTTTTCTCCCAGTTAACTACATCGCTTCTAAACTTAGGTGCACTAGATTTGTTTGTAAAAGAATGTTTTAATTTTCCATAGCCAAAATTGTCCATTTTCTCTTGTGTGATCTCCTCTATCACTTGTTTAGTTATGAATCCTTCCTCTAATCATAAAACATCCCAAAGTCACTCTCCTTCAGCACAGGCCTAAAGGAAGGCTCTCGTTAGCTAGACCTAGGAACAGTAGAAGTCAGACAAGAACAACTGAGACTATCCTGAAAGCCTGAGGAGCAGCTGCCTATGCTCTGTCTCTTCACCTTCAACATACTCGAGTGGCTTGTTTATCCTAGAACTGTCATCAGGACAATGTGGTCCCACTGTGAACTCCTGGGGTGGGTGGGGGAAGCATGGCGCAATTCCTTCTATGAAGTCATAAAGTGGTGCATCTCTAAGCTTCAGTGGAGTGTTTTGGAGGAATCTAGGATCCTCTGCATTCTACCACACAGCCTTCTTAAGTGAATAAATGAACAAAGCATTTATTTCATACTTCCTATATGCAAAGCACTATGATAAGCACTGGAGATACAAAGTAATAGAAAGGCAAGACAGGTCCTGATCTCAAGAAGCTCACATTCTAAAGGGGGAAACAATATATGTAAGGTTTCAGCTTTAAGTCATTTGGGAAAGTCCCATGGCCCTAAGGTTTAGCAGCAAAGCACATATTTATCTTCTTTAATGTCATTTCCACTGATAACAGTCCTGTCAGTTTCTGACGTTGAACCATTTAGCAGTGCCAAGGACTTTGGGAAAAGAACTTTCTTTCCTGGGTCTTCAGTGGCTGTGACTGTAGTACTGGTAGGAGCAGGTGCTAGGCTGCATCTCCGCAGGAGTTTCTTCCCAGGATGATACCTGAGGTCACTGGGCTAGGAGAAATGCTTTTCCCATAATAATATGTTCTTACAATCAATCAACAATTATTATGCTTATTGACTGATTGATACTCCAGCCTAAGGGGGAAAAATACTTTTACAACATGCCAGGCAAAGAACATCTATCTTCTATTTAGAAAACCTCCAGTGGAGGGAGGGGAATAGAGAAAGAAAGCAGACTTTGTCCCCAGGCAGCCCATTCCACTTGGGAACAGTGCCAAGCAGAGCGAGGACAGCCTTTACAATATTTGATAACACCTATGCCATTTCCTAACTCACACTTAGAAGATGAAGAGACTGAAAGGGATTTATATTATAATTCCTCTGGAGGTATAGGATATTTGTACTTTCGTCTTTGAGTGTTGACAACTTTTTTTTCTCTGATTCATTCCTTGATATTTATATTACCAAATCAGACTTTGAGGAGACCCGTAACTTCGTCTGGACATGAAGAAGCAATGGCCTTTCAGACCCTATCCAACTTATATGAGATTGCATTTTACTGTTTAGGTCATGCTGTTCAGAGGTCCCAGAATTTGGTGTTTCGTGGAGTCATGGCTTGATGATAGATAGCCTCATCTACCCCCAGGGTCCTGATACAAACTCTGTGACAATCAAATGAAATAATAAATGGGTGCCGCTTTTCAAAATCTAAAGTGCTCTGTTTCTCCCCCACTCCCATATGTATATGTATATGTATGTATATGGGGGGGAGGGGAGGAGAGAGACAGAGACAGAGACAACTAAGTGGTTCAGTGGATAGAGCACTGAGCCTAGAGTCAGGAAGACCTGAGTTCCAGTTTTGCCTCAGACACTTACTAGCTGTGTGACTGTGGACAAGTCACTTAATCGTGTTTGCCTTAATCCACTGGAGGAGTGGTCCACAGGATCACAAAGAACCAGACATGAATAAATAACTCTCTCTAATACATATATATGTATATGTGTATATATCTATATACACATATATTATGTATGTATGTATGTATGTATATGAGTTCTCATTATCCGTTCCTGGATTTTCTCTAGATTTCTGAAACAATTGTGAAAAACTATGTATCCAACACTGGTATGTGGGCTAACCCTTAGCTGGCCATACTATTCTCCATACCCAGCCCTGTTCTTTTCCTGCAAACTGGCAGATGAGAAAAGAACTCTGGAATCAGCAAGATTGTCTTGTGATCTGCACGAGGGCATTGTCGTTGTTTTTCTGCATACCTCTCCAATTTAAAAAAAAGCCTCAAAAGAAGGAAATACATATCCATCTCAAGTAATTAAAGGTGAATTCACAATATAAGAAGACAGAGATACTACACAAGATAAAAGCCTCATGGAATAGCTTCTGCTTTTTTTAGATTGGGTTTTCCTGTCTCACGACAGTCACTCATGGTCTGATGATCTCAATTGTCGTTAGCTTAGCCCTAGAAGCATTTGACCTGCTGTTTTTCCCACCTGGTCTGTCTCACTATTTCTTATCAATACCAGATTAAATACAGACATTTGATCTGTGAGACGTCCTGGGTCCAGATCCTAAATGAACCCTCCACATCTAACGATGACTACCCTGGTCCTCCTTGCTTGGAAAGCAAAATAAATTATATTTTTCCTTCTCCCTCAGGATTCTCCAAGACTCTTGCAGGGAAAGGGGAGAGGAGATTAGGTGGCTTAGGCTCTCTGCAAATGGCTGTAGCATCCCCCAATGCTGTCTCCTCAATTGTAGGGGTTCCCCTATACCGCAATTCCATTTAGCTCTTAATAATCAGATCAACTTTCACAAAAGAATGTTTACTTCAGAGAATATAATCACAAATACACAAACTTACTCTCCCAAAACACAGGAAACAAACTTCTCCATTGTACTGCCTCTGTCTCTGGGGAAGCAAAGGGGATTAGATTCACAAATTAGCTCAGTCCCTAGAGAGCACAGTCACAGGTTCAAGTCCAATTGTCCCACCTACCCCTGACTTAATTCCCAGGCACCCTAGCTTCTCTGAACTTCCCTGCTGGGTTGACTGGTTACATTACAACATCCTGCCCGGAATCCTGACTTCAAGGATGTATGGTTCAAATGCCAGAGGCTGGTGGGGGTCACTGCCAGGACCTGACTGCTGTCACAGAACAGAAACAAATCCCCAGGAGTTTGGGTAAAAGAGGAAGGAGGGAAAGGAAGTCGTTTCACTCTCAGCTGTTCACTTCGAGGCACCTGCACTGTGGGTGAACAGTGATCATGCTCTAGACACAGTAGGACAGTATACAGGAAAGAGAAAGATTGTCCCAGGTTGATCTGCTTTAAAGTTGTAACCTTTCTGGTCACACAGCCAATCAAAGGGGGCTACTTCCATCCATATAGTAGGAAGCATAGGAACCCTTCATGTTACACAGTCTGGACATTCCCAGAGAGCTCTATTTACACATTTCTCTCACTGAAAATTTCCATTCCCCAGCAAATAGGCAGGGGTATGTTTTTTAAAAATACAGTCCTCATCCCAAATTCAGTTTCTTGCCCCAAATTCAAAACAGTTCTCGGGGTGGGGGGGGTACAAGCAATTTTCTTTCATTTGCTTCCCCAGTATCATCCAGCAAAATCTCTGAACAATCAGGAACATTTCACAAAGTTCACCAAGTATTTCTGCTTGCTTAGCCTTAGCCTTATGGGGCTTTTCTCAGCCTACAACCACAAGAAAGAGCAAAGACAAAGAAAACTGGCTTCCATCTGAAATAGAAACCTGGACCACACTGAGGTTTCCAAACTACATAAAGCTTTCCCACCATTGCGGTGATTGGGGAAGTGGTATTGACTAATTGTCACCCTTTTATCAAATGAAAAACCTATTGTAGGTTGAAATTCTACCAATGGTTCCTTCAATACATAAATTCACCCAACTGGGGTTTACACAAAAGTGTCCCTTTCTACACAGGGCACACCAAAATTCTCTAGGGGTTCATCTAGCAGAAGATATCCCCGTAGAGGTCCATGTATTTTCTTCTGCATCCTTAATACCAAATGGCACCCAAAATTCTCCCATGGATCCTTATTATTGCCAGGGTAAACAAAATGGAGTAGAAAATTCACCCCGCATTACAAGAAGATAAGTTGAGTCAGTTAGCAATGAAAATCAATCTCTTATGAATTTTACACATGGACATCTTACCCTAAAAAGTTTTGCTTTCATAATAAGTAACCAGCCTAGGTATGCTTAAATGTGAAAAAATAATATGAATATTTCTGTTTATATAGTAGCAGTCTAATGGTTCTAGATTTCTCATGTTAAACTTAATTTCAGTACTTATACAGAATAGTATTATTCTATCAATGCTTATATGGAATTCAATAATACAAAAATTATCAGTATCCAACAATCAACAAATGAAAAGCTTGCAAAATTATATTAGTAGAAGTGACTTATAAGGGAAAACTCACTGGATAAAAAAAAACATTTACTGACTAAAAAAATAATCACCAAATTATCTAGCAGTCTAGGACAACAGTATCAAACTCAGATAGAAATGGAATTCCTAACTGCTGCATATTGACTTATAAAAACACAAATTAACATTAACTATGTTGCATTATATTTTTATTTATTCAGTTAAACATTTCCAAATTACAGTTCAATATGTTTCCTGCATCACTCAGGAGTTTTGCAACTTCCTGCTGGCCTTGAGTTGACACTTCTGGTCTCGGGTAGCTCCAGGTCAGCTTTGGCTTTACTTTATCTCAAACGCAAGAGATCTACCAGCCTCAGTCTCTAGCTGAGAAGACAGTAACAAAGAAATAGAGGTGTGCACCATGGTATCTGGCATGAAAAATCTTAAATAGTATATAGCAAGGCTAAATGAGCACAAAGGGGCCATCCCAGGAAGCATATTCCCAGAGTTTCCATGAAAACATCCAGGGACTCCAAGAATATTGTGACCCCATTGTTTGGGCCTTTGGAGGATAATGAACCTGCTGACTATTTCCAATGATGTGGTGGCCTAGCATTGAAAAGATTTGGCATTTTGGAATAACTTGGATAACTATGAGTGATCTCTTAGTCTTCCTGCCATCCTACCCTATGTTCTACACCATGAGAGTTGCAGGGATGTAGGGATGGTGGGGCAGGGTTTGACATCTATTAAAAAAAAAGAAATAATTTCCTGTTCAGCCTCTTGGCTATGACTCTCCACTAAAAGTCCAGTGGCAAGATGCAACTCCAGAGAGGGGTGGCAAAGGACAGGATTCTTCTCTACCCCGTCACCATGTTGATCCTGCCCACATGGCAGGTAGTGCCAGGAACCACAATGAGGTGATCTTGTGAGTTCAAAAGGTCCAAAGGTCCTAGAAGCCCTTCAAGGCAGATGCAGCAACCCTGGAGTGGCAGTGACTAATAATAGGGAAGCTTCTACATTGAACAGGATGGCCACTAGTAAGAGGACTGGCTCAGACCTGGCCCATGTTACCAGAAGATGCTATGACTGGCCAGTACAGTGACTAGAGGAAATATGAAATGCCTAATTAGCAGTCTTGAAAAACTGATTTCTCTTCTGATGAGGTTTAAATATTAGCCTCCCAGCCACTTAAAAATGAATATACTGAATTCTGTACTAATCATTCTACTAATACAGTTTTTCAGAGGGTCACAAATTTTTTATTTCAAGACACATTGGGAAAACTAGTGATGGCTTATCTTAATAATACCCTCATTTACTCCCAGGATCTCTCCCAGTACATGAAACTGATATAAAACTCTGTGAGTATCAAGTGATACTTCTAAATGCTTAACATTCTTTTATGTGAGTAGGAATAAACCACCTATCTTATACTCAAGAAATATTGTACATAGAACATCTCTTTTACGACTTCCTTTGGGGGTCCTAGATATAAGCTGTAACTTTTGCAATCATTCCAGGGGTGAGGGATTTGTTAATGAGCCAATGAGTATAAAAAAAGGAACCACCCTTCAGTAGAAGCAGTCTGCAACTGGGTACATGGCAGGGATGGTGGGGTGGGGAAAATATGCCTGACCAAACCATTTCTTAATGATGAAACACTTAAAGCTCCCATTCACTGTCCCCACCCCTAGTTTATCTGCCAGATATAGTCAACATAAACAACATTATAAGCTTGTGTTTGAGAGTTCAGTTAAGGCATCCCTTGCCTTGTCCTTTCAGAGCAGTAGCTTGGTCTGAGGCCCCCACACACATAGAGCACCAAGTAGAAAACATTTATTCTGTCAGTTATACAAAACATACAACTACTAGGGCAGCTAAGACAAAGATGTGGGGGTGCAAAGCTGGCCAGAGCAGAAGGATCTTCTGTGCCTGAAGAAAAAGGGACTAGAAATTTACCTGGTGTTCGTTTTCTCCCTATTGAGTTTAATCTGGGAAGGGAATGAGCTGGATCCTTGTGCCCCACTCCAGATAAAAAGGCCTGAGAATCTGTGCAGCAATGGAAGGGGAAAGAGTAAAAGAATGATGAAGGAAGTAATAAACAAGTTAATGAGAATACAAAAAAAGTCAGAAAGACACCATGTCCAAGGAAGAAAGGCAAGGTATCGATCTGGCTCCTATGCAGATAGACCAGTAGTGAGATTCATAAGACAGAAGGACACAGGAATAAAAATTTATAAAAAGTTCACAATATATCGAACAAGTATTATACTGTGGAGAAAATGAACCAAAAATCCCCAGTGAAAAAAAGAGAATTCTGAGGATGCCTTATAGGTCAATAATAAAAAGGAACAATAGTGTTAAATCTCCAAAAGAGTTAAAAAGAGAAATAAAAGCTGTAAGAGAAGATATTAGGATGAAAAATTGGTCAGAAATTAGATATCTCAGAAAAGACTTAATAATGACAAACAACAGAATAGCAAATTAGAACACACCATAAAGTGAAAGCTATGACAAATAGGACACAGATATGAAACTTTAGGAACCTAGGTTACATGATGAATTAAATTCTGGACTTGGAGTCAGGAAATTCTGAGTTCAAATCCTTCATCAAACTAGTTGCATGATCCCTGGAAAGTAACTTAAGCTCCCTCAGTCTTAATTTCCTACCTGTAAAATGAGAATAATAGTAATTCCTCCATCCCAGGTGTTGGGAGGATCAAATGAGATGAAATATATAAAGTGCTTTGTATGCCAGGAGGGTACTGGAATCAGCTCTAACTGGTTTGCAAGAGCCAATTGTTAAATTTTTGTGAGAATTTAAACTTTGGAAAGTGTCAAACACTACAAATCTCATCTTGGTTTATTACTTTGGTGATTCTCTAGACTTAAGAAAGTAGAAAAAATGTCAGTGATGCACATTAAACTTAAAAGTGTGTTGCATATACATTTTGCCGCCAGAGAGTCAGTTGCTAAAAATTTAACAGTACAATGCTGTTTAAAGTTCTGTGTTAAAATTGTATTTCTCTCTGTTCCCTGGAGACTACCCTTTTCTCTTCTAGGCAATATAGTAAGTAAGTTTATAAGTAGCTAGTATAAAGGGGCAATAACTGGCAATAAGATTACAAAAGACAACCTGGAAGTTAATGAACTAACCCCAAGGTGGTGCAGATAGGAGTTGGTCTATTTCCTCCCCCAAAAAAAGTCTGTACAAATGAGACCCCAAACTCCTGTTTCCCTCTTTCATCTCCATCAGGTCCATGCTGCCTAGTGCTCCAAACTTTAATCCATTGTTACATGAGTGATGTTCTGTGTCTCTCCCCCTCTGCATATACGTCCCCATACTACCTGCCTCCCTCTGCAACCCTATCTCCTGTCCCCACACCATTTGCCTCTGTATTCCTCCCTGCCTTTCCCCACTTGTCTCTGTATTTTCTGTGCTATTTATTCTCATACCTTTTGTGGTTATTGAAATGTGATTGACACCCCATTTCCTACTGCCAATCATGGTCTTTCCCAGTGAGTATTTGAATAACCAGGTGTTCTGCTCCCATTTCATAATTTCACAAATTAATTATCAATTCAAGTTTCATATAAATAACTGTTAAAATGTTGAAAAGAAGAAAAAATTGCAGAAGCAAGACAAAAGAATACAAAT
The DNA here is from genome assembly GCA_028627135.1 of Pseudochirops cupreus. Lineage (NCBI taxonomy): Eukaryota > Metazoa > Chordata > Mammalia > Diprotodontia > Pseudocheiridae > Pseudochirops > Pseudochirops cupreus. Next base: position 118,129,068 of record CM053581.1, read on the forward strand.
TTTATATAAGTCAAAGTCACTTACCTTAAAGACAGGTTGTGAAGTGAAATTTTAAGAATCATCAGTTTCTCAGAAGGACACAATAAATTTTAAAAAACTAGATATAATTCTCAAGGAACAATGCCCCTCCCTCTAAAAAAAAAACCTCTTGTCAAAAACTTGAAAACATACAACAAAGTACATAGTGATCAAAGTTGCAATTGGTTATCAGGGGAAAACTCATTTATGAAACATCAAGTTATGTAGTGTTTGAACTTCACAATCTCAATACCAAACAATGAATTTTACCAGCATCCAGGAGAAAGATCTTTGGAGCGTAAATTTTAATAATTCAGTACTATTCTATACCAATATAAGTTGGTGAAAAGAATGGGATGGGATGTCATAAAATAACAGTGACAACAAAGGAATTCAACTCAAAATATCCTACAAAGCTGAACCTAATCCTCAATGAAAAAAATGGATTTTGTACAAAAGAGAGAAGTATTCCTGCAAAATATGCCCAAGGAGAGCAAAACATTTGATTCATAAATACCCCAACAAGAAAAGATAAAAAAGCGAATAAAAACAATTATCAAGAAAAGACTGAGCAACAAAATAAATTTCTCCGTGTTTACAGGCTATTTTTAGAAAAATAAATTAACCTGATAAATAAAGGAAAAAAAGAAAGAAGAGTCATCAAGAAACAAAAAAAGTTCTACGGGATTGAAATTTTAAGAGTTTTTTTTAAGGACTAAGAAGAGAAGGATGAAGAAGTGAATTAATATTCCATGGGCTAAATCTCATATTCCCCTGTAAGTGAATCAATATATTTTGTGGGATGCATATAGAGTGGAGAGTCATTTGATTAGAGAGAATGGAGGCAAGAGACAAGGGAAGAAGGTAGAAATGAATCCCCATCTGGCCCCAAGATAACCAGAGAAACAACAGTGATTTCTTTACTCACTCATTGACAATTCCAGGTGATGAGGGTAAAAACAATGTCATAGGACCTGTAATAGGGATGTGTGGAATAGGTTTGGAACTAGAAGGGGGAATGAAAGGGTGCAATTGAAGAAAGAAAGACGCTATATATCTCTATCTATCTATCTATCTATCTATCTATCTATCTATATACATACATATATATATTTGTGGTAAGAGAAGGGGGGTTCCTTATAATGAATTTTGTCCTGAGGGGAGTGGACATAATAAGGAATACTTTGGACTAGAGTTGTTCTTCCCACAATTGCATCTGAAACCCTGCTTTTTTAGGAAAAGGGATATATGGGTTTTCAGGCATAGCTAGGACCCAGAATGGTAGGGATAATGTAGAAACAGAGCTAGAATAGTCCTTAACAGAGTACCCATGGAGCAAGTACTTAATAAATATTCATTGACTTGACTAAAATAACCTAGCCTTAGGAGTAGTGGATGATCGTGTTAAGGGGCATGGGGAGGATATGACTGGTTTTCTTAACTAGGGATTCCAAATGATTCCATAACATAACACTGCTTCTTTCATAAAATATTATTTGGAAAAAATAAGGCACAACAGAAAAAGTCCCAACCAAAATAAAAAATTAAATGTGATTAATTAACCAATTAATTCATTAATATACAAGGGGAAGGGAAGAACAGGAGAAATGAACAACTGTATTAACATAGAAATGGGATAGAGAAAGGTACTCAAACTTAGTACTCCAAAAGTACTATCTTTATGAGGAACACAGAGAATAAAGAAGAAATAAGTAAAGTGAAAGCCTATGAATAGGGGAATAGGATTCATTATATATTAGAAGGGGAACAGAAAAAGGAGAAGTAAAAAAGCAAATTAAAACTTCTTAGAAAGGATGCTACAAAAGAACTTTACTTAAGCTAAGAAGCTGGTTGGAGAAGGGAAGATTTTGAACACATGCCTATCTAGATGGAGAAAGGAAAAGGCAAATAGCATAAGGGAGAGGAAACAAACAAATAAAAAACATGAAAAATGAAAAGAAAATCCTGAAATGTAAGAGATGGAACTTCTTTCAATCAAAGTCAAAGTGATATATAGAATCACCACCAGGAAAACATTGTACAGAGTAACAGCAACATTGTTTGATGATCAACTATGAATGACTTTGCTATTCTGAGCAATACAATGATCCAAGACAATTTCAAAGGATGTATGGTGAAAAACATTGTCCATCTCCAGAAAAAGAACTGATGGAGTCTAAATGCAGATCGAAGCATACTTTGTTTACTTTCTTTATTTTTTCTTTTTTGGTCTGTTTTCTTTCATAGCATGACTAATTTGGAATATGTTTTGCATAACTGCATATATATCACCTATGTCAAATTGCTTGACTTCTCAATGAGGGAGGAGGGGAAAGAGAGAGGAAGAAAATTTGGAACTTGAAGTTTTAAGAAACAAATGTTGAAAGTCATTTTTACATGTGATTGGGGAAAAATGAAATATTAAATAAAAAATATACCAATCCCAACTGGAGCTATTAGAGACAAGTTGTTAGCAGTGAGTTTGGGATATCTATATTTACATCCACTTGTCTACCCATTATGTGGGTTCAACATTTGTAGCCAAGGAAGTGTTACCCTCTAATGGGCCCTGCAATCTACCTTTAAGTATATCTTATACAATAAGACTTGATGGGCAGTGCTCTCTCTCTCTCTGTCACCATAGTCTAGTGAGAGGCCATGAAGACTGATCTAAACCCTTACTAATGGTTGTTTGTGACTTATGGTGGTCATGAATGTGACACAAAATCAACTGATATGTCTAGTCATATCAAGTAGATGCCTAGTCCAAAAACCCAACCATAGTTCTTGCAGGCTTGCTTCCAGCTTTGCCAACTCTCCCCTATAATCTCCTACTCAACTCTGGGAGAAAATAGCATCAGACTTCATCATAGACTTTTCCCCTGACCAATATAGCTCACTTTTCCCATGTGAAAGACTTTCCACTATGGACAAGACCACTCACCTGGCCCTGAAAGAAATTTCTGGCTCCATCGTCTTCTCTTTGACTTTTGATGTGGGCTAACAGTTCATTTTACATATCAGGACTGACCTATTCAAAACTCTACAGGTAAAGATTCACCTTTTATGAGCTAAGACTAAGTCTGATAGGCAGAACACGTGCTTCAAACTCTGTAATAGTAAGTATCTATTCCTACATTTTCTACTATCAGGATTACTGGAACACTCTCAGTAGTCACCGCTGAATTTTGTTGTAACAACTTGATTACTTCATCCACTCAGAAACTTCCTACCTATACAACATGATTTCTATCTATGACTTTTCCACTTGTACTCAGTCAACAAACAGTTTAGTACTGTTGAGTCCTAAACTCAACAGTCTCCACTATAATGGGCTCATTTTGCCACTGAATTGCACCTATCAGTTCCCCACCCACCAGAGCTAATGGTGGATGAACAGGACGACTACACTGTGCAGTTTTGTAGAATATGCTTAACTCACAGAAACCTCAGAGCTGCATCTACTATTAATAAGCTAGACAAAGGACATAAGGAAATTTCTAGAAAGCAGCACAATAAAATGAAATTAGTAGATCTCATTAGGAACTGTATTTTTTCTGGTGTGTTTGTGTCATGTCTGCCTCTGTCTGATAAACAAACTAAGCCTTGTCCTTCAAGAGATGCCATACTACCAAGCATCCAGAGAAGTCCCTGAGCTGAGCAGCAAGATAAAACAATATAGGTGGACCTCAGATTTATATCTCACATCTCACAAATAGGTAGTTTGTCACCATGGTTAACCATAAGAGTTCATCAAGGGAACTAGCCACAAGGAAACAAATAATTGTAGGACTTGTTTTCAAAAAAATAAATAAAATAGAGGGCATAATGAATTTACTGTGACTCTTAAGAATGAATTGTTTGTGTTTCTGCCAGTGCAGTATAATACCTATGTACTGACAAAGTTTGAGTTAGTTTCAGTTCTAAAAAGTTGGAGGGGTTTCTACCTTCAGGGTTAGCAAGAAGAATGAAATGTTTCTTTTTTAAAAAAAATTATTTATTTTTTAGTTTTAAACATTTATTTCCACAAGATTTTGAGTTACAAACTTTCTCACCGTCTCTCCCCTACCCCCCACCCCAAGATGCCAAGCATACTGAATATGTCTCTCCCCGACCTCTCCCCTACCCCCTTACTTTCTTGTAGGGCAAGATGGATTAATGAAATGTTTCTTGAGGGACCAGAAGAAGTGTTTGAAAGATGAAACAAATAAAAAAGGGGTGTAAAGGGACAAAGGAGAACGTCAAGAGGTGGGGGGGGGTAGTGTGAGAATGTTGTACAAAGAAGAAAGAGAAGAAAAAGAATCATTGAACAGTTGGAGATGATATAATAGGCATGAAGTTCTTCCTATAGAATGGTAGTTAGACCATTTCTAGAGGAAGCACCTCTTGTTCTCCAATAAAGGATATAGATCTTTGGATTTTATCAGGTTAGACAAATTGGTGACTCTCTATTGAGGGCTAAAAACATATTTATTTGTCAACCAGATACAAATAACAGAGGGGTCTGCTTTCTTCAATGGACATGTATTTAAGTTGTGATGTAGAAGAACCTCCTAAGAATCAACATACCTTATAGTACAATGAGACCCTTCCCTCCTCTATCAGCATGCTCAATCCCCAGTCCTTATAGCAAGTGACCACGTGGAAACTGTGGGTGGCTGGCTTCTGCCAATGTGTTCCTCATTACGGAGTTGAGTCCCCCTTTTGGCTGCTCAGTCAGACCTCCATAGATATACCAAAGGAGTGACCTACTCCTTAGCTGCTTCTTTCTGGCTTCTAAGCATGAAGACAACTCTGAGTTGCCTGTACTCAACAGAGGCCCATACCCTCAGAGCCCAGCTGGGCTACCTACCTTGTAGGGAGCTATATCTAAAGGAAATATGTGGAGAAAAGGATTCCTCATGCCAGGAGTTGTGAGATACCCCTTTGCCACCCTTACTCTCTACACATGTACTTTACTACTTATGTGCTTAAAATCTGGGCAAATTCTTACCATGAACTTTGAGTGAGAAAGGACAGAGTGTACCCAAAATCTGGAGGTATTTTTTTGTACCAACTGTTCTTGGTATAGTGTCTGAGTAAATCCCTTTTCTAAAAGCTAATAGAGTCAGTTGGTTAATTATTGATGGGGACTGTACCAGTAGGGACTCAGGGAAAATAACACTAGAGCTATAACTCTTCCGAGTTATCCCTAAAGGCATAGGACATAGTGTAACAGATGCAATCCAGGGATCCTAACTCACAAGTTTAAGCGCATGTTGTAGGGAAGTGACCAAGATGGGGTCAGTACAACAAGATCATAGGAGTATTGATTTGGAGCTGGAAGGGACTTCAAAGGTCATAAAATCTGATCCCTTCACTTGACAGATGAGGAAACTAAGGCACCACAAAGTCAAATGACCATCCCAGGGTTATCAAGTCAGTAAATGTCTAAAGTAGAGTTTGAAACCATTTCTTCCTGACTCCAAATCTAGTACCATCTTCACTATATCAGGATTACTACTTTCTTTTGTTCGTTTACCTGGGGGCTAAATGATACCACCAGAAGGAACTCAAAAGCATAGCTAAATATTATGAAATTTCAGGGGGCAAAATCTGAAGGCTTGAGGTAGGTGGTTAGGTAGATGGTGATTTCATCACTACTTCTACCTTAAGATGGGAGATTCAGAAAAGAAAGGGAGATTCAGAAAAGAAAGGGATATTTGAGAAATGAACATCTAAGAAGGTGGTATCTGTGAATGGGATTTGTATTCCTGTACCCATAGCTCAAAATAGGAATGATAGGCTCTTGGCAAGCAATGGAGTGTGCCTGACAAAGGATGGTAAAAAAACAAACTTACTTACCTGAAATATTGTAAATCTAGTCAAGCATTCTTTAATCTGAAAAGAGAGGTGAAGAAAAAAAATAGCCCACAAAGGCCTTATAAGCCTTGTATCCCAGAGAGTACCTAGCAAGACACTGGTAGAAGAATAATATCAGGAACCTATTAATTTATAAAAGATAATATCCCAAAAGAAAGCCATCACTTCCAGCCAAGAGGACTGCTTGGGTGGGAGGCAAACTGGTCAACCCCCACATGCATATCTTCTCCAGCAAAACCCTGATGTTTGCACCAGACTAAATCAAGAAATCTAGTAGGAAAGAACATTGACTTCTTTCAGTCTGGAACTACATGAGAGGTCATTCTGAAGCTGGAAAGTAATAGGAAATGGACCTGATTGTGCTGTCACTTGTCTGACTAGAGATAGTTAATGACATGTGTAACATATAAGGCAATATGTTTGGTAACAGCAAGAGGAGAGGTGTGATTGAGAAAGCCCCAGGCTCATCATAAAAACCCAAGGTAAAGACCTTGGAAGTGTCAGGAATGAAAGCAACAGGCATAAAATAGCACTGCATTACATCATCAGATCCCAGACCCAGAAGTATCTGAGATACCTAACAGTCTGTCCTGAGATATCAGAGAGGAATCTGAAGATTTTAGCGCTCCAAACCTCAAAGATTCAGGGAACTCTAAGAGAGATTGAAGTGAATGTAGGAATTCAAGAGATCTAGGGTAAGATGAAGCAAGGCTCACTTGGGCCTGGCACAAAACTTCCATTTAAGAATTAAAGCTGGAGAGATGAATAAATCAAATAATGCACTGACCAATTAGATCTCAAAAAATAAAGATTAAATGACTTCATAATTACTGTAAGCAGAAATTTAAAGAGCAATACAGATTTGCCATAAGAACTATATGAATACTTAAAAAAATATGAAGGAAGAGATAAAAAAGGAAGTAAAAGTACTAAAGAAAATAATTAGGTGTTATTAGCTTTAAGAAGATAAAGTAAATCTTAACCCAGTGGTGGACTCCCTGAAAACTAGAATAGACTAAACAGAAAGCAATGACAACACAAGACAGCAAAAAAAAGAAAAGAAAAAGAAAGAAAGAATCCAAGAAGTTTTTTTTTTTGAGAGGGAGAGAGAGAGAGAGAGAATGAAATGCGAGATACCTGCTATTAAAATAGGTCGAAGAGAGATAATTTAGGAATGAGTAGGCTTCCTAAAAGCTGTGATTTTTTTAAAAAGTAGATACCATGTTTGAAGAAATTATAAATAAAAACTGTCCAGATCTATTAGAATCAGAGGACAAAGGATAGAAAGAAGCCATTAGTCATTTCTTGAAAGAAACTCCAGAAGAAAAAGTCCCAAGAGTCCCATAGCCAAAAAACCAAAGTTACACACACACAATTTATCCACTTTGGAATTTCTTTTCTTTCTTTCCTTCTTCCTTTCTCTTTTTCTTTCTTTCTTTCTTTTCTCTAGATAGTATTTGCCCCCCCAAGTTAGTTCACTTAGCTGATGGATGAATTCCTCATCATCCTGGGGGCTACAAAATCTGGCAAAGAACTCTGGCTCCTGGCCCTCTGGTGGCTTGCCATTCTTTTTTTTTTTTTTTAGGGACAAATGGGGTTAAGTGACTTGCCCAAGGTCACATGGCTAGTAAGTGTTAAGTGCCAGAGGTCAGTTTTGAACTCAGATCCTCTTAACTCCAGGGCCAGCGCTCTATTCACTGTACTACCTAGCCGCCCCTAGGTGGCTTGCCATTCTGACCTTGTGAGCTGCCTTCACTATTCCTCTACCTAAAAGCAGGAAAAAAAAATACAAAGAGAGAAAATCTGATCTGTATTCATGGGCCACATGTCAACCGCAGGTTGGGAGAACCTGAGGCCTCTCTCTCTTAAGAGGCATCTAGTATATCTTTCTCAATGAAATGCAGCCATGGAGGAAATAGTAAGAGGCTTGCTTTAGCTTTTTTGAATACACTCCAGTTCCAGCTCAGCAGACAATCAAAAGTCCCAGAACCATTTAGAGAATGCCTACATATTTTGTGCATGCTTGAAAGAACGGGGCTTGTCACTCCAGTTATAGAAATTATTAACTGTTGGTCAAGCTTTTGGTGAAGAACTGTTCTACACTTAGCTAGGCTGGTCCTTGGGATAGTAGACATAGTCTACTGCTGGGACCATGCTCGTAGCCTTTTTGGCATTTGCTTTTCTACGGCATACTTTCAAGAATCTGGGTTCATATCAATATCTCAAAGCAACAGATCATGGAAGACCCTGAAAATAGGTGACAATAACAATAATGATAACAGTTTTGTTCATGATCATTTATATGGAAACATTAGCAGGCATCTATTTCCTGGTTTGAATGTATAGCGTTTACCTGATTCATGCCTCAAAGCAATTCATTTGTGGCACTTGAATTACAGTGAGATAGATATAATCTGCCTCATTCATTATATCACTGTAGTACTTAATATATTCATTGTCTTGCAATAGTAGGCCTCAATAAATGTTTATTGAAGGAATGAATTCCTGAATCATATTTAAATAAATAAGCATTTTCTACCCACATGTTACATTTTGCCTTTATGACTCAGTTTGGAATTCCTCCTTCAAGGATTTCTATGTACTGTGCTAGTGGGTGTGACTAACAGAAATATTTAACTGGTTATTTAATTTCTTTGATCAGAGGACAGACTTGTTTAGGATTTTGTAAGTATTATATTTTTTTAAGATACATCATAGATTAGTGGACCTGTGAAATCCCTCCCAATGCTTAGATTGTATGTGTCTATGCATTGACTGCTCTCTGATGATTTCCAAACAACTTAGGCTGAGAGGTTAAGCAATGTGCCCAAAGTCATACAGGCAGTGAGTGTCAGTTGAAGTTTGAACCAGGCCCTTTTACTCCAGAGCCAGGGCTTTTTTCACCATGCAATATTATCTCTCAGAGTATGATAAGAGCAAAACCAATCAATCAACAAAAATTTATTAAATTCATTTTGTGAGATAGGCACCAAGCATACGAAGAAAAAACTGAAAAACTTCATGATCTCAAGGAACTTTTATTCTACCCAGGGAGAAAGCATTTACCTATATCAATATATACAAAATAAATACATGATTTTAAAAATATTACAGGGAAAAAGCATTAGTAGCTAAAGAGATCAGAACAGATTCATCATAAAGAGTGAGATCTGAAGGAAAGAAAGAGCAGAGGCAAAGAGGGAGTGCATTCTAGGCACAGGGGGCATAGGCAATGTGAAGACAAAGACAGGCAAAAGCTACCTTTCCCGCATATAGAATAGTAAGAAGTCCAGTTTGACTGGGTGAGAGAGTGCATGAAGGGAAATGATGTAGAATATGGTAGGAAAGGTAGGTTGGAGCTAATTTGGGTAGGACTTTAAGTATCAAATAGACAAGTTTATATATGACAAGTCATTGTGTTTACATCCCACATGTGTATATTAAATCACATGAGTCTAGGGCTGAAAGGGACCTCAGAGGCCACCATTTTACAGATGATGAAAGTGAAAGAGAGATTAAGTGACTTGCCTAGGATTACACATGTTGTGTGAGAGGTAGAATTTGAACCCAGGTCCTTTGACTTCAGAGTTTGTACTATGTCTACCATATCATACTGCTTCCCTGTAGTCCAATTGCCCTGCCTACCTTGTCCATCCTGAAGTGTGTATCTTCCATGAATGAGATGACAGATGTCTGGCACTGCAGAGCTAGTAATAGTAGTCTTCAATCAAAATCTTTGTACTAACTAGTGTTTCCCTCTGATATAGTATATCAATCACTCAGTATCTCCCCTCCTTGGAATTTAGTATTTCTTTATTAAATGAAGCCAGGGAGTAAAGAGTAAGGGCTTGCTTTGGCTTTTTTGAATGCACTCCAGTATGAGCTCAGAAGTTAATCAAAAGTCCCAGAACCATTAGAGAATGTCTAAAGTCCATTTGAGGATATCATCTGTACATCTTGTGCATGCTTGAAAGGACTGGGCAAATAACCTTATTCAAATTCCTAATCATCTGGACAGAAGCTGCCTTGTCAGGCAGATAGGGCAAGAATGATTGTCATTGTACAGATGTGGCACCAGTGCCCCACCTATATAGAAGTCCAGGGATAAGTATGACCCAGAGCACACTCACTCAGGTCATACACCTAACACAAAACAGTAAAGGTGAATGATTTTAGAATGGATTGAGTTTTAATGTAGTAGGGACTAAATAGGGAAATATTTCTTTTCTTGCGTCTGCTTCAGATTTCTTTTTCAATAGTTGCTCTGGAGGGACTGTGATAACCAGAGAGCTTAGAACTTGAAGCTCAGGGAAACCTCCCCCCTTAGATGTGTTTAGTATGGAAGAGACAGTGATTAAACTAAATGCACACACCTGAGATGAACTGTGGAGAAACAGAAGCAAGATCCCTTGGAAGTGAAACCATATCTAGTGTTGTCTTGCTTGCTCAACCCGTGCCACCTCTGGGAAAGACGAGCAAAAGTTGGTTTACACTAGTGTTTGTAAAAATTTTTAAGAAGTCTGGTGAGAAAACCTTGACTGTTCTTAGTTGAATTTCCAGACCTTACATTTGTCTGTCACTTTGGGGAATTGATGCAAGAAACTGAAAGGAACTCAGACTGGAAATACGAACACTGGGTGTATTGACGTCGATCTGTTTTTATTCGTGCTATGCTGGTTCTAAGGGTGCTTTTCCCAACTCCTATTTACACTGAAATGTTGGTTCCCCAGAACAGTGGTAACTACATCTCCCCTTCTGGGAACTAGGAGTACTCTGAATGACAGCAGGGTTCTTCTTTAATGTTATTTACTTGAACTTTCATTCTTGGGCTTTTTCCTCAAAATCAGTTATTCCCCAGTATAATTTAATTTTGTGATATCAATTAGATTTGTAAAAGGAATCTTTACATGGCAAGGAAAAAATATGGCAAGAATTAAGTCCAAAATATCATTCTTCCCTAGGGACACACTCTCCCCTGTACCACCTGGGTCTCTGGGAAGAGCGGGCCCAATTAAAAAACAAAAAGCCCTTTTACTTTTCGGAAGGCCTGCTTCAATTAAACTTTTCCCTTTTTACTACTCCTGTCTCCAGCGAGCACTTTATGTGTGTGTTTGAAACAAACATCATTTTTATTCATTTGTCTGTTTGCTTATTTTTTAAACCATAAAAATAAATACTTTATTTGGGACAACTTGAATCCAACAACAGAATAAAAAAAAAAGTCCAGGGGATGGGGGTGGGGAAAGGTGTCCATGAAGCAAATGACTTCCAAAGGAATAGATATAATTGAAATGAGTTTGAAGAATTCCCAAAATGAGATTTTTCTAAAAGAAAGTAGTAAATCTTTCTTCCTTTGAGGCAGGGTAAGCATTCTGAGACACTTCATAAATAACATTATCTTGCTCTTCAGGAAGAGAGAAGAGACATCCTATTTTTGGTACACAATGAAATACACTATCCTCTGTTGTGACCAAGTGGTGGAGAAATCGCTCTTCAACAGTACCGTATAGACATCAATCAATAAAATCCAAAGGTCTGTTGAGTCCTTTTCTATTCATATATTGCCCGTACTTGCTCTTCGGAGACACACTTATGGCATACGCATTTACAGAGCCATCAACTTTTTTTCCTTTTGTGGTGTCAAAGGAAGCAAATCCCATGAATTTCATGATTTCAATTTCTTATTCTGTTTTGCCTTCCAAGTCTTCCTCAGTAATTTGACGTTCTTTGCTTTTTATTTCTTTACTTTCTTTCTTCTCATCGTCCCTTCTTTCTTTTAGCCGGGAAGGGGAAGGAGAGGAAGATCGGTGTCTTCTTGGGGATCTGGACCTCCTCCTATGTGGAGAGTAAGAACGACTCCTTCCACCTCTCTCTCGGGATCGGGACGTTGTGGGCGCCTTTTCTCTCTTTCTCTGGATGTAGAATGGGATCGCCCATGTTCCCTCCCAGGGTAACGGCTCCTGCTCCGGCCCATGACCCGCCCCGGGCTCCGCTGCTGCGGCGGGAGTCAAGGCGAGAAGGCGAAGGGCCAAATGCCATTTTTAAAAAGTCAATATTGTATCAGTGCTGACTATCAGTCATGGAATACGACAACTTCTGAAGAATTGACATTAAGTATCACTCAGGTATAGCAGAGAGGTATTAGCAGACTAGCACATTACAAACAAGGAGTTTGGAAGGAAAAGTGGAGTAAAATATATCACTTAACGAATGTGTGAATAGAAACGTGATCCAAGATGGTAGGACAGGAAATAACCATTTTCCAGAGTGACTGATAACCAATGGTCAGCATGTAGTATTGGTACCCTCCAGAGACAGCAAGTGACATAGAGGACAAAAAATCCTGAAAGGTAAAGCACTCAATACGTGTGGGCATAGTTTGGCAAAACAAATCCCCACATTGGCCATGTCTAAAAATTCACGTCTCTTCCTGCATTTAAGTTCATTACCTCTCTGGCAGGAGGTGAGTGGCATGTTTTGTCTTTTGGACTTACAGATTATCATTGCATTGAACAGTGTTCTAAAGCCTTTCTTTTCCCTATTACGTCATCATTGTGTAGCTTTTCTTCCAGTTCTGTTCACTTCTCTCTGTATTAGTTCCTTGGGATCTTCCACATTTCCTCTGAAAGTGACCATTTCATCATTTCTTATGGCACAATAATATTCTATTACATTTATTTAATTCAATGTTTAACTATTCCCCAGTAGAACATTCCCTTAGTTCCAAATTTTTGGCTATCACAAAAAAAGCTGCTATAAATATTTTTGTATATGTTACTCTTTTTCCTCTATCTTTGATTTCTCCAGCATATAGGCCTAATAGTGGTGTATCTGGGTCAAAGAATTTCCATAGTAGGGTAACTTTTTGACTTTAGTTCTCGTTTGGTTTCTAGAATGGCTGGACAAATTCACAACTTGACCAGTGCAACAGTTTTTCCATAGCAGGTGGGCTCAAACTTGAAGCAGTTAGTGTAAAACATATGACCTACCAAGTTTACTTCCAAATGGAATATTAGTGAAGGACTTGGCATCTTGACTGCAGCGTCAAACCTCTACTAAGCACTTGTTTGCTCACCTGTCTGTACTGTTAGGGACTTCAGTTTCCAGACCTCTGTTTCTTCAACTAAGGCAGGAAAGAATTGTTGTTCATCCTTCGTTCTCGAAGAGGACCAATGACATCATGAGGGCAATGGCCTGACTTGCATATGAGTTAGATTTAAGTGAAGCAGAGCTACACAGTCATCAGCCTCACTCCCTCCTCCAGAGTCATCACAGTCCAGTGGCAAGACAAGTGTCAAGATGATTGGCAATGGCCCAGCATCAGGAAAGAATAGACATAGCAAGGACAGAAGCAATAGGAAGCCCATTCACAAGTCACATATCCATCTGGATGGGGAGACTGTGCAATCGGCACTAGTCTTCCCTCTAGAGGCTTACAAGAATCCTTGCCTCTTTACTCAAAAGCATCCATAGAGGAAACAGAGACATACTGAGGCTCACTGTAACTAGTTAGCACTATTTGAATTACATACCCAACTCTGACTAATCACTCATTGAAAAGTCCATGACTTCACCATGTAGTTTATGAATTGGAAATGGTCACACTTGTTCATGCTCTGAAGTGCAGAACACACAATCCTTCATTGTGTGTCATCACACATTTCTAGAAGCACATTATATTAAAACCAGAATACTGAGTGTAGGAGGACAGCAGGTCAATAGCCTGACTAAACCTGAGGTTTTCTGAGGAAAAATAATGTGTGATTAGCCTAGAAGTCTGGAATAATGTGTAATCAGGCTGGAACCAGATGTGAAGGGCTTTAAATAGAAGAGCTTTTGTTTTATCCTAAAGACCACTTAAAGCTTCTTGAGAAAGGGAGTGACATGGTTTCTGTTGTCTCAATTTACATTGTTGTAGTCATTGTGTATATTGTTTACCTGGATCTATTTACTTCACTTTGCATTAATTTATCTAAGTTTTTTCATTAAGCCTGTTTTTGAAAGCAATAGAACAAAATAGTTTTAATTTAAGAAAGAAATCACAAACAAAGATTTGGTGCCCCCAGAGATTGTTAATCTACCACTCTGATCCCTAGCCTGGGATTTAGTGGGGAAGTTCTCATTAAGATGCTGCTCAGTATTGGTTAAGCAAGAGGATTCTAGATTTCAAGGAAATCCTCATGTGTTTGGGTCCTTTTCATAGTGCTTTCAAGTTGGAAGGGCCTTCAAAGTCATCTGGTCCAACTCATACCCAAAGAAGTAATTCCCTTAAAAAAAATTCTGACAAAACAAATTATCACTCTTTAGTAATATGGAACTCACTATTTACTGAAGTAGCCAATTCCACTTTTAGAAAACTCAAATTGGTAAGAAATTGTTCCTTATGTTTCTCTTTCTCCCTGAAATTTTCATCTATTGGTCTTCTAGGGCCCAAGCAAAACATGTTGGATACCATTTTCAAATAATAGCCCTTCAAATATTAGAAGATAACGATCATATCATCCCCTGAGAGATTTCTTTTCTAGTTTAAATATCTTCTTTCAATTTACCTACTTCTTTCAACTTATCCTTTTGTGCCATGATTTCAAACTCCCCTATTATCCTGCTTGCTCTTCTCTGCAAGTATTCTAATTTATCAACATCTTTTCTAAAATATAGCATGTGGAACTGAACACAGTATCAAAGATGGGGGTCTGATCAGGGTAAAGGATAATGGAACTACCTAACTCTTGCTTCCTAAAATCTATGAAAAAATTTCCAATGCAAGGTCAGGGATATACGGTGCATCATCTAAGAACTATCTAGACTCTGTTTGAAAAGGATAATTACCAGAATGTTGGCCACCAGATAATCAACTTTTTCCCCCCAATCACAGTAACTCATGAAGACTGTCTCCACAGGCATAGAGGGATTAAGACCTATGCTGGTACAAGCAGTATCCACATCAAATAAATAACAACTTGAAGTCAAAGTAAATTTACAGTACTGTTATGAGAAAAACCTTTGTAAACCTAAATATGGGTAGTCAGGTAGTACAGTGGATAAAGTGCTAGACCTGGAGTCTGGAAGATCTGAGTTCAAATCCAGCCTCAAGACACTTACTTAGCTGTGGGACCCTGGATAAGTCACTTATCTCTGTTTGCCTCAGTTCTCTCATCTGTAAAATGAGTGAGAGAAGGAAATGGTAAATCATTCCAATATGTTTGCCAAGAAAACACCAAATGGGGTCACAAAGAGTCGAACACAACTGAACAACAATAAATCTTAATGTGTGATATAAGTGTGGTCTTATAAGAATATACTTACGTAGTTGATTTTTTTATCTCAAGTACAGCTCTTTGTCTTTTTTTCTCTCTCTCAATCTGTATATATCCTCTTACTATGTTTCATGTTCTTCGGTTTTCACCATCATCCCACCCTGGATCCCAAGGTCAACTTATTAGCAATTTCTCTAAGTTTTATATCATAACTATGATACAACTAAGATATAACTATGCTATCTATGCCTTTTTCTAAATCATTGATGAAAATGTGGAAAAAGGGCCACTCATCAGTGTTTTAGGATCCTTATAATTGTCTAGATTTTTTTTTGGCCCAAACCTGTGATTTCATTATTGGGAGGGAACTCCTGGTAAAGAGATTCCACCTACCAATGTAGATCATCAATTGTTCTGTAATTTATATTCCTTAGAGACTGACCTTGGGATAGAGTGATGACTTGGCCAGGGTTGCAAATTTTTTACTGAAGTTCTAGAAAAGAAGGTAAAGAAGATGAAAACACTAAATTGTATATTGAAAGGCATCACCTATTAATTTATTCTATAGATTTCCTCCAATCTGGATTTGGGTAGAAATCTCTACTGGGACAGGAGAGCAGAAACCTCTGCCTGCTTCATGGTTCTTTATTTCTGCTTATGCAATGGACTTCTTGGTCAAAGCTTGATTATGTTCAAAGCCAGGCAAGAGCCTCATCTGGATGCTTGCATTCATATTGTCTTTGGGAATCTTCTCTTTTCCATATAAAGCTTAAACTCCAGAATGGTTTTGACTTTTCACTGCCTCCTTTAAGACTGTTATCTTTCCCACACAGGCAGACATCCTAGTCATGTCTCCTCTGAACCCCCAATTCTTATCAAGCCCTAACCCACAGGCTCCAACTGACTCGTAAGTGGCAGAAGATAAATGTCACTGGAACAGCAGTAACAGAGTGAAGTTTTGGAGGCAACTGTCACAAAAATCTTATGGTAAACTCTTTTACCTCTTCTTCCTCACCCTAGAAACCTTAGCGATCATGAAGCTATGAATGTAGTCCTAGAGAATCAGATAGGCCTGGGAATGAATTGTGGAGAAGGGACAAGAGTCAAGCATCCCATAGCTTGAGCCAGAATAGGGATAGTAAGACAAGTGATCTTTTTCTCAGGCAATTGCTTCCCCAAAGAATACGGTATAAGGATGAATGTGGTCACTTCTCTGCCAGTCTTCCACTATTCACCTTGGGAAGCTTTTGTACCTGCTTCTCTGGCAAATAATATTATCTAGTCCTATAGGTTAGGCCTATAAACTGCATAGCTGCCTTGGGAAAGAAATAAAGCCTAGTGGAAAAATTCCTAGAGTTAGCTTCCAAAATTCAAAATCCTTTGCTCTGTCATTTCCCCTCTAGCTGTTTCTCAGTTTCTTGCCTCCATAAAATAAATAGGCTATATTAGAAGATCCTTTCAGATCTAACAGTTCCTTGGTTGCCTAGGTACCTTAAAGCCTTGATACTAAAGTGAGTGTTTGTTATCTTTTTATTACCCAGCTGTACACTCAGTTGGCTCTGGGCTTCCTCCTGTTGCCAAAAAGGGTTTACTCACATGATTAATATGGGAATATGTTTCTTATAGCTTCACATATATTATTGATAGCTTATTGCTTGCTTTCTCAAGGGGCAGGGGAAAGGTGGGATGGAGGGAGAGAATTTTTAACTCAATTTTTTAAAAAATGAATGTTAATTTTTTTAAATGTAATTTGGAAATATTTGACAAAAATTTTTTAAAAAGGGTTTGCTCCAGG
Organism: Pseudochirops cupreus; assembly: GCA_028627135.1. Taxonomy (NCBI): domain Eukaryota; kingdom Metazoa; phylum Chordata; class Mammalia; order Diprotodontia; family Pseudocheiridae; genus Pseudochirops; species Pseudochirops cupreus. The sequence goes on from CM053581.1 coordinate 118,146,000, forward strand.
AATTTCCTTGGCTATTGGCCTCTTCTTGGTTCACCACAGTAAGTCTGCTAGGAAGGTTTCAGGAAGGAGAGAAAGTTGTCTGGAAGTTTCTTAGTCCCTGAACGCCTTAAACCATGAAGAGTAGAAGCAATTTTTTTTGAAACCTTAAGAGAACATAGGACAAAGGCAGACATTCCCCAAGATGATTCAACACTGCCTGAAATAGTTATCTTGACTTTCAACCTCTTCCAAAAGCAAGACCAGATGGAAGAGACCTTAAACTTAAGTAGTCAACTTTCTTCCCAGGGAAATATGGTTTTACTCAGTCCTAATCATTTGTTTCCTTTTCCTTTTCCTTTCTCTAATTGGCAGTCTGGTGAATGCTTACATACCAAATTTAAGGAAACTTTGATTCCACAATAACTGAACTTTAAAAAACTGTCCTGCCCCACTTTAAATTTTTTTGATATCTTTTATATTTATATCATTTTAATTTTTGAATACAATGAGACATAATTTGTTATATTTAATAAAAACGAGCAAAAGAAATCAGATCTACAAAACTAATAAACACACCAAGTCAGACACTGTATATGGATCACTTAACCCATACTTGTAGTCCTCTATTTCTGCAAAGAACACTTTTAATACTTCAAAACATTACTGATTAAAGTTTAATTAGGTGTGGTGAAGATAATGTAAATTATCTCTAAGTTCTCTTCTAAGTCTATAATCCTAGTAAAATAATCTGAACTGGAGAAAATTCTTTTTTTAAACCACAGCTTTTTTGATTTATAGTTACAAGTACTTTTTTTTTTAGTCCAGAGAAATTTTGATCAATTGCAATTCTTTAAATGATAGAATTTAATTAATAGATTTGTATTATAATGGAAAAGTTGAAAATAACATATTCATTATATATGAAATCTTCTAAAGCTTATACAACAGATAAAGCAGTTTAAAAATAAAACTTGAAAATCTTGTTTATATTATTATTAAATTGTTTAACTGAGAACTGTTCAATGGTATCTGGTATTGCTTCAGTACATAGTTCAGTCCCAAGTACTATGGAGCCCTCATTAATAAGGTATCAGGTAAGGTATTATAATGGAAGATGCTCCTGAAACTTTCCTTCTTGCTAATCAGGTCAACAAACAGTGAAAAAACAACACAGTGCCTCTCAGTTGTCAAAGGAGCTTAGCCTGTTTGTCCTATTGTGGAATCCATTTGGACCTCCATTTGGAATGCACTATGATTTTGCAAGGGAAATTTGGCTCCATGTATTGCAGAGATCCCTGGAGAGATTTTGTCTTTTGCATTTGCAAAGAATCCAGTGGACAAATACATGGGATGTACTTCAGGTATCTGCGGGAACAGGGTTTTTGTTTGTTTATTTTACCTAGAATAGTTTAGTTTCTCACCTTAGTTTGAGGAGGCTGACTTTCAGTTGAACCCAGGTCCCTAATCCTTACTGAAGGAAAGTTCATTTGAAACTAGACTTTTCCTCTGAGAGGGGAAGTTCATTTTCTTTCCTTTACTATTTGACATTTTTACTTTTGTTGTTTACTTTATTTTTATTTTTGCCTTTTTCTAAGTATTTAGGGTTGAAACAATCCCTTAACAAGCAACAGGCAGGTGACAACCCACGAATACATTGCACAATGGAAAGCCTTGGCCTTTGTGGAAAAACCCTTGATTTTGGGATTGTCTAGGAATTTTTCTGAATGGTCTATCTTAAAGAGTTTTTGCTTGGCATTTAGGAGGCCATTAATTACTCTGCCAGATGAGTTTTGTGAGAGTCTTTAGATACTGAGGGAAATACTGAAGAACACAATGCTTGAGCCTCCCTCAGAGTCAAACTATTCGGAATTAGGATTATGTGATGAAGCATCCCAGTTGATTTGTTGGGGACAACAAATATTTAACTGGTGGGAAAACATAATGGGAGTGATCCCATGGAGTATATGCCTTGAATATACTTGCTAAGAGTCAGGCTCTTCACTTTGATGAGATGACCTAACTACAATTCTGAATTACTTTATTTTTATCTGTCTTTCTGTCTTTTTCTCTCTATATACACATAAATACACATAGACATATATGTATAACATTTTAATTGTACAGGCATGTACATATACACATATGAGGGGGTCTACAACTTATAGGGAAAAAAATCTAAAAGCTCATTCTAAGTGGGAAATTTGAAACTGGAACACAATGTTCTGTAATTTTCTAAATGCTGGTTTGGTTTTTAAATTAGCCCAAAATGTCTTTTTTTAAATCAACTAGATGCCTAATAAATGTTTTGTTTAATTTCACTGAACCCATATTTCTGGTAATATATGTGTTAATCTAGTATGTAGTAATAGTAATTCATATGTACTAATAATATTGTAGGACCTAACTGCTATTTATAAGATTGTTAAGTGGGAAAACTTATTCTAATTTATGACTATAATTAGTCAATAGCTATTAGTAATCTCTCTATTCTATACCAGGAAGCAGTTAGAACTCCAGAGGTCCTAGGCAGTTATTCTAAACTATTATTAATCAGCAGTATTTATTAAGTTAGGCATTCTGCAAAGCACTGGAAATATCACAAAGAATGAAATTATCCCTGGTTACAATGAGTTTATATTCCAATGAGAGAAATTTCCAGTATTAAAAAGCATAGAGCATAAAGTTAATAGATGCAAATATATAAAATATAGGTGGCATAGTGGATAGAACACTAGCTTGGATTTGGGAAGATCTGAGTTCAAATGCAGCCTTACTAGCTGTTTGACCCTGGACAAGTCACTTAATTCTGTTTGCCTCAGTTGCTTATCTGTAAAATGAGCAGAAGGAAATGACAAACCACTCCCATATCTTTGCCAGGAAAACCCCAAATGGGGTCACAAAGTCAGACATGACTGAAAAACTATTGAACAATAGGTTCAATACAAGATAGTTTGAGAGGGAGGGTACTAGGAATTGGGGGGAAGATTAGGAAAGGCTTCATGAAAAGATATTACCTGGGGTTCCTCTTAAAGGAACAGAGGGGGTCTGTTAGACATGTTAGGCACTGATGGGAAATGAAGTATCCTGTGTGAGGAACGGAAGGAGGCCTAGTTGGCTACATCACAGAATATAGGAAGGTGGGTACTGTCCACACCCCCCTCTCTGACTTGCAATATCTTTTCCCTACAGTAGCAACTGTGTGGAGAAGATGGATTGGAGAGCGATAAAACTAGAACTAGTTAATCCAATTAGTAAATTATTACAGTCCAGGTGAGAGGTGATGAAGGTCTGAACTATTTAAGTTGTTGTGTGAGTGGTAAGAAGGGAACAGACTGGAGAGATGTCTGAGGGGTATGCAGAGTAGACTGACTAAGCTGGAGCCAGTTTGAAAGGACCTCTCAATAGAACTATTTGTTAAAATTTCAGAATGAGCATTGTTACCTTGGAGATTGGCAAATGCCACAAATTAGTACTTGGTTTGTTTTTTATTGTCCAGACTTTTAAAAAGTGATGGAGAAAACGTTAGTGTAGTTTATACTTAAAAATGTTTCGTGAATACTTTTTTGGGGGAGAGTTTCTTGCTGAATCTTTACCAGCAGAACCCTGGACAGAACCAATAAGACTTGGCTACAGAATAAATTTGGGGAGATCATGGAAAGGGAGAGGTTGCTAAATTGGGTGACTGAAAATGACCGTACCCTCAATTGAAAAGTTTGGGCAAGAGGCAGGTGTAGGAGTGAGAGATGAGTTCCTTTTTGGACATGTTGAGTATGAGATGTCCATGAGACACCCAGAAGATAACCAGCAGGCAATTGATGATTAGTGGTGAGTTCAGGGGAGATAACATAATTCTTACAATTTCTGTTATTTTTCAGGTTTTTTTTTAATGTTAGCAATATTTAGTGTTAGCAAGATAACGACAAAAATGGCCTGTTTATTTTCCATCTACTGTTCTAAGCTCTTCTGTGTATTTTTCCAGATCTTGTTGCTAATATTATTTATAGTCATAGTCAATGACATGTAGTTATTCTGATTCTTATTAATTCACTCCACCTCAATCTGTCTTCCTGTATTTCATTGTAGCATTCATACTTGTCATTTTTTAAGGCATGATAATATCATATTCCATACAATTCATATACCATATACCATGCAACTCCCTAATTACTGGGTACAAATTGTTTTTAATTTTTTGCTATTATGAATATTGCTACGAGGAATATTTTTCTAAATTCACGATCTTCACTTTTATTCTTTTGGTCACTGTCTCTAGAGTATAGTTTTAGTAGTAGAGATTGTTAGGTCAAAGGGTAATTAGTAATTTTTTTTTTAGGCCCGGTTGTTAATTGCTTTCCAAAAAGTGCTCAATTTACATCTTCACCAGTGCTATCCGCGTGCCCGTTTCTTGGAAGCATTGCCAACACTCAATTTTCTAATTTTCAAACCGTCTTTGCTAATGTGAGGTGGTATGTCAGTTGCTTCAATTTGCATTCCTTATATTTTTAGAACTGGAACCATATTTCCTGTCACCGTAGCTAATTTGTTTTCCTGTTCTCCCCTCCCACCGGTTACTAGTGCATTCTTCTCTAGTTACTGTGTATCTACTTCGGAGGTGTCTTGTATTTGCTTATTAATGTCTCTTTCCTCCTGTAGATGGGAAGCTAGGTAGCACAGTGAATAGAGTTTTGGTCTGGAGTCAGGAAGATACCAGTTCAGGTATGAGCTGGGAAACTTAGAGGCTGTGTGACCCTGGGCAAGTCACTTAACCCCGTTTGCCTCAGTTTCCCCAGCTGTGAAATGAGCTGGAGAAGGAAATGGCAAATCACTGTCGCATCTCTGCCAAGAAAACCCCAAATGGAGTCACCTAGAGTCGGACGCGTTTGGAGAAGCTTTTTTGGAATGTAAGCTTCCTGAGCACCCAGAGCTGTTCGCTTGGCACAGTAGCCTGCAACATGTTTAGGTTTAATAAATGCTTGTTGACTGATTTCTAGAACGGCTACTTCATATCCTTCGACCACCAACCCTACTGAGGAATGGTATTTTAACTCAAAAAAACAGAAACAAAGTGTGAGCTCCTCAGGATGTCGGACTTTCTAGCAGAGATACCCGCAACAACATTAGCTGTCCAAGATCATTCGTGTTGTGGGCGAGGCACGAGCCGTGCCCTACCCTCAAGAAGCACACATTCTCCCAGCGAGAAAAGAGATTGGAGCTCGCTCTAGACGCGTAGGGCACAGCCGAGGGTCGTCTGCGCTCGAAGGGTGGAAGCGGAAGCCACGCCCACATCGTGACGCGTCACGAGACGGGCCCCCGCTGCCAGCAGGTGCACGCGCCTGGCGCGCAGGCCCACTGGGAGGGCCCCTGTGACGTCATCGGGGCGGGAAGAAGCGAGAATCTAACAGGAGTTAGGGCTAGTCCGAAAGGGCATAGATGTGGGACTTGCAAGGGAATGGAGATATCGGGAGGAGTTGTTGTGGGAACCTTTTCGTGGGCGTGCCTAATGTGGATAAGGTGACGTAACGGTGTGCCACTCTATTGCTCTTCGAAAGACTCTATGGTTACAACAATGCCTCGCGATCCTCCTCAACCGCGCATGCATTAGTTTTTTTTCCTCCACAAAGGCCACAAGGGGGTGGCGCAGGCGCCCTGTAGGTTCCCGAGACTAGGCGAAAAAAGGCGGGTTTGGTTTATGCGCAGTCAGGCCGTGCGGGACTTATTTCATCCGGGGCGGTGGCGACGGCGATGACGGAAGAGGAGGCGGTGGTGGAAGAACGGAAGCCGGGAGGGGACTAGGGCGGAAGGGGACCAGGGCCAGGGCTGTGTCCGGTGCCTCGGCGGGGCAGGGGTTCCGATGTGGTCCCCGGGGCAGGAGTCCGAGGCCCCAGCCGGGGGGGACCCGGCGGGGCTGCTGCCCCCCGAGTGGGAGGAAGATGAAGAGCGGATGTCCTTCCTGTTCTCCGCCTTCAAGAGGAGTCGGGAGGTGAACAGCACCGACTGGGATAGCAAGATGGGCTTCTGGGCGCCGCTGGTGCTGAGCCACAGTCGCCGACAGGGGGCGGTGCGTCTGCGCCTGCGCGACCTTCAAGAGGCCTTCCAGCGCAAGGGGAGCGTCCCGCTCGGGTTGGCCACAGTGCTCCAGGACCTGCTCCGGTGAGGGGTGGGGTGGAGCGGGGGCGGGGCAGGGGCGGGGCGGGGGCCGGGCCCTCCCGAGCTGGGGGCGGGGACAGGGCGACACTCCCTTCTCCCTCTGGGCTGAAGGGGAGGGACTCTGAGGAGCTGCTTAGTGTCATCCTTCCCATTTTACAGATGAGGAAACTGAGGCCCAGAGAGGATGGCAGAGCTGAGATTTGAGCCCAGACCTTCTGATTCTAAATCCGACTGTGCCATACATTTTGACTTAGGGTGTCTGTGGTGGGGAAAGAAGGTTTTTCTTGAATTGCTGTTGTCATTTAAGACCCACCTCTTCTAGGAGGCCTTCCCTGACTCTAACTCCGCCCCAACCTCATTGCACTTCGTTTTGCAACTCAACTCTGTAAGGCACTTAACTATATAAAACGGGGTTGTTGTAAGCAGCAAGAGAGACAGTTGGCTTTATAAATACTGGCTATTATTATTGTGCATTGGCCTCTGATACCTTTTTACTCTTCTTGCTCATCTCTGGCCTGCTTTCTGTTCCATATACACGTAACACATTTCCCACCTCCATGCCTTTGCGCTGGGAATGCTTGCTCTCCTCACCTTCACACCTCAAGACTTCTTTGCTGCATTCAAGACTTTCCTCTGAACCCTTTTGCTGTAAACCTCTCTTTGGCTCCCAGTATTACACCCTCCCCCTGCTTTCCCTGTCTGTAATTTTTCACAGGCCTAGTTACTTTCATATTGTCTCCACCATTAGAATGGGAGTTTGAGGGCAGGAGGTCCATTTTTACCTTGCTTTGTATCTCCAGCATTTAGCAGAGTGCCTGGCACTTACTTGCTTAATAAATATTTGTTGACCAACTGTGTCATATTTTACCAGACTGTAAACTTCATAAGAGAAGATACACATTATGTATTTTACATGAACTTTATATCTCTCCCCTTGCACTGCACACAGTAGATATTTAATAAGTGTTTGTTCAACAGAATTTGTTAGGGCTTCTTGGAGAAAGAATGGCATGAGAGAGGCAAATAAGAAGAGTCTTGGGCTTCAGGGGTTAGGAAAACACCTTTGCAACCCCCATCCTTCCCCAGTAAGCTTAGTCAGTATGATTATTTAAGGCATTCCCTTTATAGAATTTTGCTTGAGGCCTCAGAATTTGAAATCACCTGGAGAAGAGGTTTTCCTCACTGGTACAAATGGAATTGAAACATTATTTTTTCAGGACCCTGTACTAGGTAAACACTAGAGGAAATAAAAAGATAAATGAAACCTGGCCTCTGCTGTCAAGTAACTCACAGTCTAGTAGCCTATCAAAGGTTAAGCTATATTGCATAAGAGGAGTAATAAAATGCTATGAGATCAGATAAGAGGAGAGCTCATTTTGGAAGACTGTAGTCATGGAGCAGTAGGAATTCATTAGTTGGAGATCCTGGGGAAGAAGGATTGGTTAAGAGTCTCTTGCAGTAATTGAAGTGAATTTTAAAAGGGTCAGAACTGAAGTGATGGCAGTGGGAGTAGATAGGAGAACTGTTGAACTAAGGAGATTCAGATTGAGACATCATAACTTTGGTCCTAGTCCTGGGAGACAGCACCCTTAGGGAGAGGAATGTAGGTATTCTAAAGCAGTGGTTTTCAACCTTCCTAATGCCGTGACCCTTTAATACAGTCCCTCATGTTTTGGTGACCCCCAACCATAAAATTATTTTCATTGCTACTTCATAACTGTAGTTTTGCTACTGTTATGAATCTATCTGTTATGTAGGATGTATTTTCATTGTTACAAATTGAACCCACAGGTTGGGAACCGCTGTCCTAAAGGAATAAAAAATAATGTATATATTCCTCCTAGCTTTGGAGGTAACGCTGCATAATGAATAGAGCTTTGAATTTCAAATCAGGAAGACCTGGGTTCAAATCCTGCCTTAGAACCTGTGATCTTGGACAAGTCACTTAACCTGTCTGACCCTCAGATTCCTGATCTTTTAAAGTGAGGGAGTTGGACTCAGTGGCCTCCAAGACCTCTTCCACCTTTAAATCTGTGGTTCTATGTCTTGACCTTGGCAAGTTGAACATAAACCAATGTAGACAACCAGAAAACTGGCCACTGTGGCACCCAATAGTTTCTATTTAGCCTTCACCAAACCACAGAAAATGCTTCATATGTATTCATGTTTTACTTTCTTAATATGATAAGATGTCTCTAGTACCAGGTAGTGCCATTTAATCTGGGAATTAATGGGGACCCACCTGGAGAGTCTGGGTTTGTTAACCACCAGTGCATCGGCTGCTGATTGGGTTTGGCTTCATTTCCTGTTTAAAGCTGAAGAGGAAAGGGAAAGGACAAGGATGAGGGAGGAGCCTGATTCTTTTCTTCTCCTTTGGGTTTGGCTTTTCAGAAGACAGACCATAAATCTCATTTGGGTTTAACCTTAAGTTGAGATCCAGTGTACTACTCTTACATGCTATCTTTCTCTTTCTTTTTTCACCCATAGAAATGAAAAACCAGTTTAGTTCCTAAATTTGGAGACTGGGTCCCAGATCCAGAGCATATTTGTCAAATCCTAACAATCCCTTTGTTGAGATGTCTTGTGTTCTGGGAAGTGGCATCAGTCATTTGTGTGTGCTGAGGAGACAGTACTTAAGAGGCCTGTGTGTGGAGGCAAATGTCTGAAGACACTATGATGCACTTCTGAGGGAAAACTTGATGGGGTGGACATGCCTGTTCTTTGGCAGTTGGAAGTCTTCCCTTTTTGTGTTTGTTCCCCATATTCCAGATTGTCACTGATGGGACTTCATAAGTCTTTTTGTACCTTTTTCTCCCTGTTCTGTTGTGGAGTGTTCTTTTTAGATCGTGACTATAATGGAGAGCTGTTAAGATGGTTGTTGGAAAAGCCACTGTTGGCCAATTTCATGATTTCATTTAGCCAGTGCAATAGGGTCAAGTAATCAGCTGCTGGTCTTTCCTTTAAGCCACGGTCCCCTTTCCAGTGGTTAGTCTTCAAATGCTCTTCACTGCTTGACTGTCAGTAGTAGCTCACTCTGGAGCAGTGGTTCTCAACCTTCCTAATGCCACAAACCTTTAATACTCATATGTGGGCATATTTGCATGTAGGCAGACCCACCTGGAGATAGATAGAGGAGCGGTGTCTCGGTTCCTAAGACCATCGGAAATGTGTGTTTTCCGATGGTCTTAGGTGACCCCTGTGACCCCTGTGGAAGGGTCGTTTGACCCCCAAAGGGGTTGCGACCCACAGGTTGAGAACCGCTGCTCTAGAGTAAGTACTGTGGAGTGTCCTCTGACCAGAGGTGTCAGACTCAGTTTGCAAAACTCAGGTGCAAGCTCTAACCAGATTAAATTGTAATTGGGAAATATTGAACAAAATAAATGAAAACATGATACAATGTCGATGTTAACATGCAGTTAAGTCAATATGGGGCCCACAGTGATCCATTTTTGTTTAAATTTGATAGTAAGGCTATGTCTTATTTATCGTTTTATTCTCCACAGTACTTTTCATTTAGTAGATTCTCAATAAACACTTGTTGATTCTTTTTGTTTGGCCCATAAAAAGAGACTACAGCATGGTGGTCCCTGGATAGCTCCTCTTGTCTCTGTTTTTGACTGGTTGATGGCTATTGTTTGGGGACACTGGCTGAAACCATACAGTGTGACCTGACTGATATGACTTTTTCCTTCTGTTCCTGGAGTCGAGGGGAGCTACAACGGGAGTCAGATTTCATGGCCAGTGTGGACAGTAGCTGGATTTCATGGGGAGTAGGTGTCTTCCTGTTGAAGCCTCTCAAATGGACTCTTTCTAATGTGCTGGGAGACAACAAGGTCCCTGCTGAAGAGGTGCTGGTGGCTGTGGAGCTGCTCAAGGTAGGTGCATTTGGGTACAAACAAGTCAGGGACAAGTTTTTCTTTTTTTAAACGAAGGACTTGCCATTATTGATGCAGAGACAGAGTTAATTACTTGGTTATGTTTTTTTCGTGTACTCCTAGTCTGCTACATAATATTCTAGGGGTAAGGGAGAAGCCGGGTTTCTCTTAGGAGTGTTACAATGTTTTTTACTTGTTACACATTCTTCTCTGCTTTAAGAAAAACCCGTTGTCTCAGGACTCAATCAAGGATGCACAGATTTGTTTTCTGGGTCTTAAAGGAACAAAAAATGAACTAAGCTTTAGGAAATTCTTGTGGTCTGAGATTTATTGACAAAATTCATACCTAGGTTATCTGACAACCAAGAATGTCATTATTCTGTCCAGGGGGAAAAAGATGGATGGCATGATTTCTTAGGAATTATAGTTCTATTTCCCCAAATCATTATATAGTATCATTTCACTTATTTTCCTTGTACCTTTATTATTTTAAAGAATGTTGTTATTTAATTTTTAGCATTAATTTTTTTTGTGATTTTTGAGTTCTAAATTCCTTTCCCCTTCCTTGAGAAAGAAAACACTTTGACATAGATTATACATGTGTAATCCTGCAAAACATTTCCATATCAGCCTTGTTGCAAAAGAGAACACAGACCAAAAGCAGAAAAACAAAGTAAAAGAAGTAGGCTTTCATCTGTATCTAGACTCTAACAGTTCTTTCTCTGGAGGCAGACAGCATCTTTCATTATAACTTTTTTAGAATTGTCTTGTGTCATTGTATTGCTGAGAATAAATAGCTAAGTCATTCAAAGTTGATCATTGTACAATATTGCCCTTACCATGTACAATGATCTCCTGCTTCTGCTCACTTCACTTTGCATCAGTTCATATCAGTCTTCCCAGACTTTTCTAAAACCATCCTGTTGATCATTTCTTTTAGCACAATAGTATTTCATTGCAGTCATATATCATAACTTGTTCAGCCATTCCCCAGTTGATGGGCATCCCTTCAGTTTCCAATTCTTTGCCACCACAAAAGAGTTGCTATAAATATTTTTGTATATATAGGACCTTTTTCCTTTTTCTTTGATCTCTTTGGGATACAAACCTTGTATTGGTATTGCTGGGTCAAAGGGTATGCACAGTTTTATAAGCCTTGGGGCATAGTTCTTAATTATTCTCCAGAATGAGAGTGTCCCAATTTTTCCACACACCCTCCAACATTTGTTGTTTTCCTTTTCTGTCATATTAGCCAGTCTGATAGGTGTAAGGTGGTACCTCAGAATTATTTTAATTTGCATTTCTCTAATCAATAGTGATTCAGAGCATTTTCTTACATGAGTAGAGATAGCTTTGATTTCTTCTTCTGAAAACTACTTGTTCATATCCTTTGACCATATATCAATTGAGGAATGACTCATGTTTTTATAATTTTTATAATTTTGACTATCAGAGAAACTTGATATACATTTTTCCCCCCAGTTTCTTTCCTTCTAATCTTGGTTGCATTGATTTTGTTTGTGTAAAAACTTTAAAATTTAATTCCTTATATCTTTATTACAAAAAAATTAAAGTTTTTAGCCCTAGTAATTAACTTGCATATTCCTTTGGTTGAAAGGAGTGGGACAAGGTTTATTATTTCTATTTTCATAGCATTTTTTTTACCTGACAGGGACTTTGAGGATGAATTGGTTCAATACCCTGATTCTATACAATGTAAACTAGATGCAAAGAGGTGTGAATTAACCAAGGTCACATTACCATAGCTCATTAGTGGCAGAGCCAGAATTAATATTCAGGTGTCCTAATTCCAGCACACTATCTTAAATTGCTACATTTTACCAGTAGAGGAGACATTGCTATAGTGGAGGCAAAAGACTTGTTTGAAGTCAGGAGGAATGGTTTTGATTTATTAGATTAGGCTGCCTCACTATAGACATTTTAGTTAAATTTTCTTCCAAACTTTTTGAAAAGCAAATCTTTTAAGAAAAAATCCTACATTAAGTGAAGAAATTGGCCTGATCTGAACATTTGTGGGTCTAGTTTTACAAAAGAAAGGTCGGAGCTCTTTGGTCTCTATACTCTATACTGAATACAAGCTCCTTTCTTCTACAGGAAAAAGCAGAGGATGTCTATCGTCTGTATCAGAATTCTCCAATCTCCTCTCATCCTGTGGTGGCCCTGTCAGAATTGAGCACCCTCTGTGCTAGTTCCTGCCCAGATGAGCGAACCTTTTATTTGGTGTTGCTCCAGCTGCAGAAAGAGAAGAGAGTCACTGTTTTAGAGCAGAATGGTGAGAAGGTATTGAATAATGGAATTTCTATAAATATCTATTAAATATCTCGTAATCTTGCCATCAGTTTTTCTGCATGAATTTTTTTCAGAGCAGGAATAACGTGTTCTTCTCCTGCAGATTGTGAAGTTTGCCAGAGGGCTACATGCCAAGGTCTCCCCGGTAAATGATGTAGATGTGGGGGTGTACCAGTTGATGCAAAGTGAACGACTGCTCTCACGGAAGGTGGAGTCCCTTTCCCAGGAAGCAGAGAGGTAACTTCTTCCCCCAAGGCTTTATGTGAGCCCTTCCTGCCCTGACTAGTCCTCACAGCTCTCAAGAGCACTCGAGGACATGAAGTTTTCTTTTTAGGTCCCTTTCTTTCTCACTCTCTTTTTCTGTAGATATATGGGGTTATGCCTGGTGAAGTCATACCATCAGCCTTTCTGCTTGCTGAGGGGCTATAGGCATAGTCTTAGGAAGTGGGATTCTATCCATTTTACTGAGGGGAGAAGACTCAACCAGAGGCAGGAAGGGATATGCCCAGTGGCACCAGTGGTGGTGGGACTTGAATCTTGGTCTTCTGAATTCTATAAGATAGGGAATGAAGGAAGCAGTGAGCTAGCAAAAACAGCACTCAAAAATGCATATAGTGATTTATTTCATTGTTTAGTTGCAGGCCAAAATATAAAACAAAAAAATGAGTTCAGGGTCCAAGAAAATGGGGGGTTTAAAAGGGAATAATACACATATATTCAGAAGAAAACAGTAGGGGCATAGGGAGGGGGGAGAGGACAAAGGAGTTGTCTTTAGAGGGGAGGGTGAGGGAATAGATAAAAGGCAGGCATAGAAGGATGTTTAGATTTATTGTGATTGGGAGGATAGGGGAGAGATCCTTGGAGGGGGATAGGCAAGTAATAGGAGGGCAAGGTAGTAGGTAAAAGTAAAGTAGAGGAGGCAGGAAGGATAGGAAACGAGATATGCACAAACATAAAAACAAAGATCAGGGGTAGAATTTGTTTGGGAAAGGATATGTATGTATATAATGTGTATGTGTATGTATATATAACTATAGAGAAACGTATCCAAACTTAATTGTAGCCTTCTGGGGGAGGGGGAAGGGGGAAAAAAAGAACACAGTAAAGCTCAGTTGTAGCCTTGGGGTGGTGGGTAGGGGGAAGGAAAGGGGTAAAGAGAACAAAGTATAGGACTGGAAACACAGAAACATGGCATTTCAGACTTGAAGGAGAACTCAGAGACTATCTAGTCCAACGCAAAGGAATTACCACTACAGTATATCCAACTAATGATACTTCAGCCTCTTCCTGAAGCTCTCCAGTGATGGGAAATAAAAAACCTTCTGAAGTGGCCCATGTGATTTTTAGTTAGGTTTCATGGATAGGGAGTTTTTCCTAACATTAAGCCTAAATTTTGCTGCTTGGCAGCTTTCATCTGTTGCCTCAGGTTACGTCCTCTGGTGTTACAGAATAAGTCTAATCACTCTTTCACATGACAGCCTTTATCTTGGGAAGGGGTAGAAATGAGGAAGAAAAAGAATGAATGGAAGAAAACATAATTCATAACCATTATAACTAAAAATATGAATGGAAGAAATGCTCCAATAAAAAGAAAGGAATTGGAAGAATGGATAAGAAAACACTCGCTTCATATAATAAATGTTTAAAATATATAGGCCCGGAGTGGCTAGGTGGGAGTGAATAGAGCACCAGCCCTGGAGTCAGGAGGATCTGAGTTCAAATCCAGCCTCAGACACTTAACACTTACTAGCTGTGTGACCTTGGGCAAGTCACTTACGCCCAATTGCCCTGCCTTCCCTCCTCCAAAAAGCAAAAAAAAAAAAAAAACCAGAACAAAGTAAAAAGTATACAGCAGAGGACAAAACAAAACTTAGAAGGAAGCAAAGAAAAGATGAACAGCTTTCAACATAATGCACAATAGTTAATATATAGGCTTTCTTAAAATAAGTTATTGCTAAATATTCTGAATCCTTTCTTGTGTTCTGTGTACATAATTTTTTTCTTTTTTAACTTTATATTTAAGTTTATAATGTTTCTTTTTTTCTTATGTATTTAAGTTTTAATATTTGTTTAAAATTTTAAAAATTGTAAAAAAAAAAGTAGGGGCCATTAGATATGAGTAGTGCCAGACCTGGTGGTCTACGCAGATCAAGTTCAGATAGCATGGGTTTGGCATTCCAAAATCCTTAAGGAGAGATTAGCTGAGGGTGGTGGAGTGAAAGGTTAGAAAGAGGCATTTAGACTGATCAGTTTGTGGATGGCCTTCTTTGAGCTCTCTGAGGTTGAGAACATTTTCTTAATTTGTTAAGATCTGTTCTTTCTGTTTTCTTCTTTAGTCTTTTTTTTGTCCCTTAAAGTAAATGGAATATTTTCCGTGTCGAGTGGGAACCTTGAGATGCTATCTGTGCTTGGTAGTTGTTAGCTCTGAGATGGGAATTCCTGGTTTCATTGCCAGTCAGTCAATATGTGATAGTGCATGAAAAAAGTAAATTGGTGACAGTTAATTTGGAGGGAGAGAAGTTCCCTGTAGCACCTACAACTTCCAAGTTAGGACTTTGTCTTTTAAGCACCTTTGCCCTGCCTCACCCAGGCTGAGTGTTCAAAGATATCCTATACTTCCATTCTAGAGCTATGCTATGATACTTGGTGTGATGGTTCATTATTCCTTTTAATCAGTAGGTAGAATGGGGTTTGGGCTCAAGATCCCTTGCCATTTTTTTTTCCTACTTGACTTGTTGTTGAGTTGTTTCAGTAATGTCTGCTTCTTTGTAGCCCCACTTTAAGTTTTCTTGGCAAAGATACTGGAGTGGTTTGCCATTTCCTTCTCCAGCTCATTTTACAGATGAGGAAACTGAGGCAAACAAGGTTAAGTGACTTACTCAGAGTCATATAGTAAGTGTATAAGGCCAAATTTAAACTCAGGAAGATGTCTTCCTCATCTCTAGACCCAGAACCCTATCCATCTATGCCATCTAGCTGCCCTCTTCACTGACTTTCTCCTTTCTCCTGATTTCTTAGGGATCTGCCTCTTCCTCGGTGCTAGAACCCCTCTTTCTACCCTAGATCAAATATCCTTAATCTGCCCCTCTGTTTCACAGATGTAAAGAAGATGCCCGACAAGCATGCCGAGCTGGAAAGAAGCAACTGGTGAGTGTCTTCTTTTTCCCCTGCCAACTCTGTCCTATCACTAATTTAGTAGCCAGGACAGAAACGAGACATGAAGATGGCGTCAGCACCACTACATACCTTAGGAGTGAGGATGTGTGTAGGAAATTGGGAAGTCTTACTCTCCTAGTAGGGCTACTGCTACTCTCCTACCTCACTCCCCAGTATTATGGATTATGGTGTGACTGAGATCCTGACCACATTTTCCTTTGCTGTTCTAGGCACTAAGGCATCTCAAGTCTAAGCAGAGGACAGAGAAGCGTATTGAGGCACTACATGCCAAGCTGGACACAGTACAAGGCATTCTGGATCGGATCTATGCCTCCCAAACAGATCAGATGGTAATCTACTTGCACAGGGATAACAGAATTAGTTGAGCTCATAGTTACTACTTGCCTTTTTTTATTCCTCTGTAATTTTCCTCCCATACTTTAGTTTTCTCTGATTATCCTTTGCAAATTGTAATTAACTCCATTTCTTGCTGAAGGTCCAAGGGATGTCCTTCATTGCTGAAGTACTCATTCTTAATTCTGCTTTTCCAACCTCCTGCTTCCTCTTTGCTACCTGGTCACCCTGTCCTGTATCTGCTTGATCAAGGTTCTCTCTTTGTAGCAGGTCTCTAGTCTTTCTTGATTAGCACTTCTGAAAGGCCAAGTTGGTATGGGAATATAGAAATTTCAGGAAGCTATAGTGTTTGTTTTTGCATATATTCTTCATCTGTACTAATACTTCTACTTTCCTTTTAGGTTTTTAATGCCTATCAAGCTGGTGTCGGGGCCCTCAAACTTTCCATGAAGGACATCACAGTGGAGAAAGCAGAGAGTCTGGTGGACCAGATCCAAGAGGTATAGGATGGACTGGGAACAAAGATGATAGGAAGATATTGTCCTCACAATGGGCTGTCAATTTACTTTGTGTGGGCAATCTAAGTGGAGAAAACCTCCTTCTTCTGTTTGAACTTTTGTGCAGAAGCTTATTTGACCTTGTCATTTGGTTACTGGGGTCCTACTTGGATTTTCTCTTTCCATTTCTGAGCAGTTGCCATTTCCTTTGCCCTCTCCACATTTTATACTATTTAGAAACACTGGCTTAGGATCTCACTTATTTCTCTTACAGCTCTGTGATACCCAGGATGAAGTTTCTCAGACTCTGGCTGGGGTGGGGATAAATGGCTTAGGTGAGTTGTGAAAAAGATGTCCCCACCACCTTAACAGGAATGCTCCTTCTTTATCTGGCCACATTTTCCCCACATGTGGCAGCAGACAGGGTTTTAGCTCCTCCTGTACCCAACACTTTTGACATGGAAGCTGCCATAGGAAATGACATTTCCCTTCATGCCCCCCACCCCCATTCTGATTTAAGGCACCTTAAGTATCTCAACCAACTCCTTGGATATGGAGTATGATAAGGGGTTTTGTTTCTCATTGGAGGAACTGCACCCCCTTAAATGGCATATGAGATGAGGAATATTCACTGGGGTTAGGAAAGAGGCCCTACCACTTTGTGTATATTGTTTTTGAGAGTACTCCTTTTCTCAAGTGATTCCATAAAAAATAGCTATTCTACCTTCAGCTGCAGTGTATTACCAACTTAAGAGTCTTAGTCATTGTTTGTTTTTTAATTATCTGTCAGTATTGAGTCTTGATTGTTTTACCTGTATGGGGATTTATGTGCTTCTTGCCCTGTTTTCTCCCCAGATAGTGACAGTGAGGAACTGGAGAAGGAACTGGACATCCTCCTCCAGGACACCACCAAAGACCCTCTGGATCTGCCTGATACACCCCACAAGCCATTCTTCTCCACCAATGTGCCTAATCCCAGCATTTCAGATGCTGAGCTTGAAGCTGAGCTGGAGAAACTGTCCCTATCAGAAGGAGGTATGGACATATATTAAGGGCAACTGGTGGGATTTTGTCACTTAGCTAGCCATGTGGCTGCTGAGTTGGTGGATGCCAGTTTTGTTCTCAGCTTACCTAGGATGTGGAGGCACTGAGATAATCAAAAGTATAATGGGTTGGAGTTCAGTGTCACATGTTGTCCAAAGACTAGGGTTCCGTTTCTGGTTTCTCCTTTATCTTAGGCTCAGGTCTAGCTTGTTGTATTGCTCAACCTTTTTCTCTCCTCTGCAGGTTTGCTTCCAAGCCATGAATCCTCCAAAAGACAGCTGGAACCCACTCTCTAATGCTATGCCAGGACTTCCACATTAAGGAGATATCAGGCGTGTGTGTGTTTGTACATAGTTATTTAATTGAAAAACTCTCAGAATTTGATGGGATGGGGAAGAAAGACTACTCCATTTAGCTGGATACTACCAGTTACTACAGGACAGAAGTAATTTCTGGAAGTTATGCTCCAAAGGCTTGCTCCCAGCTGGTGTCATGGACCTGTCTGTCTTCTCATCTTTATAGTGCCACAATCTATGATGTCCTGTGTTTGACCTATTGTTCCATATAGCCTGCAGTCCTTGACTTTGGCCCACTTATGTTTGTCTTCACCCACCAACTCCCACTAGAATTTTGTTCCAGCCAACAAAGGTGAGAGATTGCAGACAGTTTTTCTCCTGTTGGTTAGGGGGACTTGTCATCTTTACCTGTAGGTGTTTATAAGTTTACTTTAACAACTTATTCCTACCCATTTCCATTTTCACTGGTGAGGAGAATCAGACAAGTTTTATTCAAGGGGACTTAACTGCCGCTTCTTCAAGGAGAAAACAAACAGTGCAAAAGTTTCTGCTCTTTATTATCATTGCATCAAGTTTTTTAGGCCCAGAAATTGTCACCCTTGAATAATTCAAGGTGGTGGCACCTCTGACTCTCATTGACACCTGTTTTATTTTGTGCAGAGGGGAAGAGAATTCTTCTTGGCTTTTGAACTTGAGGTGGTGAGACCTAGGTGATTGTAGAGCCATCCTATGTGGATTGTGGATGTCCAGGTCCCACTTCTTTTAAAGCAAGAGGTTGCCCCCTTGCTCTGCCTTTGTTGGGGTATGTATGGCCAGAAGACCCTGAACAAACTACGCAACAAAACTTCCCTTCTGTGAGCCTGTAAAACAAGAGTGAGTTTTTTGCTCAAGTTTCAGAAGTTTCTTTTGCAGATAGACCACTGCTAAGGGTAGGGGAATCTGAGCCAATCTGTGCAATAGAAGCAGAAGGGTTTGTCCTTCTGCCGTATTGGTATATGCCTCCCACGTTCTATTTATTTGTCAGAACACACTAGCTACTGTTGCCTCTTGAGGCTACCATATTCTTACTTTTCTCTCTGCCCTTGGGTGAATTAGGGACAGAGCATGAGCTGAGTGAAACAGTAGTCCGGAGAGGAGAAGATGGCGGCTACATTGCCACTGTGGCTGCAGAAGCACAAGTATTTCTGCCTAAGCTATTTGCTCTTGCCCCCAAAATGATATGGAGCAGAGGGCAAGAAGGAACTTACTCCAGGGCAGGAGCAAGACTTATGGTCAACAAATTTCTCTCCCATTCCACCTTGATAAACAGAAGTGTTGGGGGTGAAGAGAAACAATCACTATTTTTTCCCCTTTTCTATCTGGTACATAATTAAAAGAAAAAACAAATCATGGTCATTGTCCACTCTGGCTCTGTTTTTCCTTTGGATTACTGCTCTGTGCTGTCTAGTGTGTGCTCTGTTTAACTTAACATCTGTTAGGCCGGTCCTAGATGGTGACAGGCAGCCTAAAAGACAAGCCCCAAAAGTATCCTGGTACCATGCAGCAAACATTAACCACCTGCTGTGTGCAGTATACTAAGTGCTATCAAGATACAAAGTTTAGATAAGAAAAGACCCTTTCCTTGAGGACCTTACAGTGTCATAGGGGGCTCAAGCACTAGCAGCCAACACAGACTGCTATGCTCTAAAAACCATATGATGAGTGTATTAAAAGGAACTTGACAACATCCAACCAAACAACATTCAGTAACTTCAGTATGAAGCTGGTCTTGGGGAGAATGGCTGAAAATATGATAAAGGCCTTATAGATTATGCAGAAGGCACATGCTTCTGTGTCAAGTATATTCAGAAGTTGCAAAACAACATGCTATGTGAAGTCTGAGGGAAAAAACAGTTAACCAGGGGGATCAAGGAGGATTTCTTGGAGGAAGTGGCATTTGAGTTGGTCTTTAAAGAATTTTTAAAATCTACCCTTTGGAGGGAGAAGAGGTATTTCAGAACAGCTTGAACAAAGGCATGGATGGAGGCGTGAACACAAAATGTGTTCAGGAGGACAAGACATGTACAGTCAGGTAGGAATGTAACAGATAAAGGAGTAACAGGTGATAAAGCTGAAAAGGTAGGGTGTTGCCAGATTGTGGGAGACCTTGACGACCAGACTAAGTTATTCGAAACTTCTTTTGTGAAGCAATAGAAAATCAATAAGATTTTTGATGTGAAGAGTGGAATGATCAACAGAAGTATAAGGAATAGAAGGGGAGGCAATGCAAATGTTAGGATGTGTTAGAAAGGCTGATGCAGTGATTCAGGTGGGTGATAGAACCGACATTCCCCTCAGGGGAGGAAACTTCTTCATCTTGAGTCGATCTCTGGAAATCTTTGGAGTTTTTGCCTTTAATAATAAAATTCTTTCTATGTTGTCTCTATCACCATGTATCATAGCACCATGCTTCTTGAATGAATGGTTTGTATGCACATCACTTAGATTCTGATGTGTGGTGGTATGGGGACACAAAAGAGTCCAAAACATGTTCCTTGCCCTTGATAAAATTCAGTATAGTTGGAGAGACCAGGTATAAACTAAGGCTAGGTTGAAGAAGATTCTGTACAGTACAGGAGAGGTAAGAAGACAGTATGATCAATTACTAAATGAGTGCTATAGACCCTGGACACCTGAGTTCAAAGCGGGGAAAGGTCCTTGTGGACTGGGAATCTATCAGGTGTTGACACTGTGTTAAGGTGCTAAGGATGACTCAGAAATGAAATAATTTCTGTTAAGGGGCTTTGGTTCTAGAGTCAGAGGAAGCTATCAGTACACAGAGGAGTAAGTGCAGTAATTTGTTGATGATGTGGTTGGGGTATCCAGAAGAGCCTTATTTAGGAAGAGGTACTTGAGCTGAGCTGTGAAGAAAGGGATTCTGTGATGTGAAAATGAGAGAATGAACTCCGAGAATGGGGGGCTGCCTGTGCAAAGACAGAGAAAGGAAATTTAGTGCACTGTATGAGAAAGAGCAAGAAGGATGGTGTGACTAGAAGGGTACAGTGTGTGGAGTATACTATGTAACAAATCTGGGAACGTAAGGTGGAGCTACGCTGTGAAGCTCTTTGAATGCCAGACACGTCCTAGAAGGTTTTTGAACAGGGGTATCCCCATGCTTCAGGGATCTCATTTCAGCAGTTGAGAGGAGGAGGCAGTGGAGAAGGGAGAGATTTGAGGAATAGAGACCAGTTATCAGGTTATCTGCCTGACCTCTCACTTGGTGGTGCCTGGGTGAGTGTTGTTTAAGGCATATGTGGATGGCCAGGTCCCACTTCTTTTAAAGGAAGAGGCTGCTGCCTTGCTCTGCCTTTGTTGGGGTATGTATGGCCAGAAGACCCTGAACAAACTATGCAGAAGGGGGCACACGTGACAGATGTTGAGCAGGTAGAATCAGCAAGACTTAGAGCTGAACTAGACCTTAGAGTGCCCCTAGTCCAGGGTGTCATTTTCTTTCTTGGTGTCGTGGACCCTTTTTAGTCTGCTGAAGTCTGGTAAAGCTTATGGACTTCTCAAAATAATGTCTTTAAAAGCATAAAATAAAATACCTAGCATTGCAAAGGAAACCAATTATATTGACAGTGCAAAAAGAAATCATAGACTCCTGCTAAGAACCCCTCCCTGGTACAGTCTCTCTCTTCTACAAATGAAGAAACAGGGTTAGAGTGGAAAGGACTTGCCCATGTCAGATTTCTTGTTTTATGGGTGCAGAGAATCAGGAACTGGGAGATGTGGGTTATGGTCCAGGCTCTCCCATGAATTTGCTGTTATTTTGCCATATTTGCTAAAGAGTGCCAAAGTAGTGCAGTCAGTGAGTGAGAATGGTGAGATTGGCAGGGGGAGGGGGTTTTGGCAAGATACAGAGACAGAAATGGGTCTACTTGGACGAGTGTATATGTAGAAGCAGTTTCTGTTTTTACCAGTGTTTCCTCTGTCCAATTCTAGCCTTCTTGTTTCTCATCTCCTAATAACAGCTCATGGACAAGGCAACTGAGCTAAATTACTATGGAACCTGTTTATCAATCCTTGTAAGGTACCTGATGGTTCATGATAAATAGTTTCTGAGAATTTGCTTTAAATTCCTTTGGGAAAGAACAAGGTATTAATAAGCTGTAAAGAAATGTGTTTCCATCCAGGATTGGGGAATCTTTCTTCTTTGCCCTTTTTCCAAGGAAGGGCTTCTTAGAAGAGCTCTTGGGGCCCGTCTTGCTTTTCTCAGTGCTAGTCCTCTCAAGAGATAGGAACATGTCAAGAAAAAAACTGCATCTGCCATGGCCTGTTGTAAGTAGTTTGTGATCTGGTTGAGAGACCTAGTCAGGGCTTGAATATAAATCTGAGGAAAAAAGTCATCATTCTGATGCTTGAGTAGAAATTCAGGCCCCCCAGAGATGTTAAAGCAAGGGCTGAGGGCTTAAGAGGGCTCACTGAGGTTGTACTTTGGACTTTGAGGAAGGGCTTAAGAACACTTTTCCTTCTGAAAGAGGCAGTGTTATCAACTCAGGTGTCTGGTTGCTCCTGGTATAGGCTCCTCCTGGGGAGGAATCTGGCTCTTTCCCCAGCATCTGCATGACAACAGTACAGTGGCTGTGATTGTCTTAAACTATAGCCTCAGAGAAGATACACTTTCTAGTTGAGCAGATTATTATCATTTAGTAGGCTCGGATTGGGATAGAAGAATCCTGTATCTGGTTGGAATTTTGTATTTAGGAGTCCCAGAATATTGCCCCAGAGTTGCTCAGATCATAGATTTAGAGTTAGTTGGGATCTTAGAAATCATTTAGTTCAATCCTCTCACTTTATAGATGAGGCTCAGAGGGGATGAGTTGTCTGGGGTCATACAGCTACCAAGAGGCTGGATCTTCTTGACTCCACATTCCGCCCTTTCTCCATTACACTACGATTGCCTCTGTTGTTGGTTTGCAAGCATTTATTAAGCACCTACGGTGTTCTGGTCACTGTGTTAAGCACTAGGAATGCTAAAGGAGGTAAAACAGTCCCTGTTCTCAAGTGACTTAAAGTCTAATGGGGGAGACAACATGCAAACAAAATACACACAGACACATATATACACACTCACATACACTATATATATATATATAAAATAACATAATAACCATATAAACGTATATACATCTATGTACATAAGATAAAATGGAGTTAATCGGCAAAGGGAAGACACTAGCATTAAGGGAGATTGGGAATGCTCATTGCAGAAGGTGGAATTTTAGCTAAGTCTTGAAGGAAGTTGGAGGAATTAGGAGGTGGAGTTGAGAGTATTCCAGGCATGGGAAACAGCAAGTGAAAATGGAACAGTAAGAAGGCCAGTGTCACTGGCTTGCAGCATATGTAGAGGGAGTGCATAGAGTAACAAGACTAGAAAGATAGAAAAGAACAGGATTATAGAGGACTTTAAGAGCCAAACAGAATTCTATATTTGATTCCCAAGGCAATAGGGAGCCACTAGGGTTGATGAGAGTGGATGGTGAAAGGGTCAAATGTGCAGTTTGATAGCCCTGTGGGGGATGGAATGGAGTGGGGAGATGAGTCAGGGAGACCAACTAGCAGGCTGGTGTAGTAGGTCAGGCACGAGGTGGAGGTGATGCAGGCCTGCATCAGAGGGGAGGAAGGGCACATACGCAAGAGGTGCTGTGAAGGTAGAAAGGACAGGACTTGGCAGCTGATTGGATGTGGGGGGAGAGTGTGAGATGATAGAGAGTGAAGAGTCAAGGATGGCACAGATTTCATGGGTTGCAGGCCTGGGTCACTGGAAGAATGGTGGCACCCTTGGCAATAATAAGGAAGTGAGGAAAAGGAGAGGGTCTGGGGGGAAGATAATAAGTTTAGTTTTTGATATGTTGAGTTTAAGATATCTATGAGTCATCTTGTTTGAAATGTCCAGGAGGTGTTGGAGATGTGAAACAGGGTCAGGAGAGAGAAATTCGAGCTAGGCAAATAGATCTGAGAATTATGTATATGGAGATTATAGTTGAAACCAGTGGAGCTGCTGCTGAAATCACCAAGTGAAATAGAATAGAGGGAAAATAGAAGAGGACCCAGGGTAGAGCCTTGTGGGACACCTAGGATTAGGGCACATGATCTGGATGAAGATCTAAGAAAAGAGGCTGAGAAGGAACAGTCAGATAGGAGAACCAGGAGACAGCAGATGTCTGCTATGTGTCTGACACCATGCTAAACACTGGGGATACAAAATGAGATAAAAAACAGTGCCTGGCCTTTGGGAGCTTACCATCTAATGGGGGAGACAACAAGCAAACAAACAGGTATAAACAAGCTATATATGGGATAAATAGTAAATGATTAAAAGAGGAAAGACACTAGGATGAAGAGGACGTGGAAAAAGCTCCCTGTAAAAAGTCAGGAGGCAGAGTTGAGGAGGAAGAGCATTCCAGGCTTGGGGGACAGTCAGAAAAAGCCTTAGACTGAGAGATCAGTCTCTTGTTTGGGGGATAGCCAAGGCTACTGTGTCACTGGATTCAAGAGTACATGGGGGGAGTAAGGTGTAAGAAGGTAGATGGGGCTGTTATGAAGGACTTTGAGCATCAAATAGAGAGTTTTGTATCAGATGCTGGAGACAATAGGGAGCCACTGAAGTTTATTGAGTAGTGGGGGTAACATGTTCAGACCTGTGCTTTAGGAAGATCACTTTGACAGCTGAATAGAGGACAGACTGGAGTGGGTAGAGAACTGTGGGAGGCAGACCCACTAGCAGGCTATTGCAGTAATCCAGGTGTGAGGTAATGAGGGCTGCACCAGAGTTGGGGCAATGTCAGAGGAGAGAAGGAGGCACATTCAAGAAATGTTCTGAAGGTAAAATCAATAAGCCTTGGCAGCAGATTGGATATGGGGGAGGGTGGGTAGTGGGGAATCCAGAGTGACTCCTAAGTTGTGACCTTGAAGCACTAGGAAGATGCTGTTTCTTTCAACAGTAATAGAGAAGTTGGAGGGGGGGAGGATTTAAGGGGAAAGATAATGATTTCAGTTTTGGACCTGTTGAGTTTAAGATGTCTACTGGACATCCAGTTTGAGATGTTTGAAAAGATTTGGAGAAATGAGATGGGAAGTCAGCAGAGAAATTAGGGCTAAAAAAAGTAGATTTAGGAATCATCAAGCCCAAGGGTGATAATTAAATCCATGGGAGCTGATGAGATCAATCATCAAGTGAAATAGTATAGAGGGAGAAGAGAAAGGGGGCCAAAGGCAACCCTGTGGGATAGCTATGGTTAGAGGTGATCTGGAGGAGGATCCAGCAAAGGAGATTGAGGAGCAATCAGATCTAGGAGAGCCAGGATAGACTGGTATTCCTAAAACCTAGAGAGGAGAAAGTATCAAGGAGAGAATGATCAATGCTGCCAAAGACTGCAGAGAAATTGAGAATGAAGGTTAAGAAAAGGGCATTACATTGGCAATAAAGAGATCATTGATAACTGGAGAGAGCTGTTTTCAGTGGAATGATGAAATTAGAATCTGAATTGGAAGAGAGTGAGAGGAGAGAAAGTAGACAGCCTTCTTAAGGCAGAAGAGATATAGGAGTAAAGTTAGCAGGGATGAAAGGATTAAGTGAGAGTTTTTTGAGAATGAGGGAGAAATGAGCATGTTTGTAGGGAGTAGGGAAGGAGTCATGTAACAGACTGAAAAGAAGTGAGTAGGGATGACAGAGGGAGCAATCTAGTGGAGAAAATGGGTTAGAAAGGGATTTCTTGTGTAGGTAGAGGGCTCAGCCTTGGTAAGGAGTAAGGTCACTTCATTATGTGACATAGGGATAAAGGAGATAGTGGCAGAGGGCATCTGAGATGTGGGAGAGGGGAGAAGAGGGAGCTCATGGTGAATGGCCTCCGTTTTTTCTACAAGATATGAGGCAGTTTTCAGCTGAGAGGCTGGGAGTAAGGAGAGCTATGGGAGATTTGAGGAGGGATGAAAAGGTTTGGAAGAGCCCTGAAGAGAGTGGGATAATGAACTGATAAGGAAAGTATAGTAGGATTGCCTAGCAGCAGTGAGGGCCCAGTTGAAGTATGTAACATAGATATGTAGTGGACTTTGTTAGAACAGTCACATGATTTTGTCTACCTTCATTCTTTACCATTTGTGTAGGAGCAAAGACAGTGGACGGTGGAGTGATCCATGGCTGAGGCTCATCAGGGTGAAATTGTCAATATGATAAGGGGTCAGAGACTAAAGAGAAGAACAGTATAGGGTTGAACTGGTTCACCACGGGTCGAGATGTGGAAAGGAGAAGGAGAGGGCTAGTGTAGGTGCCATGACCTGGGAGAGAACTGAGAGATCTGGGGGCTAAAGATCACAGTGTGGATAAAGAGCAGGATTTGGTGAAGGAAGGCAGAGGGAGAGATGAAAGCTGATAGTTGGGTAAAGGGATTTCAGAAT
Source organism: Pseudochirops cupreus (assembly GCA_028627135.1). Taxonomy (NCBI): domain Eukaryota; kingdom Metazoa; phylum Chordata; class Mammalia; order Diprotodontia; family Pseudocheiridae; genus Pseudochirops; species Pseudochirops cupreus. Next base: position 118,172,094 of record CM053581.1, read on the forward strand.
TCTTGGACATGGAGGTGGTACAGTTGTAGGTGAGGGCAAGATCAAGGCTATGACCATCTTTGAGTGTAGCTGAGGTGGGAAGTATTGATTAGGATATTTGAGGGAGAATCAGTAGAGACATAAGTAAAGGTGCATCCAGGACTGGAAAAGATGACCAGGGAGTCTGTGTCATGGGAGTAGCCAGGTCTCAGTGATGACTAGAAGATAGGAGTAGAAGGAGAAAAAGATTTCAGGTAAAGGGAAGTTTGTAGTCTGTGAAACAGGCATTCCAAAGGGTACAGTGGGTGGTATTTGGTTGGAACTTTGGGGTAGGAGAGTTGAGGGGGATGAGAATAAGGAATTGAGTGATGGGGTATGGGGAATTGGGTTTGGACCTACAGGGCTTTGGAATCACTGGAATGTGTGAGAATCTTCATCACTGAAGGGAAGACACCACTCCTCAGAGGAGGCTAAAGATTGAACTGGAAACAAATGGAGTATGAGATGAAAGGTAGATGGTCAGATGGGATGCCCAGTTTCACTACCCTTTGAAAGCTGGAATCAGGCAGGAAATTGCACAATAGAAGATGGAAGTCCCACTTTCTACCTACTTTCCTCTTTCTCTTCCCTTAAGGTATGGGCATAGCATGAGATGGAAGGCCTGAGGTCAAAGGGAAAGTTGCTTCTCTTTGCATGGGAGGTTTTCTGCTTCTTGGTTGAGAGACAGCTGCAATGAACAGGTTGGGGTTGCCTTGAGCTGACACCGATGGAAATCACTCCAATAGCCTCTAGTGGCCTTCCCTTAGGGGGACAGACATAGCAGGAAATAGAATCCCAGAAGTCGAGAAAGGTCTCTTAACTGAGGCTGTAGATCAGAAGGGCACAGCAGGAAGGGAGTCTCCTGGTGCAGAGGGAATTCATTTGGGGGCTCATGGAAGTTGCCCAGCCTGATCTGTTCCCTCATTACCTTCCCTTAGGGCTCATATGCAGTGAGAGATGGAAGGTGTGGTCAGAGGAAGGCCTTATTCCTCTTCTGGCCTGAAAACAGAAAAAGAGAAGAGTAGTAAGGAGATGATAGTGATTGTCAAAGGCTGCAGAGACAGCTCAGTCAAAGGCCTGACCTCAAGAGAGCTTAGATTCCTTAGAATCAAATCAAGTGAGGATTCCATGACTCAATATTTGCAGAGAATTGTACATATGCTCTCTACTTGGTCTACTGGGCCAGTGAATGGATCCATGAAAGGTGTACTCTAATAGGGGTGGTCAGAAATCTTTCAAGTCAATTTCCTCCTCCTTTCACAGCCAAGGCTGCATTTTCCTTATCCTTATCCTTCTTTTTTTAAACCTATTTTCACATTAATCATGTTGTAAAGAAGAATTAAAACCAATGGGAGAAACCATGAGAAAGAAGAAACAAAACAAAAAGAAAAAAAAAGAGCAAATAATATGCTTCAATCTGCATTCGTATTTCTTTTTCTAGATGTGGCAGCATTTTCCAACATGGGCTCTTTGGAGTTGTCTTAGATTCTTGCATTGCTAAGAAGAGCTAAGTCTATCAAAGTTAATCATACAATGTGGTTGTTACTGCGTATAATATTCTGGTTCTGCTCACTTCACTCAGCATCAATTCATAAAAGTCTTTCCAGGTTTTTCTGAAGTCTGCATGCTCATCATTTCTTTTTTTTTTGTTCCAACACTTTAATTTATTTTATTTACTTTTAGTTTACAAGATTCAATTCCACAATCCCCTGAGTTTTAGATTTTCTCCCCTCCCTTCCCCCCCCATGGTGGTGTGCAATCATATCTAGGATCTGCAAATACTTTCACATTGTACAATAGTTTGGTTATATAGAAGGGTTGTAACCAATGAGTGATCACTGGGGAAAAAAAAGCAAAACCAAACATGAAAATGCTCATCATTTCTTATAGCACAATAGTATTCTATTACATTCATGTACCGTAACTTGTTCAGCCATTCCCCAACTGATGGACATTCCCTCAATTTCTGATTCTTGGACACCACAAAAAGAGCTGCTTTAAATATTTTTGTACATGTGGGTCCTTTTACCATCTTTATGATCTCTTTGGATTACAGCCCTAGAAGTAGTATTTCTGGGTCAAAGGGTTTTTTATAGTCCCCCTTTTTTATTTTTATAGCCCTTTGGGCATAGGTCCAAATTGCTCTCCAGAATGGTTAGATCAGTTCACAACTCCACCAGCAATGCATTACTGTTCCAATTTTCCCACATCTTCCCAAGAATTTATAATTTTCCTCTTTTGTCTTGTTAGCCAGTCTGATAGGTATGATGTGGTACAAAGAGTTGTTCTGATTTGCATCTCTCTAATCAATAGTGATTTAGAGCATTTTTTCATATGACTATAGATAGCTCTAATTTCTTCATTTGGAAAGTACCTGATCATATCCTCTGACCATTTATCAATTGGGAAATGACTTGTATTCTTATAAATTTGGCTCAGTTCTCTATATATTTTAGAAATGAGGCCTTTCTCAGACACTTATATTTATTGATAAGATAAGAGATCAAAGATAAGACCTATAATTCTAGTATCACAACTGATTGAAACCAGCTCCAGGAAGCTGGAGTTAAAACTCTCCTGATTTTGTTTTATAGCCAAATGTTGGTTTTAGTATGAATTTCTTGGGAAGGAAATGTCACTTTGTCTCTATAGAAAACATAATAAATATAGATTAAGAGGCCTCAGGGGACTGAAATGAGTGAACTCCTCAAGATCTTGATAAAGCCCTTTGAGAAAAAGAACATTTGATCAAACAAGCTCAATTTCCTTATGATAGCACTACATAATAGTGTCAATAGCCTGCTTACTAGTGGATGATGTACAGGCCGAAGGGGGTTTACTCTCCATTCCATTTCAATGCCTTTGGCTTCCACTAATTCAGTGGCTCATCTCTCTAGTCCCCCCAAAAAGAGCTGCGGGTGATAGAAAGTTCCTTTTCATTCTCTCCCTAGGTCTGGATGGATGAGTGGGGAGTGTTGGTTTCCTAGGTGGGCAGAGGTGACTGTTGGCAGAAGGGAAAGAACTCAGTTCCAAGACAGCAGAGAATGAGCTCCAGCTGCAGTCTAAGGCCTTGACACCAGTCCAGGTCTGCAGCTGTGGTCTCCATTGCTGGACCTTCCTTCCAAATCAGAGAGTAGAGAAGGCCAAGAGGTGTATGATGGGACTGTGGGAGCTAGAGGGGATCTCAGAGGTCATAACCTAAAGGTATCAAACATTGTGGCTGTGTATGGCCCCTAATCAGTGCTTCCATGCTGTGGAAACCAGATTGAAATGTAATTGGAAAATATTGAACAAAATAAATAAAAATGGAATAAAACATAGATAATACTACATTTAAAAATTCAGTATGTGTGTGGCCTCCAGGAAGCCTTATGTATGTATTAGTGGTCTCCATTTCTATTTGAATTTGATACCACTGATCTAGCCCAGACCCCTCATTTTTAAGAGGGTAAACTGAGAGAGGAGAGATGGCTTGACCCTGGTCCCACCTATGGGTATATTGTATAGCAGAAATAGCATTCAATCCCCTTGCAACAAATCCTGTATCCTTTCTGCCTGGTACCTCTCTTTACACCCTCCTTCTCTCTCTTTAGACTGTTCCAATGAAGATAAACACAGGGTGTAATAATCAGTGTCTTATTACCTGACTTTCCACAGGAAATAATCCTCTCTCCTGAAAGCAGGGTCTGAACAAAGGCTTTTGCCTTTCAACTTTCCAACCTTCCAATGGAAGGTGCTACTGGGCTATGCTGGGAGGAGAGGGCAATGATCCCTGATTTGAGAGAGGCTCTGAGTCTCAGGGTTCTTCACCCCTACCTCCTAGCCCTGCTCAAGTGGCTGCCATCGTCAGGCATCCTTTAGCGAGAGGTGGCATAGAGGAAAACCGCATGTGCTTCTAATTACCCGCGTGACCTTGTGGAAGTGGTGGGAAGTGTGCAAACACTAACGATCATGGCAGTTTGCATTCATTTGACTCTCAGCTTTGAGGTCAAGCCTTTCACATCTGGTCTTTTAATGCCCCTCACTCCCAGGCCCCTGTATGTAAAATGTGGATTGGTTGAGGTGGTCTTTGAGGTCCCTTCCTGTCCTACAGCTATAGTCCTGTGAGATGTTCTCTGTTAAGGCAGCAGCTGGCAGTAAGGAGCTCAGGAGAGGGAGAGGGGGAAGGAGGGGATGAAAGGGGGGGTGCCCTGGGACCGGCTGTAGTTGCTCTCTCCTTGCTCATGGCCCTCCTGCTGGACCATCCCCAGGTATCCATTGCTGAATTGTGTTTCCTAGGTCACCATGATTCTTGTCTCCTTGCTGCTTGTCTTAGATCTGTTCCTGGACCAACTGAAGCTGCCTGGTGAATGGTGGCCTAGGCACTTTGGCTGTTGGCCCTCTGTGTATCTGGATGACTCAGTATCAGATTCCACAGCATCCCTCCTGCACTTCTGATACATCTTTGTTACTGGTCCTTCACCAGCCCCTTCATGACATCCATTGAGGGTGTGCAAGCTGCTCTTCCTTCCTTATTTCCTTCAACCCCATCTGTAGAGGACCACAGTTATACTGACACAAGGGAGAGAAGTAACTGGTGGCAGGAAGGGTTGATGCCAGCCTCTTGCTGTCTGCTTGAACCACATCCAAACAATATCCCTGATGACTAGCTTTTCATTCCTAGAATCATGGTGGTACTGACCAGTTATCTACCGAGTGACAGACCCAATTGAAGAGATTTTGGTTGTGGATCAGGTAGATGGGCCCAGTCAGCTGGCTGGCCCCAAGGTGCTCCCAGAGCAGGCCATTAGCTCTTTTTCTCAGAATTCCATCTTCAGAGAGACCAAATAAATGCTCAAGATTCCCTTGTCAGTCATTGGGTGGGGGGAGTGGGGAGATGGGGGTATTAATGTCCTTCTAGTTGTCTTTATTCCTCAGCTTCCCGGTTTCCATCTCTCTCATGGTAAAACCTGTCTACTATTCATCCATGGGAGAAACCAGCTTCAGAATCTTTGGTGTATTTGAGTTGACTAGGCCTACAACCATTGGGTGTAAGCCTTTAAAATTCTTCTGGGCCTTTGCCTTATTCCAATGTCATAGGGACTCCCAGGCCATAGGGGAGACAATCAATTTCAGCAGCAATATTGACTCACTACACAAACATGACCTATCAGAAAGAGAACTCTGCTGCTCCCCCAACTATGTCCCAGTTCAACTCCCTATCCTCATTATAAAGGATTAGCCCCTTGGGAACATGAGGGGATACTACCTGCTTGGGAGGGCACTGTCCTTAGAGAAGACCACTTTCTCCATCCCCATTGGGTTGGAGTGAATTGCAGATGGTAGATAGGAGGTGAGGATCCAGGAAGGCTGGAATGCTCCTTTGACTATGTTAAACTCAGGTTGTAGGATTAAATTAATTTCAGCTCCAAGTGGGATGGACAGCATCCTTCTGTGTCTCTGAGACTTGGAAGTTCCCTATAAATCATGGGTTTTAGCCTGGATTTCCCCTTTGCCACTTGCATGGCCCCTTCCTGCCCTTTGTATCATTTAGCAAGGCTCCTTCCCACTTGGGGTTGTCTTGCAGGACGGAGTGTGATTTGGAAATGATCCCCTCTTCAAAAAATGCCCTTTTCAAAACCTCCCCTCACTCACTCACTCTGCTGATGCTGAAGTAAATAGAAGTTTTAAATTAGAAGACAAAGCCTTTCACTGCAAAATTAGATAAAATGCAAAGACCCCAGGGAAAGGGGACTTAATAGTTCTAAATTCACACTAAAGTATAAGAATTGAGATAAAATCCTTTCCAGAAGTGAGGTAGGGACCCAAGTGGCCGAGTCTAGAGTCTGGTTCAAGTGCTAGGGGAGAGGCAAAGGGCTTGGGTGGGGAACTGACTGTTTGCCAATTACCCTGAACCCATTTACTCTTCAGGTCTGACCTTACAAGACCAGAATAACCTGGAACTTAGACCTGTGCTTTTGACAGAGGCAGTAAAATGGGAAAGGGAAGTAAGAGGAATTTGAGGGAGTAGAGGAATTGAAACCTGTGGGAATGTGGTTTGTGGTTACTCAGATAGACAGTGGCAAACAGTGACCTAAGGCTGCTGCCTTTCTTAGTTAGAAGCTTTAGTGGAAAAGAGGTGGGAAGGAACCTGGAAATAAGGGTGAATCTTGGCTCTTCCAATAATTGGAAATCACAATAATTAGGCCCATATTTGAGGAAGAAGTGAGAGTGAGAAGGTGTGGGGGAAGCTGGGAGAGGCTAACCCTTTTACAATGCAAGAATATCTGAAGAGCTACCCCTGTCTCCTTCTGGCCTTAGTGCTAAGTTCTGCTAAGGAATTGAGATGGCATGTACTCAAGTGAGAAAGCTAATCCTTTGTCTTCTTGGTAGCACCATTCCTTTAATCTCTACACAAGAGACTGCAGAAACCCAAAAGAAGTGGAGGCATTTACCTAAAAACTCTTAAGTCTGGGCCTAGGAGAAAGATGCCAGCTGTTGATTGTTCAAGATCCAGCTCAAGTCTCATCTTTTCCCTAAGATATTTTCTGACTTTGCTGATTGACAGCTCAAGCAGCCAGTATAGATACACACACATATACATATATATGTACATATACACATACATATTTTTATTTGTATATGTATGTATACATATATATGGAGAGAGAGACAGAGAGACAGAGAAGAGAGAGAGAGACAGAGAATTCAGAGAACGAGAGAGAGAGAGAGAGAGAGAGAGAGAGAGACTGTTTTTAGAGAAGAAAAATGCTTTGTCATGGGCAAGTTTTTATTTAAATGAGGCAATGCAAATGGTACTGGGACTGTAGAAAAATAGTTACTGTATTACATTGTTGGCAGAGATGGAAATCGGTGTAGTATATTTGGAAAGCAGTGTGGCAATGTATATACCAAGAGCTTGTACCTTTTGACACAGTGATTCCCTGATTGGGATTGCAACATCATTCTTATTTTCCTTATTTATAAAAGACAGTTAGTATGTGGGCTAGATGTACAATTGGCTGAGCTTCAAGAGCAGTAATAGTCTACAATTGGCTCCTTCTGTACTCTGAGAATCTAAAAAAAATTAATTTAATTAATTAACCAGCAAGGGAGTGTAGTGTATTAATTTGGCTACCAAGTGACACTAACCTCAGGCTACCAGACAAATGGTTTCCTCAGAAGGTATTCAGTGTGCATTCTCTGACTTTCCCAAAGGCTGCAATATCTCCATGTTTAGCAGAGAATATTCAACCTACAAATTCTTAGATGACTTGCTTCCCGCCCCCACCCATCACTCTGAATTCCCACTGTTCTTGCTGGGTGAGTGCTGGCCGTGGGTTCAATATAGATCTAGGAGTATGACATAAACTATGTTCCGAAACAAAATCCCAAGCATAAAGAGTAACGTGACCATATTCTGTTACACAGATGACTACTATGGGTGGGATGGGCAATGATAGTCTTCTTGAATAGTTCATAGGAAACTTTACAATGATGGAGCGTCATACAAGTGTGATTACATTTCTCCCATTACCCCATATATAAAGTTGACAGTGAAAAGAAATGAGAAGGATTGTTAGAGTGGGCCTGTTAAATTATAAGATGAAAATAATAACACATATCCTGCCCACTTCATAAAGTTGTTTTGAGGAGAGTGCTTTATAAATCTGAAAGCATTATATAAATGCAACCTCTGATAAGGAAGTTGAATATGAGCGGTTAAGTGACTTTTCATCATTACCATTTGTCAGGACCAGAGTTAAAATGAGGATCACTTGAGTCCAGGTACCATACTTTCTACTATATTAAACTGTCAAGTTTTGTGGCAGGCATGTGGAGGAATCAACACATTAAAGAATTTGCTAGTTGGAAGAGATGATGATAGAAGAAAAGGTTTGCCAACCCCAGAGGGAAGAGCTTCCTAGCCTTATGGGAGTTTTCTTGGCACTCTTAAGTTCAGTTTTATTAAAGGTCCAAGTCCTAGCCACTTGGTGGTCTGAGAATAAGTTCTCCATGTTCTTATTTCTGACCCAGTGAATGTTATCTCTTGCTTTCTGTGATGAACCTTTAGCCAATAGCATTCTGGGAAATGCACTTCTCACTGCTGCTTGCACCATGTAAGCTTTACTCTTCCTTCAGGTAAATAATTCTCAGTCCCTACAAATTGCATCAGGTATATGTGTACAAATTGTAGGTGCACATTATATAACATTTGTCAAGTTACATATATGCGAATTATCCTGGATAATTATATCACACACAGGTAATATACTATAAAACATCACACCATAAAATTATATATACTATATATTACATATATTCTGATATTTAGGTGTCATCCTATCCAAAAGATAGTACTTTGACCTCATGCTAGCTGATCTCTCCTGGTTATATGAATGGCATCATTTCCCCTAACTCCTAAGGGGATGTATATCAGCCTTATCACTGGCCAGGTAGTCCAGACCCTTCTGTGGTGGCTTGTGGTCATTCCTATACTGCAACTGAGAGTCTTCACACATTTGTGGGTAGATTGGTATTTTCAGGGTTACTAATCTGTAGTCCCAAGTCTGGGTCTGTGAATGGCCATTCTGATTTCTCCAGTTGTAAACACTCAGATCACCTCCAAAGTCAGAATGCTTTCTGTTCAGTAGCAAGTGAGTAAGAATGAAGAAAGTAGTTGGAGGGAGTAAATCAAGGTTAGGCAAGCTTTTCAACAATGTTTATTTTTACAATGTTGTTATTATGTAAATTATTTTCCTAGTTCTTCTCATTTCATTTTGCTTCAGTTCATGCAAATCTTCCTAGGTTTCTCCGAACCTATCCCTTTCATCATGTCTAATGGCACAATAGTATTCCATTATTCATATACTCTAATTTATTCATTTGGCCACCACCGGGTCAAGGAATATGTACAGTTTAGTAACTTTTAGGGCACAACTCCAAATTGTTTTCCAGAATGTCTAGACCAATTCACAACTCTGCAAACAATTCATTAGTGTAACCATTTTCCTGTGGCCTCTTCAACATTTGCCATTTCCTCTTTCATCTTTGCCAATCTCATTGGCATGAGGTAGAATCTCAACATTGCTTTAATGTGTGTTTCTCTAGTTATTAGTGATATATAGCATTTTTTCTTATGGTTGTTGAAAGCTTAGATTTTTTCCTTTGAGAACTACCTGTTTATATCTTTTGACCATTTATCAATTGGGGAATGGCTTTTAATCTTATAAATTTGAATCAATTCTTTTCTAGAAATCAATTCAATTTCTAGAAATGAAACCCTTTATCAGGGAAGCTTGTAAAAAATATATTCCCCAGTAAAGTTTCCTTTCTGATTTTAGCTGCATCGGTTTTATTTGTAGAAAAACTTTAAAAAAAACAACAACCCACTTTTCCATTTTATGTAATTAAAATTGTCCATTTTATCTAAAGTAATCCTGTCTGTCTCTTGTTTGGCTATGAAATCCTTCCCTATCCATAGATCTAAAGAGAAATTACTTCCTCATTCCTCTAATTTTGATAGTGACCTTTCATATCTTAGTCGTATTTTCATTTTGAGCTCTTCTAGGTATATGGTATGAATTGTTGGCTTAAACCTAATTTCTTCCAGACTGCTTTCTAGTTTTCTCAGCACTTTCTGTCAACTAGTGAGTTTAAGGGGAACATCTTGAGGACCACAGCAAAAGGTCTTTCAGGAACTTTGCCATGTGTGTGCTCTAAGACTCAGCTTTCCACTGGACTTTTTATATATTTGTGAGGAAGCGTCTCACAGGCTTTTGAGGGGAGGAGTGTTTTGCACCAACAATTTTTTACTATAGCACCTTAGAAAATACTGCTTTCTAAAAACTAATTAAGTCTGACTGACTAATTGATATCAACTACTAATCATGAGAGAAAAAACACTGATAGGGTTTATGAGTGATAGTATTAGACAGACACTGCACTCCATCCCTGGGAGACTGGCCCCAAAAACCCTGAGGTGAGATGTAGCAGCCACCCTCTGGGGACCAAGCCCATCAGTGTGAGTGGAGGGGTTGGAGAGTAACTCCAGAGATGATGCTCTATTAGCTTCTCTGTTCCTCATAAGTGCTTTTGCCTCCTGGTCTCTTCACCACTTTCCCCCAAAGGACCCTCATATTTTCCCTGCCCTCTCCTTCCCTCTCCTACATTCTTTTGGGTTGACGTTATATATTGATTCAAAGCCTTAGATTTCTCTGAATTCAACCTCTCCCCATCTTCCTCCAACAGAATGAAGGTGCTTATCATAGTTTACCTGGAATCTACTTTCCCTGGACATTAACCACGTTATGTTTCTCCAAAGGTCATTTCCGTAAGGAAAGAACATTTAGGGTCAGCAGATCACTACTGGCAAGAGAAAAACTTTGGGATCTGTAAGTCTTCCAATTCAATTCACACGTACATAGCCTAGGTGCTACTACAGCATTTGTAAGGCACTGTTCTGTGCTGTGGGTTACCAAGACAAAATGTGAAAAAAACCCTGACTGTAGGCACCCATTTTGTAGGGGCGAGGTGTATATATACACACAAGAAAATACCAAGTAATTTCTAGTTATTAACACCTGATACAGACTGGGGTTGGTTTCATAGGCACCAGAGGAAGGTAAGGATCCTAGAAGGTGGAGAAGAGGAAGGGAGTACATCCCAGGCATGAGAATGACTTCTGTAAATATACCAAGGCAAAAGGTAGGATGTCCGGTTGAAGGAACAGCTAGTGGTCCAGTTTGCTTGGAGAATAGGAAATAATATGTAATAAGCTTGGAAAGATAAGTTGAAGACAATGTATGTTGTTCAATCGTTTTTTTGATTCTGTCTGACTCTTTGTGACCCCATTTGGGGTTTTCTCAGAAAAGATCCTGGAGTGGTTTGTCATTTCCTTCTCCAGTTCATTTTACAGATGAAGAAACTGGGACAAATAGGGTTAAGTGACTTGCCCAGAGTCACACAGCTAGTGTCTGAGGCCAGATTTGAACTCAGCTCTTCCTGACTCCAGACCCAGTGTTCTATGCACTGTGCCACCTAGCTGCCTCAGACAATATAGGGGTCCTTAAATGCCAACCAAAGGAGCTATGTTTTATCCTACAGGCAATAGGAAGCCCCTGAGTTAAGGCAACCTATCTTTCAAATATCTCCATTGCCTACATCTAGATGAAGTGAATATTTTTGCTTCATTTGAAATTTAGTCAAGGTGAGTTACTCATCAAATTCATTCCATTAAGGAGAGGGGCTCTGACTGTTGTAGAGGCAGAACGGCTCCTGGATTATAGGGAGGGGTTAGGAATTAGGGTGGCAGTTATGACTGCTGGACCCCTCACTATCACTGTGTCATGAAATCAGACTAAACAATTCTTGGTGAAATTTGATAGAAAATCTTATTGAAAATCTATTTGGTAGGAAGCATTTTCCTTTCAAAAATCATGTTTATTCTATTACTTACGCTATAATAATAGGAAATTTTAGTGGTACCTTAACTTGACATTTAAAAGCTTAGAACAGAACATGCCTCCAATTCTGGGAGATGTTAGTTGTATACAAGAATGTTATGATGATGAGGAGAAGAGAGACATGGAGGGAAGGAAGAAAAGGAGGAGAAATGGAGATGGCAGCAGATTCCAAGTCGTAGAGCTAGGTAGGAGCAGAGCCCATATTGGAAGGATGAGAAGGCAGATGGCTGACTTACAAGGAAGACATGAGGCTGCAGAGTAGTAGAAACAACTAGGCTTTGACACTAACATGAAGGGGTTGCAGAGAGTGGCAGCCTTGGCGGCATAACTACCAGGAGCCATGAGCAACAGGCAACTCTGGGAAAAGTTGGAACAGATGATCGGTTAATATGGATTTATCATGTATGCAGTCTAGCAATATGAAAGGGGACCCTAAACTGCAGAGACTCTGCCGGTTTCTCCAGTTTGCAGGGAGGATCACAGAACGGGGAAGCTTCGTTCTTGGAAAATACTAGGGGAAAAAGGAGTGAGGATATTTATTTGAGAAATAGTTATTGAAATTGTTTATATTGTTTCACGTTCCTAATTCTATTACAGTTAGATGTTTTTATTGATACTATAATGTTGTTAAAACTGGTGGCCCAGATACATGCAGTTAAAAAAAAATCACTATATCTTATGTTCTAAATATGTGGCCTGGAGTAAAACAAAAAACAAAAAAAAGTACTCAAAAAAAATCACTGTAAAATATTAGTATAAGGTTACTATTGAAATAGAACTAATTACAAAGAAACAACCAAAAGGTGGGGGAAGGAGGAACTCCTGATCCTGATGGATTCACAGGAGAATTCTGTAAAACTTTTAAAGAACTATTAATACGAAAACTATATAAATTATTCTAACAAACTGAGAAAGAAAGCACTTTATCAGACTTTTATGAGATAAATATAGTTTTAATTACCTAAACCAAAGAATGGTAGAGTAATATCATTAATGAATATTGAGTCAGAAGTTTTAAATAAAATCCTATCCAACAAACTACAGCAATTTATCCAAGAAGTGATCTATCACGACCAAATTGGATTTATACCAGAAATGGTTCAACATTAGGAAAACAATTGACATAATCATATTAAAAACAAAAACACCTAAAAACCACATGATTATCTCAACAGACTCAGAAAAAGCCTCTGACAAAGTATAGCACTCATTTATGCTTAAACCCTTGTGAATTATAGGCACAGAGGAATCTTTTTTTAAAGTATCATAGACTGTATGTATCTAAAACCAAAGGCAAGTATCATATACAATGGGAACATGCCAGGAACTTCCCCAATAAATACAGGGGTACAGTAAAGTTACAAGATTCTTGGGACCCTATATACTTATCTGTACATTTATCTCTATCTATCTAGATACATAGCTATATATTTATGCACACATATATGTGTATACTTATATGTATATATGTATATTTATACACACATAATTAAGTAATATTGAGTCAAAAATTTTAAATAAAATCCTGTCAAGTACATTATAGCAATTTATCCAAGAAATTCATCATGACCAAATTGGATTTATACTAGAAATGGTTCAACATTAGGAAAACAATCAACATAATTAATCATATTAGAAACACAAAGCCATCTAAAACCCACGTGATTTTCTCAATAGATGCATAGATATAGATATCTAAATAAATATAAATATATCTGTATTGATCTCTCTAAATGTATATATACACCCACATATACATTACAGATAGAAAGAAAGAAAGAAAGAAAGAATGAATGAATGATAGATAGATAGATATTCAGGGTGTCCCAAAAGTCTTAGTACAGTTTTAAGTTTAAAACTAAACTAACACTTTTGGAACACCTTGTATAAAAACCCACACCATTCCTTGATACATAAATGGTCCAAGGATATGAACAGTCTTAAAAGAAGAAATGCAAACTATTAACAACCATATGAAAGAATGCTCTCAATCACTAGTAATAAAAGAAATGCACATTAAAACAAGCCTGAAGTTTTACGTCATACCCAGGGAGCTGCTGTCAAACATTTACCAGCACATCCTTGTTGTGGACCCAGAGATTCCATTAGTAGGCACATACCAAGGAAGTCATTCATAAGAAGAACATTCTCATATGTACCAAAATATTTATTGCAGTATCTTTTGTGGTAGCAAAGAATTACAAACAAATTATATATTCAATTGATTGGAAAATGATTAAATAAATTGTGGGATATGAATGTACTGTACTACTTACTAAAGAAAGCATGGAAAGACTTACATGAACTGATGCCGAGTGAAGCAAGTAAGTCCAAGAGAACAATATAAAACAATGACTACAACAATTGAAATGGAAAGAACCACCACAAACACCACAAACTTTTTCTGGAGAAAAAGCATGGCCCTAAAAAAGAGATAGGAGAAGATACCCTTACTTCTTTGCAGAGTTGTTATGGAACATTGCCTATATTTTCAGATTTCTTTTTTTGATGAATTGATTGTTTTTTGTGGATTTCTTCCTTTTTTCTTTTTTCTTTAAAAAAAATATATGTTATATAGGGTGGTTCTCTGGGGTGGGTAAAAGGGTAAAAGGGGAGGAACACAAGGAGAAATTTAAGCAATGTAAATGCAAAAGATATCAATCAAACTTTGTTTAAAAAAATCATGGTAGTCCACATTCCACATTTATAAGTCCAGAGTTAAAAAAAAAAACCAAACAAACCACAAAACCGAGCACCTCAAAACCTAACAATGACTGTAAATTACTAGTGCAAGGCTACTAGTTTAAGCAATTTACAACTTAGAATATTATGTAGCCCAGACAAAAACAAAACAGTGGATCCCTGAAATGTTACAGCAGGTTAATTCAACCCATTAACATCCATGAACCCTCCTGGATGAACCTGCCCAATAATATCTGTGTGTCAGACGGCACTGGCCCATTTTGGACTTGAATCCATTATTTATTCTTTGATGGATAAAGCACTTGACTTCAGGTCAGGAACACATAAGTTTGAATCTTGTCTCAAGACACTAGCTATGAGACCCTGGGCAAGTCACTTAACCTGTTTGCTTCAGTTTCCTCATCTATAAAATGGGGCCAATAAGTAGCATCTACCTCCAAAGACTGTCATGAGGATAAGATGAGATAATATTTGTAAAGCACTTTGCAAACCACAAAGTGCTATGTGAATACTAGCTATTGTTATTATTATTATTATTAATGTGCTATATTCCGATCCAGCCAAAGTCTAAGGACTTCTAAATTCATCTTGATTTTAGATATTAAGTTACTGCCATGCCAACAGAGCCCAGGCAAATGATACACTCTATAAAAATATGTAATTGAAACAGATGAAACATGAAACAGGGCCCATTCCTCAAACAAATACCTTCCCACTTCCCTGTTTATAAGTATAGCACAGGAAGAAAGCTTCCTCACCCTCACCCTCCAAATTCACACCCGAAAATGGGAAAATGGGGCAAAGTCTTGGCAGCCTTGAAGGCACCCTGCTTATAATTCTCACTTATCATTCCAGTTTGAGAAGCCACATTCCATGTTTTCTACAAAGGTTTGGCAAACTGGCAGTTTTTGCTTTCACCTCCTTGGTAACTTAGATCATCTAGCTTGTATACCAATTAGTTCCTGGTCAGTATTATGACCTAGGACAGCAGTTCTCAATCTGTGGGTCACCACCCCTTTGGGGGTCAAACGACCCTTTCACAGGGGTCGACTAAGACCATTGGAAAACACATATTTCAAATGGTCTTGAGAACCGAGACACCGCTCCTCTATCCATCTCCAGGCAGGTTTGCCCATATGCAGATACACCCACATATGAGTATTAAAGGATCAGGGCATTAGGAAGGTTGAGAACCACTGACCTAGGACCTACTGCCCCTTTGTCATGTTGCCTGGTTTCTACTTCCTTCCTCCACTTTGCTGTGATGAAATTCCCTGTGTCAACTTCACAGTCTCATGGGAATTCAGTTAACTGTCCTTCATGGTTAGCCTTTCTCCTGAGGATTCTGCATTTTTTCCCACCCTCTGCCTGACTGGTAACTTCAGAGTATTTGAAAAGAAAGTATCACAGATGACCCAGGGTCCCATCAAAAAAAGTAAGTTAAAGCCTCATTCCTTTGAGAGAGAAATTCTGCCCCCAGATTCCAACTCCCACTAAAGAAGGAAAGTTGGAAAACAATTATATTCCTAAGTTTCAGTTGTTTGGAAGTCATGTTATTTTAAAAAACTGTATACAGAGATATTCTAGATCAAGTAATCCATTTTGGCCAACTTCATTTCATAATAACTGTGAAATATAACCAACCACCACTATCAAAATGAAAGCCCACTGTAACATCCTTGGCCGAATCAGTTATTATCATATTGTGAAGGATTAGGTTATCAGAATTTGAAGTAGGAACTTGAACTGGGGACGTAAACTTTTGAAAGATTTGAACTGTTCCAATGGGCTCCATTCCTTCAGTTGGAGGCATCTAGTCTAGACATCTTTCTCAATGACTGTAGCCAAGAAAAGGAGGGACACTAGAGGATGGTAGCTATCAGTTAGTCAATAAACATATATTATTGTTCAAGTCATTTTCGGTTGTGTCTTTGGGTTTTCTTGGCAAAGAACTTAGAGCAATTTGCCTTTTCCTTCAGCAGTTCATTTCACAGATGAAGAAACTGAGGCAAACAGGGTTAAGTGACATGCTCAGGGTCACACAGCTAGTAAGTGTCTGAGGTCTAATCTGAATTCAGGCCCAGTGCTTTATGCACTATGGCTCCACCTAGCTGCTGCAAACATTTATTAAGTGCCTATGATGGGTCAGGTGCTATGCTAAATACTAGAGCAGTGGTTCTCAACCTTCCTAATGCCGCGACCCTTTAATACAGTTCCTCGCGTTGTGGTGACCCCCAACCATAAAATTATTTTCGTTGCTACTTCATAACTGTAATTTTGCTACTGTTTTGAATTGTAATGTAAATATCTGATATTCAGGATGTATTTTCATTGTTACAAATTGAACATAACCCACAGGTTGAGAACCGCTGTACTAGAGGGATAGTAAGATCAAATGAGGGTTACTTAATTTTTTTTCTAAGGATCGGGCAGGGGAGACATGGGCACGTTCGTAGGGAAGTGGCCAGGTAGATAGAGTGGATAGAGTGCCAACCCTGGAGTCAGGAGGACCAGAGTTTAAATCTCCCATGAGAGGTTTGAGGAAGAATGAAAAAGTTTGGAATAGCCACTACAGTGAGAGGGATAGTGACTCAAGTAGGGAGATAGAAAATGATCACTTTGCTGCAAAGGCTTAGTTGAGATTATGTGACACGATTTTATAGTGGACCCAGACCTCATAGTTTTGTGATTTTCTCCAGCTCTATTCAGCAGCCCATGAATTGGAGTGAAGTAACAGATAGTAGGAGTCATTCAAGATAGGGATTTGGTAAGGCAATAGGACAAGGGGGCAAGAAATTCTAGGGAAGAGTTGAATTGGTTCACCAGGGGTCATCCTCGAGCAGCTGGTATTGTTGAACACTGGAAAGAATTCTTGAAAGAGTAACCCTCATCATGCTGCTGATTATCAGAGTTGGGTTTCCCACTTTCCAGAAGCTGTATTTAATGTCAATTATTTGTGTAAAATCACGCAAAAATATTTCTATATTAGCCATCTTGAAAAAATAAAGAACATTATACGTCAGTTTTTACTCTGAGTTCACTGGTCCTTTCTCTCTCTCTCTCTGTCTCTCTCTCTCTCTCTCTGTTTCTGTCTCTCTGTCTCTCTGTTTTTGTCTCTCTTTCTCTCTCCTCCCTCCTCCCCTATAGCTTTTTTTTTCATTCTGAGTCCTTTGGAATTATTTTGGATCGCGGTATTGATCAGAGTAGCCAAGTCTTTCACAGTTGCTCATCATTACAAAATTGCTGTTACTGTGTACAATGAGCTCCCAATTCTCACTTCATTTTGCATCAGTTCATATGGGTCTTGCCATGTTTTTCTAGAACACCTCCCCCATCATTTTTTATAACACAATAGTACTCCACGATCATATGCTTGTTTAGCCATTCCCTAATTGCTAAGCATCCCCTCGATTTCCAGTTCTTTGCTGCCACAAAAAAGAGCTGCTACAAGATTTTTGTACATATAGGTCTTTTCCTTTTTCTTTGATCTCTTTGGGAAAAAGACCTAATAACAGCATTTCCGGGTCAAAGGGCATGCGGTTTTATACCCCTTTCATTGGCCCAGTTCACTACTCCACCAACAGTTTATTCGTGTTCCTATTTCTCCTCATTCCCATCAGCATGTCATTTCTGATAGGTGTGAGGTGGTACCTCAGAGCTGTTTTAATTTGTAGTTCTCTAATTGGTAGTGATATAGAGCATTTTTTCATATGACTATAGCTAGTTTTGATTTCTTCTTCTGAAAACTGTCTGTTCATATCTTTTGACTATCAATTGGGGAATAGCCCTTATTTTTAGAAACAACTCGGTTTTATACTCAGTATATATTTGAAAAATGAGGCCTTTATCAGAGAAACTTGTAAAATTTTTTTATGTTACTTCATTGTCTATAGTACCTTTTAGCAAAATGTAGTTTCTCTGATTGTCCTTTTTAATTAGGTCTGTTTTTGATTCTGCTTTGTCTGAGATGATGATTGCTATCCCTGCCTTTTTTTTTTTTAAATTTCAGCTGAATTGTATTAGATTCTGGCCAGTTCTTTCTTTTAACTCTGTATGTATCTTTATGCTTCAAGTGTGTTTCCTTTACACAAAATATTCTAATTCATTTGAAATCTGCTTCTGTTTTACGGGAGAGTTCATCCCATTCACATTCACAGTTATGATCACTGTGTATTTCCTCCATCCCATTTTCTTTGGTTTCTTCTTCTCTCTTTTTATCCTATCCCTCCTCAAAAGTCTATTTTGCGTCTAACCATTGCCTCCCTTAATCTTTCCTCCCTTTTATCCTCCCCCACCCCTTTTTGCTTATCCACTTTCCCTCCTTTTTTTTCTAATGGGTAAGTTACATTTCTACACACAAATGTATGTATACATACATACCTATATTTTATATATATATTCTTCCCCCTTTGAACCAATTCCAGTGAGAGTGAGGCTCATGCATTGCCCCATTAGCTCCTCCACTGTAAAAGCTCTTTCTGGTGTGCCTTTTATATGTGAAAAAAGTTTCCCCATTCTACCTCTACCTTTCCCATTCTCCCAGTGCACCCCTCTTTCTCACCCATTTGTAATTTTGGACATCATTCCAAAATAATCAACTCACACCCATACCCTCTGTCTATGTAAACTTCTTTTAACTGCCTTTGAGTCTTGTGTTTGAATGTCTTGAATGTCAGATTTTCTATTCAGCTCAGGTTTCTTCATCAGGAATGCTTGAAAGTCCTCTATTTTATTAAATCTCTATTTCCCCCCCCCCCTGAAGGATTATACTCAGTTCTATTGGGTAGATTATTCTTGTTTGTAATTCTGGCTCCTTTGCCTTCTGGAATATCATATTCCAACACCTCTGCTCCTTTAATGTGGCAGCCACTATATCTTGTATGATCCTGCAGCCCCACAATATTTGAATTGTTTCTTTCTGACTGCTTCAAGTATTTTCTCTTTGACCTTGGAGGTCTGGAATTTGGCATTTTCATTTGGGAAGTTTTTTCAGGAGATGATTAGTGGATCCTTTCAATTTCTGCTTTACCCTCTGGATCTAAGATATCAGGCAGTATTCCTTTATAATTTCTTGAAATATGATGTCCAGGCTTTTTCTTTGATCATGGCTTTCAGGTGGTCTTGTTCTTAAATTATCTCTTCTTGACCTATTTTCCAGGTCAGTTGTTTTTCTGAGGAGATATTTCATTTTTTTCATTTTTTGATTTTGTTTTATTGTTTCTTGATGTCTCATGCAAACATTAGCTTCCAGTTGCCCACTTCTAATTTTTAAGGACTTGGTTTGGGTTTTTTTTAGTGAGCTTTTGTTCTTCTTTTACTACCAAGGCAATTCTGTTTTTTTAAATAGTTCTTCAGTCTTTTTTTGTGCCTCTTTTATGAAGCTGTTAATTCTTTTTTCATAATTTCTTGCATCATTGTAATTTCTTTTCACAATTTTTCTTCAACCATTCTTATCTCTTTCTTGAACACTTCTAAGAATTCTTGTTGGGCTTGGGTCCAATTAGAATTTTTCTTTGAGACTTTGTTTGCAGCTATCACATTGTTGTCCCTTTCTGAGTTTGTATCTTGGTCTTCCCTGCCAATGTAGTAGCTTTTTATGGTCAAGTTCTTTTCTTGTTTGCTCATTTTCTAGTGTATTTCTTGACTTTCAGTTTTATGTTAAAGTTGGGTTCTGTTCATTTTGGGGTAGGGAGGCATTGTACCAAGTTTTGGGATTTTTTTTTGGTATGTGGTCATATTCAAAGCTAACTCTGGAAGTCTACAAGTTTTTGGTGCTTCCAAGGTGGTATGATCCAGGGAGAGGTGCAGTCAATGGTTTCCTGGTCTTCACTCTGGTCTTTATCCAGGAAGAGCCCCTGCTTCCCTGTAGCCACAAGTGCTAGCACTCTTCTTGAGCCTGGAACTGAGACCAAGGCCCCTGCTTTCCTCAGTCACAAGAGCTAGCACTCCTCTCCATCTCCAAACTAAGACCAGGGCCCTTGCTCTCTTGTGACCAACCACCAGTGCTTCTCTCTTCCCTGGATCCAGAACTGCATATGGGCAATACAGTTGCCAATCAATGCCAGCCATACTCAGCAACCAGTTATCCAACCCCCTTACCATCTCTGGGCTGAGAATTTCCAAAGCTATTGCTGCTGCTGCTGCTGCTGCATCTATGAACTCCCAACAGGCTTTCATCTTGGTATCACAGACCTTTCCTGCCCTCCTGTTTTCTTGCACTGGAAAAATGTCTCATCCTGACCTTATGTTTACTCTGCCACTGATTTAATTTAAGAAACTAGGGTCTTTATCCCAACTCACATTCACATTGATGAATCAAGTCACCAGAGTCAAAGCTAGCTACTGCTCCCCTAAGGAAGAGTGCTGTTTTCTCTAATACCATTGGCTCAAACTCCCTTTCCAGTGTGTTCTCCACAAATTCATTCACCAGTTACAGTTAATATATCTCTCTTATGTTGTCTATGCCCTCCAGTGATTATTGTCGCAATATCATTTAGCCTAACAATATCAGTTAGCCTTCTTACAAATGGAAATTTACTGAGAAGGGCTGGGAAGGACAGAAGTACGAAACTGCTCCCACTCTAAATCTTACACTCTTTCCTCTGTGCCATAAGAAAGTGGAGGACTCAGCCTCTGCTATGTGTGATGCCATATGGGCATTTATTAAATGTCTGCTATTTTCAAGGAATCATGCTAAGCATTGAGGATACAAAGATAGGCAAAAGAAGTTCCTGACTTTGAGAAGCTCTCAGTCTAGCAGAGGAGACAATGTGCAAACAAATATATGTTTTAAAAAGCTGTCTACAGGATGAAGAGGAAATAATCAAGAGAGGAGAGGGATTAGGAAAGGCTTCTTTTATTTATTTATTTTTAGTTTTCAACATTCACTTCTGTAAGTTTTAAATTTTCTCCCTCTCCCCTCCCTCCCCAAGATGGCTTGCAATCTGATATGGACTTTACACATACATTCTTTTTAAATATGTTTTTACATTAGTCATGTTGTATAGAAGAATTAGAATGAATGGGAGGAACCACAAGAAAGAAGGAACAAAACAAAAAAGAAAATACTCTGCTTCACTCTGCATTATGACGCCATAGTTCTTCCTCTGGATGTGGCTTGCATTTTCCATCATGAGCCCTTTGGAATTATTTTAGGTCTTTACATTGCTGAGAAGGGCTAAGTTTATTAAAATCAGTCATCGCACACTGTGCCTGTTACAGTGTACAATGTTCTCCTGGTTCTGCTCACTTCACTTAGCATCAGTTCATATATGTCTTTCCAGGTTTTTCCTGGAGGAAAAGTCCTCCTGTTCATCATTTATTATAGCACAATAGTATTCCATTACATTCACATACCACAACTTTTTCAGCCATTACCCAATGGATGGACATCCCGTCGATTTCCAGTTCTTGGCCACCACAAAAAGAGTTGCTGTAAGTATTTTTTATATGTGGGTGCTTTTCCCATTT
Source organism: Pseudochirops cupreus (assembly GCA_028627135.1). Taxonomy (NCBI): domain Eukaryota; kingdom Metazoa; phylum Chordata; class Mammalia; order Diprotodontia; family Pseudocheiridae; genus Pseudochirops; species Pseudochirops cupreus. Next base: position 118,193,729 of record CM053581.1, read on the forward strand.
TTATGATCTCTTTGGGATATAATCCTAGAAGCAATATTTCTGGGTCAAAGGGTATGCACATTTTTATAGTCCTTTGGGCAAACTTCCAAATTGCTCTACAGAATGGTTGGATCAGCTCACAACTCCACCAATAATGAATTAGTGTCCCAACTTTCCCACATCTTCTCCAACATTTATTACTTTCCTGTTTTGTCATGTTATCCAATCAGATAGGTTGTGTGATTTGGTACCTCAGAATTGTTTTGATTTGCATCTCTCTAATCAATAGTGATTTAGAGCATTTTTTTTATATGACTATAAATAACTTTAATTTTCTTCTCTGAAAACTGCCTGTTCATATCCTTTGACCATTTGTCAATTGGGGAATGACTTGTATATTCTTGTAAATTTGACTCAGTTTTCTATGTATTTTAGAAATGAGGTCTTTATCGGAGACATTGGTTGTAAAAATTCTTTCCCAGTTTTCTGCTTCCCTACTAATCTTGGTTGTATTGGCTTTGCTTGTGCAAGAACTTCAATTTATTTATTTGTTTGTTTATTTATTTTGAGGGGGGAGGGCAGGGCAGTTGCATTAAGTGACTTGCCCAAGGTCACGTGGCTAATAAGTGTTAAATGCCTGAGGTCAGATTTGAACTCAGGTTCTCCTGACTCTAGGGCCAGTGCTCTATTCACTGCACCACCTGGCTGCTCCAAGAACTTTCATTTAGTGTAATCAAAATTATTCATTTTTCTTTTTTTAAAGTTCTCTATCTCCTGTTTGGCCATAAATTCCTCCATTCTCCACAAATCTGACATTTAAGCTATTCTTTGCTCCCCTAATTTGTTTATAGTATCAGCCTTTATATCTATCTATCTATCTGTCTATCTGACAAATATATATCTATAATATATCTATACATATATCTATAATATTTGGGTTTTTTTGGTATATAGTATAAGATATTGGTCTATGCCCAGTTTCTGTCATACCGTTTTCCAGTTTTCCCAGCAGTTTTTGTCAAATAGTGAGTTTTTATCCTGGAAGCTGGGGTCTTTGGGTTTATGGAAAGGCTTCTTTTAGAAGGTGAAGATTTAGTTGGAATTTGAAGGAAGCCAAGAAAGACAGGAAGCAGACATGAGGAGGGACAGCATTCCAGGCAGGGGGGATAGCCAGAGAAAATATCTGGAGCCTAGAGATGGAGTGCTTTGTTTGAGGAACAGCAAAGAGGCCAGAGTCATTGGATCAAAGAGTAATTGTGGGGAGGGAAGTGTAAGCTATATGAAGATTGGAAAGGTTAGGTTATAAAGAACTTTGAATGCCAAAGAGAGGCATTTACTCTTAGTGGTGAAAAAAAATACTGGAATATACTAAGGGAATGATATAGTTGGACTAATGAAGATCACTTTGGCAGCTGAGTGAAGAATGGAATGGAGTAGGGAGAAATCTATGGTAGGAGACCTATCAGCAGGCCTTTGCAGTAGTCCAAAAATGAGGAGATGAGGGCCTGGACCAAGGTCATAGCAGTATTTGAGGAGGGAGGAAGGTGTATTTAAGAAATGCTGCAAGGGTGAAATTGATAAGCCTTGGCAACAGATTGGATATGGGGATAAAGAAAGCCAGAAGTCTGGGATGACGCCTAGGTTTGAGCCTGAGGGACTGGGAAGATGGTGGTGACCTTGATGGTAATAAGGAAATTTGGAAGGGGGGGACTTGGGGGAGAGATAACGAGATTAGTTTTGGACAAGTTGAGTTTAAGACGTCTACTGGACATCCAGTTTGAGATGTCTGAAAGGCGTTTAGAGATTGGAGGTCAGCAGAGAGGTTGAGGCAGGATAGGTAGATTTGAGAATCATCAGCATAAAAGGTGATAATTAAATCCATGGGAACTGATAAGATCGAGTAAAGTAGTAGAGAGGGAGAAGAGGGCCCAGGACAGAGCCCTATGGATTATGGGCTAACACCCAAGTTTAGTGGGAATGATCTGGATGACGATCCAGCAGAAGAGACATTTAGAGCAACCAGAGCAATTCTCAAGAGCAAAAGAAAACTCACCTAACAATGTTCCTTGTACTTACCTTACTTGTTTTTCCATTGTGAAGCCTTATTAGGTTGGCTAGACCCTGGCCTTAAATGGGTCCCTGTTGCACAATGGACTTTTCCACAAATTTGTAGAAATTTGTTTTAGTACCTTATAATCACATACAGTCTTAGAAGGAGCAAAGAATGAAGCCCTCACATTTATTTACACACACACACACACACACACACACACACACACAGACATACACTCAATCACTCACACATGCATGCACATATGGCTCTTGTGGCCAGCTTCTCTACTCTGTCATCACATAGGGCTCAACTCAGGGACTGGCCCTTTAAAAGAATCTGACTGTTCATCCTTAACTTCCATTCTTAACTTCCATTCTGTGAGGGACAAGGGAGTTGGGGACAGGACCTGGGGAAGGTATGGCAATTGGAGGGAGAATCTGACAGAGAGATTTTCTCCCAACCAAGATGCAGAAAACCTCCCACGCAAAGAGAAGCAACCTTCCCTTTGACCTCAGGCCTTCCATCAGAGCAATAATAACCCTGATTGACTTGTAGGCCTGGAGTTCAATTCAAGTGAAAAACCAATTTCTTTTGAATAACCAATAGAACAAACACCAGAAGAAGAAGCATCTACAGTGGGGAAAATAATGAGCTCAAATCTTCTGGATTATTGAGAGAGAAAGAGAGAGAGTAACAATTATTTAATGGTTATATGCTCATGCACATCTTACACTGCGGGTGATGAAATTTTAGAGGTATTTTTGGGTTGGGGAACACCATGAGTTCATGCTGGGTTCCATCTTGCAAGAGGTAGGGATTGTGTGACGGGGCAGTTGGAGCTAGAATTAGATAGGGGAAACAGAACTGGACCCAGAGATGGCTGTTAGACTTGTCAGAAATCACCAAAGGCCAAAGAGGGAGACTGATGATGTGAAGACAACAGTCATTATTTATTATCTGGTTATTCATATTAGTTGTTGCCCTTCTCTAAATGGGAGTTTCAATCTCATAATTTAGTTTTGTGGATAGCAGAGTCATTCACATTTTGTTTATAAATCAGAAGCCATTTGAATTAGGATGTGTGATATTTCGAGGTTCAGTCTGTCCAGACCTGAGCTTGCCAGGTCAAAAATTTTCCATTTTTGTGTAAGCAGCTGTACCCCCTTACCTGATGACAGCATTCTGAGGGGTGCAATTAACAACTCTTTGTTTGGAGATCACAATCTAGATAGGCTTTTTAACCTCAAACCCCTCATAAATTTAGAGTTGGAAGGGACCAAGTCCAACCTGCACCAAAAGAGATATCCTCTTATACTTTTAAAATGAACCCCACTGCTAAACTCTGCTATGGTCACTCACATTCATATGACACTGTGAGGGATTAAGATTAAAGTTAAGATATGGGTTGGGGATACAAGGATCTTGACTATTCAACCTGGGTTCCATACTATGATGGTTATAGGGAGGAAGAAAATGTGTCAGGGTCTTTGGGAGGAATGGCAGTTGGAGTTAGAATCAGGTAGGCAGAGGGCTCATCATGACTCAGAGGACTGGGCCAGTTTCAGAGCAGTCATAGCTTAACTAGTTGGACTTGAACTTATACGAATCATTGAATTGCTGTAGATAACAGGAAGCAATAGGTGAAGCACCAGAAAATACAATTGACAGATCAAATTTGGATCCTGAGGAGTCTATTCTGTCTAAAATCAAGGCCAAAGAGATAGACTGATAAACATCTTACTGTCAGTTGTAACTGCTCTAAATGAAAATTTTCCTCGATAACACACCATAGTTTCATTTCATTGGTCACAGAGAACTGAAAGGTACCTCAGAAGCCTTCTAAGTCCAACCTTTCACAGTAAAGGAAGATGGGATTTGAATCCTCTCTAAATCCAGAACTAGTGATCTTTTCAGTGTACCATGTTGCCTCAAATAGTAAACAGCTGACCCCTCATTTGTCTATAAGTAGAAGGAATTAGAATCACACATTCATGGTGTCAGCACATAAAGTCTAATATACCTAAGTTTGCCGGATCATGAAGTTTCCATTATCATGTTAACTGGCACTATCTAAGACCTGATGGTATTGATGTGAAAAATAAACTACAACTATTGGATGGGAGTGGAGAGGAGAATGTGGGAGGAGGAAATAAGGCTGGTGAGCAGAAAGGAGGGAATAAAATGAAGTAGCACTGTGGAGCATACAGCCTGTGATATAATGGGCCACATATGAGACATAGCACCAATTAGGACCTCAAGGACCCCAAGAAGGGAGTTCTGGGGCTTAAGGATTAAGTCCTCCAAGGCATAGTCTTTAGTCTTGGAGGCAATGTAGTTGTAAGACAATTGCAGTGCTGGAACAGCTGATCTAATCTAATGTACCACATATGTTCACTTAACCATGTGAGATTCACCCAACATCCTTTGAGGGGGATATAGAGAGGGCCTTCCTTGCTTTTTCTTGATATGGTGAGGATCCAGGTAGCATATGGGTCATCCCGTTGTTGGTTATCCTTTGCTCTTACCACATTATCAAACCAACTCCTTTTTTACTTACATGCTTCTTTGGTAATATCTTTTGCTCCACTTTTCCTTTGTGATTGCATGCTGAAAATCTGTTGCAACTACTCACACCCACTGTGCACCTCTGGGTGAGGCTCATGTTCAGCTTTTCAGAGATTGCAGTGTTCTATGACTCCCACTCATATAACACCACCAGGAGAATATTGCTATTAAAAAGATAATCCTTTGTTTCAGGCTTCACAAATAAAAACTCCAAATTAAATTTCATGAGTCCTCTATAAAAAATGAAAATCAACTGAAATTAGATGCATAGAAAAGTAAAGAAATAAAAAAACAATTGGTCCCCAGATCAACTTCTTAGCAAAACTATACATTCTTTTCACAGACAAAAGATAAGAACTTAGACCTAAGCAGAACAATGTCTGAGTTACAGAAATTAATAGGAACATGTCCTCCACCTGTGTATCTATTGGGGGAATAGTCTGAGTATTATGTATGTGTAAATCCCTACATATCTTGGTTATAAGACTTTTATCCATGAAATATAATGAATTTTTGTTATTTATTGGTTCCTTCTCTGTTGGCTAAAAATATAACCAAGTCTCCTTCACCCTTAAAAACCCCCAGCACTAATATTTGCAGCAGCTCTTTTTGTAGTGGATAAGAATTGGACATCAAAGAGAAACCCATCAACTGGGGAATGGCTAAACAAGCTATGTATGGTATATGATTGTAATAGAATATTACTATGTTATAAGAAATGACAAGCAGGACAATTTCAGAAAAACATGGAAAGACTTACATGAGCTGATGCAAAGTGAAGGGAACAGAACCAGAATACATATTGTTTGATGAAGGATTGCAAAAGACTTAACTACTCTCAGCAATACAATGATGCAAGAAAATCCCGAAGGACTAATGATGAAGCATACTATTGACTGCCAGAGGAAGAAGTGATGCAGACTGAAGCATATTATTTTCACTTTCTTCCAGCCTTTTTCTTTGATTTAAGTCTCCCTGTACAAAATGACTAATATGGACATGTTTTACATGATTGCACATGTGTAACCTGTGTCTGATTGCTTACCTTCTCAGGGAGAAAAGAGGGAAGAGAAAGATAGACTTTGGAGCTTAAAACTTTAAAAAAGTTACAAAAATTTTTTGACATGTAATTGGGGGGAAAATTTTTTGAAAATCCCAACACTTTTAGGCCCTATGTTCCCTCTATCATTTTTTGTCTCTACTCTCTCAGCCAAACTCCTTGAAAATATCTGTCTACACTCATTTCCTACGGCTCCTCTCCTTTCATTTACTTCTCAACAGTTTGCAACTGACTTTGTACCTCATTATTCAATTGAAACTGCTCTTTCCAAAGTTGCCAATGATTGGTTAATTTTTAAATCTGATAACCTTTTCTCCATCCTCATCTTTCTTAATTTTTTTTTTGGTAGCTCTTGAAAGAGTTGACCACCCTCTCTTTTCTTTATATTCTTTCGTTTCTGGATTTTCATGAAACCACTCTTTTGACTCTCCTCTGTACTGTCTGACCATTCCTTAGACTTCTTTGAAAAATCATCATTCAGATAAATTTTGGAGGGGATGTGGGGAAATTGGGACACTAATGCACTCGGTGAAGTTGTGAACCAGTCCAACCATTCTGGAGAGCCATTTGGAATTATGTTCAAAGGGCTATAAAACTGAACAAATCCTTTGATCCAGGAATATTACTGTTAAGTCTATATCCCAAAGAGATTTTTTTAAAAAGGGAAAAGGATCCACATGTACAAAAATATTTATCACAACTCTTTTTTGTGGTGGCAAAGAATTGGAAATTGAAGGGATAAAAAAAACATGGAAAGAGTTACATGAACTTAACAGAACCAGGAGAACGTTGTACACAGTAATGTTGCAATATTGTGTGATGATCAACTATGAATGACTTGGTTATTCTCAGCAATACAATGATCCAAGACAATTCCAAAGGACTCATCATGAAAAATGCTATATCTACTTCCAGAGAAAGAACTGACGGAGTCTGAATGCAGATTGAAGCATACTATTTTTCACTTTATTTTTCATGTTATTTGGGGATCTGCGTTTTCTTTTGCAACATGACTAATGTAGAAATATGTTTTGCATTATTGCATATATACAATGTATATCAAATTGCTTACCATCTCAGGGAGGGAGATGGGGAGGAAGGGAGAGAATTTAGAAATCAGAATTTAAAAAAATGAAAGTTAAAAATTTTTACATGTAATTGGGGAAAAATAAAATAGTTTTCCCCCAAAAAAGTAATAATAAAAAAGAGAAAAATCATCATTCATATCATGCCCCCTGTGGGTGTATCCCACGACTCTGCCCTGGATCCCCTTCTGTCTCTCTACTTTCTTTCACTTATATTATTTCCTGTGAATTTAATTATCATCTCTATAAGATAACTCCAAGATGTATAAATGCAGCCCTAGTATCTCTCTTGAGCTCAAGTCTCCCATCACTAACTCACCACTATTTGGACATTTCAGGCTGGTTGTCCCATAAGCATCACAAACTCAACATACCATTTCCCCAAACCCACCTCTCTTCCAAACTTTCTATTACTATAAAGGCTATCATCATTATTCTTCTAGTTACCCAGGTTTGCTATCTTGATGTCATCCTTAATTTTTCAGTCTTCCTCACTCCACTTAAACAAATTAGTTGTCAAAGCCTGTTTTTACCTAGACAGCATCTTTCTCAGCCACCACCCTAGTTCATCTCATCAACTCTTGCTTGGACTCTTGCAACGACTTCCTAATCAGTCCCTCCATGCATTAGGTCTCTCTCCACACAGCTGCCAAAGTAACTTTCCTAAGTGCAAGTCTGACCACGGTGCTCTCCAACTTGATGTATTCCAATTGCTCCCTATTACCTCTAAAAGTGAATATAATCCCTCTGTTTGACGTTTAAAACCCTTCACAGGGCCTGGTCCAACCTTTCTGTGTGTGTTACAGCCCTTCACACATTAGTCAAACTGGCTGCTGTTGTCGCTCTTGTTCAGTCTTGTCCGACTCTTTGTGACCCCATTGAGGGTTTTCTTGGCAAGGATACTGGAGTGGTTTGCCTTTCCTTCTTCAGCTCATTTTACAGATAAGGAAACTGAGGCAAACAGGGTTAAGTGACTTGCTCAGGGTCACAGCTAGTAAATGTCTGAGATCAGATTTGAACTCAGGTCTTCCTGACTCCATGCCAGTGGCTCTATCCACTGCACCACCTAGTTGCCCAAACTTGTATTTTTCTCCTAACATAGTACTCCATGCCTTGTCATACTGGCTGTTCCCCATGTCCTTCTCCATCTTCTAGAAGTTTCCTTCAAGATTTAGCTAAAGAGCCTTTTTTTACTTGAAGCCTTTCTAATCCTCTTATGAGCTAAATGCTCCCTGCCCTTCTCTCAGCATCTTTTATCCATTTTGTTTTTCTTGTATATATGCCTGTCTGTGTTCATGTTGTGTCTCCTGATAAATTGTAATCTTCTTGTGAGTAGAGATGATTTTTCTTTTGTCTTTGAAGTCCCAACACCCCATAAAATTCCTTGAACGTAGCAGATACTTAATAGGATCGTAACAGCATAGATTTAAAGCTTGTATGGTTTTTAGAGGTTGAGTCCAAACCCTTCATTTTATAGTGAAGGAAACTGAGCCTTGGGGGGTTAAGTGACTTACCTAGGGTCACATAGCTAGTAAGAGTCTGAGGTATAATTGAACCCAGTTTCCTGACTCCAAATCCAGTGCTTTATCTATTATACCATGTAAAAGGGTTCTTTTGGTAAAGGCCCTCCCTTACACATGCTATATCTTGTCCAACTGCTCCTTGGATACCTCTTAACAAACTTAAATGGGGAGGGAAGATAACATCTCTCTGTCTCCCTTCTCTCTGTCTCTTTCTCTCTCTTTTCCTATCTTTCTCTCTTAATCTCTCTTTCACATCTTTCTCATGAGGCTGCTTTGTAGTATGGACAATTAGTGCCTTGATTTCTCAGGTCAGGCCTGGTGATTCTGTAGAGTCCTCCAATATTTCAAGGCAAAGCCCTTGGTAAAAGATGAGGGTCCAAAATAACCTTCAAGAGTCCTTCTCTTTTCCCTTGCCTTTCATTGCTCTAATGCAATTATTAGCGCTATTCACCACCATGCATATTCCTTTATTCTCTAGTTACTCAAATGCTGAAAGGGAGGGAAAAGGGGTAAATATTTCAGAAAGGGGTAAATGTATTCCAATGACTTGTGTTGTTTTAATGATCTTATTTTTTTTTATTCTTCAGGACTGGCTACATCATTATTTTAGAAGTTTAAGTATTTTCTTCATTGTAAATAAATTGAAAGTAGAATTTGATACATTTTATGTTATGCTTAAGTTAGCATTAAAATTTATTCCAGTAAAAATGATTTTTGGCTTCATATTTCTAGCATTTAGCCTATATTCTTCCCAAAGATCATGATTTCTGGGCTTATTTGGAGGAAACACTCATTGAAGTGGGTATCTGCTTTTAACCTAGGTAAAGTTAGAGCCATGAATTCCAATGATTCACTTATTTGCAATTTTTAGACCATCAGCAGAGGGCGCTAAAATCCAGCCAAGAATACGTGTCCTGTCTATTTTGTTTACCCATAGATTGAAGGGATATGCTTTCCCTTATAACTGAAATGAATTATAGTCATAGGACAGTTCCCTTTTCTTCCCCAAGGTCTGAACATTGTTGTCATAAAAGTGCTGATAAACCCTTCTTAGAATAATTCTGAGACATCACCATAATCATTCATAATCATTGCAATCTTTAATAGACTGCCATGTTTGTGTACAGGGTTTTGCGTTGGGTGTTCGGCATAGAGAGAGGCATGAAGCATAGTCTCTTTCCCAGAGGAGACTGCATTTTAGTCTGGAGAAAGGATAAATATTAGATAACAACTAGGCAAAGGAGGCTGGACTAAGGGCCAAATGAATTGTGACAGAAATAAGTGCTATACAAGTTTAGAAGAGTGGTTTATACCAAGAGCTAGGACAATCTGGGAAGATTTCATGGAAAAGATGGAACTGGGAGTTGATCCTTAAAAGGAAAAGTAGGACTCACAGCCAAAGAGGAGATGAGGGAAGAAGACATTTCATTAGGCACAGTGCCAGCGAGGCCTGTTAGTGCATGGTCTGTTCCTCCAACAATGACAAGACTGGGTGGAACAGGAAATTCCTGTATAGAATAGTGGCAACGGTAGGGACAATGACAAAGGTAGGGACAAACTTTGGAGGCCCTTAAGTACAGAATGAAAGCTTTTGAAGAAATAGCTTGTTTAAGGGGGCTAAGGGTAGATCAGCGTAGAAATGTGGTATTGATGATTCCTCTGCCTGAGATTTTCAAGTCTCTCTCATGTCATGGCCTGGGTCACATCTTCTTTGATTTCCACCTTATTTTGTTGTGATATCCCCTTTTTTTAACTTGGAGAAGCAGTTCTTCTGTAGCCTGGGGTAATAATTCCTTTGGCATAATATATAGCACTCAATTCTCCATGGCAGACCATAATTTGACATAGCACATTATATAGTAATTAGTGACACCAATCATTCACCTTTTACCTTGATTCTATTTAGTAGTTAGTGAAGGAAGAAGTTTGTTAAAAAAATTTTTTAAAAATTATTTCCCTACAGGATTTACACCAAAACAAACACAGCTAGGTGATACCAGTACTTGGCATGGAGTGGGTTACGAGAATGAGTTTTGAACTGGGGATTGTTGGATGGAAGAATTTCTTAGTCTCAGCCTTTTATTCCAATTTTCTGTAATATTAGAACCATCAACACTTTATAGGACTTCTCTGAGATGGGGACAGCACTACCTGAAATGATGGTCATTGCAGGAATATTCAGAACATAGTCAATTTTCTTCAGAGAATATTTGCTTCCTTTTCCTCCTGCCTTCTGTGATACAGTTGGATCTCTGTATGTGTGTTTTTCTTTTCTCTACAATTTAATAAGTGCCAGGTCATTCCCAAATAACTAAGACGAACTTTATATATCATATTCATTAATATGAACTTTATTTCAGCTCAACAAACATTTATTAAGTGAGACATTGTATTAGATGCTGAGGATTAAAAAAATCACACACAACTCAGTCTCTGCTCCCTAGGATCTTATGTTCTGTTGAATGGTACGATTTCAGGGATGATGGGAAGACCTCCCCAGATCCATTGTCTCCTCCCATGCCCCTTTCACTGCTATCCCCCTCCATAACTTTGCCACGTACTTTGAAAATTTCTTAAACAGTAGACATGCTTTCACTTCCAGTTAGGGAAAATTCTTAAAATGATATTGCTCCTGGGAGATGTCATAGATAGATTTAATTTCACACAGGAATGTAATTGACTGGTATGATATCCCTTCCCAGAAAACAGGTTTGGATAGAGGAAGAAGGAAGAGAACGTGGGGAACATGACCCCCTTCTCACCAGGGACTCATGTAACCCCATTGGAACAGAGTTCAGGTCACAGAGAGTAGCCTTAGAGCTGGTCCTGGGATGCTCTGATTTGCTTTCATGCTTTCATGTTGCCTTTGCATGCCAACTCCTGCATCTTTACCCTAGTGGAGCAGTTGGGCTTCCATCCTGGGACCTGTGCCTTCCCTCTACACAGGGGACAGCTGTACAGTCCTCCTTTGGAAACAGACAGCCTCAAAACCTCAGGAACTTTAGGGAGATGGGCCAAGACAGATGAAGGAACATCTTAGCAGGCAAGAGGCAGGGTTTCCTGCAAGAGCTAAAAAAAGTTCACATCAGGTTTTCTTCTCTAGGAAGGCCCAGACCCAGGTTAGAGCTGTGCCTCAATCTAGGCCCTTTTGCCTGGAAAGGACAAAGAAGGGCCTATTCTCCTCTCTTCCTCTGTTGTTACACCTGCCTCTGCTGTTGAAGCTGCTTGCTCTCCTGGTCCCTGGGACCATCGTTTGACTGTCCTGCTGGTGGGACTCCCTGAAAGAGTAAAGTAAAAAAAAAAAGTCAATTATTTTCTGTACTCAAACCATATCTAACGTGAGGTTTCTTAGCTGCCTTTCAGAGTAAGATGCTGAGTAAGAAAATGACTATGTTTCCTTGAGATTTATCTGCCATGATGGACAGTTCAAAGGAACAGGCCTGGACTCTTGATTCTCGAAGTTGCTGCTGGTCAGTTGTCCATGGGAGTCAAAAATAGCCTCTCCTAAATGTGTGCATTCTGAAAGGTCTGCACTCTCCACATGCTTAAGTTCTCCTCAGTGACCACAGAACTCCCTGCAGGAGGCTCTGAGTCCTCCTACACCATCCTGAGTATAACACCAATGCAATACCCATAGCAGCTGCTATGAATATGCATATGTATTTCCAGGGTAGATTCACAAAATATAATAAATTCTCTTCCTCCAAGACAAAACCAAAATATTTATTTGGAACATCACTATTAGGATGCCAGGGGGCAAGATTTAGCAATCCATGGAGCACTGACATCTCAAGCATTCTTTCCATTAGGCCTTCTTTTCCATTAGCATTCTTTTAGGCCTCCCCACAGGCAAGTTCCCCTAGGCAAGGTCCTCCCCCAATGGACTCCATGTGATTCAGGATCTATCACACCTGTGAGCTAGGTCAGAGCTCAAAGTAGGTCACCCAGGCCTATTAATGGAGTGGGAAGATCTTCTTATTCCATTAACATTACAATGAGGAATGGTGGGCCAGGACTTCCCCACCCTTAGCAGCTCTAGGAAGACTGTCCTAATTGAGAGTATGGACAATAGACCTAGGGAGTCCTCTTGACCAGGTGCCTCTGAATATTTTGGGGTGATTTTTGTGGCATAGTTGTAACTTCGGTCTTTACCATCAGTGGTGAGATCAGTTTGGCTCTGTTCCCTCCCTCCCCCAGCTGTGAAGC